>BSBM01000290.1:0-1200000 GCA_027924585.1 Larix kaempferi | reverse complement strand
TGAGGGATTCCTCCAATTTCGTTTAGAATAGAGGATAGCACCTGATATTTCATTGCTTCACATTACAGAAATCGAACAGTTGATAATCCTACTAAATGAGGGCCACAAAAAGTTGAGCCCTTCCTTTCTTTTCAAATTTATGCAAGAAGATCCTTCACATATCTACTATCAAATCCATATTGGATGAGCCAAGTTAATCTTCAGATAATGTCAATAGAGTATCTATCTTAAGGTTTGCAACCAAGTGGCTCAACCCTTATCCAAATTATGTTCAGAAATCAGCCTTAGAGATTTCCTAAAAACTATTTTCAATCTACCCTTGAGAACTAATCCAATTCTATCATAAGCCAGTCCACAAGTTCCCTTGAAAGTGTGCCAATGGATGTCAATGTCTACTATGATCAGATAGTGTATCTTCCCTTTTTATTTTAGTAATTGTTGCATCATATGTCATTTCCCATTCATGTGTAACAATTTCAGGATTTGCAGTTCTCTTATTAGCATATATATGAGACTGGAAATCCACTTGAGCATGATGATGCTAGACAAATTCAAGTCTCTTAGAAAAATGTTGAACCCCATCAGCATTTAACTTCAAATTTGATTTCTGTTTGCATGCATTCTTTGTAATTCGATTTCCCTTCAAGAGTGGTGGTCATTTCATCATTACCTAGTATACATTTCCTCATGCTTGGAGGGCATTTCCTCATCAATGGTGGCTATTGTGTACATTTCCTTCATGAGTACTAAGCATTTCTACCTTCCTGGTGGGAATTTCCTCTTTTCTGGAAAGCATTTCTTATGCATGGAAGGAATTTCACATTGCTTGTGGGCATTTTCTCATGGCCTACTGGCATTTTCTCATGGCATGTAGGCATTTTCTTGGTGGACATTTAGCTTGGTGGTAATACTCCTTGGCTTGGCGAGTATTTTATTAACTTGGAGAGCATATTCAATGACTGGCACATATTTCTCTTTCATGTGACACCTTGGTGGGAATTTTAATATTTGCTTGTGTAGGATCTTCATTCATGTGAATGTGCTATATAAGGAAAGCTTCAAAATTTCTTCCAGATCTGAGACTATTTGTTGTCATGCCTTGCTGCTACAGGATTGTTGTACACGCCACAATATGTTGCCATAAATTTATGCTAGTTCAACTCTTCAGATTGCACTTTTCAAGTTGTCGTAACTAGTCATTGTTCACCTTGGGAAAGAACATACATGATTCTACAAGGCTTCTGATCAAATACAAGATTAAAATCCTCTTTCTTGTTTGCCAGCAGTTCCACCTTTCCCATAAATTGGGTAGCTTTTGATGCTTTCCCTACTCTCTCCACGAATATTTACAGAACCAAATTTTTAGTCTTTTCCAAAATGCCTTTCCACATCTTTACCATGCAGACAATGAGGGACGCCTCCATATTCATTTAGAATAGAGACATACCAACCAAAGTCACCAACTAACTTATACACATACTTGTTGCAAGTAAGGAGGAAAGCATTTCTTGGTTAGAACCATTTTATGATTATTATGTGCTTAGAAAATGACTTATTTGTTACTAGAAGGAAATGGTCTAAAGGTGCTCTACTCCAGGACTGAAGACAAATACATGAATTATTTGCAAACTTTCCACTCCATTCAACTACTCTACCATAACATCAACCTTCAAACTCAATCTTTCATGTTACAATAAGATTGCTAAATGAGTAGCTACAAGACTAGAGTATCTATCATTTTTCTCCTACATTCTCAACTTCTAGGTTTTGAATCTTTATTAATTCACACATGCAATGCACATGCTATTTAGTGCGATTGGTATGATTTGAGGCTTAGTTCTTGCCATTGCTTAAAATATATGAAGTTAGAGATGTTTTTTTTTCATTTTTATACATCATCAATCACATACCAATAAAACAAAGCAATCACTAATTGATGAATCCACTCTTCACTAATTGTTAGACTTTCATATTATATTATATAATTATTTTTAATTAAACACTTAGATATGTACAAAAGTACAATATCACCACTATTAAGAAACAATGTATTGTGGTGTTTAAGAAAGGTGCTTTTGTAGGATTTGCATTTCTTTGGATTTTAAGTAAGATAAGATTCGAACCTGCGACCTATGTCTAGTCCCAAGGCTACCACCTTCAAGCTTGAAGTGCAGTTGACAATGGGAGACCACCTTCAAGCTTGATTCATTCTGTATGCATTTCACAATGGGAGATATCGGGCTACCACCTTCAAGCTTGATTCATTCTATATGCATTTCATTATGCAACCGTCTCAGATTCTCACTGCGTTTTCCCTCAATTAGTTTATCAATTCGGTATGACCCACGCCGGCTGTCCGAGGAGTGTTTCCAACGGTCTTAAGTTTCATCCTGGCAGCGGTGACGATTCATGGTATTATGTTTCCCTTCGGCTGCAATATGGCAAACTCAAAGTTCACTACGAAGGTTTGTCTGACAAATTTGATGGTTTGGGTTTCGTAACCCCGGTGCCATTTAGGGACACTTTGAGGAATTGCTCCTGGGGCACGGAACCCAAACCATCACATTTGTCAGACAAACCTTCATAGTGAACTCTGAGTTTTCCATATTGCAGTCGAAGGGATTAAACATAATACCATGAATCGTCACCGTTTCCAGGATGAAACTCAAGACCGCTGGAAACACTCCTCGGACGACGGGCATGGGTCATACTGAATTGATAAACTAATTGAGGGAAAACGCAGTGAGAATCTAAGACGGTTGCATAGTGAAATGCATACAGAATGAATGAAGAGTGGGTGTCAAGAGAAATGGTTGTGGGATGTCGTATGAGAGGAAATGGTGATGGGAATTGAAAGGTCAAATTAAATTCGCACGGTGGTAATAAACTACACTTGTGTCTTCCATTGTCAGCTATGTCTTCCATTGTCAGCTACACTTCAAGCTTGAAGGTGGTAGCCTTGGGACTAGACATAAGTCTCAGGTTCGAATTTCCTCAGTTTAGTTCGTACCCTGTTTTTTTTTCGATGCAAATTATATGTTTTCTTTAATTTCCTTTGTCAGGACGCAGAGACAACCATAAAATATCAAATGTGTCAAGATGCAAAGAGTAAGAGACAACTATAAGTAAGTCTTATATTAAATTTACCATATAAGTATTTAATTGACACTATCAACTAAGATTTGACACTTTGGATTGTCATGATCTTCTTATCACTCCTTATCAATGTGATTGTAAGGCACTCTTTGAAGGTGAAGTCCACAATTTTAAGTCTTTTTCCTCATTCTCATGCCTTTTTGTAAGACAATAAGGAGGGTAGTGGCATCAACATTGAAAATGGTTTCCATCCAAACCTATCAAGTGTACTTTTAGGTCAACAATATTCTTGACTCCGAACTGTAGCAGCTGTTTGGCCATTTTCACCCTATAAATTGAAGGATTCCTGCAAACACAAACCACTATGTTACGCGATCTTCTTTCTGGGCTTTGTCACATTTGCTTCTAAGATCTTTCAGGGCTTTGTTACATTTAAACACCATCGCACAACTTCTTTCAGGGCTTTGTTTGCAGGAATCCTTCAATTTACAGGGTGAAAATGGCCAAACAGCTGCTACAGTTCGGAGAAAAGAATACTGCTGACCTAAAAGTACACTTGATAGGTTTGGATGGAACAGATTACCGTGGAAATACTCTTTATCTTCATTCTCGATTTTTGAGAAAATCAGAGATATATGAAACGATGCTTTATGACTGTTCGTCTTCACAGCCGCCTCTTGAAATCAAGGTAAGAAATGGTTTAATGATTCAATGTAGTAAACGGTTACCTTTATTGAATGTTAGCTTTTATTGAATGAATGTGTTCACTGAATGAATGAATGAAACAATGGTTTAAGGTTGTAGTAAACTGTGACCTTTATTTAATGTCAGCTTTTATTGAATGAATGTGTTGAATGAATGAATGAATGGTTTATTGAATGTTATCTTTTATTGAATGAATGTGTTGACTGAATGAAACAATGGTTTAATGAATGTTAGCCTTTATTGAATGAATGGTAGATGAAAGTTCATGATGAAATATGGATGAATTTGCACGTTTTTTTTGTCAAGTACATGCATTGGGTATGGGGAATTGAGAGTGATGTGAGGGGGGGGAGGGGCCATAAGAGCTTCCACCTTCACATGGTTGGTCCTGTTCAGTAGAGAATATTAAATTATTCTCGAAACATAGAGGAGCTCAATGAATGGCTACGATGCTGGCTTTCTACAACCCACTCGTGTGTCATCTAAATTTTGACAATTTCTTGGAGCTTGTTGTGATGTTTGGTTGCTCCTCATAACCAATTTCAGGTTTCCAGATGATGAAAGATCACTTGAGTAACTATTTGTGGAGTAGAGTGAGATCTTGTTTGTAATGGGTTTGTTGATTCGGCATGAAACTCTTAATGAAGATGAAGTGGCTAGTACTGGAATAATATCAGTGCTAATTGATGTCCTTCGAGATAAGCAGGAAAAAGTGAGAATGTTTTTCATGACAACACTAAGTGAGCTTTTGTTCTACATATCCACTGAAAGTGAGAATTATCCAAGAGTTGTTATTGGACAGAAAAGTCGAGCAAACGATGGGTGAGATTCATCATCTACCTATAAGGTTAGATACTAAAACCTTTTATGATGTTTTATTCTATTATTATGAATATATTATTCTGATAGAATTGATGCAATTTTGCTTTTTTTTTGCAGGATTGAAATATGTTCACATGTCTTTCAATTCAGATGTACTAGCTTCAAACATTAACTTAGACACTTGGTACTTGTGACAGGTTCCTAGTGCATTGTGGAAATCCTTGAAGATGGGTTGAAATACTAGGATCAAATGCTAAGTAAGAAATGATCTATGAAACCCTGGGTTGAAATCCTAGGATCAAATGCTAAGTAAGAAATGATCTATGAAACCCTGGGTTGAAATCCTAGGATCAAATGCTAAGTAAGAAATGATCTATGAAACCCTGCCTAGCCAAAAATCCTTAGATGATCTATAAAAAAATACAAATTTGAAATCCCTTGGCCCTCTACAAGAAGGCAATGTCACCATATTGTAGTCACAAAAAATTCATGCCACTATTCGTCTCTAGACTGTCATTGAAGAATCAAATATGGAAACACTAGTTTATGTTGTGATAAAAAAGTAGTGTATCCAATAAAGTCTCTAAACCACTGTTGAAATATTATGCAATTATTTCCAATTAATAGTGTATTTTTTTTTAAATACCAAAAGGTCGTCGGATATCCGACTACCACGCCGTAGATATCCGACGTTCTTGCCATACCACCGACGGCAAAGAACGTCGGATATAGGCCATTTCCACATGGACGGATCGTCGGATATCCGACTACCACGCTGTAGATATCCGACGTTCTTGCCATACCACCGACGGCAAAGAACGTCGAATATAGGCCATTTCCACATGGACGGATCGTCGGATATCCGACTACCTCGCCAGAGATATCCGACTTCCTAATAAGTGATAGTGGTCGGATATACGACTGCATAGTGGCGTCAGTTATCCGACGATCGTCCTACTGTCGGATAACAGCCGAATTTGGACCGACGTTAAAGAAATATGAAAGTGGTCGGATGGTTGACCACAAGATGTAGAAAATCCAACTTTTTGGCCGTTGGATTTTGGGTCCAAAAAACCTAGTGCCCAAACCCTGGCAGAACCACTTGATGGCATTGATGGAGCATATTGACAAAACACTTGAGAAATTTGAGGAAATTTGCATCATAGTGGACATTGAAGGGGAATATACCAATGACCTATATGTTTGGTGTGATTTTGAGGATTCTTGTGCATGATGGTGTATGGATGGTTGTCATTTATGGGAAAACAACTACTTCCAACTTCTCTTTGATACATGAACCACTTCATATGAAGGGGACATCATTGAGAGAAGACATGAGCAGGTGGTGCCTGCCAATTTCCAGTATGATTCTTCTACAATGGTAGTGTTCCTGCCTTAGTCACCTTTTTATGGCTATATGAAGGATATTTTTTCTATGAAGGGTCCTATCTATTTGGATCGATGTGACCATGGTGAGCCTTTTGAGCACTGCACTCAACTAGTCATGTGTCATAAGTCGGGTGTTTGAGTAAGCACTGGTACATGGGACATTGGCTTATAAAAGAGATTCTTGGACTACTTTAGCATTGAGCTAGCACTTGTACATGGGACCTCAACTTAAGGGTAGATTTCATGGACTGCATTAGCAATGCAATGAGCACCCATACATGGGAACTCCATTTTTGGTTGTACATCGCTACAAGTGTTGAGAACAATGCTTTTGAAAGGGGTATGGAATGGTGGGATCCTCCCTAGGGGTGTAATAGGGGCATGTAGGCCTATCAAAGTTGATAATAGGATAGGTATGGTGGCCAATTAACGTAATGTGAACTAGATCTACTATTAAATAAGGCCCACTAAGTAGTTATCATTAAATAGATGTAATGTGACCTTATTAAAGAAGGCCCACTAGGGAGTTAACATTTGGTTATGATTAGGTTTTGTTAGGTATCTATAAATAAGAATGGACTCCTTATGTGATCATGTATGGGATATTATTATATTGGAGCCTAGCTCATTGAAAGGTTGCCCCCTCAAATAGGGAAGTGAGCATAAGTTGATCCTCCCGTAAAATTATCATTGTATGTCGTTATCCTACCTTCAGGGTTTTGATATTAAATATGTATTGAGAATTTATGATATATTCTATATAAAGTATTGAATAGGAAAATGAAGTTGAGTTTCCAATGAATAATAAAATTCTTGAGGAAGAGAGAGTTAGGCCAAATGAGTATGAAGAGATTGCATACGAGGATGAATAAGGAGGTTTATCATCAAAAAGGAGAACCATGCATGAGATTGAATTGATTCTATACACAAGGTTACCGAATCAAGCTACATATAGAATGAGTCTACTCGAATGCACAAAATTAAACATACATGTAGTGGAATTGTTGTAGAAATGCTCGATAAGAGAATATGGACCCATGTGTAATTCCAACCCTCGGATTGAAATTGCTAAATGTGCATAGGAATAACATCACAATCTAATAATATTTCCATTGTCTAAAATGGATGACTTGATGGAAAATTTGTGTGGCACAAGACAATTCTTAAAGATAGATTTGATGAGTGGATACCAGCAAATCATAATTAAGGAGGGAGATGGATGGAAGACTGCATTCAAGATCAATTATGAATTGTGTGAATAGTTGGTTATGCCATTTCATTTTAGGAATGCAACAAGTACATTCAAGCAATGGATGATAGTGGTGTAGTGATCATCCATTAGTAAGCTTGTGGTCATGTATTTCAAATGATATTTTGATTTTTAGTAGAAGAAAGAAAGAACATCTAACACATCTAAGGTTGGTGTTTGAGGCTACATTTACGCATAAATCAAAATAAATTAGATTGCTCAAGGATGAGTTGGTATATCTTGGGTTTTTGGTGAGCCAAGAAGGTATGTGCATGGATGCAAAAAAGACTAGGGAAAATTTATATTGGCCTACACCAAGCAATGTTGTTGAAGTGAGGAGTTTCCATGGCATTGCAATTTTTTTTATAAGTTCATCAATGAAATCAACAATGCTTGTGCGTCAATGATTGAGTATATGCCATCACATGGATTTAATTGGAGCATGCATGCACAACAAAGTTTTGAGTGTTTGAAGACCTTGACACACTAGTGTCGATTTTGACCAATTTTAACAAAGTATTTCAAGTTGATTGTGATGTGAATGAGCTAGAAATTAGTGTGATGTTGAGTCAAAAGCATATGAGATGGATTGAAATGTCGTAAGTATATACCTTTATGTTGAAGTGCAATAAAAAGGAAAACAAAGTTGTAGATGAAGTGAGAAAAAGAGAAGTTATGTTGACAATGATTCAGAATGAAACAATTGGATATTATAAAATAAATATGTATGCACATTACAAGGATTTTGTGCAAATTTTGGAAAGGTGTAAGATAGAAGCATAGGGTTGAAGTAATTTATACATGATGCTTATTTGTTTTAGGAAAAGAAAGTGTGCATTATTGAAGGCTCGATACACAATAATTTCATAAGATAGCTACATAGTGGAGGTTTAGCAAGACACTTTGGGCAAGATAAGGCAATCAATTAACTATAGGAAAGGTATGTTTAGTTGAGTTTGAACATAGAAGTGAAACATTTTGTGGCAAGATGTAGAGTATGCCGAATATCTAAGGTGTGAATCAAAACATATGATTATACATTCCATTGTCAATAATGAAGATGCCTTGGGAGGATTTATCCATAGATTTTGTTCTAGATCTATGTAGTACACAATAAATTTTTAATGCTTTGCTTGTTGTAGTTGAATTTTTTTTTTAAATGGTGCACTTAATTCCTTCTAATAACACTAATTATTTGAATTATTAAGAATATTGTTTTTCCAAGGAAGTATTGAACTTACATGGATTGTCAAATACCATTACATCGGACTAGGAATCTCTTTTTGGATAACTTTGTGGAAGAATCCATAGATACATTTGTAATCCAATTATGCATATCACCTAGAGATACATAGCCATGTTGAATTTGTAAAATGAAGTTTGAGGAATCCATTTTGGCATTTAGTTGGAATTAGAGAGAAAACATGGGATTTAGTTTTGGTGATTGTGGATTTCACATACAACAATTTTGTGAATAAGACAATTGGATGATCACCACTTTACATTGTATATGGACATAATATCTACGAAGTTGTGGATTTGGTTGACTTTCCAATCAAGATGTAGAGAAGTGATGGTGTTGAAGTATTTGTAGAACATACAAGAGAAGTCTATGCACAAGCACATAACACTTTGAAGTCAAAGAATGAGCAGTATAAGCAGTGTGTAGATATATGCAAAAGATTTTAAGTGGTTTGAAGCTAGAGACAAAGTTATGGTATCTCTAAAAAAGGAGCATTGCCCCAAGGAGGCATTTAATAGATTAAATGTGAGGAAGAATGGCCCATGTCTAATTAAGAGGAAAATTAGGGAGAATTCATACCAAGTAGAGTTATTTGAAGAATTTGGCATATGTTTGTTGATATTCAGAATGTCAAAATTGTGTGAATACATAGCAGTAGAAGAAGATGATGCTCAAGAGGATACCAAGGTTGGTCGACTTAGTCAAATACCTAAGAAGAAGGCAAAAGAGATCGAAGAAGTTTTAAATGAGAAGATATTCGAGACACATAGAGAAACATACAAGAAATACTTCGTGAAGTGGAAAGAGAGAGCCATAGAGGAAAATATGTGGACTTTCTAAAATAAGTATCAAACAATCTACAAGGGAAAGACAAATATAAACAAAGAGCATGCACCTAAGTTGCATGATAACACATATGTTTTTATTCGCAAGGGGGCTTTGATGCAAGAGTGTCATTCATAGGAGCATAGACATTTGCATAAACATACATGAAAGGAGGATACGAGAAGTTGTGTGAATGAAAGGTAGCAATGTGCACAAACACTTGACAATGTGAGAACATACACAAGTGGAGACATTGCATAGTATCCATATAGAATGCCCAAGGAGAAATTGGAGTAGATGTAGACAGGCAAGCTGCCACCAAAGGTTGAACATGATATAGAGGTTCAATGACATGACTATTTGCACGTGCAAGGCAACAAGATGCACAAAAAGGTTTGGTGCATTGAGGAATAAATGCAAATTGAAGGGAGGCATAACACAAACCATCCATTACAAAATTGTTGAGAAGAAACTCCTTATAATCACTCGTATATTTGTCAATTATATTCCAATGATAAAGACATCTATAAAAGTGGAAATGTCAAAAGAGATCGAGTTGGTTGGAATAACTAGTGAGCAAACTAATATGGTATGAGAGGAACCAAGCAAAGAGATCAAAAGAAGAGGAAGAAAATTGGTGTGAAGCCAAAACCAAAAGTAGAGTTACAAGGGTCAAGCTTTGTGAGAGGGTTACAGAGGTTGAACAATTCAATTGATGCACTGAGGCACATAATCATTGTATATGTAAATAGAATGAGTAGACCAATTTATGTATCCCTTTGTCCACAATAATTCTAGTTGTTTGTTTCTAAAATTTTGTATTATAGATTTATTATATTGTTGCAGTACGTTCCATAACATATGTGGTTTGTATAACACTTAGTCTAGACCCACATAGTGTACCAAGGAATGAGTACTTTGCACATCCTTATATCACTTCTAGAGGTTCCATTCTTTTGGAAATTTCTTCCTCTGTATTCCTTTTGTTTTCAACCTTTATTCTTCCTCCTCTTCCCTAATTAACATGGACTACTCTCTAGGCCATTTTGCAAGAACTAATACCAACTTATGCAACAAACAATTGTTAACACCCATTGATTCACTTTTAACCACTCGTAACTTGCAATAAAAGTCCATACTTACATAAAATAGTTTACCAGTTGAAACACTCCCTCAAAAGAGACCCAAATGCTTTATTTCATAGGAAGATCCAAGAAGAAAATTAAGATAAACCTATCTCATTACAAATATAGAATAATGTGCTCCCTATATTTTCTTGATAAACTTCCTCATTGCAAAAGAAGTTCTTTCCACTCAATAGTTTTGTTTTTTAAACTTTATCCTTGCAAAATAGCAAGGATGTGAAAATATTCCAAATGGCAATTGAAGAACCCCAAGCTCTAAGACCACCTAAAATTTTATGCAGGGCAATTCCCCTACAATGCCTCTTGATATCAACTAAAACTTAACTATGTTTCTCTTGATATCAACTAAAATTTAACTATGTTTCTCTTGATATCAATTAAAATTTAATTATGTTTGTGAATGGAAATACAATACAGACATTGTACACATAATTTGTTGAATTATTTATTTTGAATTTATTTCTTTTCAACTTGATTTGAAAGTTAAAAACAAATAAGAAACACATGATCGTCTAAAATTGTTTTTGGGTCTTGGCATACGACCTTACATTGTTTTTTATTGGTTTGAGTGCTTGTCTTCCTCGAATGTAAGGAAACATGTTAATGAACTAGAAGCATTTGGAAAGAGTGGAAGTCTACCCCCTTAAAAACCACCAACGGATTACTACAAGTGAACAGATTTTATTTACACACAATGATACAATTGCATGTGGAAGATCTTGAGATTGTATCAATAAAAGCTAGATTGATAGTCCAAAATATTGTTAATTTTTTATTTCTTAATAAACATCGCAATAATAATATCATGTCATTAAATTATCCATTTAATATTTATTATTTTTCAATGGGATTTGAAAGTGCTACAACTCAAACTAGCATGTGTGATTAAATCCCCAAAGAACAAGGCTAGCTCAACTATAACCTAGAGGTATTACCCAGTGCTACCTCAGTACCTACCTCCTACACTTTAGGTTGTCTTTTCTCCAACCAAGGGGCCTTCCCTAATGATAGGATTGCTAAGGCTTTGAGTGAAAAGGAAGGTGAAGAGGATGCTTAGCAAAATGGGTATTTGTTGTAGTATGAAAATGAAAATGAATAATGGAAAGACCAAGAGATTAGTGTCAATCCAACAAAGGCAAATGGAGTCAATCCAACAAGGGCAAAATGAAATCAAGGAGATAGTCCAAAGAGGGGAAGTTCAACTAAAAGAATTTCAAGGCTAAGAATTCCTCCAAAGTGTAACATAAATAACACTTGAAGATTTGAAGGTTTAAGGGGAGGCCACCAAGTGTGACACAAGGATCCCTAAAACATTGCTAAAAATAATTCTAGAAATTACTAGGAGGTCCCATGTGGTGATTTATGCAATGAAGTATTAGAAAGCAACACTCTTAAAAATGTTAGAAGCAATAATAATACAAACAAAGCATGAATCAACATAGGATTGGAGGAGATTTTCTCTCAAACCCTTCCAATAAGACAATTTTGTCTATATATGACCATAATTAACAAGTTTAGTAATTCTACAACTCATTAACAACAATTGAAGAATAATGAACAATATAACCAACCCCACATAATAAGAAAATGATACCTTATACTTCAATCTACACCAAAGAAGATTTGTCCATTAAGCTCCACAGAGGAAGAACTCCTCACAATCCAACTATATAAAATAATGAGAGAGCCAACCCTTACATAGGTTGTAGCTCTATCTCCTTACAACAATAAACAAATAATAAATTCCTAGATCAAACTTAGGGTAGAGTAAACAATGAATATTTCCCCACTACAATCTAACCAATTTTAACAAACACCATGGTATGAGGTGGTCAATGCCACATCTACATCTTTCTAATGAAGCACAAGAGGCGTTCCTCCATAAATGAGGAAATAGACAAGTCAAAAACACAATGAAATGGCCTCCAAAGGCTTCAAGTGAGTGCTCCAAGACATATGGTCAAAACAACAATGAACAACCTTGGATTTAGGGTTTGAAATCTCCTAGATCCACTCAAATATCCAACAACCTCCAATAAATGAGCATTTAACCTCTCCAAGGTTGAGGATAGTATTATAAATGAAGGGTCTGCTCCCTCCAAACTGAATGCTCCTCATAAAATGCATGAATAATTATGCAAGTTGGTTGAACAAGTAGGGCGCTATCCTCCATTTTAACGCCATCAATGGTCAAATCCATAATAAATGCAACCAACCAACTCCTAACCTCTATGCCAACTCATTAATCTATGTGTTATATCTAGCGAGATCATCCCTACATGAGAAGAGCAATCCCAAGACTAAGTGTCACAATAGACCATCAACACGTGTAGAAACGAATGGCCCCATCCACAAATATCCACACATACTGAGAGAAAATAGGAAAGGGTTCAATTGTTTTGGATACCCTTTTGAACCTATATGCCACCTAGACCATGAAAGGGTTAAAAAGTTTAAAGATAGCAGGTTGGTCTAAGTCATCACATGAGCTAGCACTAAGAAAAACTAACTACAAAAAAGTGAGAAAAAAAAAACGAACAAAAAGATGGCCCTTTGTTCCATTGGAATTTGGCTAACCTTTCTACAACATTAGAAAGGTCTCAATAAGAGATTTCCATCCATATATTATAAACCTCCAACAGAGCAAGGGTGAAAGAGAACTACCCTTCTCAAGACAAGTTGAATTGTTGAAAATTGCTCAAAAAGATGTCCACATTGCTCTAACACCTAGAGAGATTTGGCTATGTTAACAAATTATAACTCTGGAGTTCTCATTTGTGGTTTTTGATGTGTGTATCATGGGGGGGACTAAGTCATTGTCTCTAGTGTATTTATTTATGTAAAGTGACTTATATAAATAAATAAAGTGTGTACTTCATTTAAGTTGTGGGTCCCATGATGTAATGTGCACTTTATTATTATTATTTTTAATTAATGTGCATTTAATATGAGCCATTGATCAAAAGAATTAATCCTAGCCATTAATGAAGTAGTTAATGGTAGTTAGGGTTAATTGGAGAAAAGTGAAGTATAAAAAAGAGTTAGTGAGACAAAAGAATACACACAAAAAAAGGTAGAGAGCTAAACATAGAAAGGGCACAGTTCTCAGGAAGAGACAAGGGCACGATTCCCAAGACGGCTACAACCAAATTTGATAGTCCAACAAGGGCATGAATTCTGAGATAGTATTGAGTATTGGCACAAATCCCAAGGCAGTTTGACAAAAAAATTATGCATAGAATTATGTATCAATCCATACAGTTACTGGCGCATTTTCCAAGGCATAAAGGATTCAAATCTGCTGTTGTAATTTTCTGACAGGCTGTACAGTAGGCCGTACTGTGGCATGATTTTCTAGACAACAAATTGATGTTTTGGGTCTAGTACGTGTGGAACAGTTTGGGTAGATTTCTTCTGTTGGCACGAACTTCAAGAAAAGTACAACAAATGGGAGAGATAAGTTTGTCTTTGTTTTTTTGAGAAATAAAATTTCAGAGTTGTAAGAAGTTCTCATATTGCCTTAATAAAATTTCTTTGTCAAGGGTTTTCCCAGTTTGGGTTTTACCCTGGTCAGTTTGACCTAAATTACTGTGTATGATGGTTAATGTTCTGAACTTATGTATTTGAAGTACTTGGCATATGTGTTTTAATTCTTTGAAGTCTGAATGTAACCATAAGTTTAAAACCACTGAGATGCTAAGTGTTTGACAAAACACTTCAATGAGACTTTGTTGATTTTGTCAAAATTTCTTCAAGCTAAGCATTCTACACCATTGCAAATGGCTCAAAAAGAGATTTCCGACCATATATGGCACTCCCAAAACAAAGCTAATGCATTTAAGAATAATCCTCCTAAAGACAAGGTACCAAACTACTAAAAACTAGCCCAAAAACTAGAAAAAAAAACGCCCAACAAGATTATTTCATTGCGCTAATGCCCTAAAGAAGTAGTTTGAGTGCTCAACACAATGAGATAGCCATCGGAAAAAAAACTTTTCACCCATATATTATAAGCCCCCATCGGAGTTAAGACATTGGAGAACCAAAGGTTTGAAAACGATGCTTTGTTTGGCTTAATTCACTCTAAAATAAGCATGAAAACTAACTACAAAATGTGACCAAATGCCAACAATGCAACATCATCATGAAGACCATCCAAACCCTCATCAACCATCAAGAATACAAGGCATCAAATCTCCACGAACATCCATTAGCTAGCATCCAAAGCATCAACATGTCACCCCCATGAAATTTGTGATAGAAATCACACGTAGACACCCATGCAATATGGGGGGTAACATCTGGCTCCAACTGTGAAACATGTTTTGCTCAATTCACTCTGAAATAAGCATGAAAACTAGCCACAAAATGTGACCAAAAGCCAAGAACTCAACACCATCATGAAGGCCATCAATATACCATCCAAACCCACATCAACCATCAAGAATAAAAGGCATCAAATATCCACGAACATCCATAAGCTAGCATCCAAAGCATCATCAATATGTCACCCCCATGAAATTTATGATGAAATCACATATGGACACCCATGCAATATGGGAGGTAACATCCGCTAAAACTATGAAACACATGTTCTTGAAAACAAGACTAATTTGCTCAATTCACTCTATGATAAGCATGAAAACTAGCTTCAAAATGTGACCAAAAGCCAAGAACTCAACTCCATCATGAAAACCATCAATATACCATCCAAACCCTTATCATCCATCAAGAATACAAGGTATCAAATATCCACGAACATCCATAAGCTAGCATCCAAAGCATCATCAACATGTCACCTCCATGAAATTTGTGATGAAAATCACATGTGGAACCCCATACAATATGGGGGTAATAATCATCTCAAAACAATAAGACCACAAATACATGTGGCAAATTGGATGACCTCAACATCCCTAACTACCACATCACATCAAATGGTTTATTACATCAAGATTTAGTTTCAAATAAAAGAAACCATCAACATCAAATGGAATATATTCTAATGTCTTCTACCTACCTATTCTAACATATGAAACATGGGCATGCTAAATAAAATCATAAATCCATCATAGCCACCTTAGCATCTCACTAATGCCAAGGCCTCTTTCTTGGCAGATCAAAACACAATGAAATGGCTTCCAAAGGCTCCAAGTGTAGCGCTCCAATAGATATGGACAAAATAATAATGAAAAACCTTGGATCTAAGGTTTGGAACCTCTTGAATCCACTCAAATATCTAACATGTAATAAATGGGCACCTAACCTCTCCAAAGTGGTGGATAACATCGTAAATGAAGGATACTCCCTCCAAATTAATCATTCATCATACAATGCATGAATAAATATGCAAGTTAGCTAAACAAGTAGGGTGCTATCCTCCTTTTTGACCCCGTCGATGGTCAAATTCATAACAAATGCAACCAACTCTTAACTTTTATGCCATCTCACCAATTCATGTGCTAGTTCTAAGGAGAACATCCATCCATGAGAAAAAACATCATTTCCAAGACAAAGTGTTCAATTGTTTTGGATACCCTTTTGAACCAATATCCCACTTAGAAAGACTTGAACGTTCAAAGAGAAAAAGTGGGTTTAAGTCATCACATGAGCTAGCATGGAGGAAAACAACTCCTAAAAAGTAAATAGATGGCCTAAAAGACGATCCCATTGCTTCAATGCCCTTAAGAATTTAGCTAACCAATTGGAAAGGTCTTGGAAAGCGATTTCCATCCATTTATCATATGCCTCCAACAAAGTTAGGGTGAAAGAGAACTACCCTCCCAATGGATTGTCGTTAATTATTTGTTTTATATCTATTTATTTTAAATTCAAATTAAAAGCAAGCGCAATTTCAAAGAGAACTTGTGTTTTTTTACCAAGCAAAAGACATTTACTTGTTATTCAATAAATTTGAATCAAAGTAGACTATACAAAATGCTGTCAACAAGCGATCCAGACCATAGACCACCAATGTCCCATATATGCACAGTACAATTCAGGCACCAATGTCCCATATATGCACAGTACAATTCAGGCAGTAATCCACATGAAAAAAGCAACAGTAAAAAGCCAGATGAAAAGACCTCCCAATACAATACAATACAAAAAATCTACATACAGCCAGCTTTACAGATCGAAAATCAAGTTCCACAGCCCCAGTGATGAGAGCAGACCCATCTAAACTAAGGGAACAAAATAAGTAATATAAACCTACTAAAGCCGGATTATAAGTATGACAAAAACACTCAGAAAATCGTTAGAAAACTTTGTAGGATGTCGCTTGAACCAACAGATTTTCCTGATACTCCTCCATAAATAACCATCCTCCTCTCTGCAGTTCTCCATAAAGAGAACTTGTGTTTACCAGTTATACAACTGCCTCGTGAGTGGGATCGAATTGCCATATACCAAAGATATTACAAAGTTGCCTTAAAAAAGGAAACTGAAGGCAAGAAACAAAAAGAAATTTTACTTTAGTTTGGAAATCTCAATATAGGTTGATTTGTGTTTTTAATTCAACCATCCTCCTTTCCCCAATGGCTTGTTGTTAAATCCGCATAGATCCATCTTAAAAGGGGATCCACCACGCCGAGAGGGATCAAATCTCTCAAAGGTGCAAACCCCCCCCCCCTTTTTAGACTGAAAATGTTGAGGAAGTATGTAATGCAATGTTTATGGTTTTAATTTATTTAATTTGTGTAGTTTTATATATATGCCGTTCTAAATATTTTAAATCTAATTTGAGCCGACATGTTATTTTTTTATAATATTTTTTTTTTTTTAATGAAGGACACATGTTAGCTATAGGATGAGCACGGAAGGAGTTACAAATCTCCCCCTACTGGACTGTAGAATGCACCTCTTCAGCGCAATTATTTATTTTAAATCCACTTCCTTTGCATTTGATTTGAAATGCAAACGCAATAGGAAAGAGAACTTGTGATTACCAGTTCTACTGCCATGCGAGTTGGATAGAATTGGCATATACCATCGACAGTGACAAAATTACCTAACAAAAGGAAATTGAAAGAAACGAAATTAATTTTTACTTTACTTTGGAACTGTCAATATAAGGTGGTTTTTATATATAATTGAAACCTGGAAAAGAAAGTCCCCCATTGTTGATTTTGAATAAAAAGATATCAGGAAAACAATTTTCAATATAATGATAATCATATACACAAGAACATAGATTTAAATCAAAAGGTAAATTGCTATACTAGAGATGACAAGTTTCCATGCATTGCAATGTGAAAAAGTCATAGGGCTGGTTCTTTCATTTTAGATGCAAAAGCTTAAAAATTAAATTTATGCAATAATTTAAACAAATAGAAGCATCACATGTGACTGAATGAGTTCCAGCCGGCCATAAAAATCTGAAATTTGTAAACAAATAGAAGCATCACATGTGACTGAATGTGTTCCAACCGACCATAAAAATCTGAAATTTGTAAAGGCACACCGCAAACACCATGTTTAATCTATAAATACTGTTGACATAAACTCCATGCCGACTGCTGTTATTTTTAGAGGCTCAGGGTTCAGATGCAATAGCTCCAAATTAAACTTGTGCTGCAATTTAAACAAAAACAAGCATGACATGTGACTGAATGAGTTCCAGCCGGCCACGAGAAGTCTAGAACAATAAAAATTTGAAATTTGTCAAGCCCAAAGCCACAAATGTCTAATCCATAAAATCCATTGACACAGACTCCATGCCAACTGCTGATTTTTTAGAGGCTTAGGGCTTAGAAATAATAAGAAATTAGGTGGTGCTACCAAGAAATTATTTTGCTTTAACACCACAGTAGAATCTGGAATCTGCCTCAGCCATCAAATTTGAAAACATTGACTACAAGCTGGCATTTTTCCATTAAAGACATGTGACTGAATGAGTTCCAGCAGGCCACGAGAAGTCTAGAACAATACAAATTTGAAATTTGTCAAGCCCTAAGCCACAAACACCATGTCTAATCCATAAAATCCATTGACACGGACTCCATGCCAACTACTGATTTTTTAGAGGCTTCGGGCTTAGAAATAATAAGATATTAGGTGGTGCTGCCAAGAAATTATTTTGCTTTAACACCCACAGTAGCAGCTGGAATCTGCCTCAGCCATTAAATTTGAAAACATTGACTACAAGCTGGCATTTTTCCATTAAAGCCATCCATCAGGAAAATCCAACTTTACGCATAGCCAGCCATGATAAGCTCACTCTAGAGGCCAGACCTCAAAATGCAATCTTTCTGAAATCAAAGATTTGCTATTTTTTCCATTTTAAGAGGTGTTCTTTCTGTATGAAAAAAAACAGTACAAAGCATAAATGAAGACTATAATCATAATCATCTATTTAAGTGGGATAGCTAATAAACCCAATTTTGATTTCCATGCCCTACACTGCTGTGTATCAAAAGTCCTTTAATAAAAGCATGAGCTCAATTTCAAAATGACCACAAAACCCCATCTTTCTCATCTGTTTTTGAACAGAAAAGCATCAGTTGGACTCTAAAAACAATATATGTGAACCAAAAACCACACTTTTATGCGGTACTAACCAACTAAACTGAAGCATAACAAACATAAACAGTTTCCAAACCTCTTTCCCTAAAACATACATATAAAATTGTTAATCGATAATCATATAAAAGGATGGGATTTGAGTTTGACATGTCTAAAATATTGTTTTTGCTATTGCCTATTAGGAAATCATCTTCTATATCATATTTTGGTTCAAGTGAAAACTAATCATTTACCCAAAGCCATACATCCACCTTAAGTCCAAGATAGGACACATGCAACGTTTAGAATTAGAAAATAAGCATTTGACACGAGATAAAGCTTAAAATTAATTTAAAATTAATAGAGAACTAGATTATGCATCTCTAGAAATTCAAGGGGCATGAGATCAATTTCAAAATGACCACAAACCGCATCTTTCTCATCTGTTTTTGAACAGAAAAGCATCAGTTGGACTCTTAACATACAATATATGTAAACCAAAAACCACACTTATATGCAGTACTAACCAACTAACTGAAGCATAACAAACGTAAAAAGTTTCAAGCCTCTTTCCCTAAAACATACATATAAAATTGTTAATCAATAATCATATAAAAGGATGGGATTTGAGTCATGTCTAAAATATTGTTTTTGCTATTAGGAAATCATATTTTGGTTTTATGTAAAAACTAATCATTTACCCAGAGCCATACATCCACCTTAAGTCCAATATAGGACATGTTATCACTTATATAGTAGCTGGGCTACCATATAGTTCAGATCAGATTCCAGTCCTTTTTCAGCCAGTCCTTTACATTGAGATGCTTGAGATGAGCATCTATATCAGGATCACTCCTATTTTATGAGCAGCCAGTATATCCTTATGCCATGACTGAGTCTCAGGAAACTCAGATTTGTTGACCGATGTAGCCATTTTTGCCATACAGAGCAGTATGCAGTGCCCAGATGTGCAGCAGCAATGTCCAGTTGACAGGTGATGATTCAGGTGATTGGTGCAGGTATATGATCAGGCAGGTATATGATTTGTGTATTGGTTTATTATTGCTTTGTTGGTCATTCTTGTAGCTTGATTTAGCATTTAGTGGTCTTGACCTGGCGGTCTATTTATATATTATGGATATGGTTGTTAACTTATAACCATATAGTCTTGCGTGCTCAGAATTATGAAGTTCTTGTGTATAATCATTGGTTTTACCCTCAGGAGAATGGAGGTGATCATTCCCACCATTATATGGCTTGCTAGTCTTGGCATCACTTTCACTATCTCCATCCATCCACTACCTTCCAGTTTTAGTTTTATCCTGACTTACATCTTAACCTGTGATATGTAGGACTTCCCCACTCTAGCCTTTTTGTTGGATGAGCTTCCCGGTTTACTTTGTGTCTCGGCTCTGAGTTGCTTAAGTTGTGTTGGCTAGACCTGAAACAGATAGTACTACCATTATTACATGTATCTAGAAACTATTGTATATCCTATGTGAAAGCCCATTGAAATGAAATTCAATGAAACTGTGTTTTTAAACACAATCAAAGAAAGGGCTGTGGAAATGAATGAAATGTAAATCCCCTCGAAGGGATATCTAAAGGCCAAATAAAAGCAATGGATAAATAAATGCCAAATCTAAAGACTGTTGGCCATGGAAATGAAATGAAAGGCCCAAATAAAGCAATGGTTTAATAAATGTTAAATCCAATGATTGCTGGCCTTATTTGAATGTAATGATTAATTCCTTACAGAGACTATGGGTTGTGATGTGAGATGGAGTAGGGGACAGCTAATTCTAAGTGTCCCCTAGAGTCTCAAGTTACAGTTAGCCGGACACCTAGCCATGGCGGCTCTAGAAAAGATCCTCACGGAGCTGAGTCAGCTTGGATGTGAGTTGTAGACATCTGTCAAGGTTGAATAAGCACTTCCCAAACAGCTTATCCATTTGTGAGACACTGCCATCCCCAGTGTTATTGTCTGTCCAACATATGCTTTAGTGTGTATCCCCATTCCTATATCCAAAGTTTCACAGTGTGAAGTTTGCACAGTCATCCCTTAGCCTAGCCTTGCATTTCTCCACCCTCACCCATTACTAGCAAATTGATCACAGCCATGAAGTGAGTATATCCTTTAGGTTTTGTTCTGAGCTATAATTATTAATGAAGTTTACATTGAATATCTTGTTTTAAACCGCCAGTCAAGTACTACTTATGCTTACAATCTTGCTATTTGAATGATTAATGAAGCATGTCATAACCAGTTACACTTGCAGCATTTTGATGTTTCAGCCTGAGTCATATTATGGGTCAGTTTGACCTGGTCAAACCTAGTTTGACCAAGTCAGCCACAGGACATGTGATGCATTAGACCAGTGATGATAGAGATTGATGATATATGGTCTTACATTACCCACCAAGTGGTTCCATGCAGCAGCTACAGGTTTCAGATGATGATCTGGGATATTTTTTTATGATTTTGATCATTTACAGATTATTATTTTTTATCTATCCGGGCATGGTTGTGATATTATATGATTATACAGTTATCCACATGGTGTATGAGTACACATTCTTAGTACACTTGGGTCTTCTGAGTCCATTGGGATGCTTTGCAGTTCCGGGCAGTTTCAGTTGAGGTATATGTCAGTTTATCATTTTGGTGCAGATTTGCCATTTAAAATGGCCTAGCAGAGCAGTTTGACTTTTCATTCTTTTCACCTAGGGCGGTACAGAGAGAGTATGGGGTCGAGCCACTTGTTTTTACTATTTAGTCATACTCTTGGACATATTGGTGCAGTCAGTTTTTGCCCCGGGTGACCAGGCAGTGAGTTACAGGCCTTTCTATCTTTTACAGGTGATTTACAAAGGTATAAAAAATGTTAAAATGGCTACAGAGGAATTCGATTTGGGCTACTGAGGCAAGGAAATGGCATGAGGATGATCTTGATGATGTGTGTGACATCTCCCACACCTTCCAGAGCAGTTGCAGCAGTCAATGGGGCCCACACACCTTCCCGAGCTCATTTTTATGGTTTTATGGTGTCTTTGAGGGGACACGACTTTGCCACATGGGCACATTATTGTACTTTGATGAGTCATTTTATGTTATTGTGCCATGGGGACACACTAGAGTGGGATTATATCACCCCCTAGACCCACCATGAGCTTTATCTTATGTTTTCCTAGTGACTTGATGTGGGACGTCCCCCCTAGGGCGATTTGACTATGACGCCCTCTTATATTTTTTAGTTGATCCATGTACACTTTATTGTTGAGTTCATCTCAACCGTTGATTAGAACATTGTATCTTTTAATCTTAGCCACTCATCAAAAAGGTGGTTAGGGTTTTGGTCTCTCCCATTGCTATTTAAAGGAGAGACCCTCTCATTGTAAAGGGACTTTTGGCTCTTGGCTTCTGGAATAAAATATATTCTTGCAAATACTTGTGCTCTAGTTTCGGATATTGGTTATGTTGATTGAAATTGTTCTTCCATTGCACTGAAGGTCTTGGTGATTATTTTGCTATAGGTGAAGAAGTCGAATTGGAGGAGGGGCGCACTAGCTGAGGAGACTCTCCTTGTCTCTCTCTTTTCTCTTCGTCCGGTTCAGGGAGTATCATTGTCTTTGTACCTTTTACTTCCTGTTATCATTTTCGTCATTTGTATTTACCTTCATTCTTGCTTGATTGATTGATTTCATTTCCTTGGTTTTGCAGGAAGAGGAGGGCGCATCAGTGGAACTGATCAAAATTAGTGTGGGCAAGATAAAGCACCAAAACTTCATTTGATCTTTTCGGGAACAATCCTCGACATGCTAGCAATCATCTCCATGGCTCAGGTACACTTGTAAGGTATGTAAATTATTCTTCTGACCTACCCATGTGTCATTTACTTTCAAACCCTAACTATAAATCTTTCGGAAAATTCTCTGGCTCAAATGACTTGGTTTACTGCAAAACCATTTCTGGATTTTTAGGGTCTGGCATATCCCTAGGTGGGTTCTCCTAGACGTCATAGTTGGAGGACTCCCTGTGGCCCAACTCCCAAGGCACTAGTCTTTTAACCCTTGCGCATTCCCTATTTGACTGGTTTTCTTGTCATTTGATCTCTGTTTGTGAGCTTGCATGCCTTGACATTGTCAGATCCTTCATCCAAGCTGTGCTAGAAAGCCTAAACTTTCAGATCTACTCTTTGGGACACTTTCCTTGTTTTAAGGGTCACGTTTCCCAAGGCGGGTGGTTTTGATCATTTGTACTAGCACTTGAATCCTGGAATCATCTTTAATTATTGAGTCGCTGTGTCTAAACACTATAAATCAAATCTTATCTTTCTTAAGCCTCCACAGTGACCCTATTTCCTTAAATCTAGGGTTCTTTACCTATCACCTTACGTACCCTATTGACATAGCTTGATCTGGTGATCTGGTTAGATCTCTCCTGTCGGGAGTAGATCAGGGTCTCCCCTTTACTATATGTGGCTTTGATAGTATAAAGTGAAGGGTGCCTCGATTGGCATGACAACCAATCCTTTTGGGAATCGAGGCTCTCGTGGTTCACCTCTTTGGTTGCCTATCCCCTCTACCATCCTGTATATGATTCATCATTAGGGGCAACTACAAGTAGTGTGATAACATTTTGGCGTCGTTGTCGGGGAGGTAGAGGCTTACCTTCGGTGTCTGCAAGTGTCCGTGCGTTATCTTATATCTTATCGCATCCAGTATTTTGGTTTGGTGATTGCATTTTCCATTTCATAATTTTCCAATCACCATCTTAATTCACTCATCTCACCTCTCCTACGACATTTACATTTTCGGTGAATTACTTGTGTGGTTAACCTGGCGACTCCACCCCGCAACTCTACTGAGGACGAAACCCAACATATAAATCTTAAGTTCTTAAATCGTCCAACAAATTCTGAAGGAATCCCTGCAACTTATACTCAAAACCGAAGACAAATTAAAGAGAATTCATCCAATTTCTTTTGGAAGATTTCTAAACGTAATTCTTCATCGAGTCACCTTTTAGGATCTCCTTCATCTTCATCTAGTCCAATGGCCGGTACAAACGTTGGTGGAAACCAAAACAATCCTCCACAGAATCCTAGGATTTTTGGAAGAAAAGCTAAAGCCTCTCCTTTTGATTTTTCCGAAATCCAGGGAGCCCCCCATGACATGCCTGAAAAGTATTTTGAGAAGGTTCCCAAATTTGATGGAGTTTCAGCTATAACCATAGAAGATCACATAGACAAAGTCTGGGAACATATGGAAGCATATGGAGCATCTACTGAAGATGTCTTCATGAGGGGCCTTCTGGCATCTTTGGAAGGAGATGCTCGAAAGTGGTTTGATCGGTTACCTACTTCATCCCTTAATGGAGATGACAATTTTGTCACGAAGCTAACTAGTGAATGGTCACGTAAGTTAGTTGGGAAGTTTCTCTTGCATCAACTCTCTGACATTAAGAAGAAAGAGAATGAAACAATCCATGAGTTTAACCTTAGATTTGATGAGACTGTAGCTAACATCCCAGATGACATTAAACCAAAAGATCCAGCAATCCTTATTCATTATTTGAACTATTTTGAAGGATGGCTTGGGTATCACTTAAAGGATAAGAATCCAAATGACCTAAAGACCTCATAGTTGAATGCTAAGACTGTTGAATCTAATAAGGCATCCATGGGGAGACAAAACTTCTTTGATCATTATTCCCCATCGACTTCTAGATCCGATCCTAAACTTCGAAAAGCCAAGGAACCTATGATTGAGCCTAAGGACAAAAAGGACACGTTAGAAACAATGCAAGAAATGATGAGGCAATTGACTGTCCTAACTAAAGATGTAATGAGGACCCATGAGTCTGAGCGGTATCAGAATCCTTATGGCCCCAAACCTTATTGGAACAACAATAGAAGGCCTAAGGGAGAGAGATAGAAGGCGTCCTGAAATCCCAGAAAACTCTGAGAGAAAGCTTAAACTTTCATATCTACTCTTTCAGATCCAAGCTGTGCTAGAAAGCCTAAACTTTCAGATCTACTCTTTGGGACACTTTCCCTGTTTTAAGGGTCACGTATCCCAAGGCGAGTGGTTTTGATCATTTGTACTAGCACTTGAATCCTAGAATCATCTTTAATGATTGAGTCACTGTGTCTAAACACTATAAATCAAAACTTATCTTTCTTAAGCCTCCACAATGACCCTATTTCCTTAAATCTAGGGTTCTTTACCAATCACCTTACGTACCTTATTGACATAGCTTGATCTGGTGATCTGGTTAGATCTCTCCTGTCGGGAGTAGATCAAGGTCTCCCCCTTTACTATCTGTGGCTTTGATAGTATAAAGTGAAGGGTGCCTTGATTAGCGTGACAACCAATCCTTTTGGGAATCGAGGCTCTCGTGGTTCACCTCTTTGGTTGCCCATCCCCTCTACCATCCTGTATAGGATCCATCATTAGGGGCAACTACAAGTAGTGTGATAACAGGACACATGCAACATCTCGAATTAGAAAATGAGCATTTGACACGAGATAAAGCTTAAAATAAAATTAAAATAAATAGAGCACTAGATTATGCATCTCTAGCTTTTTTCCCATGTAGCATGATATGGCAGGTTTACTTCGAGAAGGTTCAAAAATGCCATAATTCGCCACATTTGATGGAACAATTCCATGTGAATTTGCATTCAGTAGCAATAGAAAGTACCAATAGCAACAGTGATTTAATTAAATCCCAGACATGGATCTGTATGTGATGTCAAAAACATGATTCCAGAGATTACTAATATTGAACTCGAGTTCAATATATCATGTATCATGTGTTATTGTTTCAACTAAAATCGATAGATGGAAGGGCACTGATGTTGACATAAATTGGAGAAGGTAATTAAGATTAAAAGAAAATAACCTTAAATCATATTGCAAAAATGAAAAGAACGTCAAAATCAAAATAAGCAAATTGAATACACACCAAGAGACTTGGTACACATACCCTAATTAGTATCCACCTGAAGAGTTCAGCACTCAAATATGCTGCAAAACGTAAAGGTTTCAATTTTCTGAAAAATTCATTCTTTGATCAATTTCCCTGAAGCTTTTAGGCACACTTTCTATAAATTACCCGCCTAAAACCAAGAATGGACATTTTGGCTAACTGAATTAACTTTAAGCAAGTGGTCTTTGAGTAAACTGCACCTTCTTGGACATGGGCAACTCACAGGATGCAGCTAGTCCACGGTAGCTACTGTTTGGATTTCGTTCTGGGTTACTCTTTCGATTTCAAGCTAGGCTCTCATATGTATACTCCTGTCTCTACACTTAGTATCAGCTTTGAATTATATCTCGGTATATATTCTACTAGCACCTCAAGGCTCACAGTGCTTCAATCTATGATGTACCTAAACAAATTTCATCAAAAACTGCATCTTCAAAGGTTTATTAAGCTTTCTGGAAGATTAAATCAAAGTCCTCAAACTAAATTTTGCCCAGCTTTAAAGTAGCTACCAGCTCCTAATCCACTCTGATGGATTGGAGCTTATTCAAATTTTTAGTCATATTAACAGAGATTATTTGATTTATTTTAGGAAAATATATCGGCTAGGTAGTGCAAAATGAGCCTGGTTATCTAAAGCACGCTCCAAATACAATCTGCAAATTTAACCCTAGTCAAATTATCTCGATTATTTTTTCCCTGACCCTATGAAACCTAAAGAGAACTTACACTGAGTATCTCAATTAAATACTGCAATTAGTATTCCAATGGCTACAGCTCTCCTGAGACAAGCTAAGAACAAACACAACACCCAAAAATTTAATTGTAGCTTGTAAAAACCTAAAAACTTTGTGTTAAATGTATGTCAAAAACTCAGCCGTATTTAGTATATCTCAGCCCATAATTAGCGCAAATGGTATTATAAATGATACAGTTGCGTCAATTTTAAGTTTTAACCCTTACTGAATGTGCAAGTTGTCGTTGCTCTAACTGGGAGTTTAAAAATAAAAAATAAAAACCCTTAAAGCTAACGCTGAAGGGCATGAGAAGGAATATGTATTCAGTACAATTAAGCCCATAAAGCACTGGGATAGATTTTAAAGTCTACAAATCATCTCAACGAAAACAAGGGGGCATAATATTATATGAACCCGATCAAAACCCTAAATTTCCATCGGAATCCAAGCTAAAAATAAACAGAAGGCACTAATATTACATCATTTACAGTAGCGATCGGCCTTCTTCTTAATCCTCTCATCCAAGGTATCTTCCGCAGACTTGGAGTTGGAAGCAGCGTAGCCAAATTTTCTGGTCTCCACGGGGAAAAGCTCTTCGTAATTTTTGCGCGATGCTGCGTCGATGGCATAGCCCACGCTGCCGCTATTACTATTGATATTATTGTTGTTGTTCTCTTGTTTTTCTGCTTCTGGATTTTCGTTCTGGACTTGTTCGGCCGCCATTTTTTTCTTGTTCTTTTTGCTGTGTTTCTTCTTGTTGATAGTCTTCTCTGGGCCGAGTCCGCCCTTAAAGATGAGCTTGCCTCCCTTAACACGCTCGTAAGGGGTCGACATGGGAAAGAAAGGACTGCTTCAGCAGTGAAACCCCTGGTTTCTCTTGTCCGATTTTTGTAAATCACTTACCGAGCAAGCTTTGGCATCACGGTCCTAGTAATTATTGGCGCAATCTATCGGCTAATGTATTATATAAATTCTCTTTGAGTGTTCATAAATAACTTAAATGATTAAATTTTATGTACGGATTTATTAATCGCCGACAAGGATCAAGAAAAAATTTACATTTTATGAAATTTGATTCCTTTCTCCTAAATTTTATGAAATTTGATTCCTTTCTCCTAAATTTTATGAAATTTGATTCCTTTCTCATTCCTCTCCTTGTTTGATAGATCATGGTCTAAGATCTGTCCATTGGATGTAGCTTGGGTGGTTGGGAGAAATTGTTACCCTCCTCACCCATGTCCATTCTTGTAATTAAATGTAGCTTGGATGGTTGGGAAGAATGATTGTTACCCTCCCCACCCATGTTCATTCTTGTAAGTGACATGATGTTCTTATTGAGCCCCTGTGTATTGACTATGTAATGATTGAGTGGATTATGTAATTCTGGCCATACCTTGATTCTCTAGAATCTCATGTATTGGCATTTCTTCAAATTGAAAAGATCATGGTCTAAGATGGGTGTATCCTAACCATTAAGATAGGTGTATGCTAACAATTAAGAACATTGTTTCCTCATGGGAGGTCATAGGTTCAAATCCAAAGGGATATGATATTACACATATGTTAAACTTTAACAATTTAGCAATTAAATATATTATTATTATGCTAGCTATAATTTTTTTAACTTGTTGTAACCATTCATGATAGGAAGGGTAGCTCAATAAGTTTTACATATCCACTTCTTTCTTTTATTTTTATTATCTTTCTCTTTCTTTTTCGTTTTGATTGAAATTTTTTATTACAAATTTTCACTATATCCATTATTTCTACTTTCAACCTTCTCAAACTAAATAAGGATAGGTCTATTATCAACATCTAAACTCATATAGTGCCCAGGGTGTAGACTAGGTGGCGATAGGGTGCATTGTTAAGGCATTTCTTGCGATCTTGCGGGTTCAAGCCTTGAATAGCATGTGCACTTGTGTAGGGGCAGTGTGGGTGTACTTAGAAGTTATAATTGGCAACAAACCAGAATTGACCTCATGTCACGCGAGTACAAGCCTGGCCCATTTATTGAATCCTCCAGATACAAAAAAAACCATCTAAACTCATATTTAGCATGCATCTAGGGGGATCAAATCTCTAGAGGTGAAAATCACTTTTAAAATGCAAAAGTTTGAAGAAAGGCTTACACCTCAAGAGATTTAATCTCTCTACGGGGTGATAAATTCAGAGTTAAGATGGACTTAAGGTGGTTGTAATAGCATGCAATTGCTTAGAAAAGTAAAACTAAGTTTGATAATATCTCTCGGTTATGTGCAATTTGAACAAAGACCTTTGTAACAAATCATATGCACACAAATGTCATGCTTATAGGTTATTACGGATCTACCAAATGAAAAAAATTATAAAAGGTTGGTGTGATTGTGGAATTTTCATAAATAATTCAACATGTTTCAAAGGTGTAGAGGGGATGATGCATATGCATATAAGGAAAGGTACGTCAATTTTTATTATGTTCATCATAGTATGTATTTTATAATGGTGGTTTTATTGGCATTCATGATAAACATGTTTAGGCATTGTAACTATAGAATTGCCATCATTGCTAGTGATGGATTCGGTTGTGTTCTTGTTGTTTAGGAGATGAGATGGTCTCTTATATGCATTCTCAAGGGGCTCATGCTCTTCAGATGACTACGTCTATATGTACTTATACTTTGGGATGATTAATGAATGAAGTAATGGAGTGTAAACACAAGGAAATGTAGATTTTGAATTGAAACCAAAGAAGATGAAGAGGAGTTGTTAGGGAGTAGAAAAGGCATTTGAATATAACAAAATGTATCCTGTAAATGAGATGAGAACACAAAATTTTCAAACCTTGTTATGAGATCAAAATATACTTTCCAAAAGTTTTTTTTTCTTTTTCCAGAAGAAAAAGAGTTATCAGATTGAATCAAAGATAATTACATTTTTTTTGTCCCTCAAACAATGGTTTAATTAACCAATATACTTTCCAAAAATTAAAACAAAAAAGATGCATACCTTCAAATATTAAATCAACTTCATATTGAATATGATAGGTCACTTGGTTTGTTAAATAAAGAAATCGTAACATAGTTGGCAACCCATTTCCCTAAAAAGAAAATTGCAATACAGTTGGTATCCCATCTCCCTAAAGTCACTTCTTTAGAAGTGAAACAACTCTTCAGCTAATGGGTAAAATAGTTTAAACTAGCATTTGCCCCTTGAGGGGCAAAAGTGAACGCCGGTAGGAAAAGAGCAAAATTTGTAACAATCTCAGATTACAACCCATAACAAAAAAGAATGTTAAGTTCATCAACATAATGAGCCAACTACAAGATCAATTGGGACCTTAATAAGATGTCAAGCTCGACCGAATGAAGATACCGACCATATGATGTATCGACTCAAACTACAAGTTCGACCATGTTACATCGACCATATTTTTAAGTAATGACACGACCATATACAGTTCCAACCTTTTTAAAAATAAAGTGACATCAAGTGATATCGACTACAACAATATTGACCAGTTTGGATATCAACCATATCGACCATAATTAACTCGATTGATTTAGTATCGACCACAAATTGTGTATGTCGACCACCATATCGACGAGATTTACTAACATATTCAAAAGTCAATTGCCTTCTAAGTTTATGCTCATGAATACATTATATAGTATAATCAAGCATGCACAATGATACAGAGACAAGAGACAAGAGACAAGAGAGAGACAAGCACTAGCCTTTATTATTCAGCAAGGGCAGAACCATACATAGACAGATCTTGGTTAACCATTACATTGGCTCAACAGCCTATATATAGATGTTTACATTCAGTTATACAACTGTATTGTCAGCGCAACGGACCGACATATTCCGACTGGTCGACGTGACTTGTCGACTTATATTGCAAATAGTCGAGCGGAGGGCCTAGTCAATAAGCCGACTTAGGCTCCTCGAACATCTCCCCCACCTCAAAATCTTTCTTCGTCTCGAAGAAAGGAGAAGATGTGCAAAATTACTTAACAAAACTTGTGTATAACTGTGCTTTAACTGATAAATGTAGTTGTAATGAGTTGTCTGGACTAGAACTGGTCGGTGCTTGTTGTTGTACACAGACCTTGACAATTGCTTCAGCTGAAACAGACATCTGGTGCTAGAAGGTCTCCCAATGATGCATCATGTTTTGGATGTCGATAGTAAGTGTTGTAAGGGCCAACAAGTCAACTATCTGTTCTTAAGTAGTCTTGCCCTATAGATGAATTAGGTCGGAACCGAAGAGCTCTATTTTCTCATTGGCAGCTGAAAGCAGTGTTTGAAGATGTGGTTGGAGTTGTTCTACTTTGTCAAGGTTATGATGGGCCTGGCTCAACCACTGTGCTTCACTTTTTTCCAATTTCTCCAGTTTCTTGTTTTGCATTACCAGTTGTTCCTCAATAGTTCGGCCCATGGTTTCATCAGCTACTCGGTGTTGTTTATGAAGATTGTCAATTAACTCGCTTGTCTCCCACATTTCTCTAAAGACGTTGCCATAATGTTTGTACCAATTGCGGAGAACGTTGTTTGCTGTCTATGCTTGATCATTATACTGGATGAGTTGATCATGTGCTGAGTTGAATGCTTCAAACTGTTCCGACATCAATGACGCCGTTACTGTGGATTGTTCTTGTCGATCCCTGGTGAGCTCTTCAGATAATGCCAACACGACAGATTAGAACAACTGAAATGCTTTATCAAGTGTGCTAGTCGTGTCGGAGCTGACTGGAATTCGTATGACCTGTTGTGCTAAGTCTTGACACTTTGTCAGAAATACAGTTTGTTCTTCTTCCAACTGGTGAATGTGGCCTTCTGCTGCCAGTCGTCTATGTCGTTGTTCTCGATTGATTGCATCAGCCAGTAAGTCGAGCTCTTCTTGTGGTGCCTTTTGTGGATGGTATGTTGAGATCGGCCCAAATTGGTCGAGATGTACAGATAAGTGACCCAATTGAGATATGTGGTCTAGATGTTGTTACTGTTGTTGAAGATCCTTCTCTTGGCGTTGTTTTTCCTTACGTTGCTTTTTCTTGGATTTTCCTTGAGATTTTGGGGCTGCTAATTGTTGTTCTGAGTCTTTTCAAGTCTCGACTATTGTTGATGGATGTTCTGTGTCTTCTTGTGCTTCGCCAGTAGGTTGTTCCGCTTGTATTGAGCTGCTTGATATGACTACTGTGTTTATCGAGAGTACTTCTTCAGTTGTTGCTTGTTTTGCTTTCTCTACTAGCTCGACTACTGCTTCAGTTGTTTGTGCTACTAGCTCGATTGCTGCTTCCAAGGCTTTTTGAACTGGTGTTTCCTGTTCTTGAAGTTGCATTTCTTTTGATGTTGTGGTGGTCCCATTGGCAGGGGTGTGGAATGGTACACTAGTACCAAGTTCACTAGTCGGCGACACACGTGTTTCATCGACTGGGAGAGGAGGGTTAGGAATGGAACTACCAGACGATTCTTGATTGACTATAGGGGACAAGACTTCTAGTATCAGTGGTGCGACTACATCTAAAACTTCAAGGTCGGGGGAATGTTCTGGTGAGTTGACGAGATGTCAAGGAGGTGAATGGGCTTCCATCGACGGATTGACTGGAAAAGGAATGAACGAAGAAGTCTCTTGAGCAAAAATTGGATTGTTTGGGTCAGATTGCGCTAGAGATGAGTATGGTGCATGCCAATTGGTTGCGGTGCTAAGCTATCTGATGGATTCAAAAGTTCGGTTGGGGTGACATCAGGAGGGGCAGAATCTATCGGTGAACTAGTCTCTACGAATACAGGTCTCTTGGTTATGAGACTCTGCCAATTTGGGAACATGGCCAGGAGTTGAACCATGAATTGGGTAATGTTGTTATCATTTTGAAATGTTTCTCGAATGGGGGAAGGAAGAGTTTGTACAATATTCGAAACTTGAGATGGAGCTGGAAATGCAAGTGGGGTACTTACCACAGGTGTAGAAAAAACAGTATCCTGTGTGACAATGGTCGGGGATGTTGGAGCTGAGCTATTTGTCAGGTCGACAACATCCTCGATCATAACCTTGACTTTCTTTTTTGGTCGAGGGTGTTCAACTTCCAAAAATTTCTTCCTCGTCGACTAGTATTTTGTTCTTAGTTGCATCTTCCAATATTCGCGTCACGATGTTGTATAATTCGGTTTCATCTTCCATTGTCGGCTCGTCAATGATCATTTTTATTTTGCCCTTCCCTTGTATTTGTACATCCCTTGCTTGTCGATCTTGTGATAACTGGTCGGCCATCTGTTGGATGTTGTCGCTTGTCAAGGCGTACTCAGGATTGTCGGACAGGGTCTCTTCATCTGATTGTTCAGCTTCATCCACTACATCTTGGTGTGGTGTGAGCGTAAGTGCTAAAGGTTGTGATCCGGCCACAGTCTCAACTTGAAATGTAAAATTGTGCATATATAGGCGGCTTTCATACACTTCTTCTTTCTTTGGATCCATTAAAGGTTCGACTATGGGAATGCTGACCTCGTGTGCCATAGTAGGAATTATCAATTTTGTGTTGGATTGCCTGCTAAGCTCATTGAAGATTTCGTCGACTGAAGGGTAATAGTCGAGAGCTTGTGCGGCCCCAAATGCTCCTTGCAAGTACCAAACTGATGTATGGTCCAGTGCAAGTTCAATGTGCGCCGATGGAGGCAAACTTCGTCGAACATTTTGAGATACTCTCCATCTGTTCGACCGAACTTTTAAGTCTTGGAACCAGATTTCTAGCCAAATCTTTACTGTTGATGGCCCAAGTCTGTTGCCTCCATTCGTCAAGCAACGAAAGTTCTGCATTAACACAGGTCCTTATTGAGTAAAGTCTTTATTTCATGTTGGTCTTATGTGCGTCATTGCTGTCCAGATGATTAGAGATGGGTAGTGAATGGTTGCTCCATCCTCTTGGCACTTGAAACATAAGTTCTTGATAATTTCGGCTAGGTAGTTAGCCCAGTTGTATATTTTTCTGTTTGTTTCCATGTTCATGACAGCCTCTAGCATTTCAATTTTTAAGTTGGACTCTCTACCGGAGCTTGACAAAGCAATCGACACGATTTGGGCAACTATTTTATAATTTTCGTATTTTATCTGAGTCACCAATAACCCCCGAGAATTCTTTCCAGTTGGGTGGTCTGTAAACTGCTTGATCAATTCTGGTCTCTGTCGACTAGGTACATTTGCACCTTTGTTTGATAACCCCATAATCTTGTGGGTGATCTCACCATTTATTTCGACTGGAACGTCAAAATAGAATTTCCCATTATGATATCTGCTTACCACGAATTGAGCAATAATGTCTTTGAGTCCACCAAACTGTTCCAGCAGAGATGCATTCATGTATTGCAGAATGGTAGCAGTCCGCAGTTTTAGGGTTGCATCCCTCCAATGGCCATTTGATTCCTTTCCACAAGCAAGAATATCTTTCCAAGTTCTTCGCTAGTGTGGCTCCTGTACTTTAGCATTTCGAACCAGCTGTAAGCGGGTTTCCAGTGGTGTTTGGGCCATCTCCAACTCACAGACTTTAGTTGTGGCTTAACAGGTTGTAGTGTGACCTTTCTTGGGCACCATGGTTTCTGTAGAACTCTCAGGTTCACAAAGGGATTATGTTTTCTTTGAATTCTGGTTCTCCAGAGCTTGGCAAAAGAGTATCCAACAATCCTCTAGGTTGGGATTTATAGAGGAGGAATTTGGCGCGTGTGAATGCAAAGTAGATGGCTACATTAAAGAATGATTTGACAAGGTATTTAATTCTGAATGAGAGGCCGTCTGGGCCTCGTCGCGTGGATGTCAGATTTGCTCATCTATTGGTCGGCGATCCTGACTGCTTGTTGCTCGTATATATGCGTCCGGAGGTCCTGCTTCCTTTGTCTGAAATTGTCGACTGTGGCTAGTCGGGTGGGATTGAGGAATTTGACCATCTGTTACTGGCCCACTTGGAATTGTTAGTGGATCTATGTCCATGGTATGTGGACTAGTGGGTTATGGGTCCATTGCATGGTGGACCTTATCTTGGGTCTCCTTTGTGCTCTGGTCTTGCTGAGCTGTGTTTTTGTCGGCTTCTCTCTTACAGCGGGCTTCTTCGGCTTTGTTGTGTAGCATTTCTGCTTCTTCTGTTTCTTTTTTTTCCATTTCCTCTCTTTGATGTTGCTCTTTTTTTTTGCTTCGTTTTGTTGTTATTCCGCTGCTGCTTCCTGCTGTAGGCGTAGTTTTTCTTGTAGTATTTTGGGCTCTTCTCTTTGCTTATGTATTTCTAGTTGCTTTTCTTTGGTTGTAGTTTGGGTAGAAGTAGATGCAATTTGGGGATTTAGTTTGTTGTGCGGATATGTCATATTGTGTACCCTTTTATATATATTTCTCTTCTTTCAGAAAGTGATTCGAGTACTCAAAAGTGACTTTACAAGAAGCACAATGTTTAGCCACCTTGTCCTTGTTGTCATTTCTTACAAATAGTTTGGTTCCAAAATGAAAAGGTTCCAAGTCTGCAATAAAGGCTTCCACTGCCTTAATCTTAGGAAATTTGTATCCACCAATGTTGAATGGTATAGGTGGGTAAGAGGCTTTTTTTTGTCATGGAGATAGTCACCAATTCCATTGATGAACACTTGTCTTATCGCTTCTTTATGCACAATGTAATCTATAGCATATTTGGGAAATAGAGAAGGAGGTTTCGTGCCCCCATACATTCTAATGTATGTGCCTTCTGATGAGAAGTAATAGTCCCCATATTCACCTATTACATCCAAGGCATTGTCTGACATACAACTTGCTTCTTTATTGAAGACCAACAAATAAAGGGGCATGATTAGTTCTTCGCATAGTAATTTGTAGTACCTTGCATATCAATGAGCCCAAGTTAGCTGATATGTTACATGAATGGGAGTCTCATTCCGATTCCAAGTACATCCCAAATTAGGAAAATGGAGGCTGACTAATATACAATCGATAACGTAGCTAGACATGAAGAATTCTGATTTCCCCTGTGAAAGGCCAGTTTGAGCTGCAAAAATGGTTGACACCATATTGTCTGAAATAATAGCTTCCCAATTGAAGATTGTACCATGTGTGGCAACATGGTATATCAATGGAACCCAATTGAGTTTATAGTTGTTGGCGTTTGGTAGACCGAAGAATCTTCTCAACAATAGGACTATGATTCGATAGGGGGTCCTTAAGTTTTGGGTGTCATATTTCCTGCTAGACTTGGGTCTAAGTTGTTTGTCTGGTAGGAGCCTTTTCCTTGCACATTCAACATTATCTATATTGGCACGTCTTACCCAATCGTCAGTTAGGAATACTTTGGAGGTAGGAAGCTTGTATGCGGCTGTAAGGTGGGCAGGTTGGAAGGATGCGAGCCGTCCTCCAGTGACGTTTGAAATTATCCTTGTGGTAGTATCTACATGGGGCAAGATCGATGCAATGACCTCTGAGCAATGAAACAATTTTGGCCATGTAGTTTCCTTGTGAAGGCTAGACCTCTTGATGTTTTGATCAACCATGCCTTCCTCCAAGGTCGAATTAGGTATTTTTTCATCTCTGAACATTCTATGTGCCTTTGGACACAATTAGCAAGGTCTTCATAGTCATCCGAGTGATCAATTGCAAGTATGGAATGTGATCTAATGGTGCATGGATCATTTATAGTAGAGGCTTGTAAGGTTGGGGTTTGAAAATGGTTGACTCAAGGATTCCATGTTGTAACAAACTTGTCAAAGTATTGTTTAGCATCTTCGACCTTAGTAGCATCTCCCCAGTCTAACGTGTCCATATTGGGTGCATTTTCTAGCCATAAGAAGCCATGTATATGCGCAGATCCCCTGTGTTGCCATTCATACCTACATGGAAAATATAAATATCAGGAACGAACATTTTAGGCTTTGAATACATTGAACTTTGATGGGAATATGATTTGTTACCAACCTGCACCAGTAGTCTTTTGTAGAAAGGCCTTTTTGAAGAACCTCTTCCAGGAATATTTTGAATCTATTGTCCATGTATTGAGATGCAACGTGTGGATTGGATATAAGGTTTCGAATTCTCCATTGGTGTTGTTGATTTTAAGTGGCAATTGCGCTGAGCGTGAAGAAGAATGTTGGTGTCCCTTGTTGAGTGATCATGTCAGTTAGTTCACCCCTGCTTTTCTTCCAGTTGGAACGTGTCCCGCGAAGGGTGGAGCCAAAGCGCATGACTTTCTCAACAATTTTAGCATCGAGCAAGTCTTGTAATTGTTGTACAAGTTCTGAGATGGTTGGAGGCAATGTATCTTCAATCTTACGTTTTACAAACATGGAAGCAGTAGAATGGCCATGGTGGCGCATCATGGGGGGTTATATGTAATAACGAAAACGAGGATGTTGGCCAACTCTGTTATCATGGTATCGAAGAAGGTGCAGTGCATAATTGTCCATACGAACCTCTTGAATGTGTGGTTGTTTAAGCATTGCGAATCCAGTGGGAAACAAGGTTGGGAAGGCCATTGAGAGCAGGCCTATTGTATTGTACTCATTGATAGGGGAAATGTCTATTGGGGGCCAATTAATGCAAGGTAGAGTTGGTGCATCGCTTGTGCCCAAGAAGTGTTTGATTTCATCAACCTCAGTTCTACAATTTGTTTGTGTAGATATAAAGGAGGACGATTGTTCTTCATGGGGTTCGAGGAAGCTAGGTGATTGAATAGTAGCAGTTGAGGTATGGTCAACAAGTGGGGTTTCATCGAGTGTGACATGACGAAGGAGGGATGAAATGTCGGTTGGGTCAAGAGGAAAATAAGATAATGCAATTGAGTTAACTTGAACATCTTTGTAGTAGGGGTCATTTGAAAGCTTGTATTCGAGAGCAGCAAGAACACGTGCTCGACTAACAAAGAAGTCATAAGGCTTCTCCGTAGGACTGGATTTATGAACAATAAGTATGTCAATGTCTGAGAGTAAGTGAGGGAGGAAAGTGGCAATGCTAGTAATGTTTTGCAAGAAGCTAATAGTGTGGCCAGAATATGTATGTTGTCCCCCACGAGCATGAGTGACTTGTAAAATTGGGTTAACACGAGAAATGAGCATTTCTTCAACTTGAGTAAGGACTGCTAGCATTGATGGTTGTACCCTAGGATCCATGTTGTTTACAAAGGAATAATGGTGGCCATTTGGTTCCACAATGCAACGAGAACATGCATATGCACCAGAAAAGTGTTTTGTTTTAATTCCAGGATAAGACTCCATGCATATAGATCATATATTGATGGGTGATAGTTTGTCCAATCTTGTACGGAATCGTTGTTGTGCACCATCTAGGTCGATGTTTGTTGGATGTGTTGCTGTGGATGTGGATGGTGCAGAGGGTGTAAGGGGAGGTTGAACAACGTGAAACGGAGAAGGGATATTAACAAGTTGATGAGCAACTCTATATAGAAGGTGTTGACGCTTGTTGTTTTGATTTTTCTTTTAAGCATATAGAACTCTTTTGCGTGCATTGATTTGATCATTGTTATCATTGGTTGACATGCCTACAAAAAAAGTGTTTGGTGGTTATGAACTTTATGGTGCCTTTGGTGGAAGAGAAAAATACCATATTTTTAATCATTGGAAGAGTAAACAAAGGTAGATTGTAAAATATAAATGGATCATGGATAATTTATGGTAATTTGTTGCAAGAAAGAAATAAAGACGCTCCTGAATATTGTTTATAAAGAGAAGAAGTATAGAGTTGAAAAAGCAATCTTAATTCTAAGTACAAATTTGAAAGTCGCAAGATAGGTTGGAATAACGATGTAATTTAATACAATGTTACAACAAAACTAAATAATATAATATTCAAGACTGCTCATTGCTAGTTTTCAAGTACCACTTATGTAGAAGTGTGTATACAAAAATATGTAGTTGCCAAGTATGAGGCAGAAAGTACAAAAATTCAGAATTGAAGAGTAGAATTATGTTGGGGAAGGTGTTTTCAAAGGTAGAGTTCAAAGCCTGCGAGCAACTGGACGTTTATTAACCACAATGTGTTCGCTTTCATCAAGGGTATCAACAGGTGTCGCTGATGGTGAAACCTCCTCTGACATGACCAGAAGCACCTTCAAGCAAGCATTTGAATTAAAAGTCTTTGTCTTTACTGATAAGGTCACAAGGTACTGTCGAGCACAAACACGTTGATCAATTTCCAAGAGAGATGTTGGATCATTTGATAGAAGGCAGAAATCTTTTGCAAAGCCCCATGAGTTGTTGCGCAACATCATCAAAAGCTATGATACTGTATAGTTATCTAGTAGCATCCATCATGTCAAGTTTGAGTATGTATCGGTAAGCACACTCTGTAAACTCCCCATCACATTTTGCACAATGCCAAACATTGCCAACTTTGTGGGAATTTTTTTTCATGCATTGTATTCCATCGACAAATAGAGGGCATGCAAGGAAATGAAAGTCATCGATGTTAATATGGGTGATTGTAGCAATAATTGAATACCAAGTTGCATTCTCATAGGGTTAGAGAGATTGTAGTGCAGAGATGAAAATGCGTTTGTAGGAGGTAGAAGAAGACGAGTTGGATTTTCTGCTCAAAGATGGGGAGGATGAATGGAATCCATTGTCAACAAACCATGATTGGAGAAGTTGAGATTCCTCAATATCTGGGTTTATAAGGAGGTTGGTGTTCGATATGGTTCCAATGGTTTTTCCATTGAACTCTGTAACACGTCCACCTTTTATTGCAAGGATAGAGGGAGTAGCCAAACCTCGAAGGTTTCCAAGTTGGGCACCCTCAATTGTGCAATTATCCCCCCAAAGTGTTATACCTATGCTATACCCAGACATGTCCCTCAACCCAACTGTTCGGCGAATGGTTTCAAAGCCATCCCTTTTGCATATAGTTGATGTAGGGGAAACATAAATGATAATTCTGATAAGGTCAACCATGGAATTGAGGGGTGTATTTTGATGTCATGGATAGATTTAAAGTGGAAGTAATGAAAAGGAATCAGTGGGAACTCTTCCAAGCATCGTTGAATTGTTGAGGAGGAGTTAAGGAAAATCTCAAAAGCACTTTCCAAATGGTTGTATGTTGGGTTGATCGGTTTGATTGTGCCATTTGAGACTGTGTAGACTATGCCAAGTTGTATTTGGTTATATAATGAGGTAGTTAGTTCATTGAAAGCAGAGATATGAATCTCATCTCTGGTAGCACTAACAAGGTCAAACCCAAAGAGTTGACCAAGGCCTTTTTTATTGGTGTAGGCGTTCATACTTGTCTTTGCAGTAACTCGTCCTTGAATGGTCCAAGTTTTGTTGGAAGGGTTGAGCGATGTGAATTGAAGAGTAGGTGCAACAAGGTTTGGGGTTGGATTTTGCAAGGAAGGTATGCCAAGTGAAGGATTTTGGGGATTAAGGGCGTTGTTTTCTGAAATATATGAATTGTTGTGGGAGGTAAAACCAAGGGTGAAGTTGAAAGGGGATGGGTCTCCAACAATTGTTGTTTCCAATGTGACAATTCTGAATGTGCCCAATGCGATAGTCTTGGCAAGAAGAATTAAGGTAAGTAAGTATAAGTAAAAAATATGTTACAATTATTGGGAGTGAAAAATAAAATAAGTTAAAAATTAAAATATGTAAAGAAAAGCATAAATTGCATCGTGTATAGTGTTACATGTACACTTGGTGACTTTGATGATTGAACCTGCTTGGAGTTGGTGGTTTTCCATAGCGCTATTGTAGCTATTTGGAAGCAATATATTGTGCCTATGAATTCCATCAAAGATATAGATTTGGAAGCGAACAATTGCTGAGTTAAGAGAGCTTACTCGATTGAGAGCAACAACTTGTACAGGTGGGCATAGGTCAACAGCGCCATGCATCAGAAGTGAAACAACATTTTCGGTCAACAGAGTGTCCATAGCGTGGTAGTGAGAATAGTTGGACTACAAAAGTAAGCTGGAAAAAAGGGGCGATATTGATATTAAGCGTAAAGATAAAAGATGTAGGAGAACATGGCAAAAGATCATTTGATATTTCAAGTAATACATCAAATCCAGATATACGTCGATAGGTAGAGATCGGTACTACCGAATCAAAGTTCATAACTTCGTGATGGACTAAACCCAAAGAAATCAATGTTCACGTGGGTAACTTTATGGAAGGTTGTTCAATGTCCAATCCGTCATTCAATGCTCAAGTTTCTAATAAAAAATGTAGATCTAGTAAGCTTTTGCCATGCAAAGCTGCATCGCCTGTTTACACTGCATCAACCCAAATGATGGCGAGTTTGGTTGTATGTGTGCGCTGACAGGTATTGGTAGCGACCGTTTCACTGTAACTCTAACACTTGCAGTGAAATGGTCAGTGACATGTGCCAATTTATATCGAGGGCGATATATCTACCAAAACGAGTCGGCAAAATTAATGCGGTCGACGAGAAAAGGGCGGGCCAACTTGAAGTTTTACGCCGAAATGGTCGGCGAACTTTGCCCATTTGTGCTGACGCCCTGCCAAAGCGGTCGGCCTGAACTCACCAAAACCTGCGACACACTTAGCGGTCGGCGGGAAAGGGACAAAGAAACTCAAATAAACAAAAAAAAAACTGGCCAACTCCCAGAGACAAAGTCACAGTCACTATGTAAAGTGTTATATGTAACTTCCGAATGTATTTCATATATGTATATTGTACTCCTATAGAGATGGTATTATTCCTCTATATGGAAGTGTTTATATTCCTATAGAGATGTTATTATTCCTCTATACGGAAGTGTCGTCATTTATATTGTAAGTGTCGTAACTTATATTTGATGGGTTATTAGACCACCTTGTTGGGGTCGCCCCTGTATAAGTCATGTGGGTCGAAGGGTTATTAGACCACCCTATTGGGGGTCGGCCGTGGGTCAAAGGGTTATTAGACCACCCTATTGGGTGTCAGCCCAGTCATCTTTGTGTTATGTGATTAAGTTGAGGCCGACCTAGTAAAGGTTATTAGGCAAGTCAAGTCAAGTGTAAATAGAGTGCGGGAGGCACTCTATTTCATCATTCTATTCTCACACACACTCTTTGGAGAGTGGCGCACTCGTGGAGGAGGAGAATCTACTGCTATGAGATGTCTATCTCTTATGCTTGGGTTGTATCATTGCTCTATCTATCTTTGAGGAAGTTATTGGGGTTATTCACCTTTATGGTTTTCCCCAAGTAAACTCTGTGTCTCTTGTGTGCTTGCATTATTGTGTCCATGATTGATATGCTGTGGATATGTTGTACATGTTGTTCTCTCAGTTAAGATCCTAGATCAGATTGAAGTAAATTCTGAAAAATTAACATGGTATCAGAGCTAGCCTGAAAGAAGGCATGGTATGGCATGTATGACACTTGTTGCACTTACGATACTAGGGCTTGATATAGCAAAAACCAGTCATCGTAGCACTTTCACTATAAATCCATTTTGGTGAAGTTTTTGGATCTGAAACTTTTACAGGTCGAAGATCATATCCCCATGTACCTTGTTTCCAAAGAACAACTTCTAATTCGTTGTACTTTGTGTTTTATGATATGTACAATCTAGGGTTTCTGCCTCTTCCAGATATGAGTCATAAACATGTGACCTAGGAAAAAAGGTCATAACTTGGGCTAGGAATCTCCAAATGAAATTGCGTAAAACTTGACAGGTAGTGTACGAACTGCACTTTCTCAGGTAACTTTTTCAGAGGTCGAAACTGAACCAGTGACACGTGGCACACCGTACAAGTTCGCCCTCCTGTTTTATCCCATAAACATGTCACGTTGCGACACTTGGCATAACTCTCTCTCAGAGAATCCAATTGAGGTCAGACCTATGGGGTTGGAAAGATGACAGGTCGGGCTACCTCAGGTAGAAGTTTCAGACCCCGTGGATTGGAAAGTTCGAAATTACACCAAAAAAATCAGGTACATATTTCTGTCAAAACAGAATTATTTTTGAGCACGTTCATTCATGGCTTCGGGAATTTAGGGTTTCGGAGAAGATGGAATTTTTGTAATCGGAGACCACGGCTAAATGCTACTCATCAAAATAGAAATTTAGAGACCAAGATCTTAATTTTTGGTTGGGCAGAAGGCCAGTCTTGATCAGACCCTAGTTCGGGACTCTGATTAGAAAAGTGAAAAATTAGGGCTTCTGCAAAAATAGAAATTTTTGAAATATGTGACCACAGCTGGAAGCTCCTCAGAAAAATAGAAGCTTAGATCTTTGGATCAAACCTTTTGATTGGGCAGAAGGGTGGGCTTTATGAAACCCTAGTTCGGGGTCATGTCCAGTGAATCCAGAAGTTTCAAAGGCAAAATTGAGGGGTGAAACTTTGCAGTTTTCAAATTCTGAATATACCAGCTTGATCGGCTCATCAAGGTGCATCTTTCTATCCTTTCAAAAGTTTGAAATTCAAAGTTTGAATTTTTAGGGTTTCTCTGACAAACCCTAATCCAGCTCCAGATCCAGTTCCTGCAAATCAAGTGGATTGGGTTAATCCTAGAAGAGGATGGATTGGTCACCTGCATAAGTGAAGAAGTTCCTGTTTTAGAGGGAGATGAGGCTAAGGCCTTACATAAGAAGATTATAAGCAATCTCGACAGGTATGACTTATCCAGGTATGTTTCGAGATTTGTTCATGATTAAGTTTATGGTATGTTTGTCTTCATATTACTACAGTTAGTACAATCTTGATTAAATTTAGACTTGTCGTATCACCTTAATAAAATTATGAATGCATGATAGAAGATATTCATTGATTAGGGTGTTGAAACTTATCATTGTACTAATGCATTATGGTGTTGTATGAGGTTTATGTTGTCCTCTAACATGAAAGGTACACCAAGAAAGACAAATCATGTTCTATTTCAAGAACATATGATCATGGTGACATGAAGACAAAGATTCATCCATTGTCATGGATCACTTAGAAGATCTATTTACGAGGTATTTATAACTTGGTTCTATAATGGTTAACCTATGAGATATGAAGGTTACTAGCACAAGTCATTGAAGAGAACAAGAAGACATCATGTGGGTATGTTAGACATAACTAGCTAACATACTAATCTAGGTATGTTTTCCTATATCAAGTTAGAATCCTACCTTGTGATAGGATCTCTTATATAAGTATACATGGCATGATTGATAATGATTATTCATAGGTTTGAATAAACATGGGTGTATGCATATTATGTTTCTTACCTTAATTGATGATATGACTAACCAGAAGAGTCATGAAAGTATAGGTTTGAGTAATCATGGGTTTAGGCATATTATGTTTCTTACTTTAATTTATGATATGACTAACCCTAAGAGTCCTTGAATACGAATGCTTATTATTTCTGTTTGAAATGATCATAACTATACATGCTTAAGATTATTGTGTTTTGATAGTATTGAGAATATACTAATAAATGTATGATTATGTATGAGATCTCGAGGATATCACAATAATGATACTTGTAAGCATGCATAGTGATCGAGGATGGATATAAGTTCAAGGATAGGTAATCCAGGAAGCAAAGATCAAGAGGGAGCACACTCCAGTAGTTTTTACAATGATGCAGATATTCAAAGGGAGTTGACCACTTCTCACAATCCACATCAGAATGGAGTTGCAAATATTCAAAGGGAGTCCACCCAACAACCAAACAAAGATAAGTATTTGAATTGTCATTTCTTACATATTTGTTTGTTTAAATAATGTTGTTCAATGATGTATATGCTTATGTTCCTAGACTTAGGTTGTGTATTATGCATATTAGAATAATTGCATTAATGAACAATATACTACTAATATGCATGTGACGGGTAAGTGGCCTATGGCACTGTACAACATTCCATTGCTACTTATCTAGAATGAAACCTCTTTGTTGACATGTTGGGAGTAGTGCAAACTCTTAACAATGTTCTGGTAGAGATTGGAAGGCATCTAGAAAGTTACAGGATATGGATGAATGTTGTATTGAAACACTGGCTAAAATAATTGCATGATTGTATGACATATTTCTTTATGTGTAAGAATTTGTTCTGAAAACTATGAGATGTTTCTAATCATGCAATTTAGCTTGTTTTGTAGGAAAGATCGTATACCTTCACCTACAAAAGAAGGACTACAACATTTGTTCCAGCAACTAAGTTATCTATTGAAGATATTGAATATATTGAAGTTCCCAGGATCTGGGATGAAGTAATGGAAGAATGCCATGATCAGTCGATCATGAAGAATGATGTTTGGGATGCAGTCCCAAGACCTGAAGGGAAGTCTGTTGTGACTTCTAAATGGATCTACAAGATCAAGCATGATGCAGGTGGCAGCATAGAGACTTTTGCTCCTGTAGCCAGATCCACTTCCATCAGATCAGTACTTGCTCTGGCTGCAGTGATGAAATGGAAGATACACCAGATGGATGTCAAGACAGCTTTCTTGAATGGTGTAGTCGAAGAGGAAGTGTATATGGAGCAGCCACTCGGGTTTGAGACACATGATAGGAAGTCATATATGTGCAGAACCTAGTATGGCAGGATAGATGGCTTTCTATCCAGTTTGGGCTTTACCAAGAGTAAAGCAGATTCCAACCTTTACTACAAGTTTGAGGAAGGCAATCCAGTGATACTACTTTTGTATGTGGATAACCTGTTTGTTACAGGTGAGGATAGATTGATTGACGACACGCAGCGGAAGCTTGCTGCCGAGTTCGAGATGAAGAACTTGTGGATGATGCACTACTTTCTAGGTATGGAGGTGTGGCAGAGTGCAGATGGAATCTTCCTTGGACAAGGGAAGTTTGTAGTAGAGATCCTGAAGAGGTTCGGGATGATGGACTGCAAGGACATGGCCACACCTATGTCATCGAACCTGAAGCTTCTGTGTGATGCTTCATCTGATCTGGTTGATGTCACTGTGTATCGTCAGATGATTGGATCCTTGGTGTACCTGACGAACACGAGACTAGATATTTGCTTTGCGGTGAACACATTGAGCCAGTTCCTCACGGATCCCAGAGGTGTTCACCTTGTTGTTGTAAAGCATATTCTGAGGTACTTGAAGGGTACAGTTGATTATGGGCTCAAGTATGATGCGAATCAAAAGTTTAACCTGGAGGGTTATGTTGATTCAGATTGGGCGGGCAGTCCTGCAGATAGGAAGAGCACTTCTGGGTGCTGCTTCAGTATGGGATCAGGTGTGCTCTCTTGGTTTAGCAGGAAGAAGTCCTGCGTAGCATTGAGTATGGCTAAAGCAGAGTATGTTGCAGCTTGTTCAGCTAGTTGTGAGGCAGTATGTCTTCGGAAGCTACTGTCTGAGTTATTTGATCTCCCGCTGGAGGCTACTGGTATCTTTTGTGACAACCAGAGTTGTGTGAAGCTGTCTGAGAATCTGGTGTTCCACGACAGGTCGAAACACATTGAGATCAAATATCACTATATCAGGGATATGGTGCAGAGGGGGGCAGTGAAGCTCCTGTATGTTGCGACGGATGAGCATATTGCAGATGTGTTAACAAAGCCACTAGCTAGAGTGAAGTTCGAGTACTTCAGAGAGAGGCTTGGTGTTCTTCAGATTGATGACACTTCGAGGAAGAAGTGATGGACACATTTGGAGGAGCCATTCCAAGCATGGTGAGAGGAGGATCCTTCCCATGGCTGTGGATGTAAGTGCTGGATGATGAGCATCAGGACGATGCTCCAGTTACTGCTCTATATATGCATCAGGTGGATGCTGGAGATGATCAGTTGGATCATTTATATATATATATGTATGTACGCATCATGTTGGATGCTGGATATGATCAGTTGGATCATGGGCATGTATCTGTAGATGTATCAGGTGGATACATTGTATGATCAGGTAGATCATGTATGTTGATATGTATCAGGTATGATCAGGTGGATCATGTATTTGTATATGTATCAGGTGGATACATTGTATGATTAGGTAGATCATGTATGATGATATGTATCAGGCAGATACTATGTATGCATCAGGTGGATGCATTGTATGATCAAGATGATCATGGATGACGAGCTTCAGGATGTTGCTCCAGATGTGCATCAGGACGATGCAGTGATGAGTATCAGGATGATACTCTAGATGATATGCATCAGGATGATGCTATGATGATGATCAGGATGATCATATGTATCAAGTGGATACATTACATAATCAATTGGATTATGTGTGATGAGTTCCGAAGACACAAATGCACATGAGATTTTCAGACATGGTTGTAGATGTGTTCTCCCATGGTCGCGATGTAATTGCTGGGCTTTTCCTACATGGTTGCAGATGTGTTATCCCATGGTCATGATGTAATTGCCAGGGCCATTCGAGCATGGTTGTAGATGTGTTCTCCCATGGATGCGATATAAGTGCTGGGGCCATTCGAGCATGGTTGTAGATGTGTTATCCCATGGATGTGATATAAGTGTTGGGGCCATTCGAGCATGGTTGTAGATGTGTTCTCCCATGGATGCGATATAAGTGCTGGGGCCATTTGAGCATGGTTGCAGATTTGTTCTCCCATGGCTGCAATATAAGTGTTGTTCCATTCCGACATGGTGGTAGGTTGGTCCTCCCATGGTCATTGATGTAAGTGCTGTGAGCCTTTCACGGATGGTGGTAGGTTGGTCCTCCCATGCCGGTGAGTGTAAGTGCCGTGTGTGTGAATCTAGGTTGTGCTTCGTGATACTCTGTGGCCATGGACAGGTTGTGCAGTAGCATGTAAAAGGTCCTGGGAGATCTGATAGGTTGAGCTGTGTGCTCGTAATCAGTCCTGGGATGCTATTTTGAGGTTTTGTGACACACGTAATAAGTCCTGAGGATTCCACAGTATGGCCAGTGATGATGAAGACCTGCAAGTGGTGGGCCTACATCCAGTATGAAAAAGGACTGGCTCTATAGAACTTCCTATGACGATTAGATTCAGAGATTGATTGAGATAGCAGCAGCAGTGACGATGATGATGACTCGATGACGATTATCCAATGACGATGATCCAGAGAAGAAGACTTGTGCTAGAAGACCCGTGTCGAGAAATACCTTCCTAGTTAAGAGGGAGTGTTTATGTATATGTAACTTCGGAATGTATTTGATATATGTATATTGTACTCCTATAGAGATGGTATTATTCCTCTATACGAAAGTGTTTATATTCCTATACATATGTTATTATTCCTCTATACGGAAGTGTCGTCATTTATATTGTAAGTGTCGTAACTTATACTTGATGGGTTATTAGACCACCTTGTTGGGGTCGGCCATGTATAAGTCATGTGGGTCGAAGGGTTATTAGACCACCCTATTGGGGGTTGGCCATGTGGGTCAAAGGGTTATTAGACCACCCTATTGGGTGTCGGCTCAGTCAACTTTGTGTTATGTGATTAAGTTGAGGCCGACCTAGTAAAGGTTATTAGGCAAGTCAAGTCAAGTATAAATAGAGTGCGGGAGGTTCTCTATTTCATCATTCTATTCTCACACACACTCTTTGGAGAGTGGCGCACTTGTGGAGGAGGAGAAGCTGTTGCTATGAGATGTCTATCTCTTATGCTTGGGTTGTATCTATCTCTGAGGAAGTTATTGGGGTTTTTCAGCTTTATGGTTTTCCCCAAGTAAAGTCTGTGTCTCTTGTGTGCTTGCATTATTGTGTCCATGATTGATATGTTGTACATGTTGTTCTCTCAGTTAAGATCCTAGATTAGATTGAAGTAAATTCTGAAAAATTAACATAAAGATGATCGATATATCAAATAGTTGATATGAATTTTTATTTTTTTTCGATAATATTTGTAATATATGGTTCGAAGTCAAAATGGTCGGGTCACTTTAGTTTTAAAAAAAATATGGTTGATAGTTGAGTTGGTCGAGCCTTTAAAAATTGGTCGACTCTTAACTATGTGGTCAAATTGATGGACACTTCGTTTTGGTCGGCATGAAGTTGTCACTGTGTAAAGACGATCGACATATCAAATAGTTGATATGAATTTTTTTTTTTTTTTTCGATAATATTTGTAAGATATGGTCGGAAGTCAAAATGGTCTAGTCGATAGTCGAGTTGGTCGAGCCTTTAAAAATTGGTTGGCTCTTAACTATGTGGTCGAATTGATGGACACTTCGTTTTGGTCGAAGTGAAAAACTGGCCGACTCCCAAAGACAAAGTCACGGTCACTGTGTAAAGATATTCGACATATCAAATAGTTGATATGAATTTTTAATTTTTTGTTCGATAATATTTGTAAGATATGGTCGGAAGTCAAAATGGTCGGGTCACTTTAGTTTTAAAAAAAATATGGTCGATAGTCGAGTTGGTCGAGCCTTTAAAAATTGGTCGGCTCTTAACTATGTGGTCGAATTGATGGACACTTCGTTTTGGTCGGCATGAAGTCGTCACTGTGTAAACATGATCGACATATCAAATAATTGATATGAATTTTTATTTTTTTTTCGATAATATTTGTAAGATATGGTCGGAAGTCAAAATGGTCGGGTCACTTTACTTTTTAAAAAAATATGGTCGATAGTCAAGTTGGTCGAGCCTTTAAAAATTGGTCGGCTCTTAACTATGTGGTCAAATTGATGGACACTTTGTTTTGGTCGGCGTGAAAAACTGGCCGACTCCTAGAGACAAAGTCACGGTCACTGTGTAAAGATGATCAACATATCAAATAGTTGATATGATTTTTTAAGTTTTTCAATAATATTTGTAAGATATGGTCGGAAGTCAAAATGGTTGGGTCACTTTAGTTTTAAAAAAAATATGGTCGATAGTCGAGTTGGTCGAGCCTTTAAAAATTGGTCGGCTCTTAACTATGTGGTTGAATTGTTGGACACTTCGTTTTGGTTGGCGTGAAGTTGTCATTGTGTAAACATGATCGACATATCAAATAGTTGATATGAATTTTTAATTTTTTTTTCGATAATATTTGTAAGATATGGTCAGAAGTCAAAATGGTCAGGTCACTTTAGTTTTTTAAAAAATATGGTCGATAGTCGAGTTGGTCGAGCCTTTTAAAATTGGTCGACTCTTAACTATGTGGTCGAATTGATGGACACTTCATTTTAGTCGATGTGAAGTCCGCAAATCGCTGCGATACGGTCGGGGGTTTGCGTGAAAGGAGCAAGTAATTCAAATAATTTCGACGACACTGTCGATGTGATCTGGTCGACGTGGGCAAAAGCGGAAAAACACGTGGTAGGATTCCATTCACTCTATGAGCGAGGAATATATCCGACGTGGAAGGTTACACTTCTCATTGGTGAATGCCTATGGCGTAAGAATAATTGATTGCACCACCTACTTTTAAATGGTCTCTCATTGTGTTTTTATTTTATAGTGCAATACAACTAATTATGTGTTAGTTATTATTATTAATATCTTCCAATAGCAAGGCTGATAATAAGAAAAATATGGTGAAACAACTTATCCTGAATCATGCTGTGTTGTGTTGGAAAGTGTGAGGGATAAATATGTTATTAAAACAAGAAAGCAATTATGTGACTTTCCCTTTATTAGTGAGTGTTATGTTGATAAAAATAAAATAAAAACATATTATTATGAGCTTGTTAATTTGGTTAATTTGTGCAAAGTACATGTTTCACTTGCATTGTGAATTTGTCAAATTTTTTATTTTAAAAAATTAGTCAAGTCATAGTGATAAAATACCAAAATTGTAAGGGGTGTTTCTGGTTGAATAATAGAAGATTATAATCATAGTAAATTTTTGAATGTTTGGTCTTTAAGAAAAGAGGTAGGGAGAGTAGCAAAACACAAATAATGTAAGGAGCAATTAATGTTGATATTTCTTATGGTGGTAGATCAAAATCATAGTAAAGTTAAAGTGGAGATGTGTTATATTATTTGTAGGTTGATTGTGCATCAATGTGTGAGGCATTAGTTGCAACATGTACAATGTGCACCCATACACAAGGCATTAGCTATGCCAAGCACGACCATAATATTCACCCAATTTTTGGGGTTCATTTTTGGTTTGTTTTGTGCTTTTTGGGTCAATGGTTTTTGGCCCATTGTAATCTAATCCTAATTAATGGATTATAGTTGTACGCTAATACATGTTAGCGTATTGGGGTTTTGAATGTTGTAAAATACCTAAATAGTGTATAGTGAATAGTTAAGTTAATACAAGGAGAAGATAGAGGTGTGGCTCTAAGTTAGGTTGGTTTTCTCAGTTACGGATTTCCAAAGTAAACCTCTATGTACTTTGTGTTTGCCATTGTTTACTTTTTATTTTTCTTAAGAATGTGTGTGTGGTGTTTCTCTTGCAAAGGTTTAAAACTTAGATTTGGTATTAAAATGAGGTTAACGAATTCATGTGGGGCCTTCGTTGCTAAGGGTATAGATCATTCTTAATAAAGAAAATTTATCTTGGCTATGTGATAAACTCAATTTGAGTGAGAGCTCTATGTTGGTGGTTCTTGTGTGAAAGGAAACAGTGAGTAATTCTAGAATATAGATTGAGAAATTTAACAATTAAAGATTTAATCTATGGAAGCTCATGATGTAAAAATTTCTTGGAGGCAAATAACAATGGGTAGTTGTGGACCCTAGTACTGCTCCTATGCGTATATCGATGGAAAATTGAAGGATGTTGGATAGGAAAGTGAAGAGTACAATATAATTATGCCTTTCAAATTAAATGTTACTAAATGTATTAGGAGAAGATACAACCAAGGCATTATGGAATGACCTACTAAGGATGAATGATGATGACTCTATGACAAAGCATCTCAGTGCCTTTTACATTGTGGTAAGTCAATTGTTTGTTGATATTAAAATATCCAAAGAAGATGTGTGCATTAGTCTACTATATTCTTTGTCAGATTCATGGGATAGTCTAGTTGTAGCTATTGGGAGTAATGCAACCACATTAACGCTTGACAATGTCATTGGATCCTTGCTCACAAAAGAAATAAGGAAAAAAACCATGGATAATCAAAACAAGGATGCCTTGTTTGTGAGAGGTCACTCTACAAATAGAAATAAAAGTAATTCAAGAGATATGTTGAAGTCTAGAGGGAGGTCCAACTCTCTCGAAAATTTACAAGGAAATGTTTGAAGTGCGGAAAATCCATGAATATGAAGAAGCACTGTAGATTTAAAAATATTGATAAAAGTAAGATATCTAATGACCTTCCATGAAAGGGAAATCCTCCTCATAAGGAGGGGATGTGTAATTGGCATCTACAAGTACAAAGTTACAAACTTAGCTCATGATGCATGGTTGATCAACCCGGGTGCATCTTTTCATGTGACTCCTCATAGGGGGTGGTTTTGTGAATATGAAAAGTATAATGGAGGTAATGTATTCCTTGGAGATGACTCTGTTATCCACCTAAGTTGCACTTAGTTGGATGTTGAGTGAGCCTACAAATATTGAGCAAGTATACTTTTTCATTTTCAGAAGATCGGGAAGTCCTTGTAGGCCAGCTTGGCCCTTTTTAAATTTTTTGCATGTTCATACCCTGCGGGGATTTGTAATAAGTTGACATAGCATAATTATGCGTTGCTCTTCAATGACATATATTGTTTAATTTTTTTACTCACACCTCCAAAGCTGGAGTATCCGCCTTGGTGGTTAAACCTTAGGAGGTTATTAAAGTATATGTGTCCATGTATATTACCATACTAGTCAACAATATTGAGTCATATGAACATGTACTAGGACCCCTAAGTTTTATTTTAATTTTCACATGCAAAAATTGTTCTCGTAAAACGGGTCAATTTTTTAATGTAAAAATAAAAAAAATGCATAAAAAAGTAATTAAGAGGTGAAATTTTCCATGGGGGTGCTCATTTTCTAACTCAGAGCGCCCATTATATGTTAAATATACAGCATCATGAGACATTCTCCAAACCAATCTTGTGTAGCCAATATTGATCCTCCCGTATAGAGGTGAGCACTTCGGTTGTCTTTTGTGTAAAGGTTATTCCTCCCGTATAGAGGTAATTGATCAAAGTAATGATGTTGTAAAGTCTTGTTCGACAAGGCTCCGGACTTGTGTGTGTCAAGTCATGATTCTCATGTGAACCTTCAGTATAAAGGTATCCATGGGATGGTCATGCTAGAGGTGGACCTTCCGTATAAAGGTCATGCTTTAGTTGTTAAAAGCATTTAATGTTGTGTGATGTATTATTAACCATGATCATCAATTGATATTAAGTGTCCTTTAGAGATTGATCACCTCTAAAGTGAATTACTTTAGCATATGATCATTTGGTCCAGAATAATATAATATGATCACATCATCCAATAATTCTTCTTAGTATGATGTAATGTGATGGATAATTAACATTAGCACATATTGACCACACAGTAAGAGATAAAGAAATAAAAGATAAAGCATAGAGATCAAGAGAATTCAAAATTTCTCATGCAGACACTTCAGATAATTAAAGAGAACTTGAATTGTTAAAGCTTCAGTTAAGTAACAATGTATGCCTCAATCAATGGTTTAGTTAAAGCGTCAGTTAAAGATATGCCTCAGTTAACTAAAGAACTCACCGTGGTCACTTCAAGTAAATCAATCAACATGATTTCAGTTAACTAAGTGTTAAATAAGATGGACTAGTTAACTAAAGTGTTTTCACTTTAGTTAAACTAAAAGACGACACTTCAGTAAATCAAGGAGAATCAGTTAAAGAGAGTTAACTAAGTGACAACAAAGAAGATATAGTCAACTAAGTGACGACACTTAAGTTAGCCACCTAACTAAGTGGGCAAGCTTTCAGTTAAGAGGCAAGTTCATCCTAAGTGACAGGTCAGTGAGATAAAGCACTGCATGAGAAGTGAGGCGCACTTCTGCATGCAAGATTGATGCTTCCATTCTGAGGGAGAAATCATCCTGAAGTTAGAAGAAGCAGATATTGCATGAGAAGAATGTATAAATATATTATACGGGATTGATGAGTTCAATGTGAAGCAAATTATCTTCTCCTTTAAAGGCAAGGCGCTTCTCTTTATGTGCATAATATTATTATTGAAGGAAAGGCACTTCTCCGATTGATCTCACTTCTCTATTGCTTCCATATCTTCACCAAGAGTGCTTGGTGATCTCTTATCTTCCGAAAGAAATCTACTATGTTGTAAAAGAAAGCATTCTCTGCTATCCATTATATTATATTGAGAAGAATTGTTGGCATTTTTGTTCTTATAGTTTTGAGGATTTTCCCCAGGGTATATCTTGTGTTACAGTTGTATGAATTTCAAGTGATTGAATTGTCTCATTGCTTCAAGTTTCAACATCTAAAATAATTAAAGATCAAAGATCAACCAACTATTAACATTATACCCCTAAACCCACTTTGAAATTAGTTTGAGTGATTATCTATCCCTTAAATTAAATTTTCTCTTAAAAAGGCCAAAAAGGCCAAATAAATGGCCAAAAAAGTCATTTCCTAAATCAGTGGAAGTTTGTCCAAGACATGTTCGGAGCCTGATTGAATTAATTGAGCATCAAAGGGAGTTAGCTGGAGGCCAAATTAGGATGATTGAGATCAAATCTGAGTCAAGTCGAGTTTATCTCATGAGGGGGGGCACATATCTCATAAAGAAGGGTGCACCCATTGAGTTGGAGACATCTGGTTAGATGGGAGATCATCCCAAGAGAGGGGGGCACACTCTCTTGAGTGGAGGTTCCTTCCTCTTCTATTAACTGACAAGTAAATCCCTCAATCAACTCTGGAACTCAAGTTAGGTGGCAATCCCCCTGGTTCAATTTTTCTATTAAGCAATGTCCTTTCACTCATTCCAAAGGGATGTGTGGAATCTTTGCTCCTATAATGCTTATTGTTTATTTGTTGAATAATATTTGAAGACTTTGGAGGTCTGTGTTGTGCAAATGTGGTGAATGCTCTGCGTGTATTGAGGTGATATAGTACATGTTGTAGTTCTTTGTATGAGTTATTGATTATCCAGCTTAGAAGGTTGTTTCCATCCCATATAGTAGGAATTTATAGTCATAATTTGCCTATTTATGCTTTGTTATTAGAGATACAGGAGTAGCTTACTGTATTCTGTTGTACCAAGGCTCTCTTATTTTCTTTTAACAATTCATACTAGATCTAACCTTCTTGTGCAAAGTTTCTTATAGCTGTGCAGGTCACTAATTTGAAGGAGGAGTTGATCTCGGTTGATTCCTCTCCCCTCTTCAATACTTTTTTGATCTAATAATATTGTTTCCCGCAGGCACTTCTGAGTCCTCATAGAAGATCAGGCTCGAGCTTGAAGTCTTCCATCCATCTCTTTAAAATTCAAACTCTCTCCCAGTTACTTTGTTTTATGTTATGCTTAATAAGTAGATTTGATTCAAAAGGATTTATTTTTCACATCTATCTTATTTTTGCATATGTTAGCTAGATCTTAAAGCGCTTGAAAGTTTCATTTTACATCAGATCCAGGCTAGTTTTAATTGGTACTTATACTTAGAATTTTTTCCAAGTACCAAGCAATACAAATTTTTATGTTTTATTTGTTCATTACATCATATTTAAAACACTTTAACTCGCTGATTTTTGTTTTTTATGAATAGGTAAGCAGAAGTGCCAACGAATTTTTGAGGAACTAAGTCCTCTGAAGCGTCATCTTCCAGCACCTTTGCTCCTAGTTCTTTTTTCTGTACATTTGTAAGCCTATCTAATCTTGTTTTTCAAGGATTAGAGGCATTTCTTATAAATCATTGTAAAAATATAATAAAGGAAGCAAGTGGGATACACAGTTCCCACACCCCCTCTCCCCCCTGTGGGATCCCATATCATCCTTGAGTGTGTTTGATTTTTGTTCTTAGCTTAGTTTCTTTCTGTTTAGTAATTGATAGAATAGATTAATTGCTTCTAATTTTAGTACTTTATTTATTTTTTGCAAAGTACTCAATTTGTCTCACGCTTTCACGAACTACAAATTTGGTTGAAAGGGATTTCCCGAGTGAGCATTGTTTGGAAAAGAGATTCGTGATTTGTAATTAGAAAACATTTTTGTTACGCATTTTACATTTTTGTTGCAATTTTACTCTTTTTTGCAATTAACAGCCATAACAATCAATCCGGATGTGTATTCCTGAAGTACCGAAAAAGATTGCTTGAGTAAGGGATAAGAGATTCTCAGTCATTCATAATTTACTTCTTACAATTTTTTTAGTTCAATCATAACAAATAATTTGGCTATGTATTCTCGAAGTAAACCGAAAGGGCTTGTCCAGTAAGTGAAAAGAGATTCTCAGCCACTATTTAATCACTTTAATTTACTCATTGTATTTAAAACGAACCCAAGGCACCTAAGGCATTCATCAGCCCTCTCACTCATTATTGGTAACTTTGTAGGTACATCTTTCTCTTATGCTTGCCATTTCTTGAGGTTATCCATGCCCATCTAAACTCCCTGAATAACAATTCTTTTGTCTTGAGTTTGCCTTATGAAAGTTAAGAATTTGAAGCATGGCCGTAGAATTCTTACAAAACTATATACATGGCCCTTTGAGCAGAGTTTAATTCCTCTTGAAGATCATAATGATAAGTCTATATTTCTAAGAGATTGTCGATGTCTACCTTGATATGTATTATTTTTTCTTAAGGCTAATTTATTTTCTTCTTATATATGTTTATTTCATCTACCGTGTTCTGGACATTATACTTAGTTTCCTGGGAGAAAGCAACAATGGCAGATGCTACATCAATTGGATCATCATGTATATATGTGAACGTTGGTGTTTCAGTATTCACTATTAATTGTGGCACTTTATGTAGTTTGAGCTTCTTATGTGTTTGTTTCACTACTTGCTTTCTCTTCTCAATGAACACAAAAGACTCCAGTGATGCTACAACTTTAGAATTTGATGGTGTGAAGCCTCCTTAGCCCATCTCATTGCTTGGAAAATGTCCTTCTATTATGGGTGGAATAATAGTTTTAGGAGGTACATCGAGATTGGAGGTGATGATGTCCATGTGTTGGGCCTCTTCGTTTTTCTTCTTTTCTTCCTCCTATTTAGAATTCAATTCATATTATTATTGTTTTTTGACATATACATTTTCTTCTTTGTGTGGTTTTAATTCTTCTTCTTTGGCCTTGGCATCAACTTCTTCCTTTTTCTTTGGCAAATTTGGATTGTGATTCACTCCTACTTTTCAGGCATCTATTTCTACATGCACTCTTGTTGCTTCTTTGGTTGCTACTATTAAATTTTGAGCATTAATTCACAATACTCTAGGATATTCACTGAGAGAATAACATATACAGTATATCAATGCATAACAATCACAATAAGCATGACAAGCATCACAAGAATCAAAAGCATGAGAGACAAGAAACACAGAGTTTCCGTGGGGAAAACCCTAAGGTGAAAAACCCCACAACTTCCTTAGAGATAGAGAGAGCAATGGCTCAACCAAAGTACAACCAAAATACACTGAGATAGTCTCCTAGTAGCAGATGATCCTCCTCCTCACTAGTGCACCACTTTTTGAGTGAGAGAGATATGACTTTCCGAATGATCTAAATAGAGATCTCATGATCTCTATTTATACTAACCTGTTTGCCCAGTGACCTTATGGGGTCGACTTGTCTAGCTAGGTACATCCACAATATAATATATATTTCAGGACCGACCCCACACATGGTGGTCTAATAACCCATCGGCAAGTACACACACTTGCGACACTTGTCAATCCACATGACGACACTTCCTTATAGAAGAATAACACATCTCTAATAAGGGTACAATAAATATATATGAAATACATAGATGAAATACATTCTGAAGTTACATATACATCAACACTCCCTCTTAACTAGGAAGGTATTTCTCGACACAATTCTGCTAGACAAGTCTTCTTCTTGGGATCATCGTCATCATCATCGTCACTACTGCTGCTATCTCAACCAATCTCTGAATCTACTCATCATAGGAAGATCTACAGAGCCAGTCCTTTTTCATACTGGATGTAGGCCCACCACTTGCAGGTCTTCATCATCAGTGGACATACTGTGGAAATCTCAAGACATATTACGTGCGTCACAAAACTGTGATGTACCTGCAATAATTAATTAATGCAAATACACGAGATATTAGAAATAATAGAACATAATCGCTTTTATATTGATCACGGGCCACTTCGAGGGGGCAACCTCCTTTGAGCAAGCTCAATACAATTAACTTCACCGTGCCTTCAATGACCTCAACACACACTTATATACTAAGTTTATGCCCAATACTATGAGTCAAAACCATGGGACATATAATACTACAGGACGACTTACAAAGCATATGCGTCCAATACTATGGGTCAATACTATGTGCTAATATAAACTACGGATCAACAAATACTACGGGACGACTTACAAAGCATATGCGTCCAACAACAATATACTAACATAGTAAAGAGAAGGGTTGACAGAGGTTCCTAACAAAAACCTTAAAAGAGTCTCTTGACTAGCAAGAACCCTAAAGAGCATCTGAGGCCTTTTTCATCCTGTCCAGATCTCCAGGACTTATTACATGTGACCCCACCACAAAACCTCGAAAGAGAATCCCAGGACTGATTACGAGCACAAGGCTCAACCTATCGGATCTCCCAGGGCACAAATTACATGTGGTCACCACAAAACCTCGAAAGAGCATCCCAGGACCGATTACAAGTACAAGGCTCAACCTATCGGATCTCCCAGGGCACAAATTACACGTGGTCATGGCAAAACCTCGAAAGAGCATCCCAGGACTGATTACGAGCACACGGTTCAACCTATCGGATCTCCCAGGGAACAAATTACATGCCATAGGACAAAACCTCGAAAGAGCATCTGCCAGATATCCCAGGGCACAAATTACATGCCATAGAAAAAACCTCGAAAGACTATTTGTAGATCTCCCAGGGCACAAATTATATGTCCTCCCAAGCAAAACCTCGAAAGAGCATTTGCTAGATATCCCAGGGTACAAATTACATGCCATAGGCAAAACCTCGAAAGACTATCTGCAAATCTCCCAGGGCACAAATTACATGCTTATCTGCACAACCTGTTCCACGGCCATAGAGTATCGACGTGATACTCACCATACATCATCCTGATGTACACATGATCATCCTGCTCATCATCACTGCAACATCCTACTGCATGTCATCTGGAGCAACATCCTGAAGCTCGTCATCCATGATCATCCTGATCATACAATGCATCTACCTGATGCATACCAATTATCTACCTGATGCATACCAATTATCTACCTGATACATATCATCATACATGATCCACCTGATCACACAGTGTATCCACCTGATACAAATATAAATACATGATACATATCAACATACATGATCTACCTGATCATACAATGTATCGACCTGATACATATACAGATACATGGTCCAAGCATCCAACATGATGCATATACAAAATACATACACATGATCCAACCGATCATATCCAGCATCCAACATGATGCGTACATACATATAAATGATCCAACTGATCATATCCAGCATCCAACATGATGCATACATACATATACATATAAATGATCCAACTGATCATATCCAACATCCAACATGATGCATACATACATATATAAATGATCCAACTGATCATACAAAGTAGAAACCAAAACATCATCCCGATGCTCGTCATCCAGCGCTTACATCCATAGCCATGTGAAGGATCCTCCTTCCAACATGCTTGGAATGGCTTCAGCAAATGTGACCATCACTTCTTCCTCAAAGTGTCATCAATCTGAAGAATGCCAAGCCTCTCCCTGAAGTACTCGAACTTCACCCTGGCTAGTGGCTTCATTAGCACATCTGCAATATGCTCGTCCGTCGCAACATACAGGAGCTTCACAGCTCCTCTTTGCACCATATCCATGATATAGTGATATTTGATCTCTATGTGTTTCGACCTGTCATGAAACACTGGGTTCTCAGACAGCTTCACACAACTCTGATTATCGCAGAATATACCAGTAGCCTCCAATGGGAGATCAAATCAGACAGTAGCTTCCGTAGCCATACTGCCTCACAACTAGCTGAACAGGCTGCAACATACTCTGCCTCAGCTGTACTCAGTGCTACGCAGGACTGCTTCCTGCTAAACCCAGAGATCACACCTGATCCCATACTGAAGCAGCACCCAGATGTGCTCTTCCTATCTGCAGCACTGCCAGCCCAATCTGAATCAACATAACCCTGCAGGTTAAACTTTTGATTTGCCTCATACTTGAGCCCATAATCCACTATACCCTTCAGGTACCTCAGAACATGCTTTACAGCAACCAGATGAACACTCCTCGGATCTGTCAGGAACTGACTCAATGTGTTCACCGCAAAGCAAATATATGGTCTCGTGTTCGTCAGGTACATCAAGGACCCAATCATCTGACAATACATAGAGACATCAACCGGCTCAGACGAAGCATCACATAGAAGCTTCAAATTCGATGCCATAGGTGTGGCCATGGCCTTGCAATCCATCATCCCGAATCTCTTCAGGATATCTATTGTGTACTTCCCTTGACCAAGGAAGATCCCACCTGCACTCTGCCACACCTCCATACCTGGGAAATAATGCATCATTCCCAAAGTTCTTCATATCGAATTCCGCAACAAGCTTCCTCTTTGTATCACACCAAGTTCTGGGAGCTTGCTACAAGCCATAAAAGGCTTTCTTCAATCTGTACACATGTGACTCCCTGTTAGGTCTTGGGACTGCATCCCGAACATCTTCTTCATGATCGATGGATCATGGCATTCTGATCCGGATTTATGTGGGAACGAAACAAAAGATAGCATATACAAAATCATATATAAAGATATATTGCAAATAACACAATGATACAGTAAACACATATTCTATTAAATAGCGGAAATAGAACAAACTGTAAAATACGATAGCTAGAATGGTGGTACTAATCTCTGAGAAGAGATGTGGCCGCTATGCTCATTCGTGCCAAGATGAATACAAAGAGGGAAAGAATCCCAAACATCCAAAAACCTAACCCCAGAAGACGAACCGTCATAAAGTTTGCGGCTCCACGGTGGTTAGTTGAACAGTCAACTTCCTGGGGTCATAACTTTTGCACACGATCTCCATTTGGGACGCTCGGTAGCCCGTTGGAAAGGTCTATCCGAGATTTACAACTTTCGAATGGGCCCAAATGTATGCCCATTTGGTCCCCCGAATCGCCAAAAAATGTCGTTTAGGGCCTCAAAATGGCTCCGGAAGTTCAGGACCCGAAAAACTGCTAAAAATAGTAATTTACCAAAATTGCCAGAAGACTATTTTGAGCCAGTTGGAAGAGGTGGGCTGCCACCGATATCCACCTGGATCAATACTCCCTCCTTAGGAAGCAATGGTCTCCATTGCGTTAAATCCCTTATCATATGTCGAGCTGTGAGTCGAATTGAGCTCTTGGTGCGACATTTGCTGAAGTGCAAAGGTTGCCTTACTTTGACATCTTCGGAGGGTTGTAATTGTTGTTGATGGATGCGCTGGAGTTGTTCAACAGTTTTGGTTGTTGTGGTATCCTTGGTATGCACCGTTGTGGATGGTTTCTTTTTGGAGGAGCACCTTGAATGCGTGGCCTTGCACTGTAGAGATACCCGAATAGGCGATGCTGCACTAACTTTGTGTTTTTCTTGTTTCTGTTGAGTAGAAGGATAATCTGCAGAGGTTGTGGATGTCTCGGCGATCTGATGTTCACCTTTAGTGGCATTTGCGAATAGGGAAAATTTCCCAGTGTGGGAGATTATCTTCCTGCCTTGCTTGGTTGGGGTAGGTGAAACTGTCTCTGGTATACGATAGAGTTGTCCTCCCAAAGTGATAATGACACTGCTAGGTCGGGATTCATATACAACATGACGCTTCCATATATATGGCTGTCCTAAGAGAACATCACATACTTCGAGTGGGGCCACATCACATAATACCTCATCTTTGAAGGGCTTGATGCCATATGGTAGGCGACATTGGTGACTGACACGGATCCTTCATCCTTGGCTTAGCCATCCAATGGTGTATGGTTGTGGGTGTGGCGTTATTGGTAGCTCCAATCTCTTGATGACTTCTTCTAAGATCAGGTTCTTCTGGCTGCCGCTGTCCACAACAAAGTGTAGGGGAATTCCCTACACCCACATCTGTGAGTGGAAAAGGCGCTGCTCTGCCTCCGACTCTTCAAGCTCCTTTGGCTGAATCTGTGTGGTGGCAAAAACAACACTGGGTTCCGCATCAATGATCTGCTTCCCTTTTCGCGCGGCTGTGAAATTAGGTTCTGAGTCAGAATCGGATCTGGGATATGATTCTGAAGCTTTGATCTCAGCCACCAATGACTGTTTTGAGCGACATTCATCAGTGTTGTGCCAGGGGCTTTTGTGGAACTCGCACCACTTCCCGGTGTCCTTCTTTGTCTTTTCTTTACCCTTCTTCGCTCGTGGTTGGGACTGGTTATCCTTTCCCTGCCCCGTGTTCTGCGAGCCAGAGTTTCCCTTGCCCTGCTTCTGCGCAGGTCCGAAGTCACGCTTGTTCTTTTTCTGAAATTGCTGCTCGATTTTGACAGCATAACGATAGGCGGACTCGAGTGAAGAGATTTCCAGGAAATCCATCTCTGTTCGTATGTACCGGTGTAGGCCACTACGATATTTCAGTACTAGGTGCCGCTCGGAGTCTTTGATACCTAGCTTTGTGTGCAAGTTATGAAATTTTGTGGTGTACTCTGACACCGTTTGGTCCCTCTCTTGATGCAGAATGGTCCATTTTGTGTACTGGTCATCACAGTTTCAAACAGGGTAATATTGTTCCTTGACGACATCTATAAAAGAGGCCCAAGTGGGATTGGAATATTCAAACAATCCAGACTCGTCTGATGAGTTTTGGTCACAATAAGTTTCCCACCAATTTTTGACATGGGGGACGGCCTTGAGGAGTGCAAAGACGATCTTTTCCCTATCGGAAAAATTGTGGACAGAGAAATACCCTTCTAGTAGATTCAACCATTTATCTAGGGCATCGGCATCGATTTGGCCTTCAAATAAAGGGATATCAAAATTAACTTGTACCTTGAAGGGAGTCGTATCTCCGAAATGGCTGCTCGTTGAGGGTGCATTTGCCGATGTTGGCATGCGTCGAAGGATCTCGGTGAAATTATCGATCATCTCGTTCCTCTGTCGCGCGAGGGCTTCCTCGAGCAATAACTTGATAGGATCTATTGCTCCGTCGTCTCTCTTTTCTTTCGCCATGGTAGGCCGTTTGGGGCGGCGAGAGTGGTCTTCCCCAAGTGAAACTAGTTCGAGACCCAACTCTCTGTATCCTGACCTCGTTAGGGACATGCACCGAGAAACAATCAAAGAGCAGACCGCTCTAATACCACTGATCCGGATTTATGTGGGAACGAAACAAAAGATAGCATATACAGAATCATATACAGAGATATATTGCAAATAACACAGTGATACAGTAAACACATATTCTATTAAATAGCGGAAATAGAACGGACTGAAAAATACAATAGCTAGAATAGTGGTAGCTATCTCTGAGAAGAGATGTGGCCGCTATGCTCATTTGTGCCAAGATGAATACAAAGAGAGGCCGAAAGGGCCTATTTATCATAAGCATGAGGGAAAGAATCCCAAACATCCAAAAACCTAACCCCAGAAGATGAATCGTCATAAAGTTTGCGGCTCCACGGTGGTTAGTTGAACAGTCAACTTCCTGGGGTCATAACTTTTGCATACGATATCCGTTTGGGGCGCTCGGTAGCCTGTTGGAAAGGTCTATCCGAGATTTACAACTTTTGAATGGTCCCTAATGTATGTTTATTTGGTCCCCCGAATTGCCAAAAAATGTCGTTTAGGGCCTCAAAATGGCTCCGGAAGTTCAGGACCCGAAAAACTGCTAAAAATGGTAATTTACCAAAATTGCCAGAAGACTGTTTTGAGCCAGTTGGAAGAGGTGGGCCACCACCGATATTCACCTGGATCAATCCTCCCTCCTTAGGAAGCAATGGTCTCCATTGCATTAAATCCCTTATCATATGTCGAACTGTGTGTCGAATTGAGCTCTTGGTGTGACATTTGCTGAAGTGGAAAGGTTGCCTTACTTTGACATCTTCGGAGGGTTGTAATTGTTGTTTATGGATGCACTGGAGCTGTTCAACAGTTTTGGTTGTTGTGGTATCCTTGGTATGCATTGGTGTGGATGGTTTCTTTTTGGAGGAGCACCTTGAATGCGTGGCCTTGCACTATAGAGGTACTCGAATAGGCGATGCTGCACTAACTTTGTGTTTTTCTTGTTTCTACTGAGTAGAAGGATAATCTGCAGAGGTTGTGGATGTCTCAGCGATCTGATGTTCACCTTTAGTGGCATTTGCGAATAGGGAAAATTTCCCAGTGTGGGAGATTATCTTCCTGCCTTACTTGGTTGGGGTAGGTGAAACTGTCTCTGGTATACAATAGAGTTGTCCTCCCAAAGTGACAATGACACTGTGAGGTCGGGATTCATATACAGCATGACGCTTCCACATATATGGTTGTCCTAAGAGAACGTCACATACTTCGAGTGGGGCCACATCACATAATACCTCATCTTTTAAGGCCTTGATGCCATATGGTAGGCGACATTGGTGACTGACACGGATCCTTCGCCCTTGGCTTAGCCATCCAATGGTGTATGGTTGTGGGTGTGGCGTTATTGGTAGCTCCAATTTCTTGATGACTTCTTCTGAGATCAGGTTCTTCTGGCTGCCGCTGTCCACAACAAAGTGTAGGGGAATTCCCTTCACCCACATCTGTGAGTGGAAAAGGCGCTCCTATGCCTCCGACTCTTCAGGCTCCTCTGGATGAATCTGTGTGGTGGCAACAACAGCACTGGGTTCCGCATCAATGATCTGTTTCCCTTTTCGCGCGGCTGTGAAATTAGGTTCTGAGTCAGAATCGAAACTAGGATCTGATTCTGAAGCTTTGATCTCAGCCACCAATGACTGTTTTGAGCGACATTCATCAGTGTTGTGCCAGGGGCTTTTGTGGAACTCGCACCACTTCCCGGTGTCCTTCTTTGTCTTTTCTTTACCCTTCTTCGCTTGTGGTTGGGACTGGTTGTCCTTTCCCTGCCCCGTGTTCTGCGAGACAGAGTTTCCCTTGCCCTGCTTCTGTGCAGGTCCGAAGTCACGCTTGTTCTTTTACTGAAATTTCTGCTCGATTTTGACAGCATATCGATAGGTGGACCCGAGTGAAGAGATTTCCAAGAAATCCATCTCTGTTCGTATGTACCGGTGTAGGCCACCGTGATATTCCAGTACTAGGTGCCGCTCGGAGTCCTTGATACCTAGCTTTGTGCGCAAGGTATGAAATTAGTTGGTGTACTCTGACATCGTTTGGTCCCTCTCTTGATGCAGAATGGTCCATTTTGTGTACTGGTCATCACAATTTCCAACAGGGTAATATTGTTCCTTGACGGCATCTATAAAAGAGGCCCAAGTGGGATTGGAATATTCAAACAATCCAGACACGTCTGATGAGTTTTGCTCACAATAAGTTTCCCACCAATTTTTGACATGGGGCCCAGCCTTGAGGAGTGCAATGACGATCTTTTCCCTATCGAAAAAATTCTGGACAGAGAAATACCCTTCTAGTAGATTCAACCATTTATCTAGGGCATCGACATCGATTTGGCCTTCAAATAAAGGGATATCAAAATTAACTTGTACCTTGAAGGGAGTCGTATCTCCGAAATGGCTGCTCGTTGAGGGTGCATTTGCAGCTGTTGGCATGCGTCGAAGGATCTCGATGAAATTATCCATCATCTTGTTCCTCTGTCGTGCGAGGGCTTCCTCGAGCAACAACTTGATAGGATCTACTGCTCCGTCGTCTCTCTTTTCTTCCGACATGGGAGGCTATTTGGGGCGGCGAGAGTGGTCTTCCCCAAGTGAAACTAGTTCGAGACCCAACTCTCTGTATCCTGACCTCGTCGGGGACATGCACCGAGAAACAATCAAAGAGCAGACCGCTCTGATACCACTGATCCGGATTTATGTGGGAACGAAACAAAAGATAGCATATACAGAATCATATACAGAGATATATTGCAAATAACACAGTGATACAGTAAACACATATTCTATTAAATAGTGGAAATAGAACGGACTGTAAAATACAATAGCTTGAATGGTGGTAGCTATCTCTGAGAAGAGATGTGGCTGCTATGCTCATTCGTGCCAAGATGAATACAAAGAGAGGCCGAAAGGGCCTATTTATCATAAGCATGAGGCAAAGAATCCCAAACATCCAAAAACCTATACCCAAAAGATGAACCGTCATAAAGTTTGCGGCCCCACGGTGGTTAGGTGAACAGTCAGCTTCCTGGGATCATAACTTTTGCATACGATCTCTGTTTGGGGCGCTCGGTAGCATGTTGGAAAGGTCTATCCGAGATTTACAGCTTTTGGTTGGGCCCAAAAGTATGGCCTTCTGGTCCCCCGAATCACCAAAAAATGTCGTTTAGGGCCTCAAAATGGCTCTGGAAGTTCAGGACCCGAAAATCTGCTAAAAATAGTAATTTACCAAAATTGCCAAAAGACTGTTTTGAGCCAGTTGGAAGAGGTGGGCTGCCACCGATATCCACCTAGATCACATTCCATTTCTTCATCCCACATCCTGGGAACTTCAATATCTTCAATATCTTAGATATCTTTGTTGCTGGAACAAATGTTGTAGTCCTTTTGTAGGTGAAGATATACGGTCTTTCCTACAAAACAAGTTAAATTGCATGATTAGAAACATCTCATAATTTTCAGAACAAATTCTTTACACATAAATAAATATGTCTTGCAGTCATGGAGTTATCTTAGCCAATGCTTCAATACAACATTTATCCATGTTCCACAACTTTCTAGATGCCTTCCAGTCTCTACCAGAACATTGTTAAGAGTTTTCACTACTCCCAACATGTCAGCAAAGAGGTTTCATTCTAGATAAGTAGCACTGGAATGTTGTACAGTGCCATAGGCCACTTACTCATCACATGCATATTAGTAGTATACTATTCATTAATGCAATCATTCAAATATGCACAATACATCTCCTAAGTCTAGGAACATAAGAATAATATTATTTAAACAAACAAAATCGACAAGAAATGATAATTGAAATACTTATCTTTGTTTGTTTGTTGGGTGGACTCCCTCCGAGTCTTTGCTTCCTGGCAGGAGCTACTGAAGTAGCTTCTTCTACACCTTTATGTTGTGGAATGTAGGAAGATGGTCAACTCCCTCTGAAAATTTGCATCCTTGCAGGAGCTGCTGGAGTGTACTCCCTCTTGATCTTTGCTTCCTGGATTACCTGTCCTTGAACTTATATTCATCCTTGCTGACATCAATCTTCTTGAACCCTGGAAAGTATATTATGTAAGCCTTCAAGCTTTCACTGTAACCCACAAAGATACCCTTCTTTCCTGAAGGATCTAGTTTAGTCCTCTTTTCCTTTGGGACATGAGTGTATACTGGACAACCAAATATTCTAAGATGACTGACTTCAGGTTTCTTACTAGAAAAGACCTCTTCTGGTGTCTTGTTGTCCAATATCTTGTGGGGTGTTCTGTTCTGCACATATATAGCTGTTCTAGCTACTTCTGCCCATAGATGCATAGGTAGATCCTGGTCATGTAGCATTGCCCTTGCTGCTTCCATGATTGTTTTGTTCTTCCTTTCTGCAACTCCATTCTGTTGAGGATTATAAGGAGCAGTCAACTCCCTCTTAATCCCTGAATCACTACAAAGCTTCTTGAAGTCACCTGAGGTGAATTCTCCACGATTGTCGGATCTGAATGTTTTGATCTTCTTGTCAGTTTGATTCTCCATCAAGGTTTTAAATTCCTTGAACTTATCAAACACCTCATCTTTGTTCTTCAAGAAGTATACCCAAGTCTTCCTGGAGAAGTCATTAATAAATGAGACATAGTAAACATACCCACTCAGAGAACTGGATGACATAGGACCACATACATCTGAGTGGATGATTTTCAGGATGTCTTTTGCCTTGCTTTCATTGATTGGGAAATCCTTCTTAATGTTCTTACCTTTTGCACATCCTTTGCAAACACCTTCATGTTTGGTCTTGATTTCAGGAAGACCCTCTACAGCCTTGCTTGCAATTGGAAGTGCCCTATAGTGCATATGAGCAAGTCTTCTATGCCAAAGTTCACTTGGCTCCATGGATTCATGTACCATGGCATGTTCAGGTTGTCCCTTCAATTTATACAAACCTCCCTCTTGCTCTCCAATCACTACTGCATCATCTATGTTCTTTCCCTTTGGCCACGTTAGGACTTGGCCATCCACAAATGCAACCCTCATACCTTTTGCATCCAATGCAGATATGGAGAGTAAGTTCTTCTTGAGCCCAGGTACATAAAGGACTTCTTTCATCTTCAAAGATTTTCCAAAATCTAGGTTGTAGGAGGCTTCACCACTTCCTTTGATTGGGTATTGATAATCATCTCCAAGTTTCACCTTATGGGATGATTCATGTTTAGATAGATTCACAAAAGATTCCTTAAACCCAGTCATGTGTTTGGAAGCCCCCTGTCAATCAACCAATCATTACAACCATGGGAGATAGTACCTGTGAGAGTAGAAATTTGAACATATTCTTCTTCACTTGATGAGTCATCATCACTATCACTTTCTGCCCTAGCCTTCTTATTTGGGGGTTCATCATCTTCAGCAGCATGAGCATGATATCTTCTTTTGTTATTCTTCTTCTTCTTATTGAAGTTGTTGTTGTTGTCTTTCTTCTTCTTGGGACAATCTGAAGCAAAGTGTCCCTTCTCATTGCAATTGAAGCATCTGAGATCTTTCTTATCTTTATGATAATGGTGGTGTGAGAATTTCCTGTTATGAGATGATTCTTTCTTGGACTTGCCTTTCCTGGCATGTGCTGTGAGAGCTTGATCTTCATTTCCCATCTTTTCTTCTCGGGCCACAAGCCTAGCTTCTTCTTGAGATCATTCTTCCCACAATCTGTTGAAGGAGATCAACTTCTTCCTTGCACAAATTCTTTGAATAAAGGAATCCCATGACCTGGGTAGGCCATTTAGAGTGGTCATCACCACTTCACCATTCTCCACCATTTCATCCACTGCTTCTAGTTGTTCCTTGATCTGGGAGACCCTTGAAAAATAAGTCTAAATGGTTTCTCCATTCTGAAACTTTACTCCTTTCAATTGGTTCCGCAAGGTCATCTTCCGATTTATGTTCTTCCCTTAAAATAGCTTGGTCAAAGAGTCAAACATCTCCTTGGGTGTCTTTAGAGAAGACACATGGGGTATGAGATGGTCTTTGATAGAATCAGCAATGATTCTCTTTTCCTTGACCAAGTTTTTCTTATGCAATACCTTAGCCTCTTCATCCTCTGGGATAGGGATGTCTTCTTTTACATATGAGTCCAACTCATTCTCTTCTAGGATTAACCCAATCCTATACTTCCAAGCTCGGAAGTTATCATCTCCTTCAAGCTTATCCTCAAGCTTGGTGTGGTGAGACATCTTAAAGAGTACTTCAAATGGAAATAGAAAATATTTAGGTCTTACCACTTGAAATGCTGAAAACTGGATCTGGTCCCGGATTAGGGTTTGTCGGAAAAACCCTAAAAATTCAAAATGTGAATTTCAATTTTCTGAAAGGATAGAAAGATGCGCCTTGATAAGCTGATCAGCCTGGTGTATTCAAAATTTGAGATCAACAAAGCTTTACCCTTCAGATTTGTCTTTTTGTCCTCCTGGGTTCACTAGGGAGAGCCATGAATTAGGGTTTGAGTTTCCCGGAGATCTACCTAGCCAAAAATCTCGATTCAAAGCTCTAAACTTCGATTTGTGCAAGGAGCTTATAGCTGTGTCTTCAGATTTCAGAAATTCCTATTTTTGTGGAAACCCTAATTTTTAGGGCCAAATCTGAAAATGCTCAGAATTGAATTTTGGTTGGACAGATAGATTCTCCTTGATGAGTAGAGTCAATCTACTATACTGCTTTTCCAAAATCTATGGAGAGAAACCCAATAAACAAGAAACTCAAGTTTTCATCACTGCAAAATGACTTCTTCTCAGGTTAGCTCTGATACCATGTTAAATTTTGAGCATTAATTCACAATACTCTAGGATCTTCACTGAGAGAATAACATATACAGTATATCAATGCATAACAATCACAATAAGCATGACAAGCATCACAAGAATCAAAAGCATGAGAGACAAGAGACACAGAGTTTCCGTGGGGAAAACCCTAAGGTGAAAAACCCCACAACTTCCTCAGAGATAGAGAGAGCAATGGCTCAACCAAAGTACAACCAAAATACACTGAGATAGTCTCTTAGTAGCAGATGATCCTCCTCCTCACTAGTGCGCCACTTTTTGAGTGAGAGAGATATGACTTTCCGAATGATCTAAATAGAGATCTCCTGATCTCTATTTATACTAACCTGTTTTCCCAGTGACCTTATGGGGCCGACTTGTCTAGCTAGGTACATCCACAATATAATATATATTTCAGGGCCGACCCCACACATGGTGGTCTAATAACCCATCGGTAAGTACACACACTTGCGACACTTGTCAATCCACATGACGACACTTCCTTATAGAGGAATAACACATCTCTAATAAGGGTACAATAAATATATATGAAATACATAGATGAAATACATTCCGAAGTTACATATACATCAACAGCTACTGCTAATGTTTCTTCCTTCTCCAATTGTCCATTCTTCACAATAGCAAAATCTCTTACTTTACTTACAATTTTCAAAGCTACTTCATCTAGTGAGGTAGCTCTCATGTAATATTCCTCTTATTTCCAAGTCCTATTATGATATGGCCATCTAAACTTGTAGGGTTAGCAATGTCGATAGACTATGCTCCAAGGACTGTGCCTCCTGAATATTTCTACTCCAAAATCATAAACTTTGAGTGCTTCCACTTCTTCCTTGGCTTCCATAATGGTTGATACATTGAATGCACCTACAATAATTGGCAGAGGAGGCCACAACATCTTCTTGGATGCTGAAATGACTACACTTACTCCATTAACGAAAGTCTGACATGCAGTCTCTTGCAGTACCAATTTGTCTACGATAAACTTTGGGAGGAGGTGTAGGCTCTTTGTAGCTCCAAATATTATTAGGTAGGTACCATTTTGAGTTACATACTAGTCACCAATGGTATTGATTGCCTTCATGACCCTCTATGACATACACTTTGTAGGTGCACATAATAGTGGGTTATTCATTCATGGGTGCTAAGAAATGTCCTCAAATATTGGGATAATGGAATCAATACATATGTCCCCATATCATATGGCAGTAAACATGTATAGGGGAGTCACTTGGATACCATCTCTGTCCCATTTCTAAAGACTATTGGAGGCATAGACTGTGTCAATTATGTATCATGACATGAATGCTGATGGTGGAATTCATGTAGTTATATATTTGGCTCTTGAAATAGCCTGGGTGAGGGATGGTGATAAGATTGAGGCGTATTTAAATATTGTGCCTTCCAGTGTCACTTGATGGATTGAAGGGACCCATCCTTCCTTGAATTGAGTAGCATCTTCCTCTCCATAGACTCTATTGATTAATGTTGTTGTTATTGTGTAGGGAGTCCTCAAATACTTGGTGGGATATGCTCATGTATTCCTTTTGCTGAATGTTTTCTTGGTTATCCACCATCTTTTCATTAACTCATGGTAGATGATGTTGAACTAGAGAAGCAATTATTCTAATAGATTCACTTGGGGGAGGGAAAATTGTATCACACCTCTAGATTTGAGGGTTGGAATGTAACAATTACTTTTCCCTCGACATCTTTAATCAATATGTTATCTATGTCTGCTTTATTGATTACCCAAGATACCACTTATTCAGGGGGGGGGATTTTTTTTGGTCTTGTAGCTACCTTGTACATATTTTACTTTCTAATAAACTCATATACTCCTTCATCAATAATGATTTCACTAGGTAAGAGTGGTAACTTGGGGTAATATTTACGTTTGAGCATCAAATAGATTTCACCCCACTAGTCAATTTTGCACTTGATGCCCCTATAGAAGGGGCTAGAGATAGTGACACTGTAACATCCCGATATTTTCATAAAAATTTAAAATTTCTAAATCATCATTAAATGTTAATAATTGTAAAATGTGGAAATAATAAATGTTTAGTAAAGCAGTAATTAATAATTAAGTCATAGTGTAGAAACAACTTAACTGCTGTGTTTTTTTTAACTGATGGTGTTTTGTGTCAGTGACACGTCATGAATCCAAATAATGATTACGACATTTATTTATATGCTTGAATGATTGAAATTTCGAAACATTTGGAAAACAGAGTTCTCCTTGACAAGGTACTGACAGTTTAAATTTCTGGATGATGATGAAAAGGGTCCCACGAGGTGCCCCGAGGCTTGCTTAGCTATCCAGCTAAAGCATTGTACCTGTCCTTCATGCGCAGATTCGCAGGTAAGAGATAGCAATAATGTCAGAGTGTTTAATAACCATTACAAAAATGAAAACTGCTAGTACTCCGATGCTACAGGTATGGTTTCTTTTCAATTTTCGTAAGAAGTAACTTGACTAGCTCAAAAGTTGCAAAAGTCGTAGAATTCTGAGTGTGGTCGTTATTAGATTTCTGCATTTAAGAGTTTATGGCTTCCCTTGTTACCATTCCATGAATGACTTGCGGCTTTTAAAATAATCCTTTATAATTTTCGACTTGTGAAATATCTATTGCAAAGAAACATGGTCCTATGCAAACAATAGTGAGGGCGACAAGGTGCTTCTAAGTCTTTTATTACCTAAGCAATTATATTAGTAATGTAATATACATTATTACCCTATCATGCAATTTATGCGATGGTTCTTATGTGGCAACTATACACTAAAGGGTGTAACCCTATAAATTTTGTGACATGAGCATGCTTGATGAACTTTACAATAAGCAGGGCAGAACCTATCCATACCTTAGGTATCGAATGCGACCTAGGTTGATTTGTTATGATATTAGTGCACCTATATTAACTGAAGTAGAACCTACGAATTCTTTTATGCATCCAACCGATATATATATTTTGACTTGGTATGTTTGCAAGGTGAAAGTAATACCCGTCACTTCCATGGTTGGAAGGTGGGTATGATGGCGTGATAAATACCTGGCATACAAGCTAAAGGTGTCAAGAAAGAATTGGTTTTGTAATTAAGCTTTCTGGCTACAACATTAATGGAAATATCACATGAATGTTATAGTGGATGACCAACACGTAAAAAGGTTCACCAGTGCTGAGTTGTAACAGGCCTCCTGCCTTGGTGTCGACTGAGTTGGCAAAGTCGTGGATTAGTAAGTAGATGGATGATTAATGTTGCAGTTACCATTCACCAACGTGGCTCATCGGCGGTAGATCTCCATCGTCGATTTGTGGTTCGTTGGGATTGTCGGGAACCCTAAACGTAACCTTCAGGGCGTTGTAACGTTTTCTTTGGCATTCGTTTCGGTGGTAGGGTTTGGGGTGAGACCAACCGACCAAGAGGCTCTTAGGTTTTGGTGTTTTTTTTAGCCTCCCTCACGCTCGAACCTGAGACCTGCAACAACCTTCAACCTGCAAGTAAATATGATCATTAAGGGGCCGAGTCTGGAAAAGAGTTGTGCAGCAACCACAGTAATGGACGAGTGCATCCAATCGGTGGCGTTACAGTAGCTTGAAGGTCTGGGGGGGGGATCGCAACTCTATGTGAACTTCTTGAGTGAGTGACAGTCTAGGGTTTTAGAATCGGGTTTGAATGTTTCGCAAGTATTGACACAGTTTTCCGTCCGAGCCGGGTCTTTCTCCTTCAAGGGTGGAGGGATAGCTTCGTCATTCTCCTGTCAACGACACAGGTACAATATTATTTGAATAAATTAGAGTTTTCTTTGTGCATGCATCGGCATTCATGAATATTGTTTAACCCTGAGTATGTTTTGCTTGTCAAGTTGGCTCTCGGCGAACAGTGGTATGCCTGGAATGTTGACGGGGAAACTACAACGTAACCACCGGTAAGCGTCGGTGGTACCCCTACCTCGTGGTTCTCCTGGATTCGGACTTGGTCAACAGTTGTGAGTGTTGGCAGGGTTTGGAAATGTGTTTTCTCGGTAGTGGCTTTTGCCTCGCCTGCAACTTTTGGGGAAAACATTACTGCTATGGTTTTATTTTAGCATAGATGATGTAACTCTTCCTACAATGGAAAACCAGCCGTGCCTTGCCTCGGCGAACTCGATAGGGTTGAACCTTCATTGTTTGCAATGATTTTTACAGTATTTAATGTTCATAGTCTTAAACTTCTAATTCGATGATGGAAGCAAATGTTGAACTGTAAGGAAAAGAAAATGTTGACTATGGTTCGTCTCGACAATTAGCTGTGTAGTGTGAAAATGGATTTTGAATGAAACAACAACAAACATAAAAAAAGGTTTTCTGCAAGATGTTGCGGTCCAATTTTAGTCAAATGGAAACTTTCAGTGCTAGGGTTTAACGTTTACGTATAGTGTCTTGAACTCTGATTTTCGAATTTGTTTTCTAATAGAATGAAAGGCATGTTTTAAGTGTTTATCCAATGGATGGTTGTAAGCCGATAATGGAATACCTGGATTACAATACATCTGTGCATATTTTGAGTTAAGCAGTTAATAAAAGGGTGTTAGGTTCAATTTGAATACAACTGTGTGTGATGTTAAACCCTATCCTATCGATGATCATGCAAGAATGGAGTTCTAAAATGAAAAGTGTTGGGCTGTAATAATGTTTACATGCAAGAACAACAGTTCTATTTAGAATACCTATGATAATTTTATGAAATGAACACATTTAATTTTACAGTTGTTAAATGTTTATAAATATTAGTAAGGTAAGAATAGATCAAACCATAGTTTTTGGTGTAGAGATGCAGTATTTTACTCTGTCAGTTGATAAAATAATTTCTACCCCTTTTTTTATTTAAGAACATGCTATTTTGTGATTTAAATTTTTCCATGTACAGTTGATAATACAGAATCAAAGAAATTTACAGAGTATTCGTCAGTTCATTTAATTTGCCTATCAGTTTGAAATTTCATCTACTTTAAACTCTATTTCTCTGTACACATCCAGTTTGGATTTCTGGAGAAATGATGGAATAATACAAAACCTTTCTTTTTGCACAAAGATAATACAGTAATGACAATAATTTCTATAAAGATTGGTTAGATTCAACTAACAATTAAAATAGGAATATGGGAATGTGGTTGAATAGAGTGCATGATATGGGTTTCCTTTTTTTGTGAAGAATAACTGATGATCAGTAAACCCTAGATGCTAACACCATGTCCACCTTCAGCAGTCAGAAAGGAAATTATTGTTATAGCTAGTTTCTGATATGTTGTTTTAGCATACAGAGTTTGAATAGTATATTCAGTCGGTGCAGAGATTTAATGTGCAAATGCTAAAATATCTAGAAAATGAGATGCATGGGAAATATAGATATGTGCATGGGTGTCTCTTGGGGTGATGAAATTAGATGAATGTTAGGTTTTACTTAAATGAACAGATTTAATGCTACCTCTCTGTACTAGAGTACGATTCAGCCTCACGCATGGGGAAAAATGCAGAGGAGTCATTTTATCAGTTAAGCAATTAAAATTAAATCAGGAGTTTAACATTTTACTTCTACTAATCATCAATACTATTTCTAAGCCAATTACTGAAAGAATTCATGCGACTGGAAACACAGAAGAAGAAAAAAATGTAGAACCTGAGTGTGGTAGGAGGAACAAATCACTCAAGAAGCCTGTTCCACCCAACCTGCTCCTAAACAGCCAAGATGCCTGCCTTAGGACCCCCGAGCCTATCCACTGATCCACCAGGAGGAAGAAAGTTCAGAAGCTTAGGATCTCTACTTGCAGCAGCAAGAAATTTATTCATCCTTATAGGCTTAGTAGTCAATGGGACCTGCACCAGCACCTCTGGTTTGTCCTTCTCATAATATTTTGCAGACTTATACTTGCACTCTCCACAACCTCCCTATTCGAATCTCTCAATCATCACCTGATGCACATGAGGAAATGTTTATGCAGAAAACATTGTAAGAGCTCCCTGCTCAATTCGAATTGCCTTTTATAGGCTGCCTAGGTCTTTTTGTAATTAACTGGTCATTAGTGAGCTACTTTCTCACCTCCCTCCACTTGGAGGGGGAAATGACACAAAATTAGGGGGAGTTGTCCCATACCAACAACTAATGGTAGAGTGCAAATGCTGCCATCTGTCCCAAGCCTTCCAGCAACTTCCATTCCTCCTAGTGGGCCAGTGTACACTCTTGTAATAGTTTTCTTGAGTGTTTGTCTCCCATTTTTATTTATTAAAAAATAATAATGAGTCATTACATTCATCTTTGACCTAATTTGGTCATAATTACAAAACTTTGTAATTATAATTTAACACAAAGTATTTTGCAAAAAGAATAATAATATAAAATAATTATTCTCAAAATTTGGGTAGGTGACAGACACCTACTTAGAATTCAGGCTCTATAGATTCTTCTCTTTATGGGGTAAGTTCATGATCACCTCCTTTTGCTTGCTTTTTCTTTTGGAATCCATCTAAAATCTACATTCCATTCATGAGAGAAATAGACATAATACAAAACCTATGAGAAAACAAAGCAAATGAGTAGTAGAGTATTTCGACTCTTCAACCTTGTCCCATATTGTTCTTTTGATAAGGCAAGTTGTGTGAGAGATTAGGCACCCATGATGTTCTTTCAATAAGGTAAGTTGTGTGAGAGCTTAGGAACCCATGATGTTCTTTCTATAAGGAAATGTGTTGGGCCTATGTTTTCTCAAGATTTTACTATTTAAACTGTCGTTTTCAAGTCATCCCTTTCACCCATTGTCACTGTTTTTAACCCTCTTTATCCATAAGCACACCAAAAATTCCTTGTACATGTCTACATAGTTTATTATCATAATTTCCATTATTTTTAATGAATTAAATAGAATATTGCTTGGTTTACTGATGATGGTTTACACAGCTAAAATATTCTGGCTATGTCTCGTTCATTAGCATGGTTGTACCCCTTGTGGACAAATCCAGGCACATGGAATTTGTTATTATGCTTTCATAATGTCTAGCATGTGCCCAGGTCGATTCTTCACGTTACCAACCCAAAGGTGTGTCCATACAAGCTTAAAAACTGACCAACAAATTTCTAGCGCAAATCTCGAACAAACAATGAGGAATTTTGAGAATTTGCCACAAAACCCACTTGCAAAATGTTCTCATTTAGCTAAACTGCGAGTAGTTTCCTCTAAATATGCATGGTTTTGGAGATATGGCCAGATCTTTGAAGCCCATTTTCCCAATTGCAACCAGCAACACACCAAACTGAGCGCCCAACCAAACAAGAAACCAAATACAGTCAATGTAATGAGATTTGGGTTATTAATTTAACCAAATCCTTGCTAAAAACACAAATAAATCAGATTTGCAAAACCATTCATAGTTTGGTTGTTGGGATTTTGGGGAGATTGGTCTCAATCCATCCCCATTCCTCTTTGTATAAATATATGAGCAAGATAGGCTTAGGAAGGGGAGGATAGTTACAATAATAGAGATAATAAGCATTTGAATTTGGAGTTCTATCCTCATGAACTCCCATTATGTACTTATTTATTTAGTTAATGAAAATCATGTGTTGTTGATCATTTCCTGAGCACTTATTTCCTACAATGCACCAGTTAGGAGGGCCCCGTGAACTGGATGCACTCACATAGTTAGTTTTAGTTTTGCAGTAGATGTGTGTGTTGCTTATTGTTTGATTTAATGATACCCCTTTATTATTGTTGTTGATTAGTTAGAATTGCCATTATCTTTTCCGTCATTTAGTTAGTTGTTATTTTTATTTCTTGCATTTTATTGTTCCTGCAACATGGTTGAAGGATCCTTGGTGTCCTCGGTGATTGGAAGATTGTAAACCCAAGAGTTCCATAAGTGTTCTAACGGACATACGGCATGAACCTATAATATTTCAACCATCTTGTTTTACTTTCATGCATGGTGTGGTTTGATTTATCCTCCTGGTCGATTACATGAACAAAATTGCTTTTTGGACATTATGATAATACTGGTAGCTATTGTAAGTATCATTGTTAAATATATAGAATCAATTGTGTGGTATACACAAGGTGAATCTATACAACCTACCATTAACTGGCTACGTGAATGCTTGTGCATTTTACGATTTATTCGTTCCTAATTTGGCTATCAACAATGTGGTTTGATGCACCTCTTCAATATGATATATAAGCACAATTGTTTCCTGAGCACCTTCATAATACTAACAGATATTGCAGGATCATTATTTGATTTGAAAATTGGTTTTCAAGTACATACAAGGTGACTTCATACAATTTGTTAATAACAATTTGAATAGTTATTGGTATGGTTTATTCTTTGTTTATAGTTAGGATACCAAGATAAGATTGCTACTTGAACATTGTGATAATATTGAACGAAACGTTATGCTTATAGTTTAAATATGGAAGTGTGATTGTTTAGGTATAGACACGGTGAATTCATCTAGTCTATCTGGTATTTCTTTTGAGTAGATTAGTTGGTGTGCCTAGTTAGAGTGACCAATTGAGTCTTGATTCTGCATATACTTTGCACGACACTTGATCAGTTTACTAACCATGTATGATAATTTATGTAAGGTAAAATTATGCAATTATTTTTCTCAACACAAAGGAGCAAAGTTCTTGGCAGAGCATTGAGTTTTCTACTATCACTTTGTAAGTATGCCATAGATGAAAAACCACCATGCGAATTATATTTCTGCAATCCATGGACACAACTTTCAGATTCCAACATAATTCTTAAAAAAAATTGTGGCTTCTCCACTACTTCTTTCCGTTGGGTTAGGAAAGCAACATGGGTAAATAGTAGAGGGGAGAGAGGAGGAAAGCTTGAATCATTGTGGTATGCAAGCCGATAGAACTATTGGGCAAATCCACAATTTTTAGAGTGTGAGAAATGGTATAGGTTGGAATCCTTATATTCTCTTTTTCTCATTTATGGCAACATTTCTTTTGGTGATTGATCGTCTTTGTTAAGGCGGCATAACTTCTTGGTTAGTGAGGTTTTGGCATGGATTGAGCATCGCATGTATCATATTTTGAGCCTGCAAAAGCAAGGGTTACCTAGTGGTGAAAGAAGGAGAGACTGAAGCACAAGGTGGAAACTAATCTTATTGGAGTAGTGAGTTGATTTGTTTAAGGAAAGGACATTGGCCAACTGATTGGTTGGTGGTTGTATGTACTTTGGTTAATCCCCTCATATATATATATATATATATATATATATGAGGTTAGGAACCAACGGTGGGGTCTGATGGTTACCCCGATGGAAGCCTAGTTTTGATTCCTGCGGGGAAGGTGTAGTGAACAAACTACACCCCAGTAAAAGCTCGTGCGACTACGGTGGTGATTGTACTCCCATTGATTATGTCCTGGACAACATTAAGGCCGGCCCTGACCCGTGAGTTTGGTATCTAGGTGGCGCAGTGGAAAATGCTCGTTGAGCGGTTTGGAGAGGTTCTCACAATTAGAAAAAAATAAAAAATAAAAATAATATATATATATATATATTGAAAAGCACACGGGGAAAGAAATATTGGTTCACCGTTCTCAAGTAAAATATTATTTTGGCCAAAAGTTTGTATGTGTCATACGTCATAATGATGCGATGCAAATAAGTATTAATGCGACACATCTCATTACCAAAATTTCCCCATCATGCAATATGTTGCATGGCATAAATTCTGGGCATGCGTTAGGGGAGGGTTCTCGAGTGGCAAGGCGATTCAACCCTCGCATCGTTAAGTTTTATGTTGTGCCAATATGTAGCACCAAAATACAGTTTGAATTTGCAATAAAAGATGTTGATCACGGGGATAACCTTTGGGGTTGCATCTTATCGTATAAGATATATATGAATTATGTGGAAACATGGGGCACACTTTCATCGGTCTGTTACACTCTTAAAATTACACTGTTAAGTGGGGATATTTTAAAATTCCCATGTTTGTTCGATGCACTTTATAATATATAGAAGACCATTCATGGTGCTACCTGTTATGAGAAATGCACTTGTAAAACGTAGAAATATGGTGTGCACATGTGATTGTGCAATGTGTTGTATAATATGTATGCATTGCATGTAGTGCATATTATCATTATCAACACACCATTCACAATTTTGCATGTGTGGTTGGATATATCAATGTGCTTTGAAATGTATGGAGGTGTTTTTTTTTCCCTGGGAAAAAAAGCGCAATTTCATTTCATCAAAGGTGAACAAAATTACATTCTGTATATGCACATCAATTGTGCATTCCTGAACCACTTCTAAGACTATGATTATAAACAAGTAGAAAATTCCTCATCGAGAGCTCTATTATAGAGCTTATACAAATAGTTCTGATACCAAATCTGATATGACAAAAAATGTAACAACCGGCTCCCTGAGCCCCATATGTTCTCGAGTGAAAAGTACTATAAAGATACAAAAAAGACAGCCAAGTTGCCCACTGCTGCAAAAGTAACCAAAAAAAATGTTCCTTATGACCAGAATCATAGTGTTGCTCCTTCAATAAAGGGACGATGGTAGTACTCTAGTACTGTCCCATCCCGAAATTCCTTCACCTTCCACAACCCCAATGCCAATTGCAAGCCCTCCTTAGAGGTCGCGTCCGCCTCCTTATTGTTCTCCCTATAAACATGCCGAAAAGAAAAGGTGTCAAATGAGCACTGCAACTCTCTGATGTCCAGTAGAATATTAGCTAATCTAATGTTTCTGTATTGTTGAATTCCTTTAGTCCAGTTTATGACATTCATAGAATCACCAAAAATATTGAGGTTTTGATAGCCTTGTTCAACCGCAAAGATTAATAGAAGTTTTAGGTGTGAAAATACTCACAGCAGATCTGAGAGATGATGTATACCTCACAATGAAAGAATTTAGGAATAAGATTAAGAGTGGTCAATGCAATAAGATGAGCAACAAAATAATAATACAGTAGAACTCGGATAGAAGCAAAAATACTTCACACACACTAATTCATTAATCACAAATGGACAAATAAATAATACAATGCATGAGGAATTCGAATGCCAAGGTGGAAATTCGAATTGGCCTTCATGGAGTGATCAAAAGATCACTGGAGTGTCATCGGAGCACAACTAGTAGTCTATCTCATCATCAATGGAGTCATCAATGCTCAAGTAACTGTCAACCATCAGTCAAACTAAGTCTAACTGAGTGTTGTAGGTGTAACTAACTGTAACTGGAACTAACTGAATGAAGGAGGCTCAGTGGAGGGTGCATGAGGAGCTAACTGAAGTCAAAATGAGCAGTCTAGTCACACTGGAGGTCCATCAGAGTGGTAAGATCAGTTAAGAGTGAGTCAAGCCTAAAATCAGGGAGAGAACACAGTTAATGAAGACAACTGGACTGGTAGGTGAAGAAGGGTGCCTTTGTCAAGTGGATGGTGAGATGTGGGCGCATCACTGGCCAGGAGGGCTCAATTTGAGTGGAAATAATCTCTCGAGTGCTAGAAGACTAGGGACTAGATACTGGAGGTATCAACCTGATGACTGGGCAGCACGCGGATGCATGCAGAATGCATGCTGCATGCAAGACTAAAAATGCAAGGATGAAAATGTTGGTAGGACTAGGATGGAGTATAGGAATATCCTAACACCCCCCCTTAATCCATCCTGGGCCCTGGTAACTGAGACCAAAGGTCACCCAATACAATGAATAATAATAACACTCAATAAACCAAGGAAATGGGGAAAACCTCATGGGAAAAACACCCCCCCTTGAAATAGACTGTAAGGTGTTAACACCTAAAAAGTGCTCACTAGCTCATTCCCTTACTCACATGACCCATTTGTCCACTTTTCCACCATCTGAGCCTCTGAAACCAACAAAAGGTCACCAAAAGACCTTAGTACACCCCTTTTTCCATTAAAAAAGATTATTTTTCCAAGAAAATCATAAAAAACCCTCAAAAAGGGTCCAAATTCCCAAAAATATTAAAAAGGGAATTAAAATATGATTTTTATTCAAAAAAGGAAAAAGGAGGGAAAAGTACCTAAACCATGTTGGTCAATACCATTTGGTTTCCACAAAACCACAAATGGTATTTCCCACCACCAAAACCTATAAAAAGGTGGTAGGGGCTCCTCATTTCACATCCATCCATTATCTCATCCTTATGCTGCTGAAATCTCCCTTGAGCATTTTAGCCATTGCAAACCACATTGGAGAAGAGACCATTGGAGATTGGAGTTGCTCATCCTTGGAGCTATTCAACCTCACCATTAGAGGTATTGATTCCGCAAGCACTTGCTTGCCCCATTCTTTCAATACAAATTCTTTATTTTATATGTTCTTGTTCTTGATTTTAAATTATTTTTGTTATTTGCTTAATATCTTTGCTTAGATCCATGAATAGTCTTGTTTAATTAGTTTATTGTTATCTATTTCCTTTGAAACTGCTGCTACTAGTTAGCAGGTGCCCATAGCACTAAGCCTGGTTGCAAAACCGGGCCAACAGTTTTTGGCGACTCCAATTTGGTTTGAACAATAGATCTCTAGTTTTGCCTTTAATCTTAGTTTTTTATTAGTTTTTAACCTTTAGATCCATAGATCTGCCATCTTAGACAGCAGATCCATTGCTGCTCTGAGATTTGGCCCCATAAACAGCCCAAAATTTTCAATTTTCGGGTTCGTTTCTCGGTTTCCGTGCACGGCTTCCGCCTCGCGGTTTTTTGCCAGACAGTCGCGCGGTCCATCGCGACTGTGCGCCCAAAACCCGCGCGGTCCATCGCGACTGTGCGTCCAAAACCCGCGCGGTCCATCGCAACTGTGCGTCCAAAACCCGCGCGGCCCATCGCGGCTGTGCGTCCAAAACCCGCGCGGCTGAATTTTTCATTCGGCCATCCCGATTTTGAAAAAAAATTTTACTGTACTTTTTGCCCATAGCACATTTTTTACAGTATTAAATTCTGCATATTTTACAGCTTTGAAAAAGTTTTTTACTATTTAAAAAGTGCAAATCTAGAAATCTTTTTAAAAAATTTTCAAGAAAGTGAAAGAAAGACTCATTTTGCATTTTTCATCTAGATTCAAATTTTTTCTTGTTTACTTCTTTAAAATTTTGCCCTTAGCAATTTTCTTGAAACGAAGAAATCCATTTATTTCTTTTAAAAAAGAAGTCTATTATTTGCTTTCATAAATCCAAGAAATCCTTCATTTTTTGAGTTATTGTTTGAAAAGCATTTAAATTCCTTTTAGTGAAAAAGTTATAAATATTTGCTTTTTATTTTCGAAAAATCCTTTATTTTTTGAAAATTTCCTATAAAGCATTTAATTTTTTCAAGTTCAGTTTACAACACCTCACGTGCACTCACACGATCACTTAATTGAACTAAGCCTTAAAACGTACCCTAATTTGAACACACTTTTAACCCCAATTGGGGAACACTAAAAGAATTCTTGTAGCTAGGTAGTATTGGGGGGATAGGTGTTCCAATAACACCCCTCAGTTCTTACATCTGAGACATAGAAGTTGTCCAATTAGGGAGCTAAAATCTCTTAGTACTTTTTGGCGCGGTCACAACCGGTTTGTGGGAAGGCCTCTCCCCTAGGAGGGTTGAAGTCGCGAGGATGGTTCCGGAAGCCTGAGTGGAATACCGAAATCCATTCAGTAACCGAAGGGCTACCATTCGCAGTTCTCAGGATATCCCTGTATTGGGATATTGCGATCAAAGGACCAAACGGCAGATTTACCTTTTCTCGACGCGTCATGAACGGAGTATCCTAGTAGCCTGTCTTTAGGATTGATTACCCGGTGTCCCTCCCGGTAGGGGGATATCTAGCCGTTGTCTCAACATTCATATTGTCTGACTTGGATTTCATCACCTTGCAGAGGATATCGTCTGTTTGAGTCACAATACTTTTAGATTAGGTGTTTGCATGATTTCAACCTACCTGTGGTCTAGTTACACCTATTTTTTCTAGGAGCCGTTTGCATGTTGGTATTCTGACCAGTTGTTGCATTCCTCCACTTATTGTAGAACAGCTGCTAGAATAAGTGCCTTTTTTGAGGATTGATTTTTTTGGCCTGAGAGCCTTCTTTTTTCACTCCCCTTCTTGCACCCTTGGTTGCATTAGGGTTTTGAGTCTTTTATATATATATCACCACCTGATACTTAAAACAAATTTTTTTTACCCAAACACATATTCTCACCATTGAGAATTTTAGACGCTCTCGTCGTCTACAGGGCGAACTCCCAGAGTTTAGTCCACTTGGCTCTCCACGTCACGGACGCAGAGCCTTATCCCTTGATTCGACACATCGTCAATCAATTAGACAGTCATCCGATTCTGACATACCTCACTTCACCTTTGATTTGGAGGTAGAATCCGAAAACCCCACAGAGTTACCACCAACCACCATTATGTCTGGAACACCATTTGATCCACTATTTACAACTACCATAGGTCAGACATCCGCAGACCCTTCTGCTGTCGTACCATCCACGGCAACAACCACCCCCCTGGGTATGCCCAATATGGGTAACACTCCACATTTAGGAATGCCTAACACAGGGCCACCACCTGTCACGGGTATACCCAACATGGGGGTCATACCCCCTTTGGTTTCCACAAACCCCATCCCAAGAATCCCTAGTGCGATTCCCAACCCAAGTGCAACCCATGTTGCACTTGGGAGTGCTATCCCAGGAATCCCTAGTGCGATTCCTAACCCAAGTGTAACCCCAGTTACACTTGGAGGCGCTGGCCCATACCAGACTACACCTATTGGAGGGCACATACCCTCCATACCTAGCATACCTTTAGGCGCTACTGGACCCCTACACCATACCACAATGGCTAGGCATGTCCCAGTTCCAGTCAACACATCTGCTAGTCTACCATACATGGCAAGTCTGAACCTACCTGATTTAGCTAGGCTCACAAATGACCCCATCAGACATGATCCTGCGTGGCCCCATATGCCCACTAAACTTCCCTCTGACATCCCTAAGTTTGAGGGTAAGGTAGGAGAAGACCCCCAGAACCACATCATGTCCTTCCATTTATGGTGTTCCTCCAACTCCATAGTGGACGACTCAATCCGCCTCCGGCTTTTACAACGCACCTTCACTGGCTCTGCAGCCAAATGGTATATCGAGCAACCCCATGGGACGCATTCCACATTTACCTCCCTTGCCTCGACCTTCCTGCAGTTCTTTCAGCTACCTGTCCGCTATGATGCGGGCATCGAAATCCTACTGTCTTGCAGACAGAACACGGCCACGCATATCACTGACCATATTCATGATTGGCGCCGGCGCCGAAGCCTATGCAAAATCAAATTAGACGACCGAATCTTTTTAGACTGGTTCCTTAAATCCCTCCTTCCTCTCATTGCGAAGGACGTATCATCTGAAAGACCCCAGTCTGAGGAAGAGGCCATCCTCAAGGCCCAACAGTTTGATCTCATCTACGCCCAGTCGGGTTACTTATACACGATCATACCAGACGCCCCACGAGGCGACTCTGCACGCGGTGACACACCGGGGGCATCACATGCCGCTGATGGCATTATAGGCCAAATTACACTGCAAGCAAAACCTTTTAGTATGGTGAGCACCATGCCCGCCCCAGACCTCACTAGGGCTACATCCAGTTCCGGAGCGACGACTTCTTATGCTCCAACAAACCAAACCCATCACATTCATGGACCCTCTTGTCCACAACATTGTTATGGCCAAGCGCCATCAGCATATGTACCTCCTGCATACTATGCTCAACCTACGGTACAGACCCCCATGCAGTTCCCATAACAGCACATGCATTACCCACAACCGGTTGCACCAGCTAACCTCACACCTCCACCAGCTCAGGGGTACCAACAACCCCAACAGGCAACTGGACCACCTCCAGCTCCACCTGCATACTATCCACCGCAACCTGCTCCCGCACCTGCGGCTCCTCAGAATCCCCCCAATGCTCAAGGGCATGTGTACGCACAACAACATCAGCCCCAGTACCAAAATAACCAACGCAACCAGGGTGGGCAACCAAACCGCGGAAGAGGACGCAACCGTGGAAACAATCAAAACCGTAACTAAGCTCCACAACCTACCCATCCTCCGCAAAACAATAACGCGGCGCCTGCTCATCAGAATCCTGATCGACCACCTAAGCAAGCCAAAAATGCTAATTTACGAAAAAACCATCCTTGTTCCATTTGCGGTGTCTATGGCCACTATACCCACGCTTGCCCACATCTGGAGCGAGCTCGACAACTATGGACAAATGACGCCCATCGTCAAGGGCAGGCAGCTCCTCAGCCGCCACCCAACCCCCCACCACCTCCACAACAACCTTTGGTACTACAAAACCCTTTTCCAACACAAGGAGTGGTGAACACTCAGCCGTTAGCCCCCCCACAGGGCAACATGCAACCACAACAAATTACTTACGCAGCTCCGGACCAACCCATGTTTGATTCAGGCACCCACCATTTATTGATGATGTCCACTGCCGACGTCAATATCCAAACCCGTCGGAATCAATACGGACCGACTTCTGAAGCCCCCCCCGCCGAAAAGGATACTAATGCTCATCCCACTGATCAGACATTGCGTATAGCTCAGGTTCCACTCGATGGCGCTTCTAAAGCACCTCGCTTCCCCCTTCGCCGAATCAACAACAACCCCAATGCATGGGCTGCGTCCAATTACAACATTGTAGATGACTTAGCTCAATCTCCCGCAGCCATGTCTGCGTTAGAAGTCTTAAAAAACTGCCCTACTCAGCGCAAGACTTTACTTTCCGCCATTGGGGCGATTGACCCAAATGATTCGAAATTGATGACCTTTGATTTAGACCAGTCTGAACCACGGCTGCCTTCCACCATAGCAGTCCAAGTTTCCGTTTCTATTCGGAATCTTGTCATCCATCGATGTATCATCGACGAGGGTGCCTCCACATGCGTCATGTCCACATTTGTTTGGCAGAAGTTGGGATCCCCTACTCTCCAGCAATCCACCACTGCATTGCGGGCCTACGACGGCCGGTCAGCTCAACCTCAAGGTTTAATACCCAAGGTGCCCGTCCAATTAGGTGGGAAAACTGTGCTCATCGACATAGAGGTCATTAACGCCCAGCTCGATTATAACCTTTTACTTGGACGCAGTTACATGTACGCCATGAAAGCGGTCGCCTCCTCCGTTTTCCGCACCATGATGTTCCCCCACGAGGGACGCGTGGTCAAAATCGACCAACTCACCTACTATGATCCCAACGCCCCTGCAGCTCCCGAGAATGTTCTTCCCATGATTGAACAACCCACTTCTAGTGCAGTTACCTCCTTTGTGTCTTCCGTGGCACCCGGACTTTATTCGGATACACCAATGACCTCTACATTCCAGGCCATTCCACCACCGTCACCAGAGACCCATGTCGCAAACCTCTGTACTCTGTCACAGAATACACCAACACCCGGTACTCAACCACCATTGGTACCGAGTCACATCGGTGTTACACCCATCCACACCATCCCCTTTCTATTTCCGCCTTCGGGTGTAGTAAGCGCCCCGGTTATGGCTACCCTCAGTCTACCCGGGTTAACAATGGGGATTACCTGTGTGGTATATTTCACCTCCCGTTCCACCGCCGACACCAAACGTCATCCTCCAACCGGTACAACCTATTGTTACCACAAATCAACCTCCTCCTGGTGTCGCAATCCCTTCGTCGTCAACGAAACCTCCTCCTGGTCTCACGATTGCTTCGACGTCAACGAATCCCCCTCTTCTTGCTAAACCCACTGGGGGCAGAGGTCCAAAACCGTACACTGCTATACCACCTCCTAAGGCAGTTAAACCCCCACCAGTGTTTCGAGCTCCCCCCAAATGCTCATTATGCGATGAGATAGGTCATCCAACTCATCAATGCCCACACTTACCAGCACTCCAGGAGCATATGAATATGTTGGACGATGACATCACCATCCCAGTAGTCAGATTAGAGCCACCTCTACAGCCTCGCGACAAATCACTGCGCACCAACCATCCTTGTGCTATATGCAGTGTTTACGGCCACTACTCTCACCATTGTCCTGATCTACCTGACTATAGAGCAGCGTTGTACGAGTTAAACAACGTCGACTTAGAGATATCTCCTCCCCTCATCGAGGAGATCCACCCCCCGCCATCATCCTCGTCGGAAGAAGTCAATACAATATATATGATTTCAACAACTTTCAAACCAGAACCCCTTGATTTATGGTCTGACTACTTCAATACTGATGAGCAAATTTTGGAGACACTCACTGCACCCGACTACCCATGGGATGATATGCATCATCGCTCGTACTTCCTCCCGGAAGCATCTACATCCACTGCATCCAACCAGCTATCGGTTGAATCGAAAGATTTCATACCCACTAAGGTCGATTGGTTAAAGGACCCCATCCCAGCACCAGATGCCTTTGAAGAAGGAAACATGTCAAACATTTCCCCCACTATACAGATAGACATTTCCACAACACCAGGGAAACCTGAGCTCATCTCCCTGGGCGCATCTTGCACTCAAGCAGAAACTCAGGCGTACAAAAAGCTCTTTCAAGAATTCCGTGATGTCTTTGCCTGGTCCTATACCGAGATGCCTGGTCTCGACCCCGCCATTATTGAACACCACATTGATACATGGCCTGAAGTACCCCCTGTTCGTCAGAAACAGCGACCCATTCACCCTTCCAAGCTCCCCGCTGTTAAGGCTGAGGTCGAGAAACTTCGAAAAGCAGGGTTCATCTACCCTATTCCGTACACCACCTGGGTGTCGAACCCCGTTCCAGTCAACAAAAAGCAGGGCACCCTTAGAGTATGCACTGACTTCCGAGATTTAAACCACGCTTGTCCAAAAGACAATTTCCCCACGCCATTCATTGACCAACTCATTGATGAGTGTGCGGGCCATGAGGTCCTATCCTTCATGGACGGGTTTTCCGGATATAACCAGATTCACATCCGTAAGGAGGATCAGTACAAGACTGCCTTCACCACCCCATGGGGCACCTTTGCCTATCGCGTCATGCCATTCGGCCTTAAAAATGCTGGTGCCACTTTCCAGCGAGCCATGACCTATTGCTTTCACGACTTGGTCCATATCCTGCGAGTCTATCTCGACGACCTCACAGCTCGTTCCCGAAAACGATCAGACCATCTTAACGACCTCCGGCAAGTTTTCCTGCGTTGTCGCAAATATAAAATCCGCTTGAACCCACACAAGTGTGTCTTTTGCGTCCCGGCGGGCCGGTTGTTGGGTTTCATTGTTTCCCAAGACGGAATCACTGTCGATCCCCTGAAAGTCAAAGCCATCTTAGAACTTCCCCCTCCTCGCACGCTTCGACAGCTTTAGAGCTTGCAAGGGCGGTCCAATTTTCTTAGGCGCTTTGTTCCTGATTACGCCACCAAAGTCCACGGGTTCTTACGCTTACTTCGTACCCACATACCCTTTGTTTGGGATGAGCAAGCAGACATGGCATTCGAAGCCCTCAAGAAAGCTCTCACACAAGCCCCCTTGATATCCCCACCGGATTTCTCTCAAGACTTCACCCTTTACGTCTCGGCATCTGAATATGCTGTGTCCGGAGTTTTGGTCCAAGAAGATGCCTCCCACCAGGAGCATGTGATTTATTACGTCAGCCAGACCTTGTCTGGCCCACCTCTGCGTTACCCATACGAGGAAAGATTAGCCCTAGCTGTAGTCTTTTCTGTACAAAAATTGCGACACTACATCCTACTCAGTCATACCACGGTCGTGGCCGACTCCAACCCCATGGTCTATCTCCTCACCCGGCGGCTCCTACAAGGTCGTGTTGCTAAATGGGTCATTATCCTCCAGGAATATGACCTCACTTTCAGAACTCCCAAAAGCACTAAATCCCTCGCGCTTGCTCACCTCATCACGGACCTCCCATCCTCTTCAACATCACCCATTATCCAAACGGACCTGATTGACGAGCAGATCTTCATCATTTCGTCTGACGACCCTTGGTACGGAGACATATTGACTTACCTTCGTACGCAAAAATTTCGACCACACATCGATCGTGATGGACGCCGTCGCATACAACACCACGCCCCCCGATACCTCCTGATTGGGGATGTCCTTTACCGACGCGGCGTTGATACTATCTTACGCCGCTGCCTATCCCATAGTGAGGCAGAACAAGTCCTCAATGATTGTCATAGCGGTGCCTGCGGAGGCCATTTCTCCGGCATGGCCACTGCCCAGAAAATCATTCGGGCCGGTTATTTTTGGCCATCATTGTTTACTGATTGCATCACCGCAGTCAAGCATTGCCAGAACTGCCAACTATTTGCCCCCAAAGCAAGAACCCCCCCCGCCCCCCTTCATCCAGTCGTCACTGTTGGACCATTCTGCAAATGGGCCATCGACTTCCTCGACTGCAACCCCCCGTCAGCCGGCGGTCACAAACACATCATTGTGGCTGTAGATTATTTCACCAAGTGGGCAGAAGCCATGCCGACCTATAATTGCAAAGCCGACACTGCAGCACGGTTTTTCTTCAACCATGTTATCACTCGTTTCGGAGTGCCAAAGCAACTAGTCTCTGACCACGGCTCTCACTTCGAAGATGCCGTCTGGAAGGAATTATCAACCATATTGAAATTTGAACACCATTTCTCTTCCGCTTACTATCCCCAAGGAAACGGCCAAGTCGAAGCGATCAATAAAATTTTGAAGACCATTCTCCAACGTACTGTAGACAAGCACAAATCCAATTGGCATCACATGCTTTTCCCGGCACTATGGGCCTACCGCACCTCAACCAAAACCGCCACCGGTTTTACCCCTTTCCATTTAGTTCACGGTGTCGAATCCGTCCTCCCTATTGAGTGCCAGATCCCAGCCTTACATATCGCCGTTGAACTCCTACTGGACACTTCCCCGATCGAGCAACGTTTACTACTCCTAGAGCAGGCCGATGAAGATCGGCGCACAGCCATTCAAAACATGGAAGCAGCTAAACAACGATCGAAACTAAGTTACGACAAACGCGTCCACCCAAGAACCTTTTCTGAGGGAGACCTTGTCCTCGCTTACGATCAAGCTCATGATAAAACCGGGAAGGGAAAGTTCGTGTCCATGTGGCAAGGCCCCTACATCATACACACCTGCCTCGGGCAGGGGGCATACATTCTGACCGATTCAGAAGGCAACACCCTACGCAACCCACGCAACGGGTTGTACCTTAAACGATTTTACCCATAGAAAATCTGATGGACACCATCGTCCATTTTAGTATAGGCATACATTTTTCATTCATTCACAAAAAATTTCAAAAAACCTAAATATTTGTTTTTCTCTGCATGACCACAGATGGAGCCTCTTCCACTCTGCCATGTCGGTTTCGCTGATGGTGCAAGCCGTTGGTCTCCCAATCTCGCCTCCGCAGCTTGGGTAATATACTCCCCTTCACATGAGTTAATTCTCATTGACGGAGTATGTTTAGGTGCCGCTTCCAATAATCAAGCTGAATACGATGCCGTGACCGGTCTCCTGGCCGCTGCTCTCCAGATGAGCATACGTCACCTCAACGTTTTCTTGGACTCACAGCTCCTAGTTTCCCAGCTCAACAATGATTACCAGGTACGCGATCCCTGTCTTTTCAGAAAATTCATGTGCACTAAACAAATGGTTAGACAGTTTGAATCCATTACATTCACACATGTCCCAAGACACCTCAATAGTGTAGCAGATAATATGGCCAATAGTGTCCTCGACTGGAACACCAATCACATCGCGCCATATCCATAAACAAAGAATGCATCCATGTGCATAACATGTGCCTCCACGGGCATATACAAAAAACCAATATTGCATCCACGTGCATAACATGTGCCTCCACGGGCATAAAACAAACAACCAAAATGATGCATCCATATGCATAACATGTGCCTCCACGGGCATACATACATAACCAACATACTACAACCAAGTACATAACATGTGCCTCCATGGGCATATACAAAAGACAAAGGTGCATCCACGTGCATACACGACCATATATCCAAATATATATCCACATATATATACAAATCAAATAGTCAACATGTCATAAGTGCCCTCAACACTCGATATACAAAAAATACATCTGTCATACAAAAAATGCTTCCCCATATGCTCATCAGCATTTGGGGGCAGATACAGTATCATCTACTCATCTGGATCCTGAGGATCCACAGGCTCCTCCTCCGGCTCCTCCTCCGGCCCCTCCTCCGCTGGCCCCGCCGGGTCATGGCGAGCCCTGACTCGCCGCTCTGCTGGCCCCGCTGGATCGTCCCTCAGACGTATCCTCCCCTGAGCCGGCCCTGCCGGAGCATCTCGTCTACCATCGTGCCTCGCCACGAACACCGCTGCCCTCAACAGAAGCGACTGCCACTCAGGTGGCGCACCGAGACATCCTTGCAAAATATCCCGATCCAGGTCTCTCCAACCATCCTCGGGGAGTCCATCTACAATCCGGGCTAAGGTCCGTCGGACACCATCTATGGCGTCGTCATCAGGGCAAACCCCTCGCCCACGAGCTGCATATCCTCCACCACGCGGAGGAGGTACAGGTACAGGTGGATGAGCGACCACCATCGCTCGCCCCTGCCGAGCCACATAGTCAGGTGGTGGCACTGGACCCACATCTGCACAAAGCAAGTAAGCCATCAGATACAATACAAAAAATCATCAATGATAAATCAAACAACATATGATATAATATCAAATAAAACACAAAACATACCGTCTAGGCTCCAGGCCTGTCCTGGGGCACGAGGCATCTCTGCGTCACCTCGGTAGTCCATGCCGGCGTAGGGATAGTCCTCAATCACCAGAGGCATCTGCTCCCACTGCTGATAGAAATCCTCTGTGAAGTAGCCGCGGACACCACCGCCGGCACGGGGCATCATCTGCCCCCACCTCATCATACGAGGCTCGCTCGGAAGACCAGCACGAACGGGTACCCGTGGCCGCAAGGTCGGCACCCGCTCGAAGAAAAAACAACATAAAGACGAGGCATAACAAAACTCGCCTCCCTCTCTAATGGCCTTGTCCAGATCTCTCCGGACACCAGCCAGGAACATCTGCGCCCAGGCATAATAAGTACCCTGTAGAACGGAATCCACCATCATCGTCTGCCCCCCAGACATACGATGTGGTGCAGCAGCACCCAATATCCTCAGAACGCAAGCACCTACAGCTCGCATATCCCACTCACGTAGGAATCTCAGACTAATAGAGCTGTTTACCAAAACAGCATCATCCACACAGAAAGTCTGTAAGAGGTCCTCCATATCTACACCCGGAGGCAACCTCGGAAAAATATCACCCACCTCACCCAAGCGAGGCAACCCAGTCAAAAAATATACATCCGTGAGAGTGATCTCTAACCTCTCACCACCAATAATGAAGGCACCCTCTGCCGGCACCCACCACTGCACGAGCTTGTTCAGGAGCCGTCTCACTGAACGTATAGGAGGGATCTGAGCGAACTTCAAGAGTCCGCTCATAGCCAGGGTCTGTCTCACCCCTCCATCAGTCTCAATCCTCAGCATGAGATCACCATCGATCTCCCTCTCCCGCCATACGGACTGAGATCTCCGCAACATCCTGCCAGAAAAACAGAAAAAAAATTTAGCCCCAACACAAAAATTTTATAAAAATCCCATCGCGGCTTTTACACAAAAAGCCGCGATGCCCATCGCGGGATCCATGCAAAAACCCGCGATGAACATCGCGGATTTTTGTCGGACAGCCGCGATGAACATCGCGACTATCCGCCATGAACTCGCGATGAACATCGCGGGTTCCGACCTCACAGTCGCGATGGACATCGCGACTGTGAGCCTAAAACCCGCGCGGTTCATCGCGGGTTCAGCCCCGAAACCCGCGCGGTTCCACGTTGGAGAGTCAACGTGGAATTTCGCGGCCTTCGGGGGCCCGCCGCCAAACAAAAAAGACATAATTGACAAGGCTAAGGCAAATAGAGTTACCTGCAGCTCGCTAAATCGAAAACCAACGGTGAAATATCCCGGAAATCAAGAAATAGCTCTGACAGCTCTATCAAACTCGCACGTAACAATGACAAGTCATTTGGGCCCCGCGTCCTATTTATAGAAAATCTACCAATTTTCCAACAACCATTGCGGTATCATACGAAGTCCATTTCTCAAACCGTTGGTACCGTCGAGATCAGCACAGCGAGAACTTCATAGAGGTTCCTTCCGTTTCTCGTTTTCACGGGGTCCATTTTTTGACCATTTTTTAGCCTCTCTCGTGGCCTCGGTTTGCGTGCCACATCGGCCGCTCTCCGTTTTCGACGTGCCTTATATAGCCGGATTCAGTTTTCCGCGCTCGTGATGATGCTTGAGATCATTTCTCGCTCTCACCTTTAGATTTTTCGGGCATTTTTTCCACGCCCCCTCGTCACCTCGGTTTGCGTGCCACATCGGCCGTTCTCCGTTTTCGACGTGCCTTATATCGTCGGATTCAGTTTTCCGCGCTCGTGATGATGCTTGAGATCATTTCTCGCTCTCACCTTTAGATTTTTCGGGCATTTTTTCCACGCCCCCTCGTCACCTCGGTTTGCGTGCCACATCGGCCGTTCTCCGTTTTCGACGTGCCTTATATCGCCGGATTCAGTTTTCCACGCTCGTGATGATGCTTGAGATCATTTCTCGCTCTCACCTTTAGATTTTTTGGGCATTTTTCCACGCCCCCTTGTTCCCTCGGTTTGCGTGCCACATCGGCCGTTCTCCGTTTCTGACAATCCTTATGTCACCGGATCCAGTTTTCCGCACTGATGACGATGCTTGAGACCTTTTCTCGCCCTCATCAATCCATTTTTGTTCGGTATAAGTTTATCCCTTTTTCAGGCCGAGCAACCCCTTTTACGAAAAAGGCACTTAGGGAGTTTCTGTTAAGCTCTTTTCTGACTCCTAAAACAATGAAAAGATCGCCGAGCAATCTTGCTTCCTTTCATGCTCGCTAAACGTATCTGAAAGGGCGTCTACCTGGTATAAGTTTACCCCTTTTCCGAACCTTGTAGACTAATTACGAAAAAGGCATACTCTAGTCACATCGGCTAGAAGAGTTCTCCATTCGCATCATTTTATGCTTTTTCGGGCCTTGGAGACTAAACTTACGAAAAAGAAACACCAATAGAGTCCACTTACCGCTTTCAGACTCTCTAAACATGAGAGCAACCATGAGCATGCGCCGTCCTGGGCTCACAAAATCCACAGGACCATACCATTTCAGAGCACACTTTTATCCCTTCTTGGAGCTCATTAAAACTACGAAGAAGGAATCAATGGTGCCTCTTGGCGCTACAACACATCATGTTTACTCACATAGCAGCTTCCCCATTTTGGTCGCCTTTGTTCAGAGTATTCTGCAGTATGTCACCCTGAAACTCCCTCGACAGCTACCATCAGCTTCACCCCCCCAGAGTCAGTACATACCCTTCAGTCCCTAAAAGATGATCCCCACACCTACAAGTAAGTTCCCTACGCTGCCAGGTCAACCATGTCATCATGCGCTGAACAAAGGAAGTTTGAGTCTACCCATTTTTTAACCCAGTTATTTCCCATCCCCACAAGTATGTTAGTCCTACCAGCAGTACTACATCACTTCAGTTCTACACCTCGTGCTCCTATCAAGGAAACATCATTGCCTTGTTAGTTGCTGGTATCCCTCTGTCGACGACAACCACATTGATTCCAGAGGATAGACCTAGAGGTCCCTGTGTCTTGGACTCATTACCATTTATGATGAGTGCCTACGAATCATTTCGAGAGGAATCCTCAGTACCTCTCCGAATGCTTGTTTCTCACATGCTCGACTCCAACACCTTGATCGCATCGTTGAGACTCGCACGGGGTATTGGTCCGTTCAGTTATTAGTCGAAGACCCCGGATACCACCTGACTCCTCCACATTTGAGAGTCAAACTATGGATACAACCAGTTACATTTTTTCTATAGATATCCGGGTTGCGTATGGCGACAGTATTCAGATGTACCCAAGTTTTATACTCCCTCGAGTATACAGATACAAATACTTCCCAAAGATGGCTCACAGTCATTGAGTCCATACAGATGTGGGACACCTTCAGTTTCAGCAGTTCAACAGTTATTCCAGTGTATCAGTTATTGAGATCAGCCATGATCATGAGTATATCCCACAATAATGTCCCCTCTGGACCATTATGATGTACCAGTATATTTCTTCATGTATTAGATCCCCCTTCTTGGGACTAATTGTTTTGTATATGTCTTGATACGAGCATGGGAATGCCCGCCTCGTCCTTTATCAGAGATTATACCTCATTCATATTGAGGCCATGTAATATTTTTTGTTTTTGCAGCTTCCAAGGGCCGTGGCTCCAGTCTCCAACCGGTCTCTTCTTTCCCCTAAACCCCAGAAAAAAGGACAAAAGAACTATGATGTCTATCGGCCATACGATGAGCTCCTGCCCTCACACATCAGGGGGCAATCTGTTAACACCTAAAAAGTGCTCACTAGCTCATTCCCTTACTCACATGACCCATTTGTCCACTTTTCCACCATCTGAGCCTCTGAAACCAACAAAAGGTCACCAAAAGACCTTAGTACACCCCTTTTTCCATTAAAAAAGATTATTTTTCCAAGAAAATCATAAAAAACCCTCAAAAAGGGTCCAAATTCCCAAAAATATTAAAAAGGGAATTAAAATATTATTTTTATTCAAAAAAGGAAAAAGGAGGGAAAAGTACCTAAACCATGTTGGTCAATACCATTTGGTTTCCACAAAACCACAAATGGTATTTCCCACCACCAAAACCTATAAAAAGGTGGTAGGGGCTCCTCATTTCACATCCATCCATTATCTCATCCTTATGCTGCTGAAATCTCCCCTGAGCATTTTAGCCATTGCAAACCACATTGGAGAAGAGACCATTGGAGATTGGAGTTGCTCATCCTTGGAGCTATTCAACCTCACCATTAGAGGTATTGATTCCGCAAGCACTTGCTTGCCCATTCTTTCAATACAAATTCTTTATTTTATATGTTCTTGTTCTTGATTTTAAATTATTTTTGTTATTTGCTTAATATCTTTGCTTAGATCCATGAATAGTCTTGTTTAATTAGTTTATTGTTATTTATTTTCATTGAAACTGCTGCTACTAGTTAGCAGGTGCCCATAGCACTAAGCCTGGTTGCAAAACCGGGCCAACATAAGGCACACACAAAAATAAATGCTCCAAACTCAAGCAGGTGTGATGCTTGGTCATATGCCTGGAGGTATCTTCTTCTTGGGAAGAAGTGGATCATGCTTAGATAGCATGTGCTTGTACTTGCTCTTCAGATCGAATGTGATGAGAACAAATCCAAAAGTATGAGGATGATCCTTGAACCTGTGATTCGAATCAGCTGAGGTAGGATCAAATCTATGAATGTGCAGATAGTCTTTTGGATTCTCCTTCGAACCATCATGGGTGAGATTATGCCAAAAAGAACCATCACATGATTGCTTGAAATCCAAATCAGATTTAAGACTTGAAGAATAGTTTCTTGAGATCTCCTTTGAACCAGCAGGGGTGATATCAAAACCACCGTATGCATGAGAAATTATCCCAAGTAGTGATTGCTTAGAATCCAAATTAGATCCAAGACTTGAATCATGGTTTCTTGAGATCTCCTTTGAACCATTAGAGGTGAGATCAAAACCAGTAAATGCATGAGAAATTATCCCAAGCGAATGGCAATGGCCATCATCTTCAATAACCTTCTGAAAGCATGAAATAATGATCATATAGTAGTACATAAGAGGTGAGTGATCAAGGAGAGCGAATGCATTACCTCCAATGGCTGATTTTACCTCCGAAACATTCAATAGATCATGATGCAAACCAACAAACTCTGGTGCAAGAGAGGATTTAGGACCTTTTGCAATTTCTAGAGTATGAGCTGGCACATAATTCGAAATAGAAGAAATTTGGAGCATGAGTGTAGAATCTGCAAGTTCTTATTCTTTGTGGCTAACTTAAATATGAGATATGTTTGAGACTGATTCATGATCAATGAGATCATCAAGGAGGACGAATGCATCACTGGGCTTGCTCTCAAAAGGGTTTGGACCAATCCCTTCATTCTGTTTGCCAAATATTTCATCCAAATGGGCCCATAGCTCTTTTGGACATTCAGCATGATCAAGGGAATCAATTACCTTGCAACGAGACATTGCAAGCATCATTTCTCCAGAGGCACTGTCACCTTTATTTAACCAATCATTCTCTTCTTCAAAGGATTCGCACTCTCTTTCAAAACAATAATCAAAGAGACCATTTCTCTTCAAATGTGTTATCATCTTCGGTTTCCATTCATCATAGTTGAATGGAGAAAGAAGATCATAGTTGAATGGAGAAAGAGGAGGGATTTCTTCTGAATACATGGAAGCTGTAGACGACCTGCAAAAACAATAGATAATATCTGCAACTGCTACTGTTGCAAAAATGCAGAAACTGCTGCAACTGCTACTGTTGCAAAAATGCAGAAACTGCTGCAACTGCTGCACTCGAAATCTTGATAATAACTTGCAAAAAACTCTCAGGAATGGAGATAAAAAATACTCTCAACATGCTCTGATACCATGTGAAAATCCTCATAGCAGATCTAAGATATGATGTATACCTCACAATGAAAGACTTTAGGAATAAGATTAACAGTGGTCAATGCAGTAAGATGAGCAACAGAATAATAATACAGTAGAACTTGGATAGAAGCAAAAATACTTCACACACACTAATTCATTAATCACAAATGGACAAATAAATAATACAATGCATGAGGAATTCAAATGCCAAGGTGGCAATTCGAATTGGCCTTCATGGAGTGATCAAAAGATCACTGGAGTGTCATTGAAGCACAACTAGTAGTCTATCTCATCATCAGTGGAGTCATCAATGCTCAAGTAACTGCCAACCATCAGTCAAACTGAGTTTAACTGAGTGTGGTAGGTGTAACTGGAACTAACTGAATGAAGGAGGCTCAGTGGAGGGTGCATGAGGAGCTAACTGAAGTCAGAATGGGCAGTCTAGTCACACTGGAGGTCCATCGGAGTGGTAAGATCAGTTAAGAGTGAGTCAAACCTAAAATCAAGGAGAGAACTCAGTTAACTGAAGACAACTGGACTTGTAGGTGAAGAAGGGCACCTTTGTCAAGTGGATGGTGGGATGTGGGTGCATCACTTGCTAGGAAGGCTCAATTTGAGTGGAAATGAGCTCCCGAGTGCTGGAAGACTAGGGACTAGGTCCTGGAGGTATCAACCTGATGACTGGGCAGCATGCGGATGCATGCGGCATGCAAGACTGGAAATAAAAAGGATGAAAATGCTAGTAGGACTAGGATGGAGTATAGGAATATCCTAACATTAGGCTCATCAGTTCAGCAAAATTGTTACCACCTTCACCCAACCCCAAATACAAAATGAGGTAGTGTGTAGTAGTAATGTGTAGTATAGCCCCACCCCCATACCCATTATTTTGAGCTGCCCCATCGAAAAAACCCCAGGGTACCGATCGATCAAGTTCCACTTCTAAAATCTCCCGTTGTTTAGCAACTCTGATGTGCTAAGGAAAAGCTGCTAAGATGTCACATATGAGTGCAGCAGAAATCTCTGGAGTACAATTCTTCTGTGTAAAGATAAGGTTGTTGCGAGCCAACCAAATGCCCCAACAGACCATTAAATGCAGAGCTTTCACAGTTTTATAGATTTGTATCGTGTTCCATGAAGCCCATGATTGCCCCAGCGAGTTCCCAATCCATATACAATTGATACCTGATAACTTAGAACACTCATCCCATACCCCAATCGTATATGGACACTGTAAAAAAAGATGAGTGATGTTCTCCTCCACCGCTTTACACAGTATGCACCACCCCAGACCATGCTTATTCTTTTTTCTGAAGATTGTCCCAGGTTGGGGCTTTGTATTCAAGCACATTCTACATAAACAACCAAGTTTTAGGTGGACATTTAAGCTTCCACAATTTCTTCCACCACCAAACAGGTTCTCTGATGTTTCCTAAAGCACTAAGACAAATATACCCACCCTTCGGTGTGTATATTCCCAAAGGGTCTCCTTCCCATAACAACTCATCTTCCTTGTTCCTTAAAATAACCCGAGATCTATCGAGTTCCATATAAAAACGACACACTGCAGATTGATCAGTTTCAGGGAGGTTCAGAGTGTTCCCGCTCGCCAATACTGAATCCATGGTCTTTCCTGAACCTATTCTGCCAACTGATATAAAAAATTAATGCCCCAATCCCGTAAAGCCTCCACCATTTCTCCCAGCAAAAGATGATGCCCATCGCATCCAAACCATGGATCCTCCCCTGCCCTCAGGCTCCTCCCATCACCTATGTTCCATGACAAATGAGTGCCAATGACTGGAAAAGAGTCAACCACCGCCTTCCATATAACCGACCCCCGTGTGAGACTTCCCAGGATTCCTCACCCAGTAAATAACGGACATCGGGGCAATGTATTTCTGTGTAACCACCCTGGTCCAAAAGCTCTCAAACTTAAAGATCCTCCATCCCCCCTTAGCTGCTAGGGCTCTTGAAAATAGGAAAATGTTCTTCATCCCCCAACCTCCTAGGGCTTTAGGGATCGCAATCAGCTACCACCTTACCCATGGCGAGACGAAGGTGTCATCTTTCCCACTCCACAAGAACCGAAAATAGATATTCCGAGCCTTCTCCAAGATCCCCTTGGGAATCCAGGATAAAGACATCCAGTAGACTGGAAGAGGCTCCAAAGCCGATTTAACGAGTACCAACCTTCCAGCCCTAGAGAGCCATTTATGACTCCAAACCTTGAGTCTTTTGTGTAGTTTTTCAAGTAGCCAGTGCCAATCCTGTTTCTTGTAGGCATTCGGCTTCAGCTGAAAGACCAAATATTTGAGTCCATCATCCACACCTGAGAGAGTGTAAGGGAAATACCGAATGAAAGCTTGAATCTCATCTTCCCTTAAACATATTAACAGACAGTGTGGATTTTCCGACATTAATATCCATCCCAGTGGCTTTTGAAAAGAGTTCCAAAATTCCATGAAGAGTTTCAACATCTCTTACCGAACTAGTGCAGAAAATGAGAATATCATCTACAAAAAGTAAATGAGTTATGAAGAGATCAGGAGCCACCTGAATGCCCCTGAGTGTACCCATTCTTTTGGCTTCTCAAAGAGGCCTGCTCAAACCTTCAGCAACCAGGAGAAAAAGTAATGGAGACAAGGGACAGCCTTGTCAAAGGCCTCTCTCAGAGTGAAAGAAAGGTGAGGCCGCCCCATTGATAAGGACAAAGAATGAGACCGTGGTAATAAAGCTCATGATCCAACTGATAAAACCAATCTCGAATCCCAAATGTGTGAGAAGCATACGAATATAGAGCCAACTAACCTTGTCGTAAGCCTTCAACAGGTCAATCTTCAAAATAGCTCCTTTCAATTTTTTCTTTTTGATGTTGTGCAAACCTTCCTGAGCAACACCAATAGCCTCATGGATTTGATGACCTTCCAAGAACCCAAATTGTTCACCTGAGATGTTCCTGGATAAGATACCTTTCAATCTTCTAGCAATATTTTGAAACTACCTTGTACACACAATTGCACAGTGAGCTAGGTCTAAAATCATTAAGAGAGGTAGGATTGTCCGACTTAGGGATTAAAGCAATAAAAGTTGAATTGAAACAGGCCAGAATCCTACCAGAAATTCTTGTGTCTTCCACCACCTGTAATAGATCCTCCCCCAAAAAATCATACAGAGCCAGGAGATATTCGATAGACCATCCATCCGGTCTTGGACTCTTGTCCTTCTGAAAACTCTGAAGAGCTACTTTTAATTATTCTTCAGAAATCTCTTCCATCAAGCCCCTGTTATTATCTTCATCAACGAAACGGGGAAAGAGTTGAGCCACTCTGATCACCTCCGTCACCATAGCCTGATTTGGGGCCTTGAAGAGGTTCTGAAAGTGTTCCACGCCCACCCTCGCCATTCCCTCAAAGGAAGTTTGTAGCTCACCAAGTGCATCTTCCAGGCTCCAAATAGTATTCGCAACTTTCCTACCTTTTTTGTAGGCATGAAAAAACTTAGTATTCTCATCCCCCGCTTCCAACCAAGTTTCTCTGCTCTTAAGATGCCAGGTTTCTTCCTTTTCCAACAAAAGGGTGTTTCTCCTTCCCTCCAAATGAACCAGTAAATCCTTTGACTCTTGTGTGCTCAGTCCACCACCATCGGCTTCATATATCCCCGTCCTCTCTGATCCGCTTTTCATGAGCCCAATCCTTAATGGGCCCTTTAACCTTCTTTAAATTAGCAGCGAATTGGAAGGAGGCCGAGACATTGGCCCTGGGATTGTAGGGAACCCACAAGGAATGCACTAGGTCAAAGAAGGACTCATCTTTCAGCCAAATCTTATTAAACTTAAGATGATGAGGAGGTTTAGGAGGACCAGGTCGAAGTTCAATAAAAATAGGGAAATGAGCAGAGGCACCACCAGATCCCACCCACTGCCTCAGGAGAAAGAACCTATCCACAAAAGTATCTAAAACCAAAAACCGATCCAAACGCTTCGCCACCCTGCTATCCCCAGCCCTATTGTTTCTCCAAGTAGGCTTGAGTTTTATGGGCTCGATGTCAATCAAGTTTTTGTCCACAAGTCTCTGAGTGAAAAAACCAGTTCGAGGATCCGACCGAGCCCTGGGCCCCCAAACTTCTGCCTGCCCTAGAGAAAAATTTAAGTCACCACCCAGTAGTAAATCACCACCCTCTAATAAGGGATTGTTTAGTAGAAAGTCCCAGAAGGGAACACAATTGAGATAAGGTCCATAAACATTCACCACAGAAAACATATCACCAATCCAAAGCCGAACATGAAAAACCAAGTAACGAATCCATCCCCCAAATATTGTGAATTTTGACAGTCATGTCATTCCAGCCAATAGCCAGACCACCAAAATGACCATGATCATCCAAAGTAACAAAGGTCCAACCACTGAACCAACTTTCCAACATCGCCTTCACCATCTCCCCAACCCCCAAATTTTCTTGTAGTAGTATGATATCCAAGCGTTCTAACGAGACCACCCTCCCAAGTGTTGATCTTTTATGGGAACCAGCCAGACCCCGACAATTGAAAGACATAACTTTCATCAACACCCATTCTTTTGGGCACGCACTTCTCTAAGCGCTCGATTGATAGTCTATTTTTTTCCATCCAAAAGGTCCATTTTCGCTTTAGACTGAGCCTTTGATAAAAAAGACTTCCTGCCACGACCTTTAACAGGTCCAACCTTCCTGATCCCCAGACCCCAAGAAGTATGTTTGGTGGCAGAACGAAGGAAATAACCAGAGTCGGATGATTCCTGTGGGGAGGATGAAAAAGCTTCCTCCCTACAGGCCGGGTCAGGGTTCGGATTCAGGCAGGGAGACACCTCCTCAAGTGAGGCCGAGGGGGGTTCAATGAGTTTTAAAGTAACCAAATCAAAAGTGGGAAAGATATTAAGGTGTTTCAGGGCCTCAATCCAATCCATCCCAGCGAGAGAAACATTATTCATAACACAATTAAAAGAAGGAGTGAAGGAAGGAGGTATAGTACTCGCGAACTGAAGTCCCTGAGAGTGAAGCTGATCAGAAGGTCCACCACCAACCTCCTCTACAGAAACTGGGAGTTGATTCTCCTCCAAAGACAACCCCTGCACCTTTACCATTCCTGTAGCTTCCTGGACTGTCGGGGAATGTACAGTAGATGATGGTTCAATATGTGCATTAATCCCATCCCCCTCCGACCATATATGCCTGCCTCCATTCCGAGTCCTGAGAGGGAGTTTGCATTCCGCCGCCGGGTGACCATAAGCATGAAATATCCTGCACCGGAATGGAACATTTTCATAATCTAGCCTTTTAACAAAGGTATATGGGACCCAAATTAACTTAAAATCTTCCGCAAGCCCATCTCGGACATTCAAACCGACCAAAATCCTTGCCACTTTCCGTTGTTTAGTATGAAGAAAAGAGTAATCCCCTTCCAGGTATGTGCCCAGGAGGTTCCCAATTCCCCTGAAATGACGTTCCGACCAGTAGTGTAATGGGAGTCCAGGGAGACGAAGCCATAGAGGAACCAAATCCAACCGTTCCCGACTGGCATCAAACATCGGGTGCCATGGCTTAAGCAACATGGGACAATGATCCCAGTTCCAATTCTTGTTAAGAACCCATAGTGCATGTTCCGTCGACAGAAAGTTAAAGGCAAACCAGTTCCTTGTCAATTCCACCACTTCCGGGACATACCCAAATTGAGCGTGCCAATGTTCTGTAGTCCACCCCATGATGGTCCTCAAAGCAAAGGACCTACCCAGTGCCTTCCCCACTAGAGTCTTGTCTGTCATTTGTAAAACTCGATGCCACTCAATGTCTTCACCTAGGGCATAGTTGTATTTGATGCAGCTGGATTTCAACCAGCATTTCCTGCACCTCTTATCCAGAATTGCCGCGTTGTCAGAATATCCCCCTCCCCATTCTTTAGAGCTCGTTCCAGAGCTGACCCCAGGGCTGGAAAACCCACGCTATTCGTGAGCTCCAACACAGACCTAACCAAAACCTTCCGCCCGCACCCTGAAATGTCCACCAAACTCTAGAGAGACAGACTATGCGCATTGAAATCCGATTCCTGTCGGCCTCAAAACTCCCCCATGATTCACCCCTCCTTCCCCCCCAGCACAAACATCCAAATCCTGAACGACATGTTCAGATGTCCAAACAGGAACAACAACCTCCCTCAGCGATGATACAATGGGAACCTTTGACTGTGGAACCGTTAGGAGCGAAACCTAAGGCGGAGAATTTACCAAGAACTCGGGTGGGGAGAAACCTAACCCACATAGAGAGTCCGCAGCAGAGACCCCGGTTACCCCCTTCGCACCGAAACCAGCCACCTCATCCCACGTCGTGCCAGTTGGAAATGACCAGATCGCTTCATTATCTGACTGGTCAAAAGAATAATCAAGTTGTTCACCGAAATCCATATTCAGTAAAAAACAGGGGCTAAAACGGGTGTTACCAAGGTGAAAAACCAAAACGGTACTGTTACAGGGGAATACAGTCCCCTTAGCTCCAGTCCGCCTATGTACAGTCCCCAACCACCGTACCACGTGTTAGAACACTCCACCAGCCTCATGTCCACCCTTCACGCTAAATAAGAAAGTGATCCCATGACGCAGCCCCCGACACTGACAACAATGGGATCCTTCTAGCCTGCGACCTGGTAGATGGACGCCGACGACCATCGTAACCCTAGTCACCAGCCATTTTCGACAAAACCCTAACCAAAAGCTCCCATGCACTCATACATCATCCCCCAATTCGTATGGAGGTGTTATTATCATTGCATTGATATATAGTAAGTGCACCAATAATGTTTTAAAATCAACAAAATATTCAAGCTAATCGATGTGGTTTGGAGTGTACAAAATCTCCATATGCGATGCTTCCATTTACTTATGGTGCACTAATGTTCTCAGAGCACATAATGATGGAACATCAAGCACTTGTAACAATCCCTTTTCTCTTTGAAGGTGCACTAGTGGTCTTCATTTTCATAAAAATATGGAGCTGATCATTTTAGTAAAATCCCACACCGGATGAATGGTGTAGTATGTTTTTTATGTCACACTAGTTACAAGCCTTATATGTTGTTAATTACAGCTCACACCAAGTTATGTTTTTAAAGATGCATCGTTAGTGTTAGACAATTCTTTTTGCAAATAATTTGATTTCATTTTTTAATAAATAAAAATGGTCATTTAATCAAATTTGTGTGTGTGTGTGTGTGTGTGTCTAATTAAGGTTGTATGTGAATAAGTGTGTGTGTGTGTGTCTAATTAAGGTTGTATGTGAATAAGATACAACAATGATGACATGAGAAACAACAACAACAATAGTAGGTTGTGTGTGTGTGTGTGTGTGTGTAATTAAGGTTGTATGTGAATAAGATACAACAATGATGACATGAGAAACAACAACAACAATAGTAGGTTGACCCATACAACTTTGTACAAGAGTGGGAAGCCTAAGAGAAGGAGAGGGATTTTCACCCTTTCCATATTACACCAAATAATCATATCCTCTCGAGGAATGCTTTCCTCCTCAAGTTTAATGATGAGGCTACATCATCTAGGGAAACATGCACTTATTGATGTAGTTGATTCATCATTGATATCATGATAGGAAAGCATTTACGCTCAATCTCTATTCGTGGTACCAACCCATAGAGGAGAACATATATACTTCATAATTGGATTGTCTATGAGAGGGGAGGATTTTCCCTAGTTCCCTAATCTCTCAGTCAACTCACATACATTTAGAGATATGTCAGTGATGAGATAATTAACCCTGGTGACATCCAAGTTGTTGGTGGCCAATTGGAATTACATGCATTCATTATATAGAAGGTAAGATGCCTCTTGCTCACTATCACAATAATGTAATACTACACCTTTGATGGGTAGCACATTAGTTTCCCTTTATCATAATATGTAGATTTTTTAGTGCAGAGACCCAGAGGTGTCAGGTGGTTTTCAATTTTTTTTTCATTTTATCTAGATAATTTTCGGTCTATGTTTGAGGGAAATATATTTTCTCATTTGGTTTAGTGTTATTTTGTTTATTTTTAATTGAGAGGTTTTTGACCACCAAACCATCATTTGATCACCTCCCTCCTAGGCTAAGGACCGATGTACATATATACATGTCGATGTTACCCAAGAGGATCCAACCATAGTCTTCTATAGGATACGACCAAATGTATGCATTAGCTAGATCATATAAGACCTTGAGTTTGCAGGTATATGGGAAACCCTTCCACGTGATATGATGTTATTAATGCATCATTTTGTTGGTGTAGTCAAAATACCCAAGAGGAGGAGGAATCACCATCATTATCAACTTTCTTCTTCTGATTCATCTATTAAAGATGGTTATCCTCCACCTCCTCTACCCTCTCCTCCTCTACCCTCTCCTCCTCACCTAGTCGGTTGAGCATTGTCTCCTCCTCCACTAGTTGACCTGCTAGGTTTTAGAACATATGAAAACAAGCACACACACACAATGACAAATAAATTTGTATCTTGGAAACCCAAACCATGAAATCTAGGAAACAATAGATTTATTACCCATAGTTAATCATACCAAGGCATGGCCAATCTGAGCATCACCAATCACACACACCGACCTATTTGGGAACTTTGCAATGGAGTTATCCAGTCACTTAAGAAGGCTTCACCACGTGCAATACAATGGGCCCGTAAAATGGTAAGCCCATTTTGACTATTTCACCGAGTCTAGTTTAACCTAACATTCCCCCCTTTAAACTTGATTTGGGGTAATCAACAACCCCCTCAATGTTTTAACCAGGTATCCAAGAATACAACAGCTCCCCCCCTCTTTGTCTACCTAAATCTATGTCTAGACTTTCATAAGTGACTCACCAACCAAGGATACGCATGCCTAACCAGGTCTTATAGTTGTATGCCCATTTACACTGTGATCAAATATAACTCTCATACAAGTGCTTATATTACAGTGTGTCAATTGCTTCTTCATCCTCTACTTCTGTGTGCTTATTCCAATGTTTAGCTTTTCCTCCTGAACATGCTTTCCCTTCGCAGTCCTCTTTTCCTCGAACTTCCTTCCGCATAGTTGTACACAACTCCACAACACCTTGATTCGCCTTTAGTTTTCCTCATGCTAACTCTTTATCTGATCCACCACTTTTCTTCATGCAACAATCTCTTCTCACCCATTCTCAAAAATCTACGAGCTTCCTTCTCTCTTATTGAGCTACGCCCTTTTTCTCTTGCACTAGCTCTGCGAGATCCTTATATTTCTATAACTTGAAAGCTATCGCAACCTCTAGACAATTTTATTTTTGTCAGAGAAATGTCAACCCAACTGAGATCAGGGTATTCATGGCACCCTATCTTCTGGAATCATCATGCTTATGGTAACACCCATGGTATGCTTACCTTCAATTTCACCACAACCAATCTTGAAATATTGCACATGTTTCTTACCTGCTTGCATCATGCACAACATGTGGGTTTTCTTGCTTGATGAGAGCGCTAATTTATGTATGGGGTTTCCTCTGTAGGAGCATTACATGGGATACTGACCCTTCACCTCCACTCGCGAGCGAAAATCATTCCAAGCCACATTGTCATTGTTCCATCTTCAATAAACATATGTACAACCCCTCTTACAACTTCGAGCAAACATCGAACATTTATGGGGTTTGTTTCACAGCGTTTATGGCTGTCTCAAATTCCAGACTCTATTTAAAGTTCTTATCTTGCCTCTGTAAACTTACCCGTGATTTCTTCTTGTTTCTCTCTTCATTCTTCTATTATGTATACATGCCTTCCACTTCTCCCGTTAGTTACCTACAACAATTTCAACTCCTCCTAGACGATCTCCATTGCTAATAAAATTACTGAGTCCATTCTCGAGCATGATTACTGGGACTCAATCGTCCATTCTGTAAATGACCTTTCGTTGTGATGGATACTGCATCAGTTCTCTGAATTCATGAGCTGCGGCAAAAGGAATGATCTCATCTTCTAGATTGGCATCATCCCTTACCACATTTGTTATGTTGCGTTTGAATTGAGTCTCCAATGTTGCTTTTCTCTCTTTGTCGTATAATCTCAACATATCCAACTTTTGGTCCCGTAACACCCATGATGTTGGCTAATTTATCAATGCCCCTTGGCACCGCTTCTATACAAATCATGGTGTTGGTTATCAATGCACCATTGTATCACTTCAGGTTTTACTTGATTTGATACCAGTTGTTAGGAAATATAGACCATTCCCGATAAGCAAAAACTTGACTTGATACCAGTTGTTAGGAAAGATAGACCATGTTATCGTAGTTCCCGATAAGAAAAAATAAGGAAAGTGATCCAATGTCACCTCGATCACGATCTTAACTTCTTCGGAAGCCAATAACATCTAAGGAGAAGTACCCTTGTGACAACCTGTAGAACACTAGGACAACCACAAAACTATATTCTCTATGCAATTTTGTAGTTAGACCAGTGCCTAAATGGAGTCAATATGAAGATAATATAACAATTAATCATCCAGTGTCAGTGAGTGCAAAAGATGTGATCAAAAGTTATCAATTGTGCTATGAATCACCAAATATCAATAATCCACTTATAGACCATTCCCGATAAGCAAAAACTTGATTTGATACCAGTTGTTAGGAAATATAGACCATGTTATCGTAGTTCCCGATAAGCAAAAATAAGGAAAGTGATCCAATGTCACCTCGATCATGATCTTAACTTCTTCGGAAGCCAATAACCTCCAAGAAGAAGTACCCTTGTGACAAACTATAGAACACTAGGACAACCACAAAACTATATTCTTTATGCAATTTTGTAGTTAGACCAGTGCCTAAATGGAGTCAATATGAAGATAATATAACAATTAATCATCCAGTGTCAGTGAGTGCAAAAGATGTAATCAAAAGTTATAAATTGTGCTATGAATCACCAAATATCAATAATTCACTTAGATCATTCAAAGATAATCACATTCATCATGTAGATATATATAAAAAACCTAGTTCATTCATACAATTTAGGTTTGATAACCACTTGCTATCATTCACCAAGGATCATATAATTCAAGAGTCAATTAGATATAGCAAGTAAATATGCATTCACTAGATATCATTTAGCCTTATCATCAAAATGAATATAATTTCTAGATCTACATGGAGATAAAGTATAACAACAGTAAGTCAATAAGATAACAAGGTTAGTTATGATGATTACATTCATTAACCAAAATGTACATAAACCAAATGCCTGATTGCAAAGTACTCAATTACAAGAAGTGCTTATATCAGATCACACGTGTCCAAGTCAGAGCTATGTCATTCAATTTAGCAAATGTAATCTTCAAATCTATATGTAAGAACACAGTACCATAATATGCAATTTAGGTTAGCCACAAGACTTCTCCACCATTCAATATTCAATAAATAACTTGCACTAAAATTAGCAACCACAAAGGCTAAACTAGTGTCAAAACGACCTAACATAAACACAACTTCCAAATCTATAATCAACCTACAATATTGTAGAGATTAACCATAAAAATTAGACCTATGAAGACAATATAGACTTGCCCAAAGAATAAAACTTTTCTCCAACTAACCAATGCTTTTTTGTTAGGTTTTCTGTTTGTGTTTGTGTAGGGAAGGGAAGCAAGTGGAGAGCACGGCGTCTTCAATTTTTAATTGCAGACCTGTGTATAGAGCTCGGTGGTGATAAAGGAGGGCTATGGAGGAGCAGGTCCAAGGTAAGGGAAGGTTACAAGGGAAGGTAAGGTGACCGAGGGTGGAAGATGAAGAAGAAAGGGGGATTGGGAGAGACAAGGAGAAGGGGTAATGGATGCGGATAGGAGTAGAAGATGACTGTGGCTAGAGCAGGAAAAAGGACTGGAAGAAGGGGGAAGGTGGTAGGGAATGAAGGGAGTTGGAGAAGGAGATGAAGTGGGGAAGAATGGAGAGGAGGAATAGATAGGGCAGTGAGGGAGCTGAGAGGGGGTCCGAGGGAGATAAAGGGAGGCTAAGGGTATAAAGGAAGGGAGGCTTGGGTAGGAGGAGTAGCAGAGTAGGTCCGAGGGTATAAGGGAAGGAGAAGAAGCATAAAAGGAGGCCAACTGATAGGAAAGGAGGGAGGCAGTGGATGGAGCAAGTCTGGAGCAGAGCTGAGCTATGGAGGAGTGGAAAAAGGGGGGGTCTGAAGGGTTCTAGGAGAGAGTCGATGGTGAGGGATGAATGAAGGAGAGGACATGGTTTTAGAGCAGGGGTAGTTAGGATTGCGACTAGGGATCAAAATCAGAAAAATCAGACTTTTAGGGTTTGAAATTTGGTTTTAAAATTTACAAAAAAGCATAAAAATCACATAAACTAAGCTAAAGTAATAATTACAAAATGTACAAACTTCATAAATTTAGGATAGAAGAGTAGATGAACAACTTAGGGTTTCAAGAAAAAGTTATCTACCCAACCCTAGGGCATCAATGAAAGAATCTACCCTCCTTGAGATGGTACTTGGCAAGTTTGGAAACTAGGGAAGACCTCAACAATCTTTAGGATTCGTTGAGGAAACCTAGCTTTAGCAAAACTTGAATACCTAAAGCTCAAGCTTGAAAGCAATGGTGACCAAAGAAAAAAATGAAATACTAATCAAGACAAAATGAAGCAACAATGGATTCCATTCAACCCTAACAAGCATCACTTTCATACAAATTGACAAAGAGACATCAAACCAAAAGCATGGATACCTCCATGTGCATGTGTTTAGCAAACAAATCTAGCCTCACCTTAGCATTTGACATGAACAGTAAAAAAACTTCAAAAAATGTTTCCAAACCAACAAATAACCTTCCTCAAGGAGTGCGCATTCCTTCAAAGAGCCTTAGTTATGGAAAATACGGACATAATGATTTTGTCCCAAAAGTTGATGTGTAAAAATGAAGTGAGGAAAAGCTATTTATACTTTTCACACTCACTTTTACAAAAATAATTAAAATCCAGGCGGACGTGCCTTTGTAAAATGTCAATTTGAAATTAGAAATGTCAACTTAAAATTAAAACAAAAATAATATAAAATAATCAACTGAGTGGGTAAATTGGGACTGTTTCCCCAACATTTACCACTACATGTCTAAAATGACTGAAAATGGCCACATCAGACTGAACTGAAGGCTGATATGCAGAGGGGGGGTCGTCATACCCCTACTAACCCCATAAAAAGCGAAAAATCCCTCAACGCACCCCCCCATAGAGCAAGCATACTGCAGCCAAGGAGAGATGACGTCATCCTCTGTGGAGGCCAGGGAAAGAGAGCGTTGGAACTCTAGAGCATCAGGGGGTGTAGATAGCTTGGGGTCAAGACATGGGCCCCAGTGCTGAAGCAGAGTATGCCAACAGTGTAAAAATGATGGGGGGATTCATGTCGTCCAATGACCCATCCCTGGGGGACCTGGTCACCAACCTCAGGGCTTCAAGCCCTTTTATGAGGCATTCAGCAATGCCATTAAGCCACAGTACCCCTAGGGGGGAGCCAGAGGATCTGTCCATGACCCCACCTATGAAAAGTGGATATATCGCATTCTCCAAGTGAAAAAATGACCTCTCTCCCTGGGGCACCTATGCAGGTGTGCTAGTACTTGTACCATCGTAACATTAGCTCCAACTGCGGGACGAGTAATCCTCCTGCGGATGCTCAAGAATCCAAGAATTATCTGGGTACCTGTAGACCTACACACATGTCAAATAATCAAGGACATCAAACTACCATGAGGCAGACACTTCTGTCCTACCTTGCTCATCGTAAAAATAAAGTAAATGCATAAAACAATGACTAATCTATGTAGATATGAAGAATGTCAAATGCAATGCATGGGTAACCATATATGCCTAACTAAACCTACCTATGCTAAACATATAAATCAGAAAAGGTTAAGTAAAATCATGCCACCACTGTAACCATATGAGTAAGCAATTCATACCTGGTGCTTTACATTTGTCTTTATAATGAATCCATGAAAAAATCTCATTGGTCACAAAGCAGATATGTACCAAGGTATCCATCATGATAGTAGATGAGGATTGGATGGTTACGAGGACCTGGGAGATTTGATATTGCTTCCACGGATAAGGGTTGCTTTCACAAGCTCCATTTATCCAAGCTTCTGCGAGGCTAATGTATGGACCATATTCATCATAGACTAGCATTGAGAAAACAATTTACTTGAAAATTGCTTGATCGTCAATTTGAGAAAACATTGGTGGAGGCGTACCTTGCAAATATTCATATATCAGCTGCAACCTGTTTGGACAATCCTTTGGAAATACATGCCTATTGTTCCTCTCGATAATTAACATGTTAGTACCCCTAATGATCTTTACCATTTTGACATTGTCAACCACATAATTCAAGCTTTCACATTTCAAACGAAAAGATAAACAACAGAATTCATGACAATGTGAAAAGCAAATCATACCTATACACATACCTATATTACCTTTACTGGAAAGCCTTGTTGACCACTTACCGATACTGGACAAAAAGGGTTGAACACTTATCGCAGGAAGTTGTGAACTAGGGCACACCATGAACTGATAAATAATGGAGAAACTTTGTATGAGGTCATCGACAACAGGAACCACATCCTGTACCAATGCATCATTGAGCAAAGAGAAAGGGTTGATCCATTCTTCATTGAAGGCATAGTAAGATTCTTCTACCATGATACTACAAGGTCGTGAAGAATCAAACATTGGCGGACCAAGGAACTTCCAATAATCATTGTCTTCTGTAACCCTGTAATTTTCTTCCAAGAGAGCCAACATATCGTAAGAAACCATAATCTGGGAGAACGGAGAAACCACCTTTACTTCAGGTTCTTCAATTAAAGCTTCTTGCTCTTCATTGTCGGGAGTCACTCCGTTTCCAGTCGTAAGGGCCATTACGTCATTTACCCGGTCCTGAACAATGTTGTGATCTATTTTGTTATTTCTTTTAGTTTGCATCTTAGGTTAGGTTCTTTTTCTAGGGTCAAAACTTATATGTTTTTTTGGTTATGATATTTTGTAATTTCCTTACAGTAGGCATAAAGGTTTTCTTTAACTTACAGTTTAGTCTTCCTTTTGATTATGCCAATACTTGGTTTTGTTGAATATATATTTGGCAATGGTTGGATATCATTTGACACTGATATATTGCTTACGTAGCCCCTCTAGTTTCATAACATATTGAAGTTTGGATTCTATTGGTAAATGTTATGCTCCTTGGCACAATAATGTTGACAATACATTGATATAAGTATCGTGAGGTTTTAAGATTATCATATGCTAAGACAATGAATGAAACTTGATGCTACATTTACTTGGACATATTTGCATGACAATTATTGGTGGATATTGAATCTTCTACATTAGACATTGAACTAGTTCATATTTAATTGATGATACACATTGGCATTGGTTATGATCTATTGAAATATCATCATTGATTATGATACATACTTATATGATGACCTCAGATCACTCTTTCATTGAATGGTTTACGTAGATTTGCCTAATTTGCACATGCTACCATTGAATGATTAATTCTTATGTTATTTTCATATTGACTCCATTTAAGCACTAGTCTAACCACAATTTGCATAGAGGATATAGTCAGACCACATGAAATAAATCAGACACATAATGACAAATAAGTTTTTATCCTGGAAACCCAAACTAGGAAAACCAACAAATAATAAATATATTACCTAGAGTCAATACGACCAAGGCATGGGCAATCCGATCATCAGCGTCCACACACACTGACCTCTTTGGGCACTTTACAATGGATTTATCCAAGCCCTTAAGAAGGCTTCATCACATGCAATACCATGGGCGAATACCATAGGACACTCAAAACCATGGGCCTATAAACCACCAATGGTAAACACATTTTGACTCTTTTACCGAGTCTAGTTTAACCTAACATGATTGACCAGCTACAACACCGATTGCACTTGATGGTGCTATAGACGAGATTCGTTGCATCAAGTGATATAGCTTCCAGCGGAGATATATACTAGCTACTTCAATATATGTTTGATTTTTGCGATGTATCTTTTACATATATATTATGCATTTTGATATCTTGTTGATGTCGATATTGTTTTATTTATAAAATATATTGTGTATGTTAATGATTTATATTTTAATGCTTTCTCTATTTTTAAATTAAATTTGAGATGACATATTTGACATATTTGAGATGTATATCTAACACATATAATATATTGATTTTTATATTAGCATTCATGTATATTGTGTCTTTTCATATCACGTTGATGTTGTTTATAAAATATATCGTGTATGTTAATGATTAAACACCATTAATGATTTCTCATTTTGAAATCAATTTGTTATGTATCGGTGATTTAAATTAGAGATGCCATATAATGTTTAACTATTGCAATTATTGAAGTTTGTATTCATACTCTTTGCTATTGTGATCATTGAAGTTTAATTTCTTGTGAAACATAATGAATGATAAACTATTGTGTTTACTAAAGTTTATATTCATATCCTTGATTGATGTTAATTAAATACCTTTTAATATCAAGTCCTTAGTTAATTTAGTAAAAATATGTCAAATTTTAATTAAAATTTTGTTTTCATAAAAAATAAAAATGATATTTAGTTTGTTCAAAATGTTTTTCAAGAATAGATTTAAACATATTAAGTTCATTGTAAATACTTTCAAATTGAAATACAAATTTTATAGCAAATGGAATGCATTTTATCGAGATAAGTCATTTTTATTGCATGTTGATGATGATGATGATGATGATGGTTAACATCCACTGAGACCCTTTAGTCTATCGGACCTTAAGAAAAGATAAATGAATTACTTAGATTTCTGTAAAATTTGATTCCTATGAAGGAAAAGTTGAGAAAGAAGTGTTTCTAGGTTCTCATAGTTTTGACATGTTAGAAGATCATGGAGATTAGAGTTGTATCAAAGATTAGGAAACTGCAATCGAATGTGGGTTACCAAACCTTGGGATAAAATGGAAAGGGTTTTCTACTACTAAATTCAACTATTTTTCAATTAACCATTCTATATAATCACAAAATACTAGATAGATAAACGCATTACACATTAAATTGATTTTTACCCAACTAAAATGGTTTAAAAAATCATTAAAAAAATTATTAGTTGTAACCTTACAAATGTAATTATTTGTAATCTTTGACAAAATATTTAGAAGAAATATAAGCATGTTTAGTAACGATAAATGTTTATATATATATGAACAAAGAGGTATAAAATATATATAATGTAAATTACAACATTTTGTTGAAATATGTCTTTAAAATCTTCAAAATGATCTAAACCTATATGTAATTATAGTTAGAATACTTTAACTTGAAATTATAATTTATAACACATTTATTAATGAAATAAGATTATAGGTTATGTCGAACAACACTCTATACCAAATTCAGTTAAGTTTTATCTCTATTTGATATATTATTATTTTGGGGATTATAATATCACTCTGATCCTAACTTCTGTTTACTCTTTTATCCGGAAGGCACTATCCTTCATACTATGGAAACTGATTTGGTTGCTATTCTGCTATTTGAGGAGGAGATAGTGCGGTTGAAAAGTAGGGCACTATGGATTAGTGCGGGTGACCAAAACTCTAAGTTTTCCATAATTTTGTGAATGTGCGGAGAAAAATTAATACTATCTGGGAAAATGATGATCAGGACGGATTTAGGGTGTCTACTCAATCTGATATTGAAAGGGTGGCTCGGGCTCATTTTGAGCAGCTTTATACGAAGTCAAATACTTACAACTTGTCAGCACAAATGGAGGTTCTTCAATGTATGCCCAGTATTTTTATTGAAGAGGACAATGATCTTATTGGGAGACCGGTCACGCTGGTTGAGGTTGCTAATATTCTTAAAAAGATGGCAAAGGACAAAATCCCAGAACCTGACGGGTGGACCGTGGAGTTCTATATTCAATGTTTTTATTTATTGGGAAATGAATTGGTCATACTGATCGAGTAAGCACGCACATCTAGCAGGGTTAGTGGTGGTCTGAACTCGACCTAAATTTCAATGATCCCAAAGATTTCAGAACCTACTTCCTTCCAGGATTATCATTTGATTTCTCTTTGTAATCTCCTGTACAAGATCATTTCTAAGGTGATTGGAGATTGTATCTAGGATGGTCTTTCTAGAGGTATTTCTTCTAAACAGTTTGGCTTCCTAAAACAACGCTTGATATTCGATGCCATCGGTATTGCACAGGAAACTATTCATTCTGCAAAAACCAGTTTGGGTCCTTCCTTGGTTTTTAAACTCGATCTTGTTAAAGCTTATGACCTGGTGGAGTGGTCACTTCTCGTACTTCTTTTATTGAATGTTGGGTTAAATATTGGGATAATTAACTGGATTCTTGGTTGTCTTACATTTGTTAATTTTGTTGTCCTTGTCAATGGGCAATCTTCTTCCTTCTTCAAAGGTTCTCGTGGTCTGCAGCAGGGATGCCCTTTATCACCTTTACTTTTTCTTCTGGTGATTGAGGGCTTGAGCAGACTTTTGTATAAGGCTAAGGTGTCGGGATTGATCATTGGTATTAAAATGTCAAGGTATCAATACATCACACATTTACTCTTTGTGGATGATGTACTGATCTTTGGAGTCGGGACTATTGAGGAATGGAGACACTATAAGACTATTATGGATCTCTTCTGTACTGCTACAAGTATGAACATTAGTATCCCCAAATCCTGTTTTTTCATTTTCAGCTGGATGTTAGGACCTGTGAAATTATCAGTGGTTTATTCCCCTATAATTTTAAGGCATTGGAGGAGGGCTTTAAATACCTGGGCTATCTCCTTAAGCCTAATGCCTATAAAACTTCAGACTGGCAATGGATTATTGGTAAATTTGAAAAAATGATTCAGCCTCGGTATGACCGGTGCTTACCTTTGGGAGTTCGTTTGACTTTAATTAATTTGGTATTAGCCAATATTCCTATATATTGGCTCACTCTAGCCAAGGTGCCATCCTCTATCTTACATCAGATTCGTAGGATCTCTTTCAACTTTTTATGGAATTCTAAAAAAGATCAGCAAGGATTTCATTTTACTGCCTGGAAATACATTGCAATACCAAAGGCTGGTGGTGGTTGGGGAATTAGGAACATCTTTTGGGTATATGGAGCTCTTCATTTAAAGAGTTTGTGGCGCGCTCTCAACAGTGATGGGATGTGGGGTAAGGTTATCAGAGATAAATATCTACGTGGCTTGTCGTTAATTGAATGGTTCAAGAAGCCAATTAAAAAGATCAAGAGAGCATCCAACGTCTGGAATGATCTCATCGACTCATTTACTATGCTTAACTCTTTTACAGGCCTGTAGGTAGGTGACAGTTTTCAGGTAAGACTGGGGGTTGATCCAATTAATGGTTGCAATTCTGTTCTCAACTCGGATACTATCCATGCTTTACATTCTTGGTATCTGCTTTTCCTTAACCAAGCAAAGAATCCTCTAAATGTTGGACTGCATTCTTATTGGCTCTCGTCAGATTCTATTGGTATTTATGGATAGTTCGGTGAGGATTGGAATGAGTTCGTGGCTAAAATTTCAAGCGCCGGTATTATCCTTTCCTCACAGATGGATAGACTTCAATGGACATGGCGTGATTACAGTGACGAGATTTCATCTAAGTGGGCATATCTTGCATATGCTTCTACTCAGCTCACAGACCCGAGATTATGGTGGTGCAGTGTTATATGGCAATGGAATGCTCCTATTAAAATCCTATGCTTCACTTGGATTATTATGAAGAATAAGGTTTTAACGATGGACAATTATATGCTTCACTTGGCTTCCACGGATGATATCAACTTAGGAAAATATAAAATTATTTGCGTAGAAACTTTGGTGAATCTTACTAATTATAAAAAATTTCAACCATAAAATGTTTGACACTATTTAAAAAAAAATACAAATTTCTAAGTATTTTATATAGTTTTTGGGTAATTTTGGCGATTTTTAGAGTAATTTTTGTTAAACCTATGGAATTTGGTGAGTTGCGACTATACTCATAGGATATGGGTCATAGCGTACTGACTTTTTTTTTTCAACGGAAAAAAAAAAAAAAAAAAAAAAAAAAAAAAAAAAAAAAAAAAAAAAAAAAAAAAAAAAAAAAAAAAAAAAAAAAAAAAAAGGTCCCTTGCTATTCAATTAGTGAATCAAAGAAACTTACAGTAAATACCTATCCCAAGGATAGAAACTTTGAATACAGACCATCCAGTCTTTTACAAAATATCTGATATTACATGTCGCGGTTCAGTAATATTCCAATGAAACCATTGTTGTCTAAAAAAAAATAGATACAGGGGGGAGTTCTAAACCAAAAAGCCCCTATTACTTCGGGCACAGATTATACAAAATGGTTGATAAGGTCTTGCCAACATTAAAAAATATGAATATGAAACATTTGCCTCGGATGGTGATCAGTAAAAGGAGTAACCTGAAGTATACCTTCTGCCAACTGTAATCCCTTCTTGGACAATATATCAGCTCTATGATTGAAGGAATGTGAGATATGTTGTATAGTGTAGTCATGGAATTGTTCCAACAACAAGGTTATTCACCGTTTCCAGTGATGAAGAGACGTCACATTCAAGAGACTCTTGCCCAAAGCCCAACCAATAATCGTTGTGGAGTCCCCGAGGATTTGAAGAGTGGTAAACTCCTTTGTACGGGAAAAAGATTTAAGAGTCCACAAATCCAAGAGGTATGCTCTTGTGTTGCTACCCAAACCCCCACCGAGAGAAAGTTCATAATAAATTTATTAGAAATTATCAATAAACCCCCAATGTCACATTTACCTTCCTGTGTCGCATCGTCGAAGAAACCAATTGGACTCAATTTTATCAGCTTTGGAACTCTTAAAACATTATGTTTCAAGCTGATCTTTTTAGGGGCAGTATTGGATATAACCTGCGGGATATATTACAAAGCTCTAGCAAAATTATGTTCAATGCCATCAAACAGGATTCGATTCCGCCACTTCCAGATGCCCCAAATAAAATATAACGGGAGAGAGATGTATGACATGTTCCTTTTATGCCAATAAAGAAAAATGTCTTCAATTGTGTCCCTATTCCAGCAAAAACCCATCCTCCTTTGATGTGAAATCTTCAAAATGATCTAAACCTATATGTAATTATAGCTAGAATACTTTTGAAATTATAATTTATAACACATTTATTAATGAAATAAGATTATAGGTTATGTCGAACAATACTCTATACCAAATTCAGTTAAGTTTGATCTCTATTTGATATATTATTATTTTTGGGATTATAATATCACTCTGACCCTAACATCTATTTATTTTTTGATCCGGAAGGCACTATCCTTCATACTATGGAAACTGATTTGGCTGCTATTCTGCGATCTGAGGAGGAGATAGTGCGGCTGAAAAGTAGGGCACTATGGATTAGTGTGGGTGACCAAAACTCTAAGTTTTTCCATAATTTTGTGAATGTGCGGAGAAAAATTAATACTATATGGGAAAATGATGATAAGGACGGCTTTAGGGTGTCTACTCAATCTGATATTGGAAGGGTGGCTCGGGCTCATTTTGAGTAACTTTATACGAAGTCAAATACTTACAACTTGTCGGCACAAATGGAGGTTCTTCAATGTATGCCCAATATTTTTACTGAAGAGGACAATGATCTTATTGGGAGACCGATCACGCTGGATGAGGTTGCTAATATTCTCAAAAAGATGGAAAAGGAAAAAATCCTGGGGCCTAACGGGTGGACCGTGGCGTTCTATATTCAGTTTTTTGATTTATTGGGAAATGAATTGGTCAGACTGATCGAGGAAGCACGCACATCTGGCAGGGTTAGTGGTGGTCTGAACTCGACCTACATTTCAATGATCCCAAAGATTTCATAACCTACTTCCTTCCAGGATTATCATCCGATTTCTCTTTGTAATCTCCTGTACAAGATCATTTCTAAGGTGATTGCAGATCGTATCCGGGATGGTCTTTCTAGAGGTATTTCTTCAGAACAGTTTGGCTTCCTGAAACAGCGCTTGATCTTCGATGCCATCGGTATTGCACAGGAAACTATTCATTCTGCAAAAACCAATTTGGGTCCTTCCTTGGTTTTTAAACTCGATCTTGTTAAATCTTACGACCTGGTGGAGTGGTCATTTCTCAGACTTCTTTTATTGAATGCTGGGTTAAATCTTGGGATAACTAACTGGGTTCTTGGTTGTCTTACATTTGTTAATTTTGTTGTCCTTGTCAATGGGAAACCTTCTTCCTTCTTCAAAGATTCTCGTGGTTTGCGGCAAGGATGCCCTTTATCGCCTTTACTTTTTCTTCTGGTGATTAAGGGCTTGAGCAGAATTTTGTATAAGGCTAAGGCATCGGGACTGATCATTGGTATTAAAACTTCAAGGTATCAATACATCACACATTTACTCTTTGTGGATGATGTACTGATCTTTGGAGTCAGGACTTTTGAGGAATGGAGACACTATAAGACTATTCTGGATCTCTTCTGTATTTCTATAGGTATGGACATTAGTATCCCCAAATCTTGTTTTTTTCATTTTCAGCTGGATGCTAGGACCTGTGAACTTATCAGTGGTTTATTCCCCTATAATTTTAAGGCATTGGAGGAGGGTTTTAAATACCCGGGCTATTTACTTAAGCCTAATGCTTATAAAACTTCGGACTGGCATTGGATTATTGGTAAATTTGAAAAACTGATTCAGCCCTTGTATTACCGGTGCTCACCTTTGGGAGGTCGTTTGACTTTAATTAATTCGGTATTAGCCAATATTCCTATATATTGGCTCACTCTGGCCAAGATGCCATCCTCTATCTTGCATCAGATTCGCGAGATCTCTTTCAACTTTTTATGGAATGCTAAAAAGGATCAGCAAGGATTCCATTTGACTGCCTGGAAATACATTGCAATACCAAAGGTTGTTGGTGGTTGGGGAATTAGGAACATCTTTTGGGTATATCGATCTCTTCATTTAAAGAGTTTGTGGCGCGCTCTCAACAGTGATGGGATGTGGGGTAAGGTTATCAGAGATAAATATCTACGTGGCCTGTCGTTAATCGAATGGTTCAGGAAGCCAATTAAAAAGATCAAGAGAGCATCCAACGTCTGGAATGGTCTCATTGACTCATTTCCTATGCTTAATTCTTTTACAGGCTGCCAAGTAGGTGACGGTTTTCAGGTAAGACTGGGGGTCGATCCAATTAATGGTTGCAATTATGTTCTCAACTCGGATACTGTCCATGCTTTACATTCTCGGGATCTGCTTTTCCTTAACCAAGCAAAGAATCCTCTAAATGCTGGACTGCATTCGTATTGGCTCTCGGCGGATTCTATTGGTATTTATGGACAGTTCGGTAAGGATTGGAATGAGTTCGTGGCTAAACTTTCAAACGTCGGTATTATCCTTTCCTCACAGATGGATAGACTTCAATGGACATGGCGTGATTACAGTGGCTAGCTTTCAACTAAGTGGGCATATCTTGCATATGCTTCTACTCAACTTACGAACCCGAGATTATGGTGGTACAGTGTTATCTGGAAATGGAACGCTCCTATTAAAATCCTATGCTTCCTTAAAAATTTATCTTTTCCTCTTCAAACTTCAATTTAATATTAAGATAGTTAAAAATATTACCACTCTTTGAAATAGTTTAATTGAAACCATGCTTAGACTACAATCTAGTTAACAATCTAGTTAACATTAACATTTTCATCCCACCAATAATTTCAAAGGTTAATGTCTTATTAAAATAATTTCAAAGGTTAATGTCTTATTAAAATGTAACATTTCCATCTCACCAATATTTGAGAATTTCAAAAATCAATGTCTTATTGGAAAAATAAAAGAAAGGCATTTATGCGGGTTATTTTTTAATTAAATACACCAATAATTTCAAAGGTTAATATCTTATTAAAAAGTAACATTTCCATCTCACCAATATTTAAGAATTTCAAAAATCAATGTGTTATTGGAAAAATAAAAGAAAGGCATTTATATGGGTTATTTTTTAATTGATATTTAATGTGATTTAATTATAAAATAAAATATAAGAATTATTTTTTTTTGAATTTTTAATGACTTTTTATGTTATTGTTTCAGGATGGAGAGAAATAAGATGTTGATAAAAAAAAAATTATTTTATTTCAATATTTAGTTTTAAATTTATTATATTGACAATAATATTAATACCATAATAATAAAATCAACATAGATTTATTTTAACTTAGGTTCTATCAAGTGTTGAGAGAGATCAAATCTTTTGAGGTGCAACTTCTTTGTTTACACCTCAAAGGATTTGATCAGAGGTTTGCACCTCAAAGGATTTGATCCCTCTCAACACTTGATAGAGTTAGAGTTAAGATGGATCTATTCTGGTTCCATTTGCAATGGCCGCATAAAACAATGTTGCTTAAAAGTTAAAATTACCACATTGAAATCATTTCATCCAAAATTAAAAAGAAAATATTTATACATGATCAAATGATGAATTGTAATAAAGTAATAATCTTGTTCAATGATAATACATGTGAAAGAATGCAATAAAATTTAATATATATATATATCCAAGGAAAAAATAAAAATAATATATATATATATATATATATATATATATATATATATATATATATATATATATATTGATCTCAATTTGTCTTCTTCTACTTTTCTTAAAGCCACTCTTGCCCCTTTTCCATCTTCTCATATCGATCACATGTGAAATGAGGTTGAAATCGAAACATCATTTAATCCCTTAACTCAAGATATTGTTGTAAATGTTAAACCTTGTCTCTCTTTATTTCCAATATTTATAGTTGATTTCTCCAATGTTAATCCTTGTGACTTATGGATTGTCAAACCCCAAGCAAGTTTCAATAAAAAAATTCCTCGCCTATATCAATGTAACATTTTTCTGATTTGAAATTTAATGATGAATTACATATATATTTAACTAAATGATATCATACAAAATGTAATATCACGAAATCAATGCATCTCAACAATACTATAAGATCATACTACATTTCCCATTGCAGAAGTTTCAAATTAGAGGGAGATTAAACCATAACACAAATCTCCATCTAAAGACATAAATCAATAGATCATAAATGTCCCTTAGTGTAAGCAATGCATCTTAACTATATTAAAAAGATCATTCCTAAAATAAAAGCAATGCAACAAACTTTCATTTTTAAATTCCCACATAATATTAGATGCCAATATATAGTCAAATTAGGGTTTTGACTATTTAAATTAATGATATCATTCAAGATGGCCAAAACATATGGATGGAAAGCTTTGGCCATAACGGATGGATCAAATGTGGGGTTTTGAATCCAAAAATGAGTTGACAAATAGATGATAGATGCCATTCTACTCAACTAACTATGGTGATTCTATCTACTTGACTAAATATGGTAACTTAATCATGTCAAGATTTCGACTATTTAACTTAATGATATCTTACAAAATGTAATATCACTGAAATCAATGCATCTTAACAATATTATTAGATGATATTGCATTTCCCAGTGCATATATTTCAAATTACAGGGACATTAGATCATTACGCAAATCTCCATCTCAAGGCATAGATCAATAGATTATAGATGTCCCTAATGTAAGCACTGCATCTTAACAATATTAAAAAGGAACATTCTTGAAGATCCAATGAAACCTGACTTGCAAAAAGGTGTTTATTCAATACCTTTCTCATGCGAGAAGGTCTACATTGGGGAAACTGGCAGGTCCTTTGAGGTAAGATTCAAAGAACACTGCACCAACTTGAGATATGATAGATTTAAAAGTCTACATTGGCGGAGCACTCTCATGTAACAAAACAACAAATCTGTATGGAGAAAACAACCATCATTGCTAAGGAAGAAAACCTAACTAAACAAAAAGTTAGGGAGAAAATCAAAATTAAAATGAACCCTGAATGTCTAAATAGAGATGAAGGTAAAAAAATTAGTGATACATGGACCCCTACTACATAATCTCACATTACAAGGAAATCCGACCTAAGTTGATATCATCCGTGGAAGCCAACATGAATCATTATAATTGCATATTTATACTCATATGTTGTCTCTCATACAACTCAGGCTTGAAGTATCCCGATGATGATCTCAGGGAGAGATCGAAACGTTGAGAAACCAATCTACACAATGCATCTCCAAACACACACAATACCTCCTGCGTATGACAATTTTTAAACATTCTTGAAATCAAAGCAATGCAACAAACTTCAACTGTACTAAATTCCCACGTTATATATTGGATTCCAATATATAGCCAAATTAGAGCTTCAACTATTAAACTGTGGTGATTCTATCTACTTGTCTAACTGTGGTAACTTAATCAAATTAGGATTTCAACTATTTAGTTGAATGGCATCATATAAAATTTCCAAAACAGATGGGTGGAAACCTTTGGCCACAATGGATAGATCAACCACAAGATTTTTTGCTCTAACAATGACTTGAGAAATATATCATAGATGTCATTCTACTTGGCTAACTGTGGTAACTGAATTAGATTAGGGTTTTGACTATTTCACTGAATGATATCATCCAAAATGTAATATCACTGAAATCAATGCATCTTAACAACACTATTAGATCATATTGCATTTCCCAATGCACATATTTTAGATTAAAGGGATGTTAGATCATAATGCAAATCTCTATCTAAAGACATAGATTAATAGATCATATATGTCCCTCAACTGGATCATATTAGGGTTTTGACTATTTAACGATGGTGATTCTATCTACTTGTCTAATTGTATAAACTGAATCAAATTAGGGTTTCAACTATTTAACTTAATGATATCATACAAAATGGCCAAAATGGATGGATGGATCAACCGTAGGGTTCTTAGCTCTAACAATGACTTGATGAATAGATTATAAATGCCATTCTACTTAGCTAGCTCTGGTGATTCTATCTACCTGGTTAACTGTGGTAACCGAATCATATTAGAGTTTCAACTATTTAACTGAATGATATCATACAAAATGACTGTAATGGATGGATGGAAAGCTTTGGCCAGAATGGATGGATCAACTACAGGGGCTTTGGATCCAACAATGACTTGATGAATATATCATGGATACCATTATATTCGTCTAACTCGAGTGATTATGTCTACTTGGCTTTAACTATAGTACTGAATCATATTAGGGTTTCAACTATTTAACTAAATGATACCATGCAAAATGTAATATCATTAAAATCAACGCATCTTAACAATACTAAGAGATCATATTGAATTTTCCAATACACAGATTTCAAATTAGAACGATGTTAAATCATTATACAAATCTCCATCTAAAGACATATCAATAGATCATAGATGTCGCTCAATATAAATGAATCATATTAGGTTTTTGACTATTTAACAATGATGATTCTATCTACTCGACTAATTGTGGAAACTGAATTAGATTAAAGTTTCAACTATTTAATAATTTAAAGGAGGAAGAGGATTTACATATAAAAAACTTAAACAATATAAACCATAAACATACATAATCAACCTTAATCATTGACTTAACTTACAAACTTAGATAATATAAATCTTGAACTTTCACCATCAACCTTAACCATTTACTTACCATGAGATTGTAAACAAAGTAACTTAAACTTTACATTTGGAGGACTATTGCTAATTGTATAATTTTATAATTTATTACTATAATTATTTTAATTAACACAAATATAAGCATATTTTTATTTTACTATTATAATGATTTTAAAACCATTATTTTCATTGTAAAACTATTTATTGCGAATGATTTTATATATAAATCAATACACTGGAATTTAAGAGAATTTGTATATATTCGACAAAAGGCAATTCCCATAAGAGGAATTCATGTTGATAGAGGTTAGTAGCAATTGTAATGACTCAAATATACATGATAAATTTGAAACTAAATAGTATAGTAGTGGAGTTAACCATGAACAATATGTGGTATGTGTAGTTAATGTTGGATACACATACCACATACACATACAAATTATATCAATTACAATTCTATTGGATATGTAACAACCTAAAGGGGATGTACTTTTTTATTCAAAGCCGTTTGAAAATCGGGTATAGGAGTTTTGTTATTAAAGTATATAGGTATAGATTCCTGCCATATTTATGGTAGAAAGGGGGCAAATATGAAATATTTGATTTGGAATAATGATGAATGGAATATAATAATGATGAGTGCGTTGAAGAAATGTGTAATGTGGAATATGAAATGTTTAGTTCAAAATCTCAAATCGTGTATTTAACCTAATTGTAAATACTAATCTAGAAATCGGTTAACCTTTGAAATAACCCATGTGAAGTTGCTTGTTTAGATATCCAAATACTTTGAAATTGTCACTTAGAAATCCAAATGCGTGGAGTCTGAAATTCCTCAAGTTTGAATTGAATGGAATTTGAAATTGAAGTTTGATATATATTTATACAAATGTGTTTTACAATGTAGTCGTTTTTTTAAACTTGAAGCCGACATGTGTGTGTTTTGTGTGTGTGTGTGTGTTAGCCAACATGTGCCACGTCAATATTATAGACGTGACACATCCCACCCATTCGAGTTGTAGAAAGCGTCTCTTGGTGCAGTAAAATACGTATATTCATTTTAATCCAAATTTTATAATAATGATAGAGTTATATTTTTTTTTAAATTTAATAACATTAGTTATGTTTATATTTAATTATTATGAATTTATATTGATTATACAAAATTAAATCATCACATGATAAGGAATAACCACATTTTTTTATTAATAACATGTAGTTATGTTTATACTTGTTGAATGTATATTGATTATACAAAATCAAAACATTATATGATAAGTGATAACTATATTTATTAGTCTTTGCTCTGCAGGAGTATAACTATAAGTTGGTCGCCAATTTTTATTGACTTCCATTTGTTGCAAATTTTTTACCTAATATTAATTAAAAGATTTCAAATTTTTATTAGTAAAATGAATATACTAAAAATATTTTTAATATTTTAAGAAGTTTTCAACCTTATTGAACCACTAGAGAGAACTTACCCACCGAGGAGATAGAGAACTTACCCACCGAGGAAATAGTTTTGGGGCCGAGACCATGAGACTTGACTTTACCTCATTTGAGAGTCGAAACCAATATTTGGATTTAGTGTGCAAGACAAGACTTTATCTAAGTTGAGAACAAGAAGATACAAGGCATGTTATATTTTACCACCTTTCTTTAGCCATGAAAGGAACTCGTTCTTTGTTAGTGGCAATGGTATGGAACTTATATCCTAGGTTACATTTAGGGTACACATTGAAACAGACATAAAGTGGAACATTTTTATAATGGACCACTTTGTATACTTTGTAACATATAAGTGTTGTAATATTAGATAACTTTGATATTAAAATATCGAAAATCAATCTTTATTTTATTCAAGTGTTTTATGTTTTATTTCCATTAATATAGAGTTGAATCTTTAGTCAAAATCAAATATTTTAGGTTAGATATTATAAAATTATATTTTTTCTTCATTCAAACAATGTTACTAACCATTAATTAAGGGGATTTGGAAATTAAATGATGCATAGAATATGGTTTTTTTAAGCACAAAAAAAATTATACTTTTGTTATTTCATAAGAATAAAAAAGTACATCCTTCAACCATAAACCATCCAAAAGGAATGACAGTTTCTTATACCGCATAGAACATGGTTTTACCTAGCCAATCAAATGCTATTTGTAATTTCACATTAATTTAATACTTCATTGTCATGACTTTATGGGCAACCTTCTTCGTACCTTTCACGACCTCATTTACCAATTGGACTTGCCATGACCTACATCGACTTGTGCCATCTTTAAGTCTTCTGATGATATGCCATTCAATGTCCATCACCTCTAAATTGTAGATTGAGCAAAAGTATAACTTTCAAAAAAAGAGAGCCTGGACTCAATGAGCAACCTTGTTCATCAACTCCCAACTTGTTCATCTATTTTTCTCTTTATTTTGTCATATTCAAATAAACAAAATCAATTCGATTCACATGAGTAGGAATTTGCTGCATTGCAGCTATTTCTCTTGTTTGGTTTAATGACATGTGAAGGTTACCACGTGGCAAGTTTAGAAAATTCTAAATTAAATTATTTTAATTTTATTTTTTATGTTTAAAAAAATCACACTTTAAAATGAAATGAGTAAAAAAATTTGATTTTTTTTCAAAAAATTCTATTTAATAAATTGTTTTTAAAAAACATTGAAAACTTTATGAGAATTAATAATGTTAATAAATTACCAGTGTTTATAATATTAATAAATTAGATTAAAAAGAGAAATCTATAAAAATAAAAATAAAAATAAAAATGGATTATATTATTAATAAATTAGATTAAAAAGAGAAATCTATAAAAATAAAAATGGATTATATTAGGGCCATTTTATTTTTTAATTTAATAATAATAATAATACATTAAGTTTTTGTTTTGATAAATTTGTTAGAATTGATGTGTCCTCCTGTATGGAATCAAGAGTATTTGGTTTCATGTATGGAATTAAGGTTATATGTTATTAAAAAGAACATGACCTCATTAAAGGTAGCCTAAGTGATGATCATAAGGGACACTGGTTTTCTTTCAAATCCTATCTTGGCCAAACCCCTTTTGATCATAAAATAAAATCTAAAATTGCTTTTGATCAGCCAAAAGCTCTCCTCTATATGCAAGAAAACATGTTAATTGTAGAAGACCAAAAAAACTTGAGTGAAACTCACACATGTATAGATCACCATCAAATTCTTTGAGATAGTATAGTTTTTTTGAATAACTAATTTACATTAACAAATGAAAATCAACAATCAATAATAAAAAAATTAACAACTAAATTATAATAGTAGAAATAACCGCATCTATTTTAAGTTTCCACATATATTGCATAATATTATTTCTTTATTTAATACATAAAACACCTATAAAATTAAATGAAATTCCCCCTCGACAAAAACAAGAGCACCCATGAAATTAGATTATAAGAGCACTCATGTGTTAGTGCTATAATATCTACAAGTTAGTTCAAAATTGAAATAATAAGTTTACCACTTTTTTTCCCATAAAAAAGATCGCAAAAATCGGTCCATTATATTAAAATAAATGACAATGTGCATAGACCTAGAAGGCCTTCATACATGAGAGTCTAAAGTATTGAAACCGTATCAGTGTCTAGACAAACCGCGAGAAACCCAACTAGACAAAGCTACAAGATGTTACTAGAACCCTCAATTTACCAAATAAAAAAAAATGACCTATTAACAGGGCTTCATACAGATACTTAGATTACATTACAAAAACTGCTAAATATCAACAAGAATTCAAGCATCGAGGCTGTCAAAACATAGTAAGTCTCCCCATAACAACATATGAGCTCCAGGAACCCTCGTAGCCCTTCCCCACTTCCTCCAAACATATCCATAGACAGGAAGAGCCTTCCCCGTCGTCACATCAATGAAACTAGGCACCATGGGCCCATGAAAACACTTCGGTGCCATCCGTCAATATTGTCGATGCCTACACCACCACGGGATAAAATCGCCCCAACCCACCACCTTGGACTGAGGGAGTAGTCGTTGCCACACACTACGAAGATGAAAAATGTTGCCACTATGAAGATGGAAGAAACGTCGTTGCCGCCACACACTGAGGATGGAAACGCCACCAATGTGATGAAGAAATGTTGTTGCCGCTGGAAACCGTCGCCATAGAAAGAGACCCACACCATACAAGGTACACCTCAAATACCCAAAACACAAGAAAGAATGTAGAGATGGAAGGGGAAATGGGTGGGTGAGGCGGTTGGGGTAGCAACCCTAACCGCCTATAGGAGTTTTCCAGGTTGACTCTCAAAACGACAAGCGAGCAAATAGAGAGCTAGGAGGAAGAAAGAAACTACATGTGAATTAGAAATGTAAATGAACAAACAAAACATTAAGTTTACCACTTACATTTAGTGATACACTTTTATGGTTCCTTGCAAAATTTCCAAAACAATATATCTCCTCCTAGACATCAAAATCTCTTTCCTTAATGAATCTACGATATTGTTTTGTGATATCAATAACACGAACATAGTTTAAAAAAAACTAAGGTAGCATTTGACCATTAGCATGGAATTTAATATTTATATTTTTTATATCGACCTAAAAATATGGCATTTTAATTTCTTCTTCACATATATCAACTATATTTTATTACGAGTCCAATATTGAAGAATAAATAGTTTCTCTTAAAATACTAGTTATTAGTCCCTGCCAAGGCAGGGATATACTTTCCATTTGAAAGTCAAAGTTCTTTGACTTGTATTAATCATCAATTTTTTTGCGCCCAAATTTGACATAAATGTCTGCATGAGGATTGAAATTTTTAATAATTTAAAAATAAAAAAATTCTGAAAATTACACCTGCCCTGTTTGGCAGGGCACATTTTTACACGTCACCTTTTTGAAATTCATGGACATGGACCAACCCGACCTGGTGCCTATTTAATAAATGCTTAGCACCTCGACTTGAGGATTCAGGCGCTCAGGACAAAGGCTATGCAAATTAGGAAATGAATCAAGTTGACTCACAACAAATGCAAGTTAAAAACCCCGTTGAACCTTATGCCTCCAAACCCAGATAAACGGGCAGGGGTGATAGTCTAATTCATCAGCAGTTCCCTTTGGAATTACACAAGGCTTTAACAAAATAGGCGAACTGCAATGCAGCACGGTTCTGGTTCCTCGCCGTTTAACGTCCTTGCGACTCGACTACGAATCAGTAGACGTTGTCATGCCATGGATCAACAAATCCATGTAAGCCCTGAACTTCTCAATTCAGGAGATTTGTTCGATGCCAATTCATTCTCATTCGGCAATTTGATCGGGAGTTCGAATCTAGCTAGGGTCAACCCGCTTGATTTGATTCAATTGGCCCAGGCTCGATTCTCAGTGCCCTCATTAATGGTTTTACTTAACATGCGGAGTAGCATGAATCCATTCATACCTTACACAAACCACCATATCCAATTCATATCGAGGTCGAGATTCGACCTCTGTTATGAGTTACCAGTAGAGAAGGGAAACATGGTTCAAGCGAAAAAGTATACGTAAATTGGAAGGATAAAAAAGGAATAAGTCTTCGACCTCTTCAACATAACTCACAACAATCCAAAAGGAATGATGATATTTGACCCAAAAGGCATATGCATATATAGATTCAAATATACCAAGGTTTGAGCCTTGCGAGCTTTCCTTTTTGACATAAGCCATGGGCCCAGATCATCCAAACAATAAGCTTTGGGACTGTATAACTCAATACACAACAACTATAAACAAGAGGCAAGGCAATAATTTAATAAGAGCTTGGCTTTAAAAGAAAATATAGGCTGGAAGTAATCACCATAACGAGAGGATTCAGTGTGCTTGCTCTATAGATGGCTCAAAGAAGTCGCAATGAAGGAACACCTCCCAGCAACAAAAAACGGGTGGTTTTTGAAAAACAAACTACAGTACCTAAGCCTTTTGCTTTGCATTTCTCTTCATAAGCATGAAATATTTCTTACCATAGAGTTCCCAATTTGACGTCTGAGATTGCTTTTGTGTAGCGTGGATAATTGAATGTTTGATTGGATTTAATTGTACAGGAGATACCATTAATTGTCTGATTGGATTACCCGAATAAGTCCTGAAAGCAGCTGCTCGTCTATCCACATCAAAAACCTATTTGGGCAGCTCAGACAACGTAATTTACACCTGAGTATAAGTGAAAAGAGCTAGCATAACAGGAATAAGGTTGTTTTAACACTGAGCTTTTACTTTACGAGCCTAGGAGCTCAATGCACCATTGCTTAGTAAATAGTAATACTAACCTGGTGCAAACTCGTATGTTGTATTAGCATGGATAATACCTTGCACCTGTTCTGTTAAAAAACAGAAATTGTCTCTGCAGTAAATGAAAATATAATGATCAATGATTTAAGCTTTACGAGTTCCTGGTTCTTGTTTTTTAGTACCGTCGACAAGATAATTTATTAACGAAAACATAAATTTCCCAAACTAAAGTTACATGCAAATAGTTCGAAAATGCTTCATTACCACGACGTGATTCTGTAAATTCTCAGCATTCCAGATCAGTTATACTAAACGGAAGCTCCGACAGGCCATTGGAACCATTGGCAGAAGCATAATCACTCCACGACCAAAATTTCTCTTCAAATTCAGCAATTAATGGATAACAGGAAGCCCATCTGCCGGTTCTATCACCAACAAAGTATATAAATGAAACAAGCCTTCTTGGAGTGCAATGACTTCATTGTTGAGGATCTCTTCAGTTTATACCATAGTAGCATAATTCGGCCGTATTGGTACTTCCTATATGGAAATTTGGAACAAATTCGAATTCGTCCAATATTCGATGTAGATATAATACAAATACGGATTCTATGTTAATATAACTATTAATAACTAGTTTCCGTCTCTAACACTTCCATTCAATTTCACATTTTCTTGTTAATATAACTATTAATAACTAGTTTCCGTCTCTAACACTTCCATATCCAAGTTGTTGAGATTTTATATTTTTATTTATAAATATATATTATATAAATGTCTATGTTTATTTATGGTATATTTGTGAATGTTTGATTAAAATAATTATATATAAGCAATCTACCTCCGTATTTTATTCGTACTAGGTTTTTTCAGTATTGAATCGTATTTGTATCGGTATTCGTACTCGAATTATGCTACTATGATTTATACCATACTACATTTTGAAGTTATGGATTAGGTTATTTCCTTTCGGGATAAAAACCGCACTACAATCTCAACATTTAACCAATCTTGTAATCATTTTATTTTACTCACATAAGAGTGTCGAAAGGATGGTGTTTGTTTTAAGGGTTTTCTTTTTTATGAAAAGAAATAAAATGCTTTAATTTATTCCCCTCTCCATAGCACACCATAGCACAGATGGGCGTCTCTAATTACCTTTGAGCCGAGGGCTCTCTCATCATTTGCGTACATGCTTGATGTAACTAGGAACACGAGTGTTGAAAAAAATTATTATAATTTGTTTAACAAAATCTAGAGTCAAGAAGTCGCATCATTTTTCTGGTATGATCTCTTTGTTTTTTTTTCATTGAAAAATTTAACTTACTATTAATATACGAAATAGTAAATAGTGCCAACTGTCAGAAGAAACATACATCACATCGCTGCCCTGCCAGGCAGATGTATCATGTCTAAATACTATGGCCATAATGCCATCAATATCCAACGTGGAAAAACATAATGGAGCAATATGTTCACAACATATAACCATGAACCCCTCCCGGAGGAGAAACAGGTTCTACAAAACACAATAAAACATCAGAGAATCCCACCAAATAATCAAGTTTGTCATAAAAATATCTGTATTAACTGTCAAATATCCAAAAAAAAATGCTGTGTCTAGCCTACACAGACAATAATGCCGAATATAATGCCGCAAATAGAGGTAGCATACAAAATGTCCAACGAGAGGTTGGCCACATCCTCTATGAGATATCTGCACATAGAACTAACAGTATATGTAAGAAAATCTGCGTGCTAATGATAACCATAAAGCAGTATATATTACAAAAAAGTAGTAGAGCAAAATCAAACCCAAGGCAGAGGTAGTGAACCCTGTGTAAACAATATGTCTGCCCGCCATTCCTGCCACTTGATGGTCCCGGGTGCAGCGCAAAGGGCCCTCTTAGAAAGCATGTCCTCCTCCAAGTTCACTTCACGATATACATGGGAAAAATGTATGTGTTGAAAGTCGTTAATTAACAACAAGGCCGCATTCATCCAGTGCTGAAGCAACATGTTATGTAGTGTGGTTTTGCCACTAGCCCAGGAGATGATAGAAAGTGAGTCGCCAAAGACCACAAGGTCGGTGATATCTCGTACTCGAGCCCAATAAAGTAATAACCAAAGAGCACATAGCTCGCTCCTGGTATTAGAGCCACCTCCCAGATTAAGCCAAAGATGGATGGAGATTTCATTTGTAAGGTGTAGAACGGCTCCAGCACCTCCCCCCCCAGGATTGTATACAGCAGCTCCGTCAAAGAAGCCACAAGGAAAGGTCAGCACCGGGGGGGCAGAACGATGGTGCCTTACCGGAATGTCTCTAACTCTGGCCAAACCGTGAATGGTGAGATATTCATGGTGTGCAGCAAGTGTTTTGTAGCCAATCCCAGGCAGGAAAGGGATCTTATTCTCAAATATGTGCATATTTCGAGTCTTTCAGACCTCCCATATCATGAAATATGGGAGTTCTCTGACCCCAAGATCAAGATGATCCCAAGCTACAAGGCAATCATTAAGAGAGCTGTAATTCCAAAGAAAAGTTATACCTGCTCTGCCCGCAATAAAAGACCAAAGATTTTTGCTGAAAGAACAAGAGGTGAAGAGGTGATCAACCGTTTCCCCCTCAGAACAGCATAAGGTACACCAACCCGGGCCACAAAACACGCGACGACAAAGGTTGTCCCACGTTAGTATCCGGTTATGCAGGGCCAACCAAATGAAACATTTAATCTTGAGCGGCAAAACAAGTTTCCAGAGTGCTTTATCCCACCATCGAACCATGACCTGTGTCTCAGCGAATAGTGCATCATAAGCCATTGCAGCTGTGACCCGCCCTTTGGCCACGTCCCATGACCACACAATCCGGTCAGCACCATCTGAGAGTCGCATGTTTGAATGTTGCAGAGGCCTGATATAATCCTCCCATTCCTGCCTCAGGGTGCCCGTAAGACCCATCTGATCAGCCGAGATCCACCGGGGACGTTCTTCCCCACACCAACCAGCAACATGTGCTAAGGATAAATAACCATTTGCATTGAGATGTGTTCTCAGTTCAACCGAAATAGTGTATCGCAGTGGACCACCAATGAAAGGATCAAGGCCCAGTCGAATATCTCGTCCATTGCCTGGCAACCATGCAATCCATTGTGCAATGATCCTGTATGCACCCAGCAGTCCGTTCCAAATGTTTGATATGCCCATAGTTCCAGGGCGGTTTAAACGGAACCATCTAGAGATCGGAATGCTACGCAGGTATTTGGCCCGTATGATCTCGCCCCAGATCGATAGGTCAAAAAGAGCACGCCAAAGGCTTTTAGCATGGAGGGCCGTAACAAACATTTCTATATCCTTAATATTCCAGCCACCCATATGCCATGGCCGAGCCAAATTCTGCCATTTTATCAGATGAAATTTCTCCAGGTTTCCACCTCCAGTCCAGAGAAAACTGAAAATCTTCCTTCTTATAAGTTTCAGAATGGTTCGTGGAATCTTGCAAAGAGAAAACCAATATACACCTAAATTTTGCAAGACGGCTTTTACCAGAGTAAGCCTGCCACCCAAAGAAAGATGCCGATAGCTCCAGTGTCCAAGTCTCATTTCAAATCTTCTGATAAGCCAGGACCAATCATTAATCAAATAGTTTGAAGGTTTAATGTAAAAACCCAGATATTTAGTACCCGCTTCAATTTCATTGAAGTTTAGAGGCAAGAGGGTGCTGATTGACTGCTGGACATCCTCGGGCAGAGAGTGTTTCAAGAAAAAGGATTTCATATAACTGATTACCATGCCAGAAACCCTGCAGAAAAGATCTAGTATTTGTTTGTATGCCATCCATTCGGCAAGTATGCCCATTCCAAAAAGCATGACATCATCCACGAATAATGAATGAGAAACAGATATATTGCGTGTTACTTTGATGCCAACAATTCTTCCATCTTGGCGGGCTTTATGAATGGACAAACTAAGCCCTTCTATCACCAGAAGAAACAGTAAAGGAGAAAGAGGACATCCCTGGAGAAACAGTATGATCTCTTTGTTTATGATAGAGGCATCGATATTTTACCCTTGTATTTCTACACTCAATCACCTCCGTGTGGTAATTTCCCTTTTTAAAATCGATTATCCAATTACTTTATATTGTTAATTCCTCCGGCTAAATGCGAACAATGAGACAAGATCGGTCTCCATGTGTCAAATCGCTCCAGCCCCCTTTGTTTTGTTTAACTATTGTGAATGTAGGAGCTTAGTGTGTTGTAATAATGAGAGTACTAGAGTCCTAGCACTTGTCATTTTGGGAATGCAATCATTTCCATCACTATATTTATTAATTCCTCCATCGATTTTCTCTAGAAAAAATATATTTATATATTTTGTTGGTGATAGAACCGGAAGATGGTTTTCGAGTGAGAAATCTAAGGACCAAGGGTCGCACAGCATCAAAATCGGTTTGTAAATCTTCGCGGTTTGTAAATCTTCGCTTACCATGGTAAGAAACAGATCAGTCGAATATTCTTTTGAATTGAAAGAAGCTAAAAAGAAGGAAGGAGTCACATCTGCAGCAATACAGGAAGAAGCAACAGCCTATTCTTCATCAAGTTTAGACAGAGCCATTTGAATTTCGGTATCAAATAGGGAGTCAGCCCACAACAATTCCTCTGGAGTCTGAATACACAAAACTTTGTCCAAAGTCTGGCTTCTAGGTTTTCTATTAGTTTGGAGACTCAGAAGGAGAAATCCGTTGTTCTAAATAGATGAGTAAGGAATTATGTTTTCCACCTTCACGTCGCGTGGTACTGTTACTGCACGAACACAAGAGTTGTATAGAAGTGGTAGCAACAACAACTTCCAAGCATGAATTTTCAGAATTAGACACCTACACCAACCCTCTGATACTTGCTCTGCTCCAACCCTCTGATACGTTCACCCTTCTCTTCCACGTGCTCTAGCCTTCTCCCTTATGCTTTTGCTTCTCCGTGGCCCACTCCCTTTGGCAGGGACTAAGCTGCCACGCTGCTATTTCCTTTGTTATAATAATTATAATAAATTGTAGAAAAAAAATATAATTTTTATTTCAACAATTATATTAAATAGTTAAAAAATAAAATTTTATATAAAATAAAAAAGATATATAGCAATATATACTTATAAAATATGGAAACATTAGCTTTAGCTTTATTTGATATGAAATTTTTATTAATGTAATGTCAAAGCAGTGTGGAGAGCCGATAACTTGAAATTAGTAAGAGGATAAATATAATTGTATTTGGTATATACCAATATATACTTATTAAAATGGAAACATTTAATTTTATTAATGTGAAAACATATTTAATGTATTGTCAAAATGTTGTGTATAGATTTTTATTTCCAAAATGTCTTTTTCAACTTGAATGATATAAAACATTTTGATATATAAAATTTGAAATACGATTTTTTGATACTATCATATGATGTGTTTTTCATTATTTTATATAACTTTTTATATAGTATTAAATAATGTAAAACATCTTGATTTATTAAATTTGGAATATAAGGTGTTTCTGGTAACTCTGCAATGGCAGTGCAAGATGTTCATGTCCGTAGGCAGCGCACTATCAATGGCTCCCTCAAAGCCGAACATTCCCGTGTTCTTCCCCCTCGATGATCGCTTCTATGCTTCTCTTTGCTGGGATTTGTGGTTGTGTTATTTTGTTGTCTTTTATTTTATTATATCTGTCTCCGGCAGGTTATATAGCGATCACTTGGTCGTTGATGCTTTTGACTTTATAATTTTAAACTAAATTTTTCATTAGTTTTCCAAAGTTTACGTTATTTTGTTTATTAATTTGAATTTTTTAAAATGAATAATATTTTTCTAAATTTTTAAAATTTCATATTATTTTTTTATGATTGGTGAATAAGTTTGATTTGACTAAATACCCCTGATGAGACCTGACATTTTTTTTTTAAATAATAATAATTTTTTTTTTTAAATTGCCACTTGGTATATGTAATAATAATCTTTAGTACATGTAATAATTGTCTGACACTAACACGGGCCATAGCTCGTCCTCTGAGCTCACCGCTAATTCAGCACCGCCACAGTCTTTTCTCATAACACAGTTGCAGTTCACTGCTAATTCACCACTGCCACAGTCTTTTCTCATAACATAGCTGCCACAATCTTCTCATAACATAGCTTCCACAATCTTCTCATAACACCGCATACATTGTATTGATTCCTCCTGAACCTCACCGCCTTCACTGCTACTCTTTCCCTGCCTTTCATCTGCAAATGACTTTTTCTGTTTTAATTTTTGAGACTAATGTTTACCAAAGTTTTTAAAAAATTTGGTATTAAAATTAATTTTTCTCAATTAAAATTATTTTTAATTTTTTTCTAAATTAGATTATCTGATTTTGTGATTGGTGGAGTACACCGACTTGACTAATTTCTCCTGGTGTGAAAAATAATTATCATATTATACCTGCCTCCGGCAGGTTATATAGCAATCACTTGGTCGCTGATGCTTTTGACTTTATAATTTTAAACTAAATTTTTCACTAGTTTTCCAAAGTTTACGTTATTTTGTTTATTAATTTGAATTTTTTAAAATGAATAATATTTTTCTAAATTTTTAAAATTTCATATTACTTTTTTATGATTGGTGAATAAGTTTGATTTGACTAAATACCCATGGTGAGACGTGACATTTTTTTTTAAATAATAATAGAATTTAATTTTTTTTAAAATTGCCACCTGGTATATGTAATAATAATCTTTAGTACATGTAATAATTGTCTGACACTAACACGGGCCATAGCTCGTCCTCTGAGCTCACCGCTAATTCAGCACTACCACAGTCTTTTCTCATAACATAGCTGCAGTTCACCGCTAATTCAACACTGCCACAGTCTTTTCTCATAACACATCTGCCACAATCTTCTCATAACACCGCATACATTGTATTGATTCCTCCTGAACCTCACCGCCTTCACTGCTACTCTTTCCCTGCCTTTCATCTGCAAATAACAACAAAGGTCTATCAAATGACAGGGAATTTAATGCATGTGATAGTTGGCCAAAGACATTTCATTTCATTGACAAGGTATGCTAATAATGATCTTCCATACATGTCATTTCATTGACATGGTATGGTAGTAATAATCTTCACAAAAATAAAAGTGTATAGTGTATAGTTTGCATTGAGCTTACACTGTGTCGGTGACAATTAACACGGCCTCTCACCGTCTTTCACTGAAATCAATGCATATTTTCAAATCCACCACCATAGACAAAGAGCATCCACGCTGCCATATGAAACCTGCAAAAAATAAAAATAAAACTACTATGGAAGGAAATGTCTACACCATTGGACGAGGGACGAACATCTCACGCAGGCGCAAGGAGCAGGAGACGTTGGCCATGGCCTAGAGGAGGCCGTGATAGTCAGCTAGCAAGATTGGAGCGAAGGCATAGGCATTACTAGTAGAAACTATTGACTCGTACCCATACCCGTAAACACCAGTAGCTCCAGTGGTTTATTCCATGCACTCACAATACAAGCAGTCCACCCTATTGAGACATCAATTAGTAGAAGAAGCAGTTGTTGATGCAATTGACTAAGCAGTATCAAATTCCGTTGATCCAGTCAGAGACCTAGTCCCAAGTTCTGTGTAGAGAGTCACAAGGTAACGTTGTTGTTTCATTTTGAATGTAACTTCTCATCAGGTAAAGGTTGAATAAATACATCTTTTCCGGATTTAGCAACTTTAGGGACAAATATAAAGGAATTTTAGCAAGAGAAATGTCGGCCAGATATATGAACTTCTTGCCATCAGGGACACGCTCTGCACAGCTCCATGGCATGCACTCTGCAAACATTGCCATAGTTGAGCATGACAAGTGAGTCCCTTCCTTCTTCGGGCAGAAAATTTGAAAAATATATGTTTAAAACCCCAACTATCAATGGATTCAAACACATCTATTTGATTCGAACCAATATTGTATAGACAGTGTTGGAATGTTTACAAAGAAATTTGTTAATGCTTGCATTTTGAACAGAAAAGAACAAGGTCGCTTGTAAAACATGATGAGCATTAAATATACTACGTTGTTGGATTGATAAATGATATCCAGGAAGAATTTGGTACATACCGTCATTAATACATAAATCAACTATATTTGTGCTCTTGAATCATCTACATGAATGGCCAATGATGCCTCATCAGGGTTGTAATTATGTCCCAAATCAGTTGTTTGACACCTCTAATTAGAGGCTTGCCAGTGACCTGGGCCACTAATTCATCTACTTGATTCTACAAATCATCAGCTTTATTATTTGCATCACTCACCAGGGCTTCCTTCGTCAGGGCTTTATTATTTGCATCATTCGTCAGGGCTTCTTTTGGGGAATGGTTAACAGAATCGGGGAAATCTGCGATCATCTCTAAATATCCCTATCCAACACAAAAAATGCGTGTGTGCAGTCTGTTTTAGTTCTTTCCCAGTGAGGGGACTGATCTTCCACTATTTGCCTTAGAACATATATTTCACTCTCTTTTTGAGCCAGGAGAGCATTAAGTCTCTTTGCTTCATTTTCATCCACAGACATTGTTTGAACTGCTCCTACTAAATGTTTTGGAGTAAGAGTACTCACTCATCCATGATACTTCATTAGAGCAACCTTCTCAACCTCTAAACGGGTGATTTTATTTTGTTGCCTTTCAAATTTCTGTTGAGCTTCCTTCAACTTTTTCATGAGCTTCTCCTTTGATGTTTTACAATAATAAGCTCCAGAGTTTGAGCTCCAATGCAAACATGTTGAAGCTAATGTAGCGTTATTCTATAATAGTTGCATCTAGGCTAGTGACCGAAGTCGTCCACCGACATCACTTTACTGTATCTCAAACGGCTGGCAGAAAACGAAGGCAAGTTCGATGCAGTTGTTACATAATAGAGATGCGCCTATTAAAAAATAAATATTTTACTTAACATAGATATACTACATAGATTAACAAATAGATATATAATGCATGGCTGCCAGATGTAGAGTGCATTGAAATGTTTGCAACACTTTGACTTATTTGGCATAAAGGGTTTGGTTTGGGTGAAACGGGCGGCAGGTGATGCCTTTCTTTTATATGTTACGCTAAATAACATACTCACTTTGATAACAACCTTTATTCTATCTTAATAGAGATAGTTTGTCAAAGAAGCTGAGTAGGGTTAGATTAAGTTAAAAGAAATTGAATTATAGGAGAGATTGCAAAATTAACATCTCAAGTTAAAAGCATCTCTGTTACAAGGTTAATCAAATACATAACTGGTCCACTCGGGACTCTACTTTTTCAATCTCAATGAGTTTATGTATGTATTATAGATGCCAGGAACCTGCCGAGAGAGATAATCCCCTGGAATAAATGAACCATCTTTTCCTTACCTACGGTATACATGAATTGATGTAACGGGTTCTCTAAAGCAATTACCACTAAAATACTCCCGAAAATCACTCCTAGGGATGTTCCTCGAGCAATAATGCTTGATTAAATACACAGTTATGACAGGGTCATCCACATGACTCTCCCTACTCCTGTATATGTTACTGTATGAACCATATTGTTTAGTATGTTGCATCTGATTATTGTAATGTTGTAGAAGCACATTAGACACAAATGTGCATATCGTAATTGTTTGTAATTGTTCCAGGCACTGCACAAAGAAAAAAACTATAGATTCTTCATGCTATAGAGAAGTAAGGCCAATCCTTCTATACTGCGATGGTTATAGATAGGGTAAAATGCATGCTTATTCCTGCGAAGTGCAGTGGTCATGTAAACTCAGTTTTTATAATTTGATCACAAATGCTACGCCCTCTTTTAACACACGCAGCGCCTTACTAAATATTACCTCCGCTCTTTCACTCAATTGGTAGACGGATTCACAACCTTCAGATTTGCCAACGGGATTGCAACTTGCATTCATTATTATCACAAAATTTCAGTTTCTGCCAATGCTAATTACATATAAAAAATTGAAGCATGCAGCCATCACTCACCATGTAGTAATTCCAGGACTCCTCTCTGGAAGGAGTGGTGAACGACAAGGGTCGATCACTGCCGAAGGCGATCTGGATGGTGGAGATGTTCAGTGTCAGTGTTGCAAGTGCTGCCAAATGTCGTTAAATTCAACAATCTTAAATTTTAAGACACAACGATATCACTGCCTACAATAAACTCTGCAATTGAGGTTTTTTATTTGAATAATATACGTATATATGTATCATCTGGCTCATGCATTAGGCCGTGTGTCTCTGGCTCTGCATTCCTATAAGAATTCACCCAAAACCCTCATCTGGCTCATGCATCAGGCCGTGTGTCTCTGGCTCTGCATTCCTATAAGAATTCACCCAAAACCCTCATCTGGCTCATGCATCTGGTCGTGTATCTCACTCTGCATTACCACAAGAATTCACCCAAAACCCTACTATGGCATTCTCATTTTTTTTTATACAAACAAAAAAAATTAACTGTACTAATCTTACATTTCATAATGTCATCATCACTACTTGATTAATAGTTGCTAACGCTTAGATATCTCAAAATATAATTCAATTTTTAAAAGCATAGAGTAAGACATATATATTTCAATTTTTAAAAGCATAAAGTAAGACATGTCACTTTTAGTTTGCTTTCAAACTATCCAACATTAATACATTGTTAAAATGTTACATAATTATTTTAACTTTTAATTTTTAATCATGTACTACTATTACATTAAAATATTTCTAAGAGGCAGGTATAAGCAGCTTTGCTGCTAATTTTACTTGTTTTTATAATTAGTATGTATTATGTGATATGGATCGTCATTGGTTTTGTTTTTTTTTTTGCTGGGGTTTGCGGTTGTGTTATTTTGTCGTCTTTTATTTTATTTTTATAATTAGTATGTATTATGTGATATGGATCGTTATTGGTTTTTTTTTTTTAAGGCTTCTCGCTTAGGCAATTGTGGTTTTATTTTAATAAAATGAAATTATAATATATTTAAAAAAAAAAAATCTTTAGAAGAATATGATTTGAACAGGCTATGAGAAGATAATTAGGGGCGGACGCTCTGCAACTAGGAAGAGGGTCGACTTGAAGATCTTGGCGGCCATGGTTCCTTCCATGGCTGCCAACCCATTTTCCCCTCTAGATTCCTGGTCTTAGCGGTCCTGCATCAGTGGAGGCGGTGGTGTTTCTGTGGTGGCGCTCCCGGAGATGCCCCATATCCACTGCTCATTAACAGGGCGTCACGTATCCAGATCTCCTCATCGGGCTGCTGTTCTTGAATCGTCGACCCCAAGTACAAACCTCACGCGGATGCATCTGCTCCAAATCGGTTCTCTCTGCTGCTGTTTCTGCGTCATCGTCCACCGCCACATCAAGAAGTTCAAGTTTCTTGGATCAAGATCTTGCACACGGGCTGAATGTTTACTGCAATTCGAGCCAGCGTTCGGCTAATGTTGGCGATTGCAGAGCCGTCAGTTGCAGTGCACGAGGATGTCCGAGGCTTGGATGATTTCTTGACCGTGGCTGGAGTAGGGGCTGAGCCGAGTAGGGACCGAGCCGAGCGGAGGCAGCATTAACAGGGTGTTGCGTTTCCTCAAGACGGGCTGCTGTTCTTGATCGTCGACCCCGTATATCACACGCGGATGCATCTGCTCCTGATCGGTTCTCGTCCACCGCCACATCTTGAAGTTCAAGTTTCTTGTTCTTGATCAAGAACTTGCACACGGGCTGTATGTTACTGCAATCGATCCAGCGTTGCCCACGCGATTAGAAGATTAACACGGCTAATGTTGGCGATTGCAGATGGGCGTCTCAGTTTCAATGCAGTGCACGTGGATGTCCGGAACAGGCTTGGAGACCGTGGCTGGAGTAGGGGCTGAGCCGAGTGGGGACAGAGCCGAATGACACACTCTCGGCAGTATGGCATGGAGACGCAGATTCAAGAACCTGAGCAGAGGATGATGGACAGCGTGCGGTGGAGGCTTTGCTTAGGATGTCTGGCCGTTTTCTTCATCAGTAGTTGCTGGCTGAGTTCGCCAGTTTGGGAGATCCAGAGTTTGCTGCTTGTCCACAGACTTGGATCTGCTGTTTATTCTGCTGAGGGTTTCGGTTTGAAGACGTCTTTTGGGTTTCTCTTTACTGTTCAAGATTCATCTTCTTGTGGCGAAGTTTTATTGGATTTCTTTTTTTTGGTTCAGCTCTTTATAAGTTGTTGTATCTGCTTATATGCGACAGAAATATGTGAAAATGTAGGGATCCCTGTGATTCTACTACATCTGCAGAATGTAATTTTAATCATCTTTTTGAAATAAAATTACGGACATTTTCCCAGGAAATTTTTTTTTTTTAAAAAAAATCTTTTGAGAAAAATAATATAAGATTTGAAATATGATTTTTTTTTTTTTAACAAAACTGGTTAAAGAGTTTTTGATTATATAAAAAAAATAGAGATTACAAAAAATTTACGAAGGATTGTTCTCAAAGTAGAATTGCATCCACCAGACCTTGTTCATCTTTCACTATCCTATAACTATCATGAAACTTTCCTAGTCTATAGAGGCTATAGCTCCTTACAAACTGTCCGAGAAGAAGAGTACAGAAACAAAACATAGCTATGAAGGGTGTTTTTTCTTTTTGTCCAAAAAGATATCAACACGTAAATGCTTTCAACATATCAACCCGCAAAAAAACCTCTGTACTAGACATTCCTAAGACTTGGACCTTTGTCCATAAGACAATGTTGTAAGGAACTTCCAAAATTTGCAAAAAAGAAATCATATCATAACCAAAAAACGCAGAGAGCAGTCGATGACTAGAGAACTATAAGAGTGCACCATCCAGAGGTTCTGCATTCCCTTCCTTTGCTGAGCTTTTGTTGATGTGTAGACCCGAATTGACCAACTCGTTTTTTAGCTTATCAATCTTCCTGCCCACTTCCATGATTTTGTTGTTGACAACCTCCATATTTGTTTCCTTGCTGACCTCATGGGAATGAGTTGTGCCCATGGCTTCCTCCAAATTTAAAACCCTCTCGGCTAACTTGTTGTTGGAGTACTTGACCTTCGAGTGCGTAGGCAAGAGAAAAAAGACGAATTAAAGCTCTCTTCATCTCAAGATTCTCATTTTGCAATATGATTTTGTTGATAATATCATATATATGCTTTATTCTTTTCACTTGAATCAAATTAAAAGATAAAACACTATGATAAATCCGTTTACATATAATAAATATAAAATAATAATATATTTTATTATTTCACATATGAAAATATGAAATAATATGAAAATATAATAATAAATATTTGTAATAGGAAATGACATGAAAATATTATAATAAATATTTTTTAAATTATATGATGAAAAGTTTCATATTTCATCATTAATGTATTTTGAAAATAGACCATTGTTCAAGCGATATATCGGAAATGTTGCATTTTTATAGTTAAATAATTTCGTTGTAAATGTGATACGTTGAATAACAATTTGAAATAAAACATTAAATTTATAAAAAAAATATATTATGTATATAGTTTTATTTTAATTATATATATATATATATTAGTTATTGTATTGAGAGACGTTTCTACAATCCAATATGGAGGAGGGCGTTTCTACAATCTAATATGGGGGAGAAGTTACCACGTTATATTATATAACATAACGTTCCTAACCACTATAGAGGAGATGTTGTCAAGGTTCCAACATAGTAATAATTGAGCTGACATAAATTTTAATTAAGAATGTAATAATAACTTTTAAAGAATATGAAAAAGTAATATGTAAAACAATGTAAAAAAATAATAGACCGCGGCTTTTATTAATGTAATAAACCACATTTTGCAGAGATCCTTAGATCTTACAGTTTGTAAAGACAAAAATACTTTTTCAGAGGATGGACTATCATAAAAAAAGATATTGTGTATGTACATACTGATCTAAGTCCTCATATTACATGTAAAAATCAGGTAAATGCTAATAGATAATTGTTTTGAAATTGAACAAGCCATAAAAATATGGGCTATCTTGGATATGGACTATGAGCATACTGAATCTCATTTCTATTTTCATGTTCCCATCTGATCTATTGTCCATCGTCTACCTATAGACTTGACTTTGACAAAATATATGTTTGGATATTCTTTTCCTTGTAAATATGTGCAAAACCGACAGACTGAAAGACGCCCCTGAATCTAATGATCTCCTCATAAATTAGAGAAAGGAGGGTATTCTTGGGGGTTTTCCTCTCCTCTAACTAGACTATGACTAGTTTTGAATCCCCAAAAACATGTAGCTTTTGGACCCCCTTCTCATGTACCAAAATCAAAGCAACCTTTAAAGCCACAAGTTTTTCTTTGTTGTTTGTGCTTGTGTCCATACCTGCAACAAATTTTATCCAATGAGAGTCATTTAGGTGCACAATACCCCCAAATCCCCCCTAGGGGAATTACCTTGTGAAGCTCCATCAAAATATAAACAAGGTTCCGATCTATCTACAAGCTCTTCCACAATTCTTCTAGGTCTAGGAGTCTTATCCAATTGAGGGAAATGACTAAAAACAACCAAACCTTTTGATGCATATACTGCAAGGGAGATATATAAATTCTCAAATATAGCTTTGTTTCTAGCTAGCCACACTCCCCATATGAAAATAATAGGTAAAGCTAAAAGATTCTTGTACTCCAAATTGTTAGATCAAGAGGCAAGAGCTTGTTCTATAGAATTACCTGTCCAAATAAGAGGATGACCACCAACCTGAGATGCATATTCCCGCATCTTTGAGACGTAGGAACGTGAAATAAAAAGAAGATCAATGCTTTCATTATCTTCCTTGCAAAGAGAGCATCTACATGGGCCATTTAAATTTTTTGTTGAAAGTGATCCTAGACAAGAATCATGTTTGATAAAGCTAGCCAGAGAAAAATCTTACACTTTAGGGGGCACTTAAACTTCCAAACTGTAGCATGCCACCATAACAGATCTAGATGATCCTCCTCTTCTCTGATTACCTTGTATCCAATTCTGGGGAGATAGGAACCTCCAGATGAATTCTTGGACCACATTAACTTGTCCTCAGTGTCATTGATTTTGATATGGCTATATTTTAGAGCTTTTATGTATATGTCCCATAAAATCCTATCATCCCGAGTCACTATGCCAACAACTTCAACGCTCAACCAATGTTGAGAATAAACAATTGTGTTATAGGATCTAAAATCTGAGTAATGTATATAAAACTATTATCCCTTGACATCTTCACCAATCCCAAAGGGAGTCTATGATCACCATCACACCCAATCCATGAGTCTTGATCCAACCTGATCTTTCTACCATTACCAACTTTCCATTTCAACCAATCTCCAATGACCTCAAAAACCAATAAGCAAGCTCTCCACATAATAGATATATTCCTGAAATATTTTTTTTGAGTCTTGAACCATTCATCGACTGATAGAGGGGTAATGTATTTTTTATAGACCACGCTAACCCACATACCTTCACCTTGCAAGATCCTCCAAACACCATTAGCCTCTAAAGCCTTTGCAAAAACAATTGGGGTTCTTTAAGCCCCAACCACCCAACTCTTTTGGCCATGCAAGATTTCTCCACGCTGCCCAATGAGGTGAAAAACCATCCTTACTTCCTTTCCAAAGGAAATTGTAATTAATCTTTCTAATATGTTCCAATGTACCACATGGTACATAAGCCAAGGAAAGCCAATAAACAAGAATTGCTTCTAAAATAGACTTTATTGGGACTAATCATATTAAATAGTTAAAGTATTATTTAACGTGGTATATTGGGATGAGTTTAAAACATCAAAATAATTTTTATAGGAAAATTAAAAAGTAAAACAATGTAGAAAAAATAAAAAGTAAAACAAGGTAGAAAAACTAAAAAGTAAAACAATGTTAAATACTTAAAAGTATATAATATGGGACAATAGGTTAAGGCCTCCTTTTGCCTGGCAATATATGTTAGGAAGGTATCTTCAATATGTAATTTTGTGTTTTTATAAGTAAAATTACCATTTTTTCCTCTGGAAAAAAATTAAAAAGTAAAATAACGTAAAATAGTTAAAGGTATATAAATCATTAAAATTAAATAGGTCAAACCATGTTATGATCATTAAGGGGATTTGATCCCTCTAGGCCCATGGTAGATCCAAGGCTTAGATGGATCTAGGCTAGTTTAAATTTAAGTCAAAGCTAAACTATTTACACTATCACATTTGGTTTCTAGCTTGGTTATGACCTTGAAAATACACACTCCTGCTGCACCAACCATAGGCATGTTATCTAGCATATATTATTTCTGCTGAGATGCCACCCTCACGTTGGGCCATGAGGCTGTTGAAATATTGTAACTTCTAAGAATATTATATTTGTCCTTTATTATTCCGGAGATGTTTCATTCCTCAGTGAAGACCTTATTGTATATCCATAGATGTTTATTCCTCCGTCAGAATGTGGTAACTTGGGTTATTAGACTTCCCTAGTGGGGATTGACCCTGTATGAGTTATGTGGGTCAAAGGGTTATTAGACCACCCTAGAGGGGTCGGCCCAGTCAGTTGTAATGGGGTGTTTAACCCAGTGGTTAATTTGGGGCCGACCTAGTTAATGTAAAAGACAAGTCGGATATGTGTATAAATAGAGGAGGTGTGTTCCTCATTTAACACACACACACTCACTTGTGAATAGCGCATAGGTGAGGGAGAGATCTGCTATGGAGGAGAAGGAGCACATGTCTATGGTTTACATCTTTGTATTTGCAGGTCATCTATATTGAGGAAGCTTTGCTGGGTTTTCTACCCCATGAGGGTTTCCCAGGATAAATCTGCGTCTCTTGTGTTTATGCTGTGCTTGTTGTTCTTTCAGTGATCCTGTATATGCTATTGTTGTGAAATGGAATGTAATGCTAATGTTTTCTGTCTTAGCATATTGAATCTTAACATGGTATCAGAGCTAACCTGAAGGAAGGCAATGTATGGCACTTACGACACTTGCTTCACTTGCGACAATTTGAAGGTTAGGGTTTTGTATAGCAAAAACCAGTCATCGTGGCACTTTCGCTATAAATCCATTTTGGCGAAGTTTCAGGATCTGAAACCTTTACAAGTCGTAGATAACATCCCCATGTACCTTGTGTCCAAAGGACACCCTCAGATTCGTTGTACTCTGTGAGTTATGATCAGTACAAGTTAGGGTTTCTGCCTCTTCCAGATCTCAGTCATAATCAGGTGACCTAGGAAAAAAGGTCATAACTTGGGTTAGGAAGCTCCAAATGCAAGTTCGTAAAAAGTGACAAGTAGTGCATGGAATGTACTATCTCAGGTAACTTTTTCAGAGGCCGAAGTTGAACTAGTGACACGTGGCACGCTGTACAAGTTTGCTCTCCTGTTTTATCCCATAAACAGGTCATGTTGCGAAACTTGGCATAACTCTCTCTCTCAGAGAATCCAATTGAGGTCAGACCTGTGGGGTTGGAAAGAGGATAGGTCGGGCTACCACAGGAAGAAGTTTTAGACCCTGTGGATTCATAATTTCAGAGTTACACCAGAAACAATCAGGTGCATATTTTTGTCAAAACATATTTGGATTTTGAGCACCTTCATTCTTGAATCGTCACTACTGTGGAAAATTAAGGTTTTGGAGAAAGTTGGAATTTTTGGAATCGGAGTCCGCGGCTGAATGCTACTCAGAAAAATCAAAATTTAGAGACCAAGATCGAATTTTTTGGTTGGTCAGAAGGGTGGGCTTGATCAAACCCTAGTTCGGGATCCTGTCCAGAAGATCCAAAAGTTTCAAAGGCAATTTTGAGGGGTCAAATTTTGGAGATTTCAAAATTGAAGTATGCTAGCTTGATCAGCTCAGCAAGGCACATCTTTCCATCCATTCAGAAGTGTGAAAGTCAAAGTTTGAATTCTTAGGGTTTCTCTGACAAACCCTTATCGAGCTCCAGATCCAGTTTCAGGGGGAGATGAGGCTAAGGCCTTACATAAGAAGACTACAAGAATTCCCTGACAGGTATGACTTGAGGAGATACAGGTATGTGTTGAAATCTATTCATGATTAAGTTTAGAATATGCTTGTCTTCATATTATTGAGGTTAGTACAATCTTGATTAATCTTAGAATTGTCTTATCACCCTAGTAAAAGTATGAATGCATGTGCATAATAGAAGACATTCTTTGATCAAGGTTATATGATTGTACTAATGCACCTGTGGTGTTGTATGAGGATGATGTTGTCTGCTAACAAAAGACATGTACATCAAGAAAGACAAATCAAGTTCTATGACCTTGATGACATAAAGACAAAGACTTATCCATAGTCTTTAGAAGCTCTACTTACGAGGTATGTATGATTTATTTCTATTATGCTTAACTTATGAGGTATGCAGGTTACTAGCACAAGGTCTCTAAATCATTGAAGAGACTAAAGATATTGTTTGGGTATGTTAGACATAACTAAGCATGTATACTAATCCATGTATGTTTTCCCATGTCAAGTTAGAATCCTACTTTGTGCTAGGATCTTAGTATACCCATGTATTGAATGATCATGACCATAAATATTCAAGATTACTTAGAATCATAATGTTGTGATAATATTGAGTTTATACTAATGAATGTATGATTATGTATGAGATCGTGATGATGACACTAGTGCACACTTAAGCATGCATAGTGGTCAAGGATGGATAGAAGCTCATGACATGGAAGGGAAGTAGAGGCCAAGAAGGAAGCAACCTCACAAGACATAAAAATATAAGTATTTGAATTGTTATTTGAGTTACTGAATAGTCTATGATATTGCTCATAATAGTTGTATGCATGTTTGTATTCCTAGAATATATCATGCTAAGTGTAAGCATCCACATAGCATTGAACAGTATACTACTAATATGCATATGATTGGTAAGTTGGACAAACATTCCATTGTTGCTTGTCTAGAATGAAACCTCTTTGCTGACATGCTGAGAGCTGTGCACGCTCTTGATAGTATGTTCTGGTAGAGATGGAAGGCATCTAGATAGCCATTGTATGCATACAGGATATGGAAAAGTGTTGTGCCAAAGTATTGGTCAAAGTAGTTGCATAACCATGTGAATCATATTTGTATGCATAAAAGGTTGTCATGTCAACATGATTTGATGATTATGAAGTATTACTAATCATGTACTTAATTTTTATTTGTAGGAAAGATCATGAAGAATGATGAACACTGAACAAGTGATGGATGTTCAACAAGAATACTTACAAATCAAACATATTATAGCCACCTATAGCAAGCTCGTGGCTAGAAGATTCTCTTAGAAAGAGGAAGAGGATCATGACGAGTTGTTTTCTCCAAGTGGATAGATAAGACCATTCTCTTAACGGTGTAATTGAAGAAGAAGTGCGAATCCAGAAAAAATCCCAAGAAGATAGCTTTGTACGGGTACCCAAGATCGATAGCCATTTGATGAGCTTAATGATCACCATGGGTGATGAAGATTTCAACCTTTGCTACAAGGTTGAAGATGGTATCTATATACAAAAGGAACTCACCACAGAGTTCGAATGATCTTGAGGCACATATCAGTAGACCCATCTAACGAGAGATGGCACAGATAGATATGTAGAAGATCACTCAATGCAGAGTGTGAATGATGTTCAGCCACAGAGGAAGAATTGATAGCTTCTTGACAAGTTTGGGCTTTACCAAAGTAAAGTTGATCCTAACCTTTACCTTAAGGTTATGGATGATGAATCTGTTGTACTATTATTGTATGTGGATGATCTCTTTCTGTCAGGGAATGAGAAACAGATCATGGAAAGCAAGAAGAAGCTAGCTACAGAATTTGAGATGAAAGATCTCGGATTGATGCATTACTTCCTAGGTCTAGAAGTATGGCAAGGCTCGGAAGGAATCTTTCTCAAACAGGAAAAGTATGCTATGTAAATCTTGAAAATATTTGATATGTTGGAATGTAAAGCCATGGCCACTCCCATGGATTCCAACTTGAAGCTGTTAGTTGATGACTCATCAGAGTTAGTGGATGTGACTCTGTACAGACAAATTATTGGGTCATTGATGTATTTGACAAATACTAGACCATACATATGCTTTGTCGTAAATACATTGAGTCAGTATCTAGTGGAACCTAGAAGAGTTCACTTAATAGCTGCAAAGCATGTGATGAGGTATCTAAAGGGTACGATAGATTTTGGTCTATATTATCTTGGAGATCATGACTTCAGATTGCATGGCTACTCAGATGCTGATTGGGCAGGAAGTGTCTCAGACAGAAAGAGTACATCAGGTGGATGTTATTGTCTTGGATCTGCCATGACCTCGTGGTTTAGCAGGAAGCAGTCTAGTGTGGCTCTCAGTACAACTAAAACGGAATATATAGCTACTTGCTCTGCTAGTTGTGAAGCAGTATGGCTTCGAAAACTGTTATCAGGACTATTTGACTTAGAGATGGAACCCACTGTGATCCTGTGTGACAACCAGAGTTGTATCAAGATGACAGAGAATCCAGTGTTCCATGATAAGTCAAAGCACATAGAGATCCGATATTTCTATATACGGAATATGGTGCAAAAAGGAGCTATCAAGCTCGAGTATGTGAGCACTGACGAACAAGTTGCCGATATATTGACCAAACCTCTGTCTCGAGTAAAGTTTGGGTATTTCCGAGACAAGCTTGGTGTAGTTCAGAAGGACCCTCCTCGAAAGGGGGAGTGATGTGGTCACTGAAGATGAGATTGCCTGCATCGACAGTGAGGTCGATGATGTGGATACCTATATTTGTGATGCCGACAATAAGGTCGATGTATGGTCCTCAGTGGACAGGTGGGGATTGTATCTTCCCCAGACTTCGATCCCATAATTGATCCGTAGACAGATGTCTCTGAGAATGAAGTCCTTAGTGGACAGGTGGGGATTGTATCTTCCCCGGACTTCGGTCCCAGAATTGATCCGTAAACAGATGTCTCCAAGAATGAAGTCCTTAGTGGATAGGTGGGGATTGTATCTTCCCCGGACTTTGGTCCCATAATTGATTCGTAGACAGATCTCTCCGAGAATGAAGTCCTTAGTGGACAGGTGGGGATTGTATCTTCCTTGGACTTCGGTCCCAAAATTGATCCGTAGACAGATGTCTCCGAGAATGGGTCCTTAGCAGACGAGTGGGGATTATATCTTCCCCAGACTTCGGTCCCATAATTGATTCGTAGACAGATGTCTCCGATAATGGGTCCCTAGCGGGCGAGTGGGGATTGTATCTTCCCCAGACTTTGGTCCCATAATTGATCCGTAGACAGATGTCTCCGAGAATGGGTCCTTAGCGGACGAGTGGGGATTGTATCTTCCCCGGACTTCGGTCCTAGAATTGATCCGTAGACATTTGTCTTCGAAAATTGATGATAGGACTGCATCGTCCCTGGACATTTGGTTCAAAATGTACGTGATAGGATTGCATCGTCCTTGGACTCATGTCCTAAAGTGATAAGGATTGATTATCCTGGAAGTAGATCTGGACTGCATCGTCCATAGACATGAGACTTGTCTAAAATTGATAAGGATTGATCATCCTGGAATTTGATCTGGATTGTATCATCCATGAACCTATGTCCTAAAGTGAGAGTGATTGATCATCCCGTAATAGGATCTTGTGTAAGGCAGAGTATGTTGCTATGACGATGCTGTCGATCGAGAGGATCCAGTTGATGATCCAGATGCTGTAGATCGAGATGATCCATATGTTGTAGATTGAGACGATCCAAATGCTGTAGATCAAGATGATCCAGATGCTGATGATCGTGTGATGATGATGTTGATGATCGTGTGATGACGATGCTGATGATCGTGTGATGACGATGATGATGATCGTGTGATGATGATGCTGATGATTGTGAGGATCCAGATGTTGATGTCGATGTTGCTGTAGTTGTTCGAGTGCTGCAGAAGATGAAGACTCAGTATTGAAGATGTTGATGTTCCAGTATTGAAGATGTTCCAGTAACTGCTTGAGTTACTGATGATGTTGAGAAAGCTTCCAATGATTTATAGATGTATCATGTATGATGTTGATGACTCCTTGCTCCTGCAGATGTTGTTATAATATCCTTCTCGTTAAGGGGGAGTGTTGAAATATTGTAACTTCTAAGAATATTATATCTGTACTTTATTATTCCGGAGATGTTTCATTCCTTCGTGAAGACCTTATTGTATATCCATAGATGTTTATTCCTCCGTCGGAATGTGGTAACTTGGGTTATTAGAATTCCCTAGTGGGGGTCGGCCCTGTATGAGTTATGTGGGTCAAAGGGTTATTAGACCACTCTAGAGGGGTCGGCCCAATCAGTTGTAATGGGGTGTTTAACCCAGTGGTTAAGTTGGGGCCGACCTAGTTAATGTAAAAGACAAGTCGGAGATGTGTATAAATAGAGGAGGTGTGTTCCTCATTTAACACACACACACTCACTTGTGAATAGCGCAAATGTGAGGGAGAGATCTGCTATGGAGGAGAAGGAGCTCATGTCTATGGTTTACATCTTTGTATTTGCTAGTCATCTATATTAAGGAAGCTTTGCTGGGTTTTCTACCCCATGAGGGTTTCCCAGGATAAATCTGTGTCTCTTGTGTTTATGTTGTGCTTGTTGTTCTTTCAATGATCTTGTATATGCTGTTGTTGTGAAATGGAATGTAATGCTGATATGTTCTGTCTTAGCATATTGAATCTTAACAGAGTCCACCAGGGCGAAGGAAACACCTACAAGCTTCTCTCTCTCAACCCACAACTTGTTCTGCTCTATGTGCTTTGTGTTCTTTGTGCTTAGCCAAAAGCTCATCTAGAGCTCTACAAGGATCTCACTAAGCCATCACATCCAAGGAACTTCTTCCAACTGCCCCACGCAACACAAGGAAGGAATTTCCCTTCACTGGTCCATAATTCCCTAAGGAAATCCAATCCTTACAATGCTTACCAGTGTGTGCAGTAAGAGTCCAACTTGTTGTATGCTATTGGAGAACCTCCTGAAACATTAATTCATGGCTTCTCAAGCATCCAAAAGTAGCATAACTCAACGGGTAAAGGTTCATGGCTTGCCCAACCTCTATGCTCACCTACAACTATCTATTTTCCCTTCAAATTTGCAGCTCTATTTCAAATTTCAAATTTACGGGTTAAACACAATCTGGTAATGGTCATGAACAACAATATGAAGCTCTATGTAGTGTAGAAGTCTACATGAGAGAATGATAGAATGAGTGTTGACTCCAAGGGATATGAGATGATGGTGAAAAGACAATTAACATAGCTTATGACCATAGAAGAAAAGTACTTCTGTCAACTAACAAAACTATCACCACCCCCATGCTTCACTGACTGCATGAAATGACTTTTCCCACCAACCTCACACATGCATTCAATAATTGGTTTTAATAGTTGAAAGGAATTAATTGGATCATTTAAAGCACATGACGAAATTTGGATGCGTTCTAAGGTTGACACTTGATAGCAAAGGATTTAGTTTCCCATAGGCCCCTTTCTTCTTCCCCTCGTGGAATCATAGCCCCTCTAGTGCTCTCTACACAACCATCTTTGACCATTTTATTATTTTCCAACATAATGTTTACATATATTTTGAATTGACATGATAATGCAACCATATGGTCCAAATAAAAATATATACATCATACATGCCTAGCTATTCACTAGTCGGGCCTTGGCTTTGAGCTCCGCACTAGGAATCCATACTAGAATATTTACATCATTTACATAATTTTGATAAAATACATTCCAAGTCAAAATTGGGGGTATTACAATATACCTCTCTTGCAATCGTTCATGAGCAATCCTATGAACCGGAAATTGCAACAACTAGTTTAACTTTAGTTAGCTTTTTTGTAGAGTGGAGCATGAAGTGTGCAAATTTCGACATTTGTTAGAAGCTCCATGAAAAAACATGCATGAAAGTTATTGTTTTTCTATGTGCATCCATTCATAGGTTGAAACAAAGAAAAATATGAAAAAGTAGGTTTAAAATTAGAGTCAATGTCAAATTTAAAAAATTTAAAGACACTCGTATGTGCAGACAAGCAATGAATACATAATAGAACAAATACAAAGCAATCAAGGGAAATGGAATTACCACATAGGTACCTAGGCCCCAACTTTCTAGAGTGCTAGGCATGCTACAATTTACTCTACTTTGTGAAAATATATAATTTGCAAATTGTAGCTTCGTCATTTTATTGGTTGGATTTATAAAGGAGAGTCTTTTTTTAGTGGATAAGAAATCACATCGTTGCAAGATAGGTTGATGTCTATAACATAGTAAAAACGAACAAGACACATACAAAGGATCCTAAAAAAAATCATACAAATAAGCACCTCAAAGCAAGTATTTGGTGGTTCCAAGACCTTGTAAGCCACATATTGTAAACAATAATTAACTATAAGCAATAATTTTTCATAAGCATTAAAGAGATGTAAGTGATTTCTACCTTTGATTACAAAATTATGGCAAATTGTTGTGTTTGCAGAACAATTGTATATAACAACAGATTCTGACTGAAGTTCAATGGAACAAGATGCCAATTACATTACTAGATGTTATTAATGAGAAGCAAACTACATTATGAAGATGCATTTTACTTTGTACAGAGTGAATTGGCAGCAGCAATCCGCCTGATCTCGATTTTCATTTTGCATGAGCTACTACTCCATATAATAACAATAGCCATTTTATGAAGGGATGTGGTAATGTATGGACTATAACCTTTCCATCCATAATTCTCTAGTATTTAATACGTGTCATCGTTAGGGCTCTCTTTTCAACATGTTTCTTTGTAACACTAGTAAATACCCGCTCCTATGACGTATGATGAATCGCACCTAAAACTGAGTGTAATGATTCAACTTTTCTAAGTGATATTTTTATTTGGGTAGGCCAATTTAAAAAAAAAAAAACTGAAAGTCCTTAAACCATATTTAATTAATAATAATAATTTATTTTTAAGGTCATAACCAAGCTAGAAACCAAATGTGACATTGTAAACCCTTTGGTGGGTTTCCTAATTTATTAGTTAACTTTTACAAATGATGGCTCAATTGATTACCTTTTGTAGACAAGGGAGAAGATCCCACTCTCGTACTTGGCGATCTTTTGTTAAGGGAGCTTGACCATATCGAAGTGTTGGTTACACCATCCACCAGTGTTGTTGGAGAGAGCATAGTTTGACAAGTAGTAGTTGGGGGCTTGACCATGATAATCCCCCAATAATGCTCTTCCATGCTTCTACCGAGATATATAATAGATCCTTTATAAGACTTTGCAACCACAAAATTTCCTCATAAATGCTACTTTGTGGATGGATTCCCGCTCATTTGAATTGGGGTGTGGACTTATTGAGGAAGACAACCCAACTACAAAAGTTGATGGAGAATTTGATATGTTGTAAGACCAATGATATCTCTTTGGGATTTCGTGGATTGATCCTTAAAGTTGATGGAGAATTTGATATGTTGTAAGATCAATGATATCTCTTGGGGATTTCGTGGATTGATCCTTTGAAGCAACCTAGAAATAATGAATATCTGATAGAAACTGTGAGAGATCATCAACAAAACAAAGCTTGAGTGTTGGGGTCTGAGTATAGATTGCTTTAAAAACATATGTGTTGGCACATGGTTAGGGTTCATATGACTACTGGTTGGAAAGAACCAAGAGACTCCCCTATGTTATGGAGAGAGGATTCCAAAAAATAAGAGGTGTACTTAAAAGAGTCCCATGGGACTTGCAAGTTGAGCTCAAGTTAGACTCCATCCATCATGACTCAATCCAAATTTGCATATAGCAAAAGCCCCCTTAGGAGAACCCCTCATCATCCTTTACCAAAAAAAACAAAAAAGATAAGCACCCCACAACAGTGTATTTAATGCTTGTGCTCGAGATTATGAGCAGTTGGATCTAAATCAACAGGAGATCCAACTACTCATTATCTCGCACCAACAACATTGCGGGTGTATATTTAACATGTGGTTTGAAATTTTTTATTAAAAATTATTTTCTAATTATTATTTTTATTTATAATTGTCAACAAGATTATTTTATCAAATCAAACCGTTTAACCAATAAAAATTAACATTATCTAATTTCAAAATTATTTTTATTTAAAAACAAATTAAAATTAATGACACTATAAATTAATTACAAATCTCATAAATCTAATATAAATTCAACTCAACTTTGACTTGGAGGTGAACGCTATAGTCTGCATGGCAGGGATTTAATTAAAAAAACATCTTGAATACATACATTTATGATATTTATCTTTTTAAGACATTCACCAGTTTGCAATAAAAACAAAAGTAACTTTCAAACTAGAAATATACCTCACCATAGGAGCACGGCATCTTCCACGGACTTGATCGCTTTATGTACTGGAATTATGGGTGAGGGTGGCAGTGCTAACATAACACAACAGAGAAATGAATATGGACTGTTTGATTCCATGCATCGAGGTTTGGGCGTGGTCCGTATATTTATTTAACAGCCGCGATTTTGATTGCTTGCGTGCAAGTTTGGCCCGACTAATGGCAGGGATCCCGATTTTCCAGGCCGCCGGAGCAGACTGTCAGCTTTCCAACGACTGCACTGCAGCAGCGCCACATTTCTATTTGGAACTGGAACGCTCCAGAATTATTGCAGTACCTGGTACGCCACTTTTTTATTATTTCTTGGGCTAAACTATATCCTCAAATTTGATCCTTCGTATATCTCTCTGTCCTCCATCTTGTCTGTCTGTATCATGGCATCTCTTGCTTTTAATGGCTTTGAAGACAACGTACAAAGTCTTACGTGACTCTCTTCCCTCGCTCTCCTCCCATGGGCTAGGGCTCCAATGGGTTTCATTTTTTTGTTTAATGTATATATAGTTGCATGTAGGGGACAGCAGATTTTTATTTGGTTTATTTTGTTTAAATGTATTTGTATCTGCATGTAGGAGGCAGCAGATTTTTCTGTTGGTTTTTTTTTTTTTAATGTATTTGTATTTCCATGTAGGAGGCAGCAGATTTTTATGTTGGTTTATTTTGTTTAATGTTTTTGTATTTCCATGTAGGAAGCAGCAGATTTTCATTTTTGGGATGGTTGTTTATTCAGCTGAATGTGAATGTGGGCATTTCATGGATTGTTTCCTACGGCTAGACGAGGGAGAGTGTGTGGTATCTAAGGGAGTACCAATTACAGTGTAGTGTTTTATATGCAAGAGACAAGCTCGTTAAATTTTAATCCATATACAGTAATCATTGACGTGGGTATTTTGTCAGATACACAGGTTTAGTGGTACAGCCAAGTTAGATGTTTCGTTGAAGGATAGATATCCACAACTACAAGTGAAAAGAAGGTTATGAACCCTGCAACTTTTGGAAGAACACACCAACAAGGGTAAGTTGATATAAAAGTAAGAGAGTGACATTGAAGACTATATGCAGATTGTGTTAGGGTGGTTGGTACCATGGATTCAACCAAACGATTCATTGGAGAACCAAAGCAGACTTGGTACTTGGTACATTGCTCCATCCACAGGAATAGGGATTCAACCAACATATGATTAGTGAAGTGAAGAAAACCCTGGATAGATATCCACAACTACAAGTGAAAAGAAGGTTAGATATCCACAACTACAAGTGAAAAGAAGGTTATGAACCCTGCAACTTTTAGGAGAACACACCGACAAGGGTAAGTTGATATAAAAGTAAGAGAGTGACATTGAAGACCATACGCAGATTGTGTTAGGGTGGTTGGTACCATGGATTCAACCAAACGATTCATTGGAGAACCAAAGGAGACTTGGTACTTGGTACATTGCTCCATCCACAGGAATAGGGATTCAACCAACATATGATTAGTGAAGTGAAGAAAACTTGGTGTCTAGTCCTTTCTCCAGTTTGCTCTGTTATTGACTGAGATTGAACTCAATGAAACTTACCGAGACTGAATGAGACTTGGTACCTGGTCCACAGGACTAGGGATTGAACCTATATATGATTGTGAAGTGAAGGACACTTGGTGTCTAGTGCTTTCTCCAGTTTGCTTTGCTATTGACTGAGTTTGAACTCATCCTTACTGTTTGGTCAAACCGGCTTCAGTTCTATGTGAGGACGAGACTGGAGGAGTCTTTCTATCTGCTCTTCATAGGGCACCATAAAAGCATTAGAAGTGAAGAGTTGATGCACAATGATGGGGCTGCACACATTTGAAAAGCTAGTGTTCAACGGGGTGTCTGGTCTTACATAAAGCATCCAGAGCTTGGCTCAAGAGTCCACTAGATGATCACATCTACGATGCAGTCTGCAGTGGGAGCATGTTGTATCTTTCCTAATAGGAAACCCAATGGAAGTGATTAAGTTCCCTATTCAAGTCAATCTCCAGGTCTGTTTCCAAGATAGTGGATGAGCTTCTTTTGCTTGGCGTGCTTTCATGGTCATGTAAAATCTGTGGTATCAGTTCACTGGTTCCATTGTCAACTGATATGACTTTTAGTCATTACGTTGGGTCAGAGGGGTACACCAAAATTTCTCTATACGAGTTAACGGAGGGAAAATGGAATTCAATGTGATGGGCAGTGGCCACTATGTTAGTTGTCAAACTCAAAGGAGACTGGAAACTTGTGCCAATATTGACGGCTATTTCTCACGGAATGACAGTTACAGAAGGGTATGGAATCTTGCAACAAAGAAACACAGGTGAGTCTTTCTATGAACCCTCTCATACCTCTTCCTCGAGGGAAACTAAATGGAATATTATATGACGGTTGTCTTAATTATACGGCTCCTATTTCTACTTGATGGTTATGTTCAAATCACTGTATGGGCGTCAATATCTCTGTGAAGAAAACATCTGTATAGGCAGTTAGGCACTACCTCCACTTCGAAAAAATAGGTTTATAATGGAAACTTTCAAATGCTGTTCATCCTTAATATGCCGCAATGAAGCTTTCAGATGTTTGCCCTTAATATATGATATTCAGTTGATGTAAGTTGAAATGATATCATTTTTCTGCTGTTTAACTGCATTCCTACCTTATTTCAACGTGAATGTACAAATATAGCTTCCATTGTTGAAAACCAGTAGACCACTACATGCATAAGAATTACAGACGATGCATCTGAACCTTGTCTGGAATTTGAAAAGTTTTGAGCATGTTAGTGGTGGTACACCATTTGTCCTTGCCATTAATTTGTAAATTTCTTCTTTACAAAGGGATTGCTTTCTGCATTTTGAGCTTATGTTCTCTTCCTCAGATAAAGTTGGTTATAATTCAGAACAGGCAGGCGTAGTTAGACAGGGGAATTGCAGACCATGCCCTCGAAGCATGTATAAATCTCTCGTTTTGGAGCATGTTCACAATCAACTGCTGTCATTCACAAAATTTGAGTGAGCGTCTGAAGGAAGAAAATGCACAGATTGGATTTAGGGCCGTAGCATTGAATATGATTCATCATGATTTCATGGCTGTGATTGGCATGGTTGCCCCAAATTGTTTGAATGGTGTTTGTCCCAGGTATGGCTAAGGTCATTGGATGCCGGTTCCATTGAATTCCCATAATAGATGACTTATTGGATGGGCTACGAAAGGAAAGGCAGCAAAGAGATCTATTGTTTATATTAGAGGGTAACAATTTGAGTTGAAATTGCACTCTTAAAATAGCACATGGCACATATTTAGGGTATCTTAAGTTAATGGCAATCCTGTTGTCCTTATCAATGTGCCTAACATTTTTATGGCAAATACAAAAATAAAGATTCCAAGGAAGTTTATTAGTTTTCCTTTCACTTTGTCCTTTTTCACAGTAAAGGTTGCATTGGTAGAAAGGTCTGAAAAGTTTGTGAAATTTGTTCTAAATGCTTAGAATACAAGTTATTTGCAAATGCCAAAAATATATTGCATAATATGGGTCCTCTTTTGAATTTTCTAGTTTTCATTTGCTTCATTGGTCTTTCTATAAAGGAAGAAAATGTGCCATCTTGGAAAACCTATCTACCATTGCAAACATTTAGTTATGTTTTCTCTACGTTCTAGGAGATCCTAGGATAAGATCCATTGATATATGCTCCCATTGTGCTCTTGGAATAGGCAGTGGTGTATACAAACCAATCTTTTAAAACTCAGAACTGGGAGTTGAATCGGTCGAGGCTCAACTCGGACCGGAACCAGAACCGACAATGAACCGGAGCGGTTTGATTTCAATGACTTGGACTATTCAAACATATAAATTTTTTTACAATTTTAATGAAAAATATATATTTAACATTCAAAGTTATGCTTTCAAACCATTAGAGACACAATATGCAAAGTCTACTCATGTATATACCATGTAAGGGTGAATATATCATCAAAATGGCACCAAGTGCAATACATATCTGAATCAAAATTGAAAATACATAATCATCAAACTCTTGGCCTATCTTGGGATCCTATTCATCAATAGCACCATGTTCCCCCCTCCTCTAGGCTCTAGCCCTTGCCTCTACCTCGAATCTAAAAATTGATCCTCCAAGGACATTAGTCAACACCCTACAATTTTGATAAAACTTCCTAATCCAAGTGTTAGAATAAGGTAGAAAAAGCTTCCCATGCTTAATAAGTGATCTTGCTTCACTGAAGGGTACATTTTTATTAAGGTCATGATAGAGGAGTTCAATCAGCTTCAGCAATTAGGCATCAACACCACCAACATCAAGATACATAGAGACTTTGATGTGCTTGATTAAATTCCAATCCCTTACCCCAATACATGATAGAATTCAGTGGAAATGTTGCAATCTTGAAAACTATTAAGTCTGTTGAATTCTGAATGGGATCTAAAATTCTATTTTTTGCATATGAAGTCAGATGAGGTTGGAACCACTCTCAAACATCCTGAAACAATTAATGATAATGTTAAAAATTTAAGTAAAAATTCTTTCATTTTCTATCCTTTTACTTTAAGAATTTAACATTACCATTCAATATCACTAACTTCATTGCCATAGGTGCAAAACCTGTCAATTTTTTTTAAGCACATCTGTGTCTAGCCTCCATGCATGCACCCTAGGCATGTTTGTATTGGCTTGGCCAAGTTAGTGCAAAACAGGCTGGTTTGGTACCGAACCGGTCAAATCAAGGTCTGACTCGGTCGGTTCGGTACCAAACTGGCCTCTGGGCCAAGTTTTGTCCTGGTTTAAGGTTGATGAGGATTGAACCGGTCAACTCGGTTGGTTCTGGTTCCGAGTTGACCGGTTTTTAAAACACTGATACAAACATGTATTTTGATTCATTCCCTTAGCCACCTAACAAATTATGCATCTTTTAACAAACCCTCCCACATCTCTTCTCAAATAGGGTCAATAACGTCTTTCCTCAAGCAGAATTTGGGATTTTAGCTCCTGGAAAGTGCCTTGCATAATCCTCCAATATGCAATTCTCTAACCAAATTTGCGTGCAACAAAAAATCATGAATACATGACTTCTTACCTTTAAATAAATAAACCATTTCTAGGAAATAAACTAATTCTCCTCTTTAATTTTGTGCAATAGGATTTCTATAGCACTCCACAATCTCCGTGAAATTGTTTTGTGTGTACAACTCCTTTATTTGTACAAATGCAACTAGCTCATTTTTCATTGTATTTAACCCTAAGGTTCTCCTACTCAATGCATCAACCACTTTATTTTCTTTCCTGAGATGCGCATCAACATGAACACATAGCTCTATAAAGCCTCTACCCATTCTCATATGCTTCGCATTCAACTTAGCATGATTGTTGATAAATTTTAATGCTTGATGGTTGATATACAACATGCACACTTTTGGTAGTAAGTAATGTATCCAGTGCTTCAATTCTTGTATCACAACATAAAATTTTGTCGAATGTAGAATATCTCTTCCTTACCTCATACAATTTCTCATTGAAAACTGATATCGGTTTTCTCTATTGGTTCATCATTGCTCCATTAGCCACTTCGATATTTGGATCAGATTCTACTTAAAATTTCTTTCTCAATTTTGGTAATGATAACGTTGGTGCTGAACTACGATCCTCTCTTTCAACATTTGAAAATTTTCTATGCTTCCACTGAAATCCTTGTGTTTTCATCCACTTTGTCATTGGTGCACATATTCCATTGAACCTTGTTGTGAAATTTTTGTGAAAATTAGCATAGCCATGGAAACTTACCTCATGTGCATTGTGTAGTACTAAACTTCTAGAATCCATGCTCAATCCTTGCTAGGGGATGAATAATTCCTAATAAACCAACTCTTGCTTCAGGAATTCACTTCTCTTGAAGTTTGTATGCCCAATTTTTCTTTGTCCAAACTTCAAAGTATCCAACACCAATCTGATATGCTATAAATGCTCACCTGCTACCATGATAAATTAGAATGTCATCCAAGTACACAACAATGAACTTACCTTAACTAAGGATGCAATATCCTAGTCATCAATCTCATAAATGTAATTGGTGTGTTAATTAGAACAAAAGGCATGATCAACCATTCATACAACATATACTTCGTTTTGAATTTAGTCTTCCATTCATCTCCTTCTCTAATTTGAAGGAGATAAGTTGCAAGACTTGTTGGATAAGTTGCAACATGCCAAATACTTAATAAACTAGATCTCAAATTGAGATGCTATCAATTGTGATTCAAAAGAAGACACCCGAAAGATCCCCTTCAAGGCAAGCTAAGGACTATTTGTATGGATGGTAATGCCTTTTGGTTTATGTAGTGCACCAAATAAATTTATGTGTTCAATGAATGATGTATTGAGTCCCTTCTTACTTTAATTTGTAGTGTACTGTACTTGGATGATATATTAATTTTTAGCTCTACATGGGATGAGCATATCTCACATCTAATGCAGTTCTTATAGACCAAGGAAACATTAATATTAATGGTTGGCAAACCTTGAGAAATGTGAGTTTGCATGATAATCCGAAGTGAACTAGGGGTATGAGATTGGGGAACTCAAATTGGTTTTGTGAAGTTGGAGGCCATCATCAAGTGGCTCACTCCTATTGATGTCATTGAAGTAAGGAGCTTTGTGAGAGTAGATTGGCACCTTTAAAAATTAATAGCATCCACTTGTTATCACACAAAGAGTAGTTGCCAACTAATGGGATCCTATCTAGGATAGTAGAGGAGGGCAGCTAAACCGGTGACACTTGCAAGGGCCTCGCTCACCACTAGATATAGAGGTTGTCACACTGAACGTGCACTTGTCAGTTTAGATCAAGTCGAAGCAAGATTAAGGGGGAGACCCTAGCCAGCCTGTGAGGGCTAGTGAAACAACTCAAGGCACTCTAGAAGATGTGAGATGAAATCGAGAGTGAGATCCTGAGTGACTAGATCTAGATCTAGGTTAGATAAGTGGTTTTAGGAGTTAGGGCTTGGTTGAGGAGGCTTAGGCAAGAAGTAAATGCTCAACCAAAGAGAAAATGTACCACTAATGAAGTTAGACAAGTAGATCTAGATAGATCTAGTGTCGATCTAAAAGACCCAAATGAGATCCACCCAGGGTTTAGGCAAATAAGAGTGAGGTGGGCCCACTTGATGATATTTGAGGATGGAAAGGCACTAGTTTGGTGGCTAGATGATGGATCTGGAGATTTGAAGGATAACTAACAACACCCACGTGATAGATCTGGAAAAGGACTAAAAAACCAAGGAGTGCGACTTGCCTTAGAGAGGGACAATGCCTGGATCTAGGGGTTAATGGAGTAGGATTTTCACCAAACTTGGTCTCTAAGGTTTTCTAAGAATATTAGACTTGGGTTTTAGTTATTAAGCCTGGATTATCGCTAGATCTATAAAACTAGGGTTTTAACTTTAGTAAATATGAATGACAATTGGATAGAAGTGATGGAAATCAAACGTACCTTGTAGATCTTACCTCAAATGCTTGCGACTGCCAAGTACATTGATGATCCTAACAGTTGGTTACATTTCCAAGTAAGATCGAGCATGTTCCAAGCAAATGCGCGTGGGTTCAAGGAGGAAGTGTGCCCTCTCCACTTGCAAAAATCAAACAACCGAAGTTAGATTTGTTTCACAAGTAAAAAGAAATCATATAAGGCATCTAAAAGATAGCAACTCAATGGAAAAATTCACAATTGGTTACTCCCTAAAAGATGAAGAGATCTGCCCAAGCGAAAGGATGGAGAAACCCTCACAATCCTCTCCCAAGTAAATCGCACCCCTGCAGCAAAGATCAATTTGGCCTCCACTAGAAAAGATATGAAATCATGCTAAAGCTACTTAGATGTCCAAAAGAGAGGCATTCCAATCATGTACAAGACATTCATCAAAGCAAGAGAAGTAGATCTGCAAAATAATATTTTTATTCCAATATTCCAGTGCCAAAAGTCCCTTTTACAAATGGTGAGAGTGGATATAAATAGGCTCTCACAATCCAAAACCTTAAAACCCCAATAGTATGAAGGGCGAGGATCAAAAGATATAATGATAAGATCAATGACTAAGATGAGTCGGACAATTAATACATGAATCACTCAAAATAAAGGGGGACGCACTCCCTCAATGATGCCTAAGGGGGGACGTAAGACATAAGATGTCACTAGCCTACCCACAATACATCATAATAAAATAACATAATATAAAATGTCAAAAGACATTAGGACGTGTGCCCCAATAATACAATAAAACACCCCCAACTAATGACTAGGAGGACGTGTGGACCCCACTGGTGATGGAGACTATGCTGAAGGATATAGAAATCATCAATATTAAGTCTCAGGTCAGTCTCATGCCATTTCCTTACCCCATTGAGCCATATCGATTTCTTTTGTTAGCCATTTCTTTATTATTTTGCTGTCGGAAAACCACCTCTGAAAGATAAAAATGCCTGTAACTCTCTGCTAAGTGCCCTGGGCACCAAACTGACTGCATCAAAATGTCTGGGGATAGGGTAATATGGTAATAATGAGTGGCTGGACCCCATATCCCCTCTGTAGCACCCTAGGAGAAAATAAATGATCTCAATAAGTCCTGTACATGCCATTTTTACATGGCAAATTGTTGTAAAGTGACAAACTAGCAACATCATCAACTGTAAGTGCCTGGAACTGATACTTGAGTGTGCCCATGGACTCAGAATGCCCAAATCCACTAGGAATGAGTACTCATACACCATGTGACCATCAAGACAATCATTTGTAAGCCCATCCATGCCTGGATAAATAAAATAATGGTCTGTAAACACTGATAATAATAAAAATACCACAAACCATCCCCTGAAACCATTGTCTGAAGCATGGAACCATCTAATGGGCACCAAGGGGCCATGAATAATCAATATCGAACACTGTCGACCAAACTCATCCTGGATCCTGCGGTTGACTAGGTCAAGAATGATCAAAATGATGACTCGGAATGAAAATAATTGATGCTGCAAGTGCAACTTGATAAGATATGCTCTCTTAAATATATTGGCAGTAAGACTAAAGCATAAAATGGTGTTTAACTGGCGATTAAGTACATAAAAGATCAATAATAAGTCTAAATCAAAGTAGTCAACCACCACAAACAAGAACCTCAAGTGTATACTCATTTATATACTTGGACATTTTGCTGGTTACGGGTGAAGATGGAAGAAACAAGGCTAGGCTAATGTGATTGACTTGACAACCTCAACATTGTGACATATCGGATGAAGGATAAAGGGGAAACCACCTATACATATGCTGGATAGAGAAACACTAGGGGATGGTGGTGTCTCACAATTGGGGAGAGTGATGAGACTACTTCTAGTAGACTCTAGACAAGCAACCTTTATAGCAATTTAGTTCATAGTCAGCTTGATACACTTTAAGATTTAACATTTATTCACTTTAAAGATTTTCACTAGCCAACCTCCAAAGGTAGGTGCTCTAAGTAGCCTTATGGGCCTCAGATAATGACTCGGTATGACCTCCATTGCCCGCCATCGTCCATAGGTGTGATGGAGTGACCACCCTGTTGCCCTGTAGAGGCAAACGACCTTACATCATACAAGGATGAGTGCGCTTCCCTTGGCCACTGACTAGCTATTATAGATATTTAATTTAGCTGTAGTGTTTAGCAACACTTTTTTTGCTGACTTAGCATCTGTTTAGAATACGACACACTTAAGTTCCGATGCTTTAGTGTCTAAAGACACTTTTGGTTAGGTATACTTGGTTTCGAGGACTAAAGGGCACAATCCCTATGACTAGAATTACACACTCCATAGCCGAGACACAAGGTAAACATGGAGTCTATCCAACACATAGGCATAAGTGGGGGAAGTCCTCAATATCACTAGTTAAGATGTAAGTCGGGATCAAGTCAACAATGGATGATAACGGATGGGTGGGGAAAGTGACAACATGATGCCATGACCAACAAAGACCCTACAAGGGAATGACCAAGTCTATACTAATGAGAAGGGCATGACCAATGAGTATACACAAGAACCTCTTACTCACAGTAATCAAATCACCTCTATTCTAGACAACCAATAAAAAGAACATAGAATATCGCCAGAAAATAACCACCATATACCCAGTTAATACTACCAAGATAAATAAATTAGCACAAAAACAATCCACATGCACAAACCATATACCTGCCAGGTCATATACCTGCATTTGTGATCTGAACATTTGAATGGCATTGAAACACTGCTGCTGAATAGATCATGGGCACTACTATCAATCTGCTCTGGATGATAGAAGAATGGCTAACTCAGTCATCGAGTTGGGGTCATGAGGCTCAATTCTGACATGAGTCCGTGAAATATATAAGCTTTGGGTCCATTGAACATGAGAGTGATCATCATAATGCTGCTCATCATCCTGCTGATCTCGTGCATAACATGCATAATGACTGGCTCATAATTATACTAGGAGCTGGTCTGCAATCATGGTAGCCCGACTACTATGGATGTGACAACACCACTTTCGGCTGAGGTTGCACAATTGCTTGGTATAAAATCTAGTGGCAAGAGTTTCCAATAGGGAAGAAATCGACATAAGGCTTTTGAAGAACTAAAGTAAAAGATCAATCAAGCACCAATCTTGGCATTGTCCAATTTGAAAAAGCCATTTGAAGTGGAGAGGAATGCAAGTGGGTATGCTAATGGAGTAGTCTTGATGTAATGTGGTAAGCTGGTTTGCTATTATTTTGAATTGTTTCATTGTGCATTCTTCAATTACCCCACATATGACAAGGATCTCTATGCCTTAGTGTAAGCCACTAAGAAACATAAGAACAATTAGATGGGCAAGGAGACACGCATCCATCCACACTAATCCCTCAACTCTTCAATACTTGCAAGCCTAGAGTAAGCATCAACAAGCAAGACACTATAAGCGAATGGGATTTTTGTATCAGTTTTATCTTGTCATCAAATATAAGAAGGGGAACACTAACAAGTTGGTATACATGTTGTGAAGGCCATCAACACCTAAGATTATGTCTTGGGTACTCTTATGCGCATGCAAGTTGCAACCTTTCACTTATGATACATACATAGCAAAAAACAAAGAAATATGAGGACTTCAAGGAGTTATGGCCAAGCCCATGAAGAGGAAGGCAACAACAAGGTTGACCACCATGCTTGTATCGCACAGGGTCTCCGCACTAGCACTCTTGTCTTCCTTAGGGTTTACAAACCCTAGCCACGTAACATGACACAGTCACATAGGTACATGGCAAGACTAGTGCTAGTGTCCAAGTTTACATGTCCATCCTAGGGTTTGAGTCCTCAAAACCATTCTTGAACTCTTGCTTAAATACAAGCAGCAAGACCTCCATGGAACATCAAAAGTACAATAAATGAGTCTTCTGCAAGCAAGGCATCTCACCCAACTCTAGACTCGTTAAGCTAGGTTTTGCATGGCCTTGCACTAGCCTCTAGGCATCCCACAAGAACAAGGCTCCAAAGGTAATTTTTGGTATGGGAAAAGAAAGGTAAGGACTTTTTGGGCCTGTTACGCTTCTGCAGCTTACAACGTTCCAATAGGCTGTTTGGTAGAAGAGGGCTAATTTGTTTTTAAAAGGCCAAGTGTGGGGCTTTCTGTGTATGATTGGCCATGATTGGGCTCCTTGGTTTTACACTTGGAAGTACTATGGCTTAGTGGCATTGCTGACTGCCCCTGTATAGGGATTTTAGCCATAGGGTTGGTGTCCAGGGCTTCCTAGGGTGGGCCATTGGGTCACAGGACCACCATGTTTTTCTACTTTAATGGTAACGATGTTTCATCTAGGGATGTCATCCCTAGTCCTTCACTCCTCTCACACCCCACTTGGACCTTTCCTGCAGCAGTTTAGATCCTCTCTAACCAAAACAACCCTATGACATCATCCTTTGATCAAGCCTCAAGCTAATGCAAGGGGGATGTTGAGGGACTTTTCATCACTCTAGGGTTAGTTGGGGCATGATGTCCCCCTTGAGCTCACTTTCTCCATCAAAGTGAGGCTTTAGCTTGCTTATTTTTAGCATATTTCGTCATTTTATGCTTGTTTTATGGTCTAGTCCTATTTTAGATTATTTTAGTATTATTATTGTTTTAATTTCAAATTGACAAATTAAGACATGTAGGCTTGATAAAATTAAATGTTGTGATACGATGGATATAAATATCCTATCAAAATTCATTTGTAAAACACAACAACACATGGGATAAGACTGTTTATTCTTTCTCTCCTCTTGTATGAGGCTTCTATGTGATGTGCACCTCTTGGGATGATGTTTTCTTGGCTTGAATGGTGAATGAAGGTGAATTCTAGGGTTTCTCTTTGCACATACATGTTGATGCTAGAATGGTTGGTGAACTCATGCACAAAAGGTAACCTATTGTCTAATCTTTGCTCATCTTTTGTTAAATATTGGTAAGTCTTTCTCTACCTTCTGTTGAATGGTGCTATTAAGTGCATTCCTCTTGTTTGGTTAGGGTTTTCTTGTCAATATTGTGTCAATTTGTATGGTGAAAAACGTCCTCTTGAAGGAGTTTTTCATTGTTTTGGGCCTTGTATCTCTTCTTTTGCCCTAATTATGCTCCTTACAACGAACCCTAGGGGTTGTTGTTGGATGCCCTAATTTGCAAGCTTAGAGAAACATACCAGGAGGGACGTAGATCATTGATCCCTCATATGCCCTAGGGGATAAGAGAATAATCATATCCCTTGTTGAGTCACTCTTTTTACAAATTCCTAGCATTTTATATCTAAAAAACCCTAAAAATTCAGAAAACCCTAAAAATCTAAAAATTCAGAACTTCAAAAATAGTTACAATTTTGCAAAAGTAAGCCTACAAAGGGGCTTGCCCTCCCTGATTTGTCCCTCAATTCTCAAGGGTGTCATCTTTCCTCCTGTCTGGTACCCCAAAACTTGGCCTCATGGACCTACAAAAAGCCAGTCAAAACAAGTTAGGGCTGAGGTTTGTGTAAGTTTCAGGGGTAGCATTAAACTCGATCTTGGCTGGTTGGTCTTCTCCTTGCTAGTGCGAATTGGAATATGCACTTGATTTCCTTTTAATGTTGATGCATTGACCATATACTGCTGGTTCAAGTTACTGTACACCGCTCCTTGCATCTCTGCTATTCACAGTGATTTCAAGTACTGGTTTAAAGGTCGAAATACAATGCTAGTGTAGACACTTTATAGCTGGTAAACACTACTGCCGATATAAAAACATTTAAGATGAATGCAAATTATTACTGCCGTTCATGAAAGACTTCTGTACCTTACTTATACCATTGTTGAATGCCAAAATATTGTGTGAATTTATGCCGATGATAAGTATTGATGCTATATGCCTAAACTTACTATCTTCATATTGATTTATTAAATATATTGTTGAAGTATATTGTAGCTTATGAACTGATGATGTTACATACCTGGTGGTTACTAGTTGGATACTCATAAAAGCTGAGCATTAAGGTCATACCCACTGCTGATAATAGTGTTTGAGGCCTACTTTCATGCTAAAACTAATATCTACTAAAGAATTGATGATACCAAACTTGGTACAAGTATTAACATTGAATATTTACTTCTTAAAAGATCCAGTGCTGATATACTTCCAGCTAAGTCACCTAACACGAGGACACGAGACATGAGTGTCCCCAAAATACAAGTGTCCCCACGGGACACGGTGACCCCCGGAATCAGGACACGAAGGACACGTTTTATATACATATATATATTTTTTAAATATATTAAAATTAAAAAATATAGACATATAGATCCAATAAAATTTAGAAACTAGAACATTTACAAATATTCAATAGAAATTAGAATCAAAACACATTAATGATTACACATTTGTCATTCACAATTCACAACACATTTGTCATTCACAAATCACAATGAGACACATAGATGCATGTGGGAACCATATTTCTCATTAAGTCATCAAAATCAAAATGTATTACATAGATGTCGGAATGCCACTAGGCACTGGAAAATGCCAAATAGACTAATAGATTTCCAAGTGAAGCTTTATTTTTCAATTCCCATATGAATTTGGGAGATTATTTTTTCATTCAAAAGATGAATAAACTCCTAAAACCATTAAGAATGGTATGGAGTCTGGACTGTCATAATGTTTTATTTCACAGTTACCAATATAAATTGGCCAAGCAATGCAAGTTTTGCACTCAGTAGTGAAGAAGACAATAGTGTTTTATGGAACTGATGAACTCTCGAGGCTATGGAAGTTAAATGTTAGACTTTGTGGCTGCTATCATGTTAGTGTGCGTTTTAGGAAGGCTTAAGAAGATAAAAAATGAGGTGGAACTTATGAGAAACCTTTTAGCATCAATACAATATAGAACCATCGCAAATTACAAAAGCTTGAATAATAATTTTAAAGTTTATTTTAGCGTTCATGTGTCCTGGAATCGGGACACGGTTTGTAGAGTCAGGACACGAGTGTCCCGAAATCAGGACACGAAAAAAGTCGTGTCCCCCACGTGGGGCAGTCGTGTCCGCGCCCAAACGTGGCCCATGGGACACTTGGCCCTAGAGGGACGTGTCCGGTTTCTTAGACTTCCAGGTACTTGCCTGCGATTACTAATCTTTGACTCCAACCAAGGCACTGGTCACGATTATAGAGTTGCATAGAAAAACTTGTGCTTTGTTAAGATTGTTTGCAGGCATTAACTGGCTCTCCCCTGGGTATACAATTCCCAAAGAAGTCAAGGAGCTAGACCGAGGTGACATTGGGTCTAGCCTTCCTTTTACATGCTTGCCAAATCGAGCCTTGCTAGTTCATTTGGTAATAGGGCCTATTTTAGGGGTTGATCCTGATTTGGTGATTTGGCCTCTTAAAAATTTTGGGCCCTATTTCAAGTATTAAATCGACATTTTTGGGGCAAAAAGTTTGTGAATGTAGTTCACAGCCTATTGAGAGCTTTCCAATAGTGGAAAGAGTGTCTTAGTTCCAATTCATCTGAGGGAGTTATGCCTTTGATAAGTTGACCTATGCTTTGATGAATTTAGTGCTAAGTGGATGGCACATCAATGCACGTTACTCACATATGTAGAGCTAGTCATCCGTGGACAAAAATATTTTAGAGGGTCCCAAACCATAACCCTAGTCAATAGATAGGAAGTGCGAAATCCCTAACCATAAACCTAATGACTATTAGGACATGTTAAAAATTGAGCTGCAAAGGTTCCTATCATAATGATATATTGTTCCATGATGAATGGAGTAAAGGAATGGGATATCATGGTAGAGTGGAGGAAAGGGATGATCATGTAGTAGTTTATTTGGGTCACAATGCCCACCTACTCAATAGTGAGTGATTATCTTTCTTTGTAATTTGTATTGAAAATTCGAGAATAAAAGGACAAGGCACAATCCTTATTTCTTGTTGGAGTTTTCCCAAACTAAGTTTCTTCAGGGCATATCGTGTGCTTAATGTGTTAATGGTGTGCTCTTTTTACTGTTTTTTTTTGTAGGAAAACCTTGCAGGAAAACCCTTAGGCACTTCCTTGCATTTTTGGGATGGTTCCAAGCGTAAACACGTTGACATTGATTACAACGTCTGACTTGGAAGGGACATTGGGTGAGGCATGCAACAGACACATTAACAAGCCCAAAAGATTGATCTTCACACCTCTTGCATGAAGTTGAAAGCACTCAACCAATTGAGCTAGCTCATCGGGTTATGTGTTGTTTTTTTATTATAGCTTTTCTCTTATTTTCTTTGTTAATTTCCATATTGAAACCAATATGATTCTAATATTATATTTTGATCATAAGTAATTATTATGCAATAGACTACAACCTTATATCATTTGTGGTATCATCTTAAGATTTGTTGTGACAAACTATCTAGTGGAATATCCATGGCAATTTATAGATGAAAGGAATTGTTGGTTGTAGTTGGAGTCTCTCTAAAAAGCAGCGAATTGGTGACAATAACTCTTAGGAGTTACCAAAGTCCAACAAAGTGTCCATCACAACATTGATGATTGAGCATATCAACAAGGAAACTTGTGATCTCATTTGAGGATTTAGTACGTCTCTTCCTACGGGTGGAGTAGGTACATAAAAAGTATAAGGAGGAAGGAACTTTTTACAATGCTCCAACAACAAAATAAAAATGTAAATGAAAACAACATAAAGGGAGAAGTTGACAAATCAGGGAAGAAAACGGTGACAAGAGCACATTGTACAACCACATCAAAAGTTTGTTATTTATGAGAAGCCCAGCCATTTCATGAGTGAGTGCAAGGAAAGGAAAGAGATTTGGCATTCAAAAATGAAACACATGGAGATAATTTTGCAGGGGATGATGAATGAAGTCAAGATTTTGTATTTCTAATCTCATGAGAGAACATGGAGACAAATGTCTAGTATATAGATTCAAATGTGGTCATGCATATGACTTATGAAAGAGATTGCTTCAAGGATTTGGATGAGAACAAGTTAACAATAAAGGTTGTCACTTTGGGAGATAGGAGAACAAAAAAGGTATAGGGACAAGGACATGTACCAATAAAGTTGGGAGATGGATGGTACACAGTGTAAGAAGTGTCTCATATGCACTTAAGATTGAAGCAAAACTTGATTTTTGGGAGTGTAATGGCTAGGCAAAAGGCGTAGGTGGAATTTGGTGCTAAGAAGTGTCTCATAAAGGACAACAATAAGGTCGTTGCCAATGGGACAAAAGACAATGGTCTTTACAAGTTTGATTCTTTGCTAGTAATTCTAAAGGCAATGGTGGTGGAAGCAAAATCACAAATTGTGCTATTGCATAGGCAATATGGAGAATTGAGTTATTCATATATGGAGCTTTTAAACATGAAAAACATGGTGCCCAACCATGATAGGAGAAGCAAAGGGATTTGGTGAGGCATGTTTTGTAGGAAAATAACATAATGAGGACTTTGAAAACTCAAAGTGGAAGACAAGATTGGTGTTGGATCTGTTGCACAGTGATTTGTGCGATCCTATGAAGTCAAAATCAGTAGGTGGGTCCATATATTTCATGACATTAATTGATGACTTCTCTTGGAAAATTTGGATGTATATCTTGAATGATGTGTTAGAGGCATTGGAATTTGTCAAGTCATTCATTGCAGAAGTGGAAAGATATAGTTGGACATAAATAACCATACCTAGGATAGACAATGGAGGGTAGTATGTTTGTAACGAGCAAATTCCATGTCATTCCTTGTTTATAACAGAATCATTGATACTATGTTGAAACCCTGGAATACATTAATTCGTTGTATGTGAATGGAATTAACATGGTAAGAATAGTCATAATATAGCTACAATAGCGGCAGCAGCATCATCTAGAGTTGCCTCATTTCGAAGACATTTACTTAGATTAATTAAAATCTAAGTCCCTTGGTTCATGTTTGTTTTTGGATTTGAGGACTTGAATTTGAAAAAGGTTCATTAGTGCAAAAAAATATGATAAAACTTGTCATTATGTTCGATGAAGGCAATCGAGAGAAATCAATTGTGAATTAAATGTCATCTCTCTCTCTCTCTCTCTCTCTCTCTCTCTCTATATATATATATATATATATATATAAACTTGTCAGTATGTTCGATGAAGGCAATCAAGAGAAATCCATTATAACTTCATATGTTCAAACAAAAAACAAATACAAATGTTTTTTAACTTCAATTTTGACCCACAAATATGTGAATTAAATTTCATCTCTCTCTCTCTCTCTCTCTCTCTATATATATATATATATATATATATATGATTTTGTATTTTTAAGTTTTTTGTATTTTTAAGTTTTAACGTTTATTTTTGAAACTAATAAAAAGTACTGCATGGTCAATTAAATTCCCCACTGCTTGAGACTTGACAAAACATGAGCCTTTTTTGAAAAGCTTCTCCATGCACAGTGACTAAGCATCCCATTGAAATCCCACTCAGACAAGACAGCACATGCAGAACTTGCACAGGCGACAGAGTTGTCCTTTCTGAATTCAAATCAAATTATGGTCATAAAAGACTAGAGAATAAGGAGGTTACTGAGATTCAGTTTGCAACTTTTGTTGCTGTGGGTCGACCTGAACTTTAAGGCTTGTAAGGTTCTTTAAAGCAAGCTACAGACCAAGCCACAATAATCTGTGTCCCACTCTCCATCGTCAAGTTATTTTGCATGCTTATGATTGTGTAATTAGGACCCTTGTATTTTTTGGCTGTATTTATTATTATTTATCTGATGTTCTTTAGTTGCTTGGGATCATAGTTTAGAGGTCCTAGAATTAAATGCTTAAGCAAGGATATTTTTTTTTAATCTAGTGTAGTTGTTTTTGTATATATTGTGGTTGAAATATAGGTAAGCTTCTGTAACTAACTTTTCCTGCCTAACCTATCTGGATCGAGTTTGGCATTAGTTTATTGGACTCTTATTACTACAAATACAGTGTACGAAGCACTTTTAGTGTTGAAGGAACACTAGTTTATTTATCATGATTTTCTGTGTTCTTGGTTTTGGCATGTTACATGATTTAATGCCTCTTTTGGACAATCAAGAAGAAAATGTTTGAGCAGTGATCACTGCTTATATCTAGTTTATAGCCTGAAGTGGAGGTCTGTCTTTCAGATAAATTGCATTGGTTTGTTTTGAATATTATGGTTACAATGTTACATTCTGCACATCATACTCCCCTAGAATGGGAAGAGCACTTGGCAATTATCCATGCACTCCCGTATTATTGATTTGATGGTTCTTAGTGAAACCCCCAAAAAACATTAAATCAGCATGCAGTTTTAACTTTTAAATAATGTAGACTGGAGTGGATTAAGCCTCTTTTGCTGGTCTGTCTTCCTAGGAAACATAGATGCATAATGTCGTGATGGTTTCATTGGAAAAGGTATTCTATTGTATTACAACCATTTTTAGCTTATGCAGTCTTTATTTTTTTCCCAGGAATATAGATGCTACAAGATCTGCAGCCCATGTGAGAACTGCTTGCAGACTAAAAGTTTGATGTGGGATTGAATAGTGCAAACATACATACAGATGGAGGGGGAGTTGTCAGAAGACCTTAGAGTCAGTGTTTCAAGTAATCTTAGTTCTTCAACTCAAGGTTCTAGACAAGATGATTATGATGTTATAGGGGACATTTATGTTTGGGGGGAACTGATTTGGGATGGCTCTTGTAATTTTGGGACACACAAAATGGGAGCTGGTTCTGGTGTTAAAAGTTGCATGCTTCAACCAAAGCAGTTAGATTCAGCATTATTTCTAGATGTGCAGAACATTGCTTGTGGTGGAAGACATGCTGCTCTGATTACAAGAAAAGGAGAACTTTTTACATGGGGTGAGGCATCTGGTGGTCGACTTGGCCATGCTGTGGGTGCAGATGTTTCTCAGCCACAATTGGTTGATGCTTTAGCAAACAGTACGGTTGCATTTGTTGCATGTGGTGAATACCACACATGTGCAGTTACCAAGACAGGTGAGCTGTACACATGGGGAGATGGTACTCACAATGTTGGTCTTCTGGGGCATGGGAACAATGTTGGTTGTTGGATTCCCAGGAAAGTCTCTGGTTGTTTAGAGGGTGTCAAAATCAACTTTATTGCTTGTGGAACATGGCATGTTGCTTTAATCACTACAGGTGGGAAGTTGTTTACTTTTGGTGATGGAACATTTGGAGTCCTGGGGCATGGAGATTGTAAAGCCATCTCTTACCCTAGAGAAGTGGAGGGTTTGAAGGGTCTAAAGACTGTTCGTGTGGCTTGTGGTGTGTGGCATACGGCTGCAGTGGTACAGGTTAGGCAGGAATGTTCCAGTGCAAGCAATTGCTTCAGTGGAAGTCTATTCACCTGGGGTGATGGAGACAAAGGTCGACTTGGCCATGGGGACAGGGAAAAGAAGCTTGTTCCCATTTGTGTGTCAACACTAAAAGAATATAACATACAGGAGGTTGCTTGTGGGCAAACTCTTACAGTTGCTGTGGCAGCTGGTCAAATATTTACAATGGGAAGCAGTTCTTATGGGCAGCTTGGTACTCTTCACCCTAAAGATATGTTGCCTAACTTAGTAGAGGGAAAGTTGGCAGAAGAAACAGTTGAAGAGGTTGCTTGCGGTGCATATCATGTAGCAGTTTTGACAGCTAAGAAAGAAGTATATACATGGGGAAAGGGGGCCAATGGAAGGCTTGGCCATGGTGATATGGAAGATTGCAGGACCCCGACACTTGTTGAGGCTTTAAAGAACAAACAAGTGAAAAAAATTGCATGTGGATCCAATTTCACTGCAGCTATTTGCCTTCATAAGAGGGTTTCAGGTGCATTGTGCTCTGGGTGCAGACAGTCTTTTGGATTGACAAGAAAGCGCCACAATTGCCACCATTGTCGACAGTTATACTGCCATTCGTGTAGTTCTAAGAAGGTTACGAAAGCAGCATTATCTCCCAATACAAATAAGGCAAATCGTGTGTGCCATTCTTGTTATTTGAGATTGAACAAAGGATCGGAAACCAGCACAACCTTACATAATAACACAAAAGAGAAGTTGGACAAGCGAGAAACAAAAATCCCAAGGACACCATGGCTTTCTGGTTTTGAACAGTTCAAATGGCTTGAAGGAAAGTCTCAAACTAAGCGTGGTAAAAAGTACAATCAACCAGTGTGCAGTGGAGCTGCAGAACTCCCAGCCTTGTTACAGTTGAATGACCTTAACTTATTAAATTGTGATCTATCAGACATAGTACCGAAAATACATCTTACGCCTTTTCCTCAGGTTGGAAATATTTCAAGAGCTGTTTCACCATTTTTAGCACAGCCAACTCCACCTCAATCTGCATCACCAATTCCGACAATGACTTGCCTTGCTTCACCCAAATCTGTTGTTGATAATCTGAGAATAAAAAACAATCTTTTGATCCAGGAGGTGCTGAAGTTGAGAGCTCAGGTAATTTCAATTCCTGACAGTTCCTTGTATGGCAACCAAGCAATCTTGTCGATATGTAATCCTTTATAGGTACATGTAGGGTGAACAGATAGTGATGTTTCATTAATGATTATGGCACTGTCTAGGTTGAAAACTTAACAAAGCTATGCCAGTATCAAGAAAATGAATTACGGCAGACTGCTAAGATCATAAAGGAAAGCACTACATTGGCCACAGAAGAATCTAGTAAATACAAGGCCACAAAGGAGGTTATCAGGTCCCTGACGGCACAGGTGAGTTTTGATGGCCTTAATATGGGACATTCCTACTCTGACTAGGAAGTACCATATAGAATATTGTTCTTTCTATTATGTCCTATGCATTGCTTAGATTGAAGTTATTTATATTGTTCAGTGTTTCTGTTATGGTCTTTGACAAAAAAATGAAAATATATAACAATACTATCCAGAATCTTGGAGGAAACGTGTTGGTTTTATTACAAGAGAATGTCAATATACATTAGGCAGGCTGAAGGAGGTCCATGGTAATCTAAAATGTTGAATCATTTGAGAGCCTTCAGGAAGAAAGGTGCTTACAAAGAAGCCATGGTAAATTAGATGTCATGGAGCACAGTCATTGACTATGTAACTTTGTAATGATCTTGTGATTTCCCCCCTTCACCATAACCCGCTTAATGTTCTGTGTAGGTTCTCATGCTCACTTTGTGATTAATGTTCTAACATTTGAATTCATTGTTTTAAATCTTCAAGGAGTGTAGTCTGTTCCCTCACAAGATGCTGGTTTCAACCTCTCACAGCAAAACCTCACAAGATGCTGGTTTCAACCTCTCACAGCAAAACCTCTTTAATTCTGTTCAAGCTCTTCCTAAATAGTAAATATTTACACACAATTCTGTTATCATGCTTTTGATGTGATTGAACATCCAAGAAATGGTAATTGTCTCCATGTTGGAGTTTTGTAGCATACTTTGATTTGTTCCTATCATGTATACTGAACATGCTATTATTTGATTGCTATCTTGCATATTCCTCTTGGGAAATCAAGTCATGGGAGACCAACAAGCAGAGGGACTGATGACCAGTGTTCGAGCACTCATTGGGCTGACAATCTACCGAGCCAACTTCTCATCTGGCCAACTACCATTTAAGCTAACTAATGAGTTTGCAAACCGGCTGTTTGACATGTATTATTTAATAATTTATGATAGAGGCTGTTATTGGCTAACTGAACTCCTGCGCAAGATAATAAGAGAATCACACTCCTAATGAGGGATTCAAAATTAGAGATAAAGAGTAGTGTCTTAGGAGAGACATTTTCAAAGAAATGATAGTGATACCTCTTTTCTGAGCAGTTGAATATACCATAGACTTGCAACAGAATCTTGTTTTTGCCAAAAACATGTCTGTTTCAGCATCCCTTACTTCAGCATAAATAAATCAACCAGCAGTTAAAAGCTGATTGAGAAGGGTCCAGCTCGACAAAGCTCCTCTCCATGTCAGTCATTCATTGCGGTGACCAGGAAGAATGGAAGTTGGGCATGTGCATAGACTACAAGCGCTGAACATGATGATAATCAAGAGTATGTACTTGACATCATCCATAGAAGACCTATTAGATCAGCTGAGTGGAATATGATGCTTCACCTATCTAGACCTGAAGCTAGGTTATTGCCAAGTTTGAGTGAAGGAGGAAGATGCTTGGAAAACAACCATCAAAACCCTTTTAGAGGGTTGATGAATAAGGTGCTTAGGCTATGGTTGGACTTTTTTGTGGTATTGATCGTATACATTGATGACATCATGATCTAGAATGACGTGGGACTAAAATTTATAGCATACCAAAGTGGTTCTCTTGGAGTTGAAAAAAGAAGTTCATTTACCATGATACATCGATGAAGAATGATTGCACACGGATCCAAAAAGATAGGGTTTTGGTCAAGTGGTGAATGCCAACAATCTGGCTGAGGAGCTGCTTGAGGTTGATAAATTATGTTAGTTCATCTCTTGTTACTTTGACATTGCTGTAAACCTTTCACATTGCTTTAAGCCTTTTTTCCTTTTCCTTTTTCTTGCTTTTCTTTTAAAGAAGTGTTTTCGAGAAACATGATCAGATTTCCTTGTTGAATCACACATATATTCAATCTTTTCCTTTTTCTTGCTTTTCTTTTAAAGAAGTGTTTCAAGAAACATGATCAGATTTCCTTGTTGAATCACACATATATTCAATCCTTTTGAAAATCATTCCATTCATGTGTGGCACACCGGAGTGAGAGTAGAATCCTATTGGATGACATAGCACTTCATTGACTTCACTAAAAAGCCAAAACCTGATTGGCAAAATTGCTTTCCTTTGAATGCTTTAACCAGAAAAAATGCAACCTTAATTTGGGTTGACTCACATGAATCATTCAATCGGTTAAAGAGAAGAGTTTCTTTTGTATTGATGTTAGCACTAATAGACCTCTAGCTATCCTTTGGTGTTGAGAAAGATGCATTAGAATATGGCATTTGCTATGTGTGTTGCATTGACTCATCAAGATTGGTATAAAACATTCTATCTAGAGATGCTATTTGATGTGATAGTCATGTTTCTAATCTTTAACAAGCAAATATATGATATTTTACAAGTTATGAAGCATAGGTGGCCTTATTTTTAAGGGAAAGAGATTTTGGTGCAAATTGATAGTGTTATTGCTCAAGTTAGCAGCCCTTTCAAAGCAAACTAAGTGTGTCTTGTGCTAGTGATGGTAAGCATACAAGAGGGGTTAGACCCAATGTCACCACGACCCAACTCCTCAACTTCTTTGGGTAACTCCTAAACCCAGGGGAGAGTCCCTAATGGAGGAAGAACACCTGCAGACACCAACACACTTGCAAACACAAGCCTTATGGATGAGATCAATGCCTTATATGGAGTTGACAATGAATAATAAAGACACATAAATGACATAGAAGGAGTTAATTCAATCTACCAATCAATACCAATAAATATCACCACTTCAATACACTTCACAAATCCCAAGGCAAGGTTTCACACTTCCCATGGCACCACCTCAAAAAAGTGCATTATGAAGGGGAGATGATCAAGTGGCCTAGGGCGCTCTTGATGGTCCAGACAAAACTGCTAAAAACCTTGCAGAAACCCTAATTTGGGCAATTTCATGTTTCCCAATGCACCAAGGCAAATGGGGATGACCTTAAAGATCTGTGGATAAATCCACTAGGGCAAATTTGTAGGGTGGATTAGAATTACAAACTCACGGTTATTTTTGGAGTTTTGAATTTATTCGGATTTTTAGGGTTTTTCCAGCAATATTATATTTTTAGGGTTTTTCCAGCAATATTATATTTTTAGGGTGTTTTAATATATAAATATGCAAATAAAATAAAAGGCATGTAAATTAATAAAAGAGACATAGATTTGTTGAAAAGATAGGGCATATGATTTTTGTCTCAATCCTTAGGGCATTGAGAGATTGATACCAACGTCCCTCTCTTAGGATGGCTTTCAATACTTGCAATGAGGGCATCAACTAGCAACTACAAGAGTTAGGTAGAAGAACCTAATTAGGGCAAGAGAAGAAGTCCAAGGTCCAGTAATAATGGAGAGCTCCTATGAAAGGAAGGTCTTCTCATGCGAGGTTAACAAAATACGAGCAAGAAACCCTAACACTTTAGGATAATGCACCATAAAAGCAACATTAAACTAGGTTAGAAGTATAACTTACCAACATTTAACAAAGATGAACAAGATAGCCCCTTAGGTAACCCTTGTGCTTGAGTTATTACAACCATTCTTTAGCATCAATCAATAACATGTGTAAAAGAAACCTTGGACTTCATCAAATTAACCTTCAAGCAAGCAAGATCATGAGGTGCACATAGCATCAAGAGCTCCAATAAACCAAGAGAAATAGAAAATATCTCATAATAAACCCATATCTTGTTGTGTTTTTACAATGAGAGGTAGGCGCTATTTATATAAGACTAGCCTCACCCAATTTTAAGTTATGAGCCTACAAGATAATTTGAAAAATATAACATTTGGCTTGCTCACCCACAACTTTAGGGGCTAAACCACTCATAATAGCAATAAAATATCTCTAAAAGACATAAAAGTAGTAAATAAAGTGCAATTAGGCTACACCAAGTGCAAGGTGTGCCAAAAGGAGGATGTCATGCCCCAACTAACCCCAACAGTTGTGTGCCCTCAATGTCCTCCTCCATTATCCTTGTAGGCTTCTTCAATAAGGAAGTACAATTTGCGGGTAACACAGCCCAAAGGAGGGGTAAAATAGGTCCAAGCGAGCAAATAAGGTCCTGCATGAGGATTTATAATGGGAGGGTTGGATGGGAGATCATAGGCATGCAATATATGGACAAACTTCCTCCAGAAACAACAAGTCCTCCCGTAGGCTTCTTCTATCCAAGATTGGATAGCACTGATATACAAATCTGTATGATGAGGTAGATCAACCACTCCATACTTATCCAAAAGGCTTCAAGTCTCTGTGTAAGCCTCGGGCTGCTCCAAATCAGAGTTGAAAAAATCGCCGAAAAATCGCGCGGTTTTACCTCTGCCGAAAAATCGGCACTTAAAAATCGCGATTTTTTAAAAAATCGGCGATTTCTGACTTTTTCAAAAATCGAAGGAAAAAATTGCCCAGGCTTTTTCACAGTTTTAAAAACTCGGGTTTTTTTTTTTATAAATTTGATGACTTTTGTACATGTAACATTGATGTCAACAATACTAAATGGTAATGTTAAAAGTAAAAGTGACATTCTCTTTATCTTTCATTTTCCATCCTTTTACTTAAATTTGTAACATTACCATTAATTGTTTCAGGATGTTTGAGAGTGGTTCCAGCCTCATCAGACTTCATATGCAAAAAGTAGGATTTTAGATCCCATTTAGAATTCAACAGACTTAATGGTTTTCAGGATTTCAGGATTCCAACGTTTCTAGTGGATTCTATCATGTATGTGGGTAAGGGATTGGAATATAATGAAGTACATCAAACTCTCTATGTACCTTGATGTTGGTGGTGTCGATGCCTGATTGTTAAAGTTGTTTGAATTCCACTGTCATGACCTTAATAAAAAAATGTACCCTTCAGTCAAGCAAAATCACTTATTAAGCATGGGAAGCTCTTTCTACCTTATTTTAACGCTTGGATTAAGAAGTTTGAACAAAATTGTAGGGTGTTAATTGATGTCCTTGGAGGATCAACTTCGAGATTGGAAGTAGAGGCAAAGTCTAGAGCCTAGAGGTGGGGGAACATGGTGCTATTGATGAATATGATCTCGACATAGACAATGATTTTGATGATTATGTTTTTTCAATTTTGATTTAGATATGTATTGCGCTTGGTGCCATTTTGATAATATTTTGTCTCTAATGGTTTGGAATCATAGCTTGGAATCTTTAATATATATTTTTTTCATTAAAATTGTAAAATTTTATGTATTTTTTAACAGTCTGAGTCATTGAAATAAAACCACTCCAAGTTATTTGCATCCACTACATCTATATATTAGTGCTTTCTACATATTTATGTTCCAATGTGTTTATTTGATGTTATTGTTGCTTTATATGTTTAAAATTCTAAAAAAAATGAATGTATTTTGTATTTTTTAAAGTTTGCGGACTTTTTCCGATTTTTTCCGATTTTTTCGTCGATGTTGTCGAGAAATTGTTTTCGGGACCCTTGCCGACTTTTTGCCGAGTCCGACTTTTTCAACATAGCTCCAAATCATAGGAAAACTTTGCATGTGAAGATGAAGGGAAAACTCTGCACGTGAAGATGAAGGCTGAGATTGATGTTTTATCGACTGCATCCAATTTGTCTCTTCATTGCATTGCTTCTCCAGGTCTTCATTACTAGTACTTGTATATGACTCTGAATGATCATATGAAAAATCTACATGTGCCTTTTACATACAAAGACTTCCAAAAGTCTCTAAATCAACACTCCCTTCCCTTGATACATAAAAATGGGCTTTTCAATGTATGCCCAATAGTTATCATCCACATCTTTTTCAAAGATGGGGAGGTTTCATCAATAGCGTCATACCCTTGGCTATGCCTGTTGTCATGTTCACAGCTATCATTCTTAGAAGGTTTGGTTTCAAAAATGTTACGAGGGAATAAACTCTCCAAACCTTCATCACCATGTGGAGAAGATGGAGGAGTGTCATCATGCACAATACAGACTTTATCATGAATTTCTTTATATGCTTCTGTAATGGTTTCTTCCTGAGGCAAGTCTGGAATATAAATGTGATAATCTTCATTGAAATAATCCTGAGGCCCATCCAAATTTTCAAAGTTTTCTATCATGGCAACATGAGGTGGATCTTTAGCAATATCTTCAATCAAGGGACCTTCATGAACTTCTTCAATAGGGTCACTTGGGATATGCCGCTCCAGGGTGGAAAATACAGGCTCCTCAAGCCTTACCGGATTTTTAGGTTGTACATGGGCTTCCACATGATGCTTTTTCCAAGGCAAGGTGGCAAGGGAATCTTCAATGAAACTTTCCATATCACCCTCATCATCATGCCATTTCTTAAGAAACATCCTAAAAAAGCTTGAAATGGAGGTAATGCATTTATTGGGAAGATCCTCATAAAACCAATCATAAGCATCCCCATCGAAAGTACAAGCAAATATCTCCATCATATGATCATATGAACATTAATGATAGATGTGATGTGCAAGACGATTGAATCACCATTTCCATGAAAGTTTGAGGTGTATTCGTATACATCACTCGGGTCAAAAGAATCGTTAGGAAAACTCGAGATTTTTGAGAAATCAATGGGAAGAAATGCACTGGCAATTTTAGCACCATACTGCTCTTTTTCATCATCCATATAAGAAATCAACAACATATATTTGAGATAACCATGGGATGCATCCTGAGCTGAATTTGCAGAGTTGTCAAACAATGAGCTTTAAAGATTTTGAATGTTTCGCATGTGCTCATCTCTACACACAGCACATCTTCACAAGTTTATGAGAAACATGGTTTTATCCCTTCAATGGAGTTGCCATGTGAGAAAAATATGCATTAAAAAACTCTCACAAAGTTAATATTTTTTGCTTTTCTTTGCAAATTTATAAAAATGAAAAAGGTTAGTGGAGTCACCAGATGAAAAAAATTAAAGATCTACTTTAAAGGATTCATCAAACAAAACAAAAATGAAAAAGAGAAAACAAAAGTCATATTGCGGGAATAAAAAGATTTATCCCTGGCAATGGTGACAAAGGATGTTGCCGCCTAATGCGCACCTTGGGTTAACGTGGTAGAAATCTTCAAGCCACTAGGTGCATCCTTGGGGGCAAGTCATGAGTCAAGTACCGTCATTTGAAACTTGACTCCTCCGTCTAAGCCAACTCCTAGTGAAGCCAAGGGGGGTGGTCCCTAAAAAAATAACTAAGGCCGTTTATGCTAAGTTACAAAAATAAAATTATTTTAGGAGTTTGAAAAATTACTGAAAGCGAGAGCAGTGACAACGAGTTAACTTCAGCAGCGTGTAAATTATTAATCAATCACGACATGTAAATCCACTCAACAAATGATCGTTAATTGGACCAGTGTTGAGATCGTAAATGATGCTTATGAAAAGTTAAATGTTGTGCAAATGCTCTTGGTCAGTTTTAAATTATTATGATGAGTGGATTAGAGTGGGTTTATTGAGATTGTTCATTGTACCTATACATGCAAATTGCAGAAAGGAAACTATCTAACAATTTGGTCCACTTCGGAATTACCCTCTAAGCGAGTACTGAGCAACACTATACCAGGTGTCCAACAGGGGAAGATGTAAAGCCTGCTTTGGACACCCCTCTGACTCTGTAGCAAGTTCAAAGTAACCCTTCGCTTCGACAATAAATCCTTAATGGATTGTCCTATTAACGCTAGCCGCTAATATCCCCTTTTTGATGGTTAACCACAGATCAGGCAAGCCTGCGATGGTCACCACAACATACTGAGGGATAAAGCTGTCATGTCCCTTTCCGGATGACTACCTTGGGGACGACTTATTAGCCTATCTAGTTCCCGTTGGCTATAGTTGAGAATAGAAGGAAATTAATTAATTATTAAAATGTCACCTAGGCTTAAATGTGGTTTATGAAGTGACAATTAATAATTAATTCCTAAAGTGGCTTTATAAAAGTCACTTGGGTTAAAAGTGATGTGAAAATGTAAAAGGGGGTTCAAAGTGAAATTAAAAGGCAAAAAGGTCATTTTCTCCATAAAGTCACTTTTTTAAATATTTTAATGAAAGAATTGGACAAGGGAAGTTGAAGAGTCAAAAGGGGGTCAATGATAAAATATAAAAAGGACATGAGAGCTCATTCTCTTCATTCTTGTTTATTGCATTTTTAAAAACTAGAGCTCTTGAGCTTCAAGTTTTCTCTTGGACGAAATCCTAAGGGAGAGGAATCGGTTTCGATAGTGGAACTATCTATCCTAGCCATTTTGGAGAAGAGATCAGTCAGATCTTTTATTTGTGCTTATTGCCGTGGTTGGAAATCTAAAATTTCACCTCAGATTCGTGGTCTTGAGTAGAGTTTGCAGAGTTTGAGGGAGGGGTGCACTTGTTGAAGAGAACACTTCTTACTCCCATGAAATCGTGGCACAAAGCTTCAATCTGAGAAGAGGTTGATTTACTCTCAATAGTCAGTGAGGAGAAATATGGAGGGCGCAGTCATTCAAGCAGCAGTTTATTCTATCTCTGTCTTTTGAGTTTACTGCTATTTGTTTTCCAGTGTGGGGAAGTCGTGGGCATCTCCTTTCTTTTGGACAGCATTTGCCTGAGTTGCATACACTTTCACTCTTCACAAATCTGAATACCATCCTGTAGGAGTTATGCTGCTCCTTTGAGAGGTCGCATTCTCAAGTAGAGTGCACATATATTTAACAATCAGTCCCAGGTATTAGCTTGTTGCCATTACTACTGAAATGTGCATGTTTTGAAGTGGATTCAGCTACAGTATTGACAGTGGGGGTGCAAATCGAGAAAGTATATAATTTTGGAAACAGTTAAAGTCTGTTCTGAGTGTTAAGAGGGACATTTCCAGCTTGTGGTATTATAATAAAGGAGAACGAAGCACTTTGAGAGATGTTCTCTTATTTATGCCACTGCTGCCAGTCAACTAAACTATTTCAGGCATGTATTCACAACTTATAAATGAATGTAATCAGATCTGAATATTGTCTCTCTAGACTGATATATATATTAGTGCACCATTATTATCTTATCTCTTCAAGTTACATTATTTATGAATGATATCTATTTTCTATGGTTGCTTGAAACATCCAAGAAAATCCATAAAATGAGACATATACAGTCCAAACAGCCATAAGAGACCTACAGCAGTACGTCATCAAAGTGTTTGATGAAACTTCAAATCAGAATTATCCAACTGTAAGCTACAGCAGCCCAAATGTGCAGTGTTTGATAGAGGTCCAAAATTAAGTTTTTCACCAAGATCATCACAATAAGCAGTTGGGTCTTATTAGCAAATTGCAACAGTCAGTCCTAAGGAACCAAAGCTTTCAATGGCACCTTAACCATACTGCTAGAATTGTTGGAGAAGTTTGGTTTCAGATTGGCTTGGAATTTCACAAAAGCCAAGATTCAATTACTCTTAAACTGAAATAAAATAAAAGAAAATGACTAAACTAAGTGTAGTGAGTGCCAAAATGATTAATCTAAGAAAAATTAGATGACAAAGAGGTAAACTAAGTGCAGTGAGTACAATTGTTGCAAAATAGGAGGAATCTACAGTCATGAATGATTTTGTGGTCTGATGTTGAATCAGAACCAACAAACGTTTAATTTTATCTTTAATTAATCTAACTAAAACAAAAAATCAAAAAGGTTAAAAATATTTCATACCACGAAAAATGACGAGAATCCCCCCCAAGGGGGATGGGTGTGGGCGCTGGGTATCCCACTCGCTTCTCTTTATTACGGTTATTACAATGAAGGAATGAATGTTCACTATTCTTTATAGATTAGGATTGACAAGCTTACAAGTTTGAAAGGTTTTTACAATTTGAGATAGGTAGAAGAGATTGAGATGCCCCGGATGGCTTGAATCTTCAAAATTTTGGCAGCATTTCTCTCTACCTGTTCATCAAAAAGGAAAAACCAGCCACCTGAAAAGCACTAAAATGCTAGAAAACACATTAGAAGCACAAAAAATCTTAGCCTTTATACTCTTAAAAATTTGCCTTTTATCACAACTAAAAGCTAGATCTAGTTTGGAAAGATAAAGAAACTTTGATAACTGAGATCTAACTTTAGAACTGCAAACTAGACAATTAGCATTAGATCTGAAAATGTGAACTAATTTGAAACTAGTAAGTAAGAAAGCAACCGAGAAATATTTAGATTTGAAAGATGAGAGAAGGAGGAAGAAAGGTAAGCCCAAGCCTGAATATCAAGCACTGTGGAGTCTGTTGGTGGGAAGCAGAGGGACTATGTCCACTTAAGAATCTGAAGAAGAAAGAGGATGCAATCGAGCTCAACTACTCCTTCATATTGGCAACCTTGCACAACTAATGAAACTTGCAAACAAAGGATTAGATCTACTATTCCCTACACAAGAAATTTAGAAAAGGATGAGATACAACCGAATAAGATAAGCAATTTCTAAGTCTCGAAATGTAGAAAAACTGAAAAAGAAACAAATATACTTGAACTCAAAATATTTGCTCTTATGTGTTGGAAAACAAACCCTCCAAAGCCAGACTAATTACCATAAGAAGCAAAGAAAAACTAGCTTAATACAATGTTACCTCAGATCAAGGCAATGCATCCACACACCATTTGCTACACACCATGGACTTCCAATTCCTTTTTATTCATGAACAAAAATATCACAATGATTACAGAGAGCAAGAGTAGAGGTTCCACCTATCATCACAAATGAGGAGAAAAACCTTGCTTAAATAGCCAAAAGAGGGCGAATTCCCAAGGATGGGTGAATGACAAGTGGAGAGGGCGAATTCCCAAGGATGGGTGAATGACAAGTGGAGAGGGCGAGTTGAGTCAAGGAGAGTGAACTAGGGGTGAGTGGAAGTTAATCGCAAGGGATGGGCGCCACCTCTCAAGAGGTTGGCACCCATCCATCCATCTCTTGCCACCTCTGCCTTGAAGAATATGCTCCCCTCTTGATATGATCTCAATCACAACTCAGACAGATGCCGAATTAAAGACTTAGCTCCCTTCCTAACTCGCCCTCGACTTATCAATCAATTGCCACCACTGCTGCTGACTGAAACATGTCCCAGACATGTTCCCTGATTTATGGGATTGCTGATTTTTCCCAATTTTTGACTTTTAAATGTCATTTTCAAGAGAAAATCAATTTAAGTGATAAATAATCACTAATTTGACTCTCAAAGTGGGTAAATGAGTAAAGTGGGTGCTCTGAGTTAGAAAACGAGCACCCCCATGGTAAATTTCACCCCTTAATACCACTTTTATGACTTTTTAAATTTTTACAATTAAAATATCTCGTTTTTTAACGGGATTTTTTTTTTTTTTTTTTTGGCAGAAAATTAAAAACACCTAGGGGGGACTTAGTACATGTTCATAAGACTCAAAATAGTGATTAGCATGGTACTATACATTGACACTAGACTTTAATACCCCCCAATGCCTAACCACCAAGACAATTATACTTTGGAGGTTTGAGTAAAAAGCTCAAAAATTATAAGTCGCTGAAAAACAACATATAATTAACAAGGAAAAAATACTCTAGAGCAATTGGATTGATGTCTAAGTCGTAGGAAAGCCAAGCCTTTTACATAAGTTTATCATGCTACGACACTTTATTACAATTTCCCGAAGGGCGTATGAACATGCGAAAATTGAGAAAAGGGCCAAAAATGGCTTGCATGGACTTCTAAACGCTGATACTGAACAATTGACTTGTTCAATCTTCGGCGGCTCATTGAAAGTCCATCAAGTGCAACTTGGTGGGTAACAGTACCTACAGAAATATTCTGGCAATAAGACAGAAGTTCTAAATGGAGAAACCGTTACAAGGCTTTGCTTGGGTACTCTTTTCTATGCTTGTTTAGCAAATTCTCTGTATAATTGGCAAATTACAATTCCAGTGAATTAAAATTTTCCCTTCACAAGGGCATGTCGTCAATTATCAATATCATTTAAATTGTGAGATGTATGTCCCAAGTTATGTTCTTCTCTCATGCTGTTGGGTGATGGCAGTCGCCAAAAACCAGGCTGGCTGCTTGTAGATTCTGGTTTCTTGATATGATTATATAATGTATTATCGAAGAGTATAATTCAACCTGAACCACCTACTGTTCGCAAGCAATTAGTAGACATTAGCTGCACAGGAAAAGGGATGTCCTAAATTTTCTTCCAGTGACACTAATTTAACTCTGTTGATTTCTACTGTTTTACTATTCCCTTTGTTTTTTGCTTTTATGTTGCTGTTTTAGGTTATTTTTTATTCTGTTTTTGTTTGATTCTGAATTTATTCTGCAATTCATCTAACATGATCTTTGGTTTTACTATGGATGACCACTTGAAATGTGTGCCACGGAGTTTGTTTGCTGATACCTTACCACTCTTTGCTTTTGTTGCTTCTTGGAAATCTAGTATATTGTGAATTTGTGATCCGTTTGCTGCAGTACCTTTTCCATAACACTACATTTTTCATTTACAAGTTTTGAATTTTGAAATTAGCATCTATGCTTCACACCTGAGCTTATGTTTTTTAATTTTGGAAAATTGTTTGTCCATGCTGAAATCTATATTAATTTTGTAAAGGTCTTTTCCCAGGATAGTTTTTATCCTGTTCTCCAAAAAGAAACAGTATAGAGTATTTGATTTCTGGCTTGGGGAGTAAAAACAAAACAAAACAAAACAAGGAACAAAATAATAGGCGATTCTCTCAAGAGGCCAATAAATTGGCTATTACTAATTCAAATACCATTATCGTGCTCGTCTGGATTCATCAGGTGAAGGAAATGGCAGAGAAATTACTAGCTGAAATGTCTGATAATGAGAATCTTGGACCGGAACTTGCTCCAAATGTAATGCTTCAATCAACAATTTTCGACACTGCGATAGCAGCTGAAAGAGAAAACGGTCATCTAGAACTTTCTAAGCATGATTCAGTTTTGGCTGATTCTATTGTAGTTAATAGTTACAGTGGAAGACAGCCCTTACATGACAGGTCTGTGAGAGATTCACAACCAGAAAGTACATGGTTGTCAGATGACCTTGGGACAATACTCCCAACCAATGAAATAGGTAATGGGCATGAATCTGAGCCAGAGAAAGTAGAACAAGATGAACCTGGTGTATATCTTACTTTCGTGTCAGAGCCAGGTGGTACTAAATACCTAAAACGTGTGAGATTCAGGTACATGTCAACTGGAATTGCCAAACTTTTTGTATTGTAAATTCTTTGAAAGCTTTAAGTGTTTTGAGTCCTTGTAAATGCAAAGCATTTTATAATGACTGTTTACAATCTACATCATACATGTCATGCAGCCGGAAAAGATTTAGCAAGCAGCAAGCGGATATATGGTGGTCAGAAAACCGTGAGAGAGTAATTGAACGGTACAACTTGTGGGGAGTTGACAATCAATGACTGGAATCTGACTGAACACACTGCTAGTAGAGGAAGGTGATACTATTTCTTATAAATATTAACCCATTATGATTGGGTTTCTGCGATCTATAATTTGGAGAAACATTTTGAGAGACTTGCCAACTGCGTTTTCTGGTTGTATTACCACGTGCAGCAGGGATGATTAACAAAGTTGGAAATGTTGTCTATTAGCAATAAGTTTGCTCCATAGCCCTACATGACCTAAATGGACAGTTGTTCAAGGCCTTGATGATGATTGGAAAAGATTTAGTCAAGGTTTGTATTACTGCCCAATATGTCCATACATGTAAGTTGTAGCAAGCTGGATGTCCTAAGCATTTCTGTTCAGCAGTCGGCATGAAATGTATTCTGCCGGTTTTCCTAAAGAACGACATCAGAGCTACTGACCTGGGCCCTTGTATATGTTTTATATATGTCTCCATTCTGTGTAAAATTGAATTGAATTCAATCAATCTTTCTGGTCATCTTGTAAAATTGAATTGAATTCAATCAATCTTTCTGGTCATCTTGTAAAATTGTAGATTATCATGGGGTTGCAAAGCTTTGTACATTCCTATTTTCCAAAGACGGTAAGTGCATGATATTTTCCTAAGACCTGTTTGACGTTTGTCATGCATGATGAAAATATCTAGCTAACTGGATGTCATATATTTGGATCCCTTGTCGAGAAGGGAATTTTCAGATATCTCAAATGGATATATCATATATTTACTGGCTCTTCATTTTCTTTAAAAAACGATTTCATAGTTTTTTTTTGGAATTTTTTATATTTACTTATGTAATATTCTTTGACAGGTCTCAAGGGCTAGATTTTGATATTGCAGGTTTGCTATATTTCTTATACTTGCATCCTTTCACTCTTATCAAGGTGACATTTCATGTATTTGCCTTTCCATTGGACAATTATAGTCGTATTGACATTAACTAAAAATGAAGTCATTATTATTAATTCTGGTTATGGCTCCATAATGCTCAGGTTATATTTCTTCCCCAATTATTAACAAGCTTGTACTTTTGCCCTATTTTTAGTGACATGTCTACAGTTTGATAGAAATTTTGTTTATTTTGTTGCTAGAAAGACCATCAAAACATTAATTGATATGCACAGGGCAAATAATATGGCATTTCATGCTCAGTTATGCATTTTAGCCTCTAGGGTATATACACAGACATTGTTATTAAACTGAAAAAGTAAAACCCTTTTTCTTATTCATATGATTCTTATGTTACAACCGTTATCTTTGCCTTTCTATTGACTGTATTCACATGGTTCTTATATTACAATCTTTACATTTTCCTTTCTGTTGACTTCCCTGTTAATTGATAGCTGCTGCTTTTCTGACTTGAAACACTTATTGCCTTATTCCTTCATGAGATGATTCACTTCTGGAAAGAACAGTCAGAGATAGTGTTCCCTGCATTTGCTAAATCAAAGCTCATCCTCTCTTACTTCCAGCCTCTTGATGACTCCAATCATGAAAGGTGTTATGAGCAATATTCCAATAGTAGGTCTGTCAAGCAGCACAAATTTCAGGTCACACAACTAGTGAACAACAGGAAATCTTATTACACACATTTGTTCTCATCCTTGATGTTATAAGAGCTAAGAGTAAACTGCATCACTGCTTTTGTGCTTCTTGATGTACCTCAAATCCTGTCCAGTTTTTCTTTTAAGCTAGCTAAGGTTTGTTGTTACCTTCAACAATACTTTACTTGTACACTTCTATTTCTTTTCATTCCTTATTGGTGATTCCTTAGCACTCCCATTTCTTATTCATTGTTGTACTTTTTATCTATAATACCAAAACCACACCTAAGGGGAGCAGTTTTGGTAGAAACCTTGGAGGGGTTTTCCATGCCTTGTGTGCCACTTTTATCTGGAGCACTATAGGGTTTTGGACCATGCTTGCGGAGAGAACACCTTTTGAGCATTCTCACATATTGGCACATCTTTTGAGGAATTTGATGGTTTGTTACACATATTTAAGAGGTCGAAACCGTAGATACAACCTCCTCCTTTATTGTTTGACTTATTCTATTGTAGTGCTCTATATTATTGAGCTCATATTGAATTTGACCACTTTGATCTAGTGGTGTGCCCACCATCTCCGGACAAGTTTATTATGGTTTTTAAGGTTGGTTAATCTAACCACCTCATATTTTATGTATTTTTTACCATGTCTAGAGGAGAGTATTGTTATTTACTCAGCCCTAATATAGATATAGGCTTTTAGCCAATGGAATTGTTATTTGTTTGAAGGTTTGTTGAGCCAAAGCTCTATATAAGAGGCTCGATAATAAAACTAATTGGTTTACTTTATTGAATAGTAAAATTTATTACTTCAAAGAAAATTAATGAAAATATCTTACCTTTCTTATATGCTCTAGTTATTGATATATTGCTTGCATTTATTATCATTTTAAGAGCGTTTGCAAGTCCAATATCTCATTGCTGGAGTATATATGTTATCTTGCTAACTAACGTGTATGCCCAAGGGTGACCATCTCTTGAATATTTTTCTGCATATAAATCCGATATTCGAGGTTGTCTTTGGCATAAATATTAAGTGATTTCAACCCTAGAAACCATCATATAACAATCCATTGAGATCTGTCCTCATGACCCCATTTGCCCAAGGTTGAAGGCACTAGTTTTTCCTCATCCACGACACAAAAATTCTATAAAAAAAATATTATGCTGTATTCATTGAAATCTTATTTTAACTTTCTTGTCTCATCATTTCTAGTTTTCAGTTTTCTAAAGGTTAATATTAACATCAATTTTGGACTTATCTTTTACTATTTTAACTATGGTATTCATTGTCATAACAATATTAAAAATCATAATTAACCTAGTCTCAATTAAACCTTCAAAGGTTAATCATTTAATTGGATAATTTATCTTTACATGTCACCTACTTAATTCTAGAATTTTCAATTTATTCAAATTCTAAAAGTAGGATTTAATTAGGTATTTAGTTATTCATTTTACTCCAATCTGTACTTCAATTTTCTGCAACACATAACATATTCCAAAGTCTTTTAAGTGTTACAATAATTCACCTTAATCAGTTTAAAAAGTGATCTTAATCACTTTGCAAATTCTAATATTTTTGTCCTATTTACAAGTCTTTAAGTGTTGCAATAATTCACCTTAATCAGTTTAAAAAGTGATCTTAATCACTTTGCAAATTCTGATATTTTTGTCCACTTAAGATATTAACTTCCAAATTTAATTTGGCTACACCATTTCCTTTTTTTTAATTTGTTAAATATGATCTTGTTTCATTTGATCAGAATAATTTTAAAGCAAAGTTCATTTATTTGTTGTCTATAATTAAAAGTACATTGAGCACTCATTTAAATAGCTTTCTCACTGAATTAATCAATTTAATACACCCTTTAAATAATGATTTTAATCACTTCAAAGTTCTGCATTTAACTATGCAATTGATTCAATTTAATTTCCAGATTCACAAGGATTCACTGGTTTCAAATTATCATCATTTTTAAGAATCTTTAATAGGAATATTTTTGTTAATTATTTCAGATTACATTCCAAGCAACGTTTCACTTTTGTTTCCAATCCACGCTTCAATCATGTGTTTTAATATTCATTTTATGGCAATCATTTAAGTTTGGGTTATCTAAAATCAAATTTGCAATAGTTATAAAGTTTGATATAAATTCATTTAATTCACCCTTTGAAAGTGATCTTAATCACTTGAAAATTTAGAATTGATTTTCCACACTTAGCACTTAATTTCCAAGATTTGCAAAGACTTCATGTGAATGAATTTGTTATATTTATGTTAAATTTTTTAAATGGAACATCATTTTGCTTCATCTTAAGAATTCACTAAGGGAAGATTTATTTCGTATATTGTTTGAACTGGAGGAGGCCTTTTCTTTGTACTCTTAGTTTATTTCTGAATGGATGATTCCTTTGTCCTCCATCATAGAGCACGCGGATCTCATAGTAGTCATACGACTTAAGATTAGATTTTTCTATTTCTCGATTGTTGTATCAAGTCCTCCAAAGATAAAAGCATTAGTAGAGACAACTGTGTTGGTAGTTTTGAATATCAAACACTGAACCATTTGGAATTCGAACCTTAGTCTGCAAGATATATACTATTTTTTGAATAATATTAATGAATGAATTGTAGCTATTTTACAAAAAAAAGGGATAAATTAGTTAGTTAAGGTCGATAGAGATCCCAAATACCTTTGAAGGCTCCAAATCTCTCCAAGGATAAATTGCAAATTACAATGGTAACTTAATCAATAGAATAGTTATGGGAGATAAAGATCCCAAATATGTTCCAAGGCACCTAAGAGCTCCAACGACGACTGCACTGGCAACTTAGGGTGCAATACTCTATTTCCAATATGGCCAAACAATTTTCAAAATGCCACATGTTTCATTTCCACATGAAACTGTCCCAAATAATCTGGAAGCTTTTCTCTTTCCTCCTCTTTAATTACAAATTGAAGAGGTAAAGTTCATAACCGACCATAGAACTACTTTTCATTAAGTCACAATATAATATAAGTTTCCATAAAATGACATCATTTTTAATTTCTTTTTACAGTAGTGACACATTTGTCATATTTCAATACAATTTTAGGCTATAACTTGTTAGAAATGTTACTGTTGCTCTGTAAACAACTTGAACACAGTTTGTAATTGCTGCATACAATGTAAGGAGCTAGTTTGGTTGAAAATGCTACTTGCAGGTTATGGAAGACCAAATGATCTTGTAGAATTACAGTAACAATCAAGCATACACTGTTTTCAAATAGAATCAAAGGTTTCATAGAAAAACCAAACATAAAAAGGATATTAAATGAGAAAGTTGAGTTGGAGTCGTAGATGTAGTCTGGTAGCAGAAATCTTTACATAGATCTCATCCATATATTATCTTACAATTACTTGAACGTAAGAAGGCACATTGTAGTAAATATAGGCTGAGTGGTAGTGGCATTGAGAGTAGTAATCGTGGGCAGTTAAATGAATGTATAACATGATTTAATTTAAATAATAAAGTCCATTAGTAAACACATGATCAATAGGACTATAAAAAGCTATGTTGTGAGAAACAATAAAAGCAAAACAAAATGAGATATCAAAATAACGAAGACTTTCTTTTTTTAATATAAAGCAAAAAAAAAAAATCCAGTATCAACACTAGTGATGCAAAAAAATTTGCAAATCATTCAAAAGTTTTAAATAAAAGAGAGATCATATTCATATTCATAACCTGACTATCCTCAGAAACATGATTCATTTTCATCATATAAAGTTTGCAACAATTTTTTGATTCTAGCTTGTTGTCCACTAAGTTTCACTTAGGTGGACTCCTTGCGAACCTCCAAAGACTTGAACAACTTACATTGTTCATTGCTAGAGTTCACAAGCTCATCATGCCAAAATTTTGGCCCTTTGTAAAATTTGCATGTCCAGACCCCCACAGGGGAATTGTAATAAGTTGGTATAAGCATGATACTTTTGTAAAAGGCTTGGCCTACCTTAGGTTTTGCTATCAAGGGGATACTCTAGAGTGTTTTTTCCTTAGAAATTATGTGTTGCGCTTTAGTGGCGTATAATTCTCGATTTCTTTACTCACACCTCCAAAGCTGGAGTATTTTCCATGGTGGTCGAGCCTAGGGAGGTTATTAAAGCCTATGTGTATATGTATTTATCAATAAGGAGTCATATGGACATGCACTAGGTCCCCTAGGATTTTTAAGTTATTCGGACAAAAATAATTTTTCTTGTTTAACGAGATTTTTTAATATTTTAATTAAAAAATAAAAAAAAAGTGATAAAAGTGTGGTTAGGAGGTGAATTTTGGCATGGGGGTGCTTGTTTTCTAACTCAGAGCACCCACAAAACCCCTAAACCCACTTTTCGTAAGTTCTAAGTGATTATTTTTCACTTAAATAAAAATTCTCTCAAAATTATTTTTGAGGAATTATTTAATTAAAAAATAATAAATATGAGATAAATCAAATTCCTAAATCAATAGAATTTGTCTCTGTGAAGGCCCAGTTGAGTTGGCAGGGGCATTTAATAAATATTCCAATAATTTTTGAGATGAATCAATCAAAGATTGGCTTGGTGTGAGGTGGCCTCTCTTGGGAAGTGCGCCTTCCCTCTCTTGGGCGTCAATCTTTGAGGTGGCACGTTTTTATTGCTTGGGAGTTAATCCCAAGGATTGGATGAGGGTGCCTCCCTTGGGTGGAAGCCTACTCATCCCCAATCATGCTCCAAGCTAGATCAATCAAGGATTTGATTGATATTTGATCCCTCTATCCAAGGATTGCGCTCCCTCTCCTTAAATCACCCTCCTTCCTCTCTCATTTGCTATATAAGCAAGGTTGCTATTGCTTGTTTCTCAGTGATAGAAAGGCATAGAACCTCTGCTCTCCTGTTATGTGTAATACTCTTTTAAGTAATACGATTGAAGAATTTGGAGGTCTATTTTGACTCTTGTTCCATGCATGTACAAATTTCGATTGAGGTGACATTTTTCTGAGTTTTATTTATTTTTATGCAAGTCAATGTTTAGATGTAGCTATTGTAGAATAAACATTTGCTGTTATTAACTTGTTTGTTTATGAGCATGCTTTGAAGATTTAAAAGTAATACTAGTATTTGGTGGTACAACATATTCTCTTGGTTTTGATTGATGAGCATACTAGATTTAACTTTGTTTGTGTGAGAATTGTGTAAGCTCTACAGGAAGCCTCAAGGTGAATGGAGCTTGGATCTAGGTTGATTCCAATTTTTTTCCATCACATTCGAGTTTTGGAGCTTCTTCTTCTTCATCTTGTTCTCATATCAAGTTTTGAGCTTGAGGGTTTGCTTCTAGTATCTCTCTTTTCTCTAAATTGCTCCTTGGTTACTTTATTACTATAAGCTTGGTAAGAGATATATTTTTTTATTGTTGCAAAATCAGACATCTCCTTTTACTTTAGCATAAAAATTAGATCTAGAATAACTTCATTTTTCATATTAAAAAATTAGATCTAGATCCCATTTTTCTATACTTGTAGTTGCTAAAAGTTTCCAATATTTTTTACAAGTGTAGATCTTGTATTTTTATGTAATATTACATGTTCTAACCACTAATTTGCAGCGTTTTAGCTCGCTGGTTTTTAGCAGGTCCGTGACAAAAGTGAGCGGATTTGTGACCAAAACTCATCAACAAGTGCAAAAAATACTTCCCGTGGACCCCCATCCACTTGTACAATTTTCTATATGATTGTAAGCCCTTAGATCCAACTATAAGTGGACTAAGTGGCACTTCTTTTAAGTTTTCATTGTAAATTATTAAACGAGAGCAGTGGGCTACACAACGCCCACACCCCATCCCCCCTAGGGGGATTTGCACTGTGTCATTTTCGTGGTATAATTTTTTCTAACAACACAACAAACACACACACACTTTTAAATTTGCAAGGTGTATACTTTAATTCAATAAGTTTGCTTTCATTTCACTTTTCATTTTTCGTAAGTGTAAATTTAGAAATAACACAAAATCTCGTTGCCACGAAGTATGCTCTCACCACCACACAAAGGATTTTCCGATTAGTGGTGGATGATAAAAAAAGTGAGACATAGATTTTGTGCTGCTTTATTTCTGTTTTATCTTTAAGCATTTTTTCTTTCAAGCATTAACTGGAATAAAACATTTAGTTTATACCTCAAAGTATGCTCTTCCCCCTTGCGGGCATGTTGCCTGGCCCTATGGGAAATTAGAAAGAGTTGTAAACTAATTTTTAAAGCTTCACATCTAATTTAAACAACCCACATAATAAAATACACTACACTTCACATAGTGGAAATCCGACACTACGTTAATTAAACTTTGTGTGGGGAAATTTCTCAGGAGAAGCGAGAACAACTGGGAGGCGACCTCAGGGAATAGTTAGACTACACCCTCGTTGGTGTAGTGTTGAACACCACCCTAGAGACTCCATTCTAGCCTACACGTCTTCGTGAGGAGCCACCATCCTTCAATTTCCGGACATTCCTCCCTGTACCTCACGGTATCTCGGGAGTTCCCATTTTTTCCCTAAATAACTTTGAATCATTAATAATTTAAAAGTAACCAAGAGACAATTGCAAAACATTTCCCTTTCAACAACACTGTTATATCTTGTATATCGACTCCATAAGGCACTGGTCCACAACAACTGTTAATTTTTGCTGGTGAAAGGTTTCCTTTAAACCATTTTTTGCAAAACAATCTTGGAAACTGTTTTTAATCATAAATTTCCTCAAACTCCTTAAAACAACATTCATAACTAATTCACCGAAACATTCTAAATAACCTTAGAAACATTCTGTAGGGACTAGCCCCCTTGGCTTCGATTAGGAGTTGTCCTAAACAGAGGAGTCAAGATCAGGTGACAACCTTGACTCGAGACTTTCCCCCAAGGGCGCACCGAGCAGTAGCATAGATTTCTGCTGTGTTAACCAGGTGTGCGATCCGGCGAAAACACATCTCATTGTTTAAGACCAAAATCCACTTCTTTGACCAAAATCATTGCTATTATGACAACAACATTCTAAAATCTCTTCTACATTTCCTTGCAACACCCCCAAACACAGTGCATCAACACCATCATCATGAGACCCGACATGATCTCATTTCTAATAGGTGCAACAACGTAGTTTGTTTGTCACTATGATAAAGGGAAATTTTTTGAGTTGACATAAAAGCTTGATCCTTTGAGTTGACATAAATGCCTGAGCCTTTTTGCAAGGTTAGGCAGGCCCTCTTCACATAATGGATGAAGGAACTCATTCCAATTTTTCTCACACGCCAATGAACTAGTCATGTGCACAATGAAATGGAGATGGTGTGATTTAAAATTTAATAATAGAAACTTGAACTAGGGCATCCCCTTCAAAAAGGGAAACAAATACTAGAAACAGATTTCTGGTGTGGTTTAAATTTTTTGGGATGGGTTTGTACCAAGAAAGCCCCTCCAGGTTTCACAAGAAGAAACAATTTTTGGGTTCTTTTTGTACATGTGCAAAAATAATTGAAAATTTTAACTATTAACACTCGTCATACAAAACAAAATTGCAAATCATGCAAATTTATAAAATTTAAAAAGAGATCGTACTCAAATTCATAACAATAACCAGGCTATCCTCAATAGCATGATTCATTATCATAAATTAATGTTTGCAACAATGCAATTAACAAAATGTTCCATGTTCAATGCATAAATGGTATTACTAGTATCCTTATCCCATCTCCTTGTTAAAGACCCAAAGGCACTGCTTTGACCAAGATCACCAGTATTATGGCCTAGGCCTTTAAACATCTCTTCCACTTCCTTGCAACATCTCCAAACAAAGTGCATCATCACCATCATCATGAGACCTGCCATAATCCCATATCCTAGTGATGTGACAAGATAGTTTCCCTGTAGCTATTATCAAAGGCAAAATTTTGAGTTAAAGCCACACCAAAACTTGATCCTTTTGAAACACAATCCTCTTTCCAAAATGGGTGAAGGAATACACGTACCAGTTTTTCTCACAAGTCAATGAACTAGTCACATGTGAAGTGAAATGGAGGTCTGATTTAAAATCTAGAGATAGAAACTTGAACTAGGGCCTCCATTTAGAAATGGAGACAAACACTAGAAATTGATTTGTAGTATGGTTTCAATTTTGGGATGGGTTTCTACCAAAAATGCTCCCCTTAGGTGTGGTTTTGGTATTGTAGATAAAAAGTACAACAATGAATAAGAAATGGGAGTGTTAAGGAATCACTGTAAGGAATGAAAAGAAATAGAAGTGTGCAAGTAAAGTATTGTTACAGGTAACAACAAACCTTAGCTAGCTTAAAAGAAAATCTGGACAGGATTTGAGGTACATCAAGAAGCACAAAACCAGTGATGTAGTCTACTGTTAGCTCTTATAACATCAAGGATGAGAACAAATGTGTTGCAGTTGTCTTTAAACTGACGTTAGCCTTGTGGATCTCTAGGTTTTGTACTGTTTTTCTCTAAATTGCAGCCTCCATGGCTTCTTCCTTGGAAGGAATTTTAAGAGCCTCACCCTCAATTTCCACTTGACTGCGGCCAAGGCTTCAATTCTGGAGCAACATAAATGTTGTTCATATGGAGTAAGTTAGTTAGTAGGACTTCTTGACCATGTGGATGCAATAACTACTATGTCATCTGGATTAGCAACACTAGGCTCACTATCATATTCACCATCATTTGGAATGGAAGCAAACACAACTTTTGCATCACTATCTACACTTGTGTTTGTAGAACCATGACCAGTCTTTCCAACTTGGTTAAGTATATATTGACTGCTTCTTGTTGATGGTGTAGTTTCATGGAATTTCTTAATTGCCAAAGTTCCCTGCCAATATTCATTGGGGAACTTTGAGAGTATGTATGTTTGATGTTGTTTCCTTCCGTTGCAATCTTTTCTATGGGCATGGCTTCCAACTTCATTAATTAGATCAATGGCTTTATCTGACAAAACCGGTTGAAAACAATGTGTGCAAGTGTTTTTTCATGCTCTTTGTTCTCTCCAAACATGGTATTACCATTTTTTTTAGTAGGAGCAATTTGGGTTGCATCTGGAAATCCAATAGATACCGTAGATCCTTAATCTGCAGCTTCATAATCCATAATTGGTGGATGTTGATCTAATGCAAACACGTGCTCTGTCACTTTGTTGTTCTCGTTTTTTTCTTCAATCTCTATTATAGATTTCCTTATTTTATCTTCCTTATATTCTGTGCGTACGACTTCTTTCAGATACTTATCAGCAACGTTGGCTTGACTGTCCTCGGTATCATTATAAACAATGTCATCTCTACCCATTCCAATTCCGTCGGAGACGTTGGCTTTAATTCTCTTCTCCTCATAACTATAATAATTTTCGTCATGATCAGAACGGTGTTCATGCGTGTGTTGTTGTTGTGAACTGTTATCAACTTCATCATCATTTTCATCGTTGTGGTTATGCTTCTTTCGATTTTATTGAAACCTTTGTCAATAGCTTTTTCCATTTCATTGCATAACTCTCTTTTCGTATTCTCAAATATTTTTTCCATATCTTTATTTGATTGCTCAAGAATTTTGATCAATTTCTCATATATTTGGTCCATTGCACATCAACTACTACTACTAATAATTATTAGATATTATTATTTTTATATAGTTGTAATGGTTTTGTTTTTGAATTTTAAATTATTATAATAATAATATTATAATAATTTTTTTTAAGTGGATTAAATTAGGGTTTTAAAAGCTATAATACAATAATAATAATAATTATTGAATTTTTTTTTTTTAACCATGGGAATAGCAACCTCCCAATGGTATATCCAACAACTCGCAAGTCAAATATACTAGAAACTTGTGACTAAGCAGGACAGACATCCTTGAGACCCTTTATCCCATGGGGGTCGCCTACCCTTCAAGCCTTGTCACAACGGGCCAATGAGCAACTCCACCCCCAGCCCGTTTTGAACCTGACCTCCATAGAGATAACACATGTTCTTAACCATTAGGCCCAATCAGGTGCTCTAATAATAATTATTGATTATTATTATATAGTTTTTGGAATGGTAGAGATAACATAGTGGAGAACGATTGTTTAGGGATGCGACTGAAGTCGTGTGGATTGGGCAAGTTGGAATGGAGGAGAGATGGCGTAGGAAGGAATAACCTGACACGAAGGTGTGGGCTGGTTGCAACCATTTGGAGGGAGAGCGATGGGAGCTAGGAATAGGGCGCTCGGTAGCAGAGTGGAGGGAGGCTGTATCGCTTGGGTGAGCGAGGCAGACATAGGAAACGAAGGAGAGGTGGCGAGGATTAGCAGCGAGATGGAATTATGGAGTGCTGGCGTGGACGAGATGCACAACGAAGGGGTGCGATTGGAGGTTGGAGCGGTGTGGCATGAGTATGTTGGGGGCAGAAGATACGTAGCGGTTGAAGGCGTGAGGAGGGGTGGATGCGGTGGGAGATGGGGAGTGGAGAGGGCGGGAGGGATAGGAGGTGGCTGCGACTGGAACGCAACAAGACTGTGCGTGGAGGATGGACGCAGGAGGTAGGTGGAGTGGAAGGTGTAGAGGTGGATGGGAAAGGTATGTGGGTTATGCAGCGAAGGGCGGGGAGGAAGTGTGGGGGCATGGGCAGAGATGAGGGCGAATGGAGAGCTAGCGCGAGGAGAACCAAGAAGACTCTTGTTGAAAGAACACTTTACACAGCCGTGCAACAACGATTAAAGGAGAGGAGGCGCAGGTGGTAGAAGGGAGCAGTGTGGACCAGAGATGGAGAGGGAGCGTGTGGGTGTGTAGGTATGAGGAGTGGAATACGAAGGACTGGGGCAGGGAATGAAGGGCGTGGGAGGAACGATGGCGAGGGAGAAGAGGAGGTAGGGAGGGCATGGCTTGGAAGATGAGTGGAGCGAGAGAATAAGGGAGTAGGTATTGAGTGGAACGAGCGTGGAGGTGTATAGTATGGACTATGGAATACAACGAACGTGCAGGGAATTGGAGAGGATATAACAAACGCTAGGTAGAGAGAGCGAAATTTGCATGGAGGAGGACGAGGGAATGATGAGAGTGGTGGTGAGTTGTGAGCAGGGAGGATTTGCGTGTGGGTTATGGGAATCGAAGGGATGGTAATGGCAGGTGATGGCACTAAATGCAGTGTGCGAGGGAGATGAGTGATGGCACAAAATGCAGTGTGTGAGGGAGATGAGTGCCAGAGCAAGAAATGAGAGCTCGCCCTGACCAGAATATAGACTGTAATCAAATAATATATATAATTGATAATTAAATGGATGATGATAATTTACAATTGATGGCCTGCCTTTAAGATGGCTTGGGCACCTTATTTGAGGAGTCAATTTGTTTTAGTTTAATCATAATTACTATTAAGATGGCTTGGGCAACTTATTTGATGAGTCACTTTGTTTTTGTTTAATCATAATTACTATTAAGTGTTTGTATTTATTATTTAATATTTCATAGAGAGCTATTTATTAGGACTTACCCTTTCTTTGTGCCTTTTTGTTCTCTTTATTTCATTTTTATTTTTGCTAGGTCTCTTTTTTTAGATTTAGCTTTGATAACCATGAGACTTAAGAAATGGGATTTTGGTGAGGGGCATGGTTCAAGTACTTTACAATTTAATTGAGCAACATCAATCTTAGAGTACTAAACTATTTAAACTTTGATTTAGGCATTCATGCATGGAAACAGTTATGGGAGATTGAAGAATTACATATGATAGATCACTTACAAAGGGGAAACGGTTGGAAATGAATGACAAGGTTAGTGAAATAGAAAATGGGTAGATGAAATGAATGTAACACTTACTTAGATCACTAGGGGTACAACCTCCAAGATGTCACAATTATTTGAGGGAGAATTATGACACACCATGACACATCTTAGTAATGGACAATAATTTTTAGTGTTATGGGCCACTATAGAGCATAAGAGTGACATCCGATGATCCAAACAACATAAACAAAAAAATATCCCATTTGTCATCGAGGATGAAAATTTTCACAAAACAAGCGCATTTGACACTATCTCCACCAATCACATGAAGGAAGAAGAATAACCTGAGCATGTTGGGAAAATAATTGACCAATGATCTATGGAAATCCACATATCTCTTTGGCAAGATATTTGTGAAGGGATCACAAACAAAATTTATCATCGAGCCACCCTTGCAGATCAAGGAGTAACATTTGGATCCAACTACGGGACATGTACTCTATGTGAGAGTGCATGAGATCTCCAAAATCTCCAAACCCGTCACATGCAAAATCTCACCAAAATGCAAATCATATCCTAGAAAGGGATCAAGACATGAGTGCCTTGTCCCTACCCACATAATAATGAATCAAACCAGTAAAGTACAATGAAACTAGTTAGATCATAGCTGGAAAGAAAATGCTTGAAATGAATACATCAAATGAAATTCATACATCAAATGAAATGCATACAACCAAATGCATAAAGTGAAGACATAAACCAATTCAATCCTAAATGCTCATGATAAAGAGCTTATTTTTCTGATACTAATATGCTGAGATGAATTAAGCATTACATGAAATCATAGGCTCAATGTAACCATGTGCTCATATTATTTATGCCATGATATATTCCCTAGGTCACCAAGGATATGCTCATCACCGACGATATATAGGCAATAATTTCCATAGAATGCAAGTTGAAATCTAGAGTGTGTTTATGAACAAGGCCAAGAGCATCAAAATCATGCCAAGTAGGGAATACATTATTATAGGAATCCTCCATCGAAGTGTGGCCATGGTTAAATACATCACATCTCCTTCCCTCAAACAACAAGGTATTTTCAAAACTACAAAATTTCTCAAGGTAATTCTCCATATCTAATGAACATGAGATGTGGTATGAATTTCAAAAGTTAGAGAAAATTCTTAAGCTCAAATCTAGGGCTTGGAAAATTTTGAAAGGAAACTCCAAACTAATAGCTTGCTTTCCTATACAAGTTTTTGCATTTAAATAGTACTTTTAAGCTAAAGATACATGCCCAAAATGAGAGGAAATGGAAGAGGAGAGGGGATGGAAATATCTATCACAAAAAACTTCTTGTACCATATATTTTCAGCCACCAAATCATCTTTTATTGTTGAAAAACTAGGCATGAACATATTGGAATATGAGTCTAGAGATGGCTTACGATTTTTAGTGTTCTCAAATTTAGAAATCTTATTCTCATGGATAGAAATATCTAAATCAAAACTCTCCAAATATGGTTAGGAATCACCTTGAAAATTCAGCTAGAAATCAACTATGAAATGTAGAGGGAAAGGTTGAAATAAATCTACAAAAACATGCTCATCATGACCCCCAAATTCTGCATTAAAAACATGGGCATGTGGTTGCAAGTCCCCTATTATATTTGGTTAATCTAAAGGTTTCAAATCTACAATTTTTTTAGTAGATGCATCACTATATGTGTCATTATAGATGGGATCTCAATTTTTTTTCCATACATTCCATATCCTAACAATGATTGATAATCGAAAATATTGCATCTCGTTCAACATGAAATGGAAAAAGACACTCACTTGCCATTTTGTTATCAAACAAGGGTTTTCCCTCCAAACGTTTCTCCCTAAAATCATAATGAAATAAATCGTCAACTTTAGATTTTTGGGAAAAATTTAAGTTTACCATACCCTCATCTAGATGAGTAGGATAAATAAATACTTCCATGCTCTCTTCATCATACACTCACTACCACAAAACATGCAATTAGTGCCTAAAATAACGTCAGAATTTAGTGTATTTGAATTCATGAATTGGGCACTTTTGATGACGCAAAACTCAGTGCCACAGTGCATGTTCACTTCAGTTCTAGGAATAGCGCCCAAAGTAGCGTAAAAAATGTGGCGCTTACCTTATCACCTGGAATAACGCCTAATTTAATGACTAAAATTGCTTCCAATTTTGCTTCCATTTTTGCTTCCAGTTTTGCTCCCAATCGTGCTTCATGTTTTGCTTCTAGTATTTCGTCGAAAATAGCTTCTTTTTTGGCTTTTGAATTGATGCCAAGTTTTGCTTCCATTATGATGTCCTTTGTTGCTTCCAGTTTTTATTCAAGATTTGCTTCCGGGATTGCTTCCAGTTTTGCTTCCGGTTTTGCTTCTGGGTTTGCTTCTAGTGTTGCTTCTGGTTTTCGTCCAGTTTTGCTTCTGGTTTTACTTCTGAGTTTACTTCCAATGTTGCTTCCGGTTTTGCTTCTAGTTTTGCTTTCGATATAATGTCGCTTGTTGCATCTAGTTTTGCTTCCATTTTTTCGTCTTTAATTGCTTTTAACATGGCTTCTATTTTTGCATCTTTTGTTGCTTTTAAAATTGCTTCCATTATTACTTCTTTGTTTTCTACCTAAATTGCTCATGTTTTTTCTTCCTAGGTAATGCCAAGTTTTGCTTCCAAGATTGCTTCTGGTTTGCTTCTAGTTTGACTTCCATTGTTGCTTCCAAAAATGCTTCTTATTTTGCTTCCATTTATTAATTTAATATTTTTTATTGCAATTTAATTAGTTAAATATATCATGCCTCTTAAATAACTTATATGATTATAGAGTAAGTCATATTGCATTTGAAATATTTTATAAGATAACATTTATAATGAATTTTTAGGGAAACATACATTCATACAAACTAACAACATCATTATACTTATTAAATCTCCACCAAAATAAATTCTACATCATCAAGTATATACAAAATAACAAGATAAATATTATAACATGATCATCATCTATAATTAAAACAAGTGAGTCAAATATCAATAATTTAATTGAATTTGACAACATCCATTATGAGCAGTAAATTTAAATCATCATACACAATAAATCCATCCAAAATCATCGAACACTTCCAATATATATAAATTAACTAGTCAATAATGATAAGATCATCATCATATCTAAATAAAACAAGTGAAAGTAAAATATGCCAGTAGATCAATAACATGTCAAAATGATACATGTCCAATAGTCGACATAAGTCAAAATGATACATGTCCAAATGATATAAGTCAAAATGATACATGTCCAAATGATATAAGTCAAAATGATAAATGATGTAACTTAATATGATACAAGTCAAGATGATACATGTCCAAATGATAAAGGTAAAAAGTGATACAACTCAATAATATGGTACTATAGGTGAAAATGATACATATGATAGGAAAAACAAAAAGAGGCATCATAATGATATATGAACATTAATCCATGATGCAGTCTATATGATCATTGTCACTGGCTACTACCAACAACTGGCTCATCATCATCATCATCATGACTATCGTGATCATGATCATCATTGTCATGACCATTATCATTGTGATCATCATCGTCATCTGCCTCATCATTATTATCTCCCATGTCTGTACTAGACCCAACATAATCTAGATCTATATCATCATCAGGATCAACTAGATATTCTACAAGACTCATGTTCTGCAAAAAAACATTCAAAATGAAAAGTTATTATTTATTTCATGCAATAATTATTTTTTATGTTATATTTATAATATTGCAACAGATGAAACAAAACCATAATCATATTACATCAATATCAAAGTACACATACCATAATAAAATTTCAAATAAGTTACAGCTAAGATGTTATTCCAATGATGTAAAACATGCAACAATTCTAATAAATGTTAGTAAAGATCATAAAAAAATGTTATATGATTTAACTATCAATTGTAAATTCTATTATACAAGCCTAAGTGCCAACCCTCTCCATTTTGTGCTATATATGATTATGTTTTCCTCGAAGATCCTTTGAGAGTTAACTAGTTTATATATCTTCTTCTCTTATATTTCAAAAATGAATATTTTTCTAGGGCATTTTGGCATTGTAATATGCTTCAAAGGTTCTTTGAGAATTAACTAGTCTACATATCCCTGTATTTTAGAGTCAATAAAAGCCAAATTTTATATGATTTATGATCAAGGATATTGAGATTTTAAGATATGCTCTTTCTAGTTGAACATACAAGGATGCATATAAATCCTCAAATTTGAGCAATGATACTCAAATAATAGTTTTTCTCTTTGCATGAGATAAGTAAATCAATAGGGTCATCATACTAGACACTTGGGAATATAATAACACGCCTACTGGTAGGTATAATGATATTCCTTGAAATTGTATTTGTAGAGATTCCATACCTATTGAATGAAACAACCCATTGGCCATGGATGAGATACATAAATGTACTTTTCACATTTCTAGACACACCCAATGTGAAAGTAATGACCTCTCTACATAGAAAACCAATATAGTCCCTCTAAGCGAGGGAGTTACTTTGGCTGGAGCTACCTCATCCATGATCTATGTATACAACTGCTACTACTCCTTCTGAACTGGAGAAACCTACTGCTTTTGAATATGGAAACTCGACCTCATCTGTGCTGTGGCTACTTGCTAAAGCTCTGTTGAATTCATTCGAGTATCCCATCTCTTTCAACTGGGTCCATTCCCACCAAGTGGGTCTGCTAAGGCGGTCCTCCTACCACATCAAAAATGCTGCATAACTAGCTCTATATCCTCCTGCGAATCCGCGAAGAGGTCAACCCCATAATCGGTACAATAGTCCCTCTCTGATCCCTAGTATGATGGAGTCCTCAACATACACAACTCCCTCTGGCCATAACTATATTGAGTGTCCTCTGAACTCAATTGTATAACCTTGATCCTCCAAGGCTGAAAGCGAGAGCAAATTCACTCTCAGATGAGGAACATATAGAACATGATGAAAGGCTAGAGTCCATCCTGACTCTAACTCAAATAAAACTAAACCCTCTCCTCTACCGACTGCTCCTTATGTATGGATCCCATACCTCACCAAGCATCTAGTAGCTACTGAGCTAGGTGGCTGAAATATATCACACTCCCCTGTCATATGGCTTGTGGCACCACTGTCTAGATACCACCCATCTCGAGAAATCTCCTCTAAATCCAGGAGTAATACATACTCCTTGAACATTGTGGAGAATTTATTGGCTGTTGCAACCAACTGTTTCTCCTCTATTTCTCCACTATCCTCCTCTTCCTCTGCTTGTACAACCACTTGCTGCTGCTTCTTCCCCTTTGCCCCTTTGACCTTCTTCGAATGTGGGCATTGGCTGGCATAATGCACAAATTCTTCATAGACATAACATTTTATCCTGGACTTATCTTTCTTAGGCCTGCTGACACTTGCATCTTCTCCTCTAGAGCTAGGCCTCAGGCTCTCATGCTTGGCATGAAATAGTGAAGCAAGGGATGTCATTACTGCATAATTTTTTTTACTATTTTTTAATAAACTGAATAACACCAAAAATATTACAATGCAGCGTAACCGAGAATAATTCAGCCACACATGAAAGACAAGTGATTTACCTTGGAATCCCCACTACCTCTCGAGAAAACCTTCTCAATTAAGAACTGATTCACCCCCCTCTCAGTTCCTAGAATAATCCAACATCAACTTGGCTTGACTCAACATGACTCAACTTGACTCAAAATGACTCAACTTGACTCAACTTGATTCAATTCAACTCAACTCCACTCAATTTTAATCTACACAACTCAATTCAACTTATCTCATTTGAATCCATTCAAATTAACCAAACTTGACTCAAATAAACTCTAATAAGCTCATGTAATCTAAACGTGCCTTGAATTGACTAAAATAAACTTGCCTCAATTCATCCCAATCCAACTTGACTCAACTCTAACATACTTAGCTCAACTTGGCTCAATTTAACTTGACTCTACTTGACTTAAACCATCTTAAGGTGACTTAAACCTACTTTACTTGACTCAACTTGATTCAATTCAACTCAACTCCACTCAAATTTAATTGACACAACTCAATTCAACTTATCTCATTGGACTCCATTCAAATTAACCATACTTGACTCAAATAAACTCTATTCAACTCACCTAATCTAAACATGCCGTGACTTAACTAAAATCAACTTGACTCAACTTGAATTAAACCATCTTAAGATGACTTGAACCTACTTTACTTGAATCAACTAAACTCAACTTGAGTCAACTCTACTCTACTTGAACCAAGCCAACTCAACTTAGTATTTTGGTCAGAGGGAGTCATGGGTACCACACACACATGTTCTACAAGTTCTAGAAGGTGCACGACTAGTGAGAGCACTTTTCATGGTCTACATGGCTTGAGGAGGATTTCTTGAAGGGATAACACTTTGAAAAGACTTTCCCTAGGTACTAGAGATCGCATGCTTGGGTGTGGTTAGATAAATTGGTGGGATGTCTTGCTAGGCATTTGTATTGCTAGTTAGGTTTTGTTATTTATGCTGAATGCTTTTGTTAGGTTTTGGAGGGCATTTGATTAACAACGAATTTGTCTAATTTTATAGCCCATTCTATCATTAGGGCAATTTTGAGGTAAAAAATGGGCCTAAAAAATTACCATCAAAATCCACTTTAAAAGAACCAATCACATTACAGAGGATGACATCATCCATAGTGGTTGAGGTGGCATTGGTTCAATTAAAGACGCTTATTTGTCAAATTCTAAATGGTAAATGAAAACTCATAGTTAACCATAACAATATTGTAAATAAAATATTCATCATGAAAAGAGTACTCATAAATTACTTTTGAATACAATATAAATGTACTAAAATACCTTAAAGTACTTAGAAATAAAAATACTCTTTATGTTATAATATAGAATACTTTACAAATACCAAAAAATGAATGGCATATTCAAAATCAAATATATGTAATTACTTTTCAATATATAATATATACCTTTAAATAATAAATTATTAATATTAAAGAATAGTAATCTTTATTTAAAATCAAATCTATATAAATACTTTACATTATATAATATATACTTTTAATTCCTTTAAATCTAAATTTTTAAAACTTTATAATAAATATGTACTACAAAGCAGTTAATCCTACTTTTATTGAGCACATGCGATTGATTTAATTTAAAGATAAATATGTATTATTGAGCATATGAGATTTATTTAATTTAAATATAAATATGTAAAAATCATATTAAGTGATACGTTTTTAAAAAGCAAGCCAACTCAATTATAAGCTTAACATTCATTACTATAAATTATAAATTTTAAATCATTGCCTAATCTTTTAAACCTTATTTTATGAATATGTATTATTCAACCAAGTCATGAGATAATGAGATTCAAAATTTTAAAGCTTTATATTATGAATACGTACCTTTCAATATATAATATATATGATAAATATTATGGTAGAAGACATAAAAAAAAAGAAAAAAGTAAATAGATTATTTTTAAACCAGATAACGCTGCATCGCAGTATATCCCTGCCAAAAGGCTTTTGAGAAAGCAAGTCGTTGAGACTTAAGGTATAGCCACCCACCAAGGTTTTCTCTTTCATATATGAATACTAGATTGGTACTGGGTGCAAGTTCTAGGTCATTTTGACAAAAGAGTAACCCTGACCACAAAAAGCTTAGCTAACCAGGGTTAACTAGTAGTTCGTCAAACCATATCACCCATGAAAGGAGGCTTCTTGTGATGCTTCTGGATTTGAAAGGAAACACTTTCAAAAGAGAGACCAAATAGTTCAGTAGAGCATCACCATGATTGTAAACTTTCTCTTCACGTTCATTGTTTCCCATGCATTTTTCGCCATGCTCTACCACATGAAGTACATGTCGTTTAGAGCATCACCATGATTGTAAACTTTCTCTTCACGTTCATTGTTTCCCCTACATTTTTATCCATGCTCTGCCACATGAAGTACATGTTGTTTCTCTTCTTTGAAGGCAAAGTGGTGGTGATGATCGCTTTCATTTATTGGATGCTCCTTGAGATAAAAAAAGGTGCTAATTGAGGAGATGAGGATTGTGTGGAAGGAACATTGGTGTTGGAAAAATTCTAAGAAGAAGACAACACAACCACAAAAATACCATTGGCTGAAAAATTGCCAAAGATACATTTTGATTTGAAATCTTGGCACAAAACTCCACGTAATGTAGAGAATTGACTAAGTGTGGTCAAGTGGTTTTGACTAACTAATTGGGATGACATTGGGTGATCAACTTTGATTACATCAACAGACTTATTTTATGAAATATTGGTGATGCACTCAACTAACCTAGAAACATAATCCAACATATGAATCACCCACCTCCTCAACATCCCAGTGAATCACCTCCTTAACATCCTAGTGAATTCAACAAGCCAAGCCACTTCACACCAAGAAAAATGGAAGCTCCATTATTCAGGTGATTACTAAACTTACCTTAACTGGGTTGTGTGAAACAAAACCTAACTCCTCTAACTCAAGTGTTTAAGTCCAACTCCCTATTTCACAAACCCATGTATTAAGAAAACTCCCCTCATAAGCAAGATCAACTTGAATTGGAGGGAATGCAAGTGGTTTGATGTTTCTACAAACAAAGGGTCTACAACTTAATTGCCATGAAAAAAGTTCAAGCCCCCAACTAGCCAATTAGTGATGCAAAAAAGCACATGTTTTTGGGTTGGAAATCAATATGGCATTCACTTGAATTATGTTGGTGGAGTGGATTTAAGAAATTAGTTTTATGTTTATTATATATCTGTAACAAATAACCAAAAGAAAAAAGAAGTTAGAGTTTTGCACAATTGACTTCAAAGCCATGGAAGAACATGCCAAACTGCAAGAAAAAACATGAGTGAGGTGTCACGTGTCTCAAATTTTTACAACGATTATAGTACCATTTTAGGACATTTCTAAAATAATTTGTGGAATTGTAGACTCCAACTACTTAGTATTCTAAACTTGGTGACCACGGTGTACATTTGTATTAAAGTAAGATTTATTTTCATGCGAAATGGTTAGCAATAGGAAATATTAGTGAGAATGGAATGGAATATAAGTTTAACAACAAAAAATATTTAGATTTAAAACTGCTTTCATTATTTGTATTTTAATTTTTGTTATAATTTTTAAAAGATTGAAAAGAAGAACAAAATTGATTTCACCCTTATAAATAAATCTTCTTATAAACTAAATTTATATTAATTTTAATGTACTATTTATATAAGTATCATTTATATATTCTAGTTTGATGCGGGGCAAGACTATCTCTCACCCCTATATAAGGATCTTTTAGCTCTTTCTCCCTTCCTTGCCATACGATTACACTACTTATAGCGACCTTCCTCCTTTGGAACTTTTCCTAATCGTTTTTTTTATTACACAAACGCCCAAATCTAATCTTGTTCCAAGTCATATGCATTTATATGACCAAAATTCATTAAACCTCGAGAGTCAACACTTCTTTTATTTGGCTCTTTGCATTAAGCCTACGTCAAGTTACATGGCGCTCATGCACCCGGTGCTAATCCCCATCAAAACTTCCATAAGACTATTTTCCAAAACTTTCCTTGACGCCGATATCAAATGACATCCCGACACCACATCACTTGAAACCCACTCAGGTTTTCCATCGCACTGCTCAAAGTCCATTAACCATCTCGTCAGTCTAGTTGCGATATGGATCTTTTACCACCAATTTTAACCTTGAATTCTCTCTTCATATATTCACCATTCAACGTTCTGACTTATACCATAGATCATCTCAACTCTTCGTGGGTTTAGTATACTACTTTCCACCATTCAATCTGTTCGCTTATGCACAAGTATCGTTTTTGCCACTGTACTCGGCCTTTTCTTTCTTTGACAGACTGTAATATGTCGCTTATGCACATTCATAGGCACAACTCCTTAATCGAATAAGCTCACATGCTATTCTCAACCTTTTTCCATAGTCCTGTCGACTACATGCTCTTCCTTCTAACTCCATCAACCATACTCCTTCGATTTACAGGGTAAATCTATATTTAACCCGTGATCTTCTTTATACAGAAAGAAATGCTTGAATCAATATAGGTTTCATTTTCTAAAAAGTTTGATGTGATTACAAATTTAAAAAGCATTTTAATACTGTAATGATCTAAATGCATTTTAATACCGCAAATAAAAATTGAAAGAAATAATCTTTTGAGTTTTATAAAAGATTGATTCTCTTCAATTCTGATTGCTAGTGTCATGCAGGCGATACCCAGGACCTGCATATGAGTATCATTTCTAAAAGTCCCTTTAGACAAGAATCTGTCTAGTAAATTCGTGCTCAAGAAGAGTGTTTCCCTCTGAAGCTGATACGAGGCCGTGTACTGCGCCACAACAGAAGTTATGAATTAATTATTGAAACATCCACGGACTTTTTCAAAATTCTAGTTCAATTTAAATGGTGCAAAATTCTTGCCTCCATAATCCAGTTAACCATCAGAAGACATTGTTTTCCTATGGTGTCGGTCAACTGAGTATCAATACAGTCCAACAGATACTTTGCAATGGAGGTTTCTTACGCTCTCTTGCTTTAAATTTCTGAAATGTATCCTCATCTTCATCCTCAGTGCGCATATAGTCCTGTAGATCAGTAGAAGAAACAAAAGCATTATGAATTGAAATTTCAAACCTATAAAGAGTCTTGGCTTTTCACATATTGTTTCATTGCAAACTCATTACAAATCTCCTTTAAAAATGATAATAATTTAATCTTCCCCAAAGATGAATATGAGACTGGCAAGAGATCAATGAACAACTTGATTTGCTAGTAATTTTAATTTACTCTAACAAAAAAACAAAAATTATCTCTGCAGTAAATGAAAATAAATCCTAATGATCAATGATTTAAGCTTTACGAGTTCCTGATTCTCGTTCTTTTAGTGTCTATAAGAGAATTTATTAAGGGAAACATAAATTTCCTGAACTAACATTACCTGCAAATAGTCCAAAAATTATTCATTACCACGACGGGATTTTGTAAATTCTCGGCATGCCAGATTAGTTATACTAAACGGAAGCTCCGACAGGCCATTGGAACCATTGGCAGAAGCATAATCACTCCAAGACCAAAATTTCTCTTCCAATTCAGCAATTAATGGATAATAGGAACTGGCAAGGACTGAGGGTCACACAGCTTCTGAATCAGAAGAAGCTAAAAAGAAGGAAGGGGTCACATCCGCAACAATACAGGAAGAAGCAACAACCAGTTCTTCATCGCTGTTTTCATCATCATGTTTAGACAGGGCCATTTGAATTTCGGCATCAAATACAGAGTCAGGGCACCACAATTCCTATGAATACACAAAACTTTGTCCAAAGTCCGGCTTCCAGGTTTTCTGTTGGTTTGGATGTGTTGTGCGAAATGACACGGAATGACCTGACCGGACAGGACAACATCGTGGATTGCGTAGGACAAGTATCATTTTGTTGGTTTTTTTATTTTAAAAATTATTTATATTTATTTTTAAATTATAAAAATAAAAATGACTCCTGCAGGGATTTATTTCCCATCGGAGTTGTACTTATCCAATAAAAAAATCAAAATTTTATATTTTAAAAATTATAAAATTATTTTTATTTTTCTTAATATTATGTTTAATATTAAAATTATTCAAAACATTATAAAATAATAACAAATTTTGTTTCAAAATAAAAACTAATACAAGTAAAAAGGCTTTGACTTTTGAATGAAAAGTATATATCTGCCTTGGCAGGGATAATAAACAGGTAAACAAATATTTGGTTTTCTAAATTATAGATAGATATGTAGATATATGATACCGATATGAATATATTAGTTAGTTAAATATTTTATAAACAATTTATTTTACAAATAATGTAGATGTTTATATAAATAGATTATTTGTATATTTAAATAAATTTAATATAAGTTATATTTATATAATAGTGAGTTAACATATTGAAATATATAATTTAAATTACAAGTTTCCAGCAAGCATTACAAGTTTTCATAGAATTTACAAGTTTCCAGCAGGCATTACAAGTTTTCAAAGAATTTACAAGTTTTCTGAAAAACTTGTAATTTGAGGATATTACCAAGGGAAAACTTGTAATGGGTTTTTTTAGCAAATTCCTTGGATTCCTACACCATAGAGAGGCCTTTGGAAATATCATGACTTATTTAATCCAAGGAAGGTGTCTTTTCCCCTTTTTGCCAAAATTATAGGGAAAAGCATATATCTTCTCATTACAGGAACAAACTAGGTGATTTTATTTAAGCTATTGTTTATCAGTTCTAGTATGTGTTAGTAAAAACCAGCGTTGAGTAACAACATTCAGGCAAAATTTATGGCTTATTTCAGATTCACTACTACACGTATTATGTTAATTACCAAGGTATGCAAATGCTTACTTAATTTTGCAAATGATGAGAAACAAGTCACGATTTCACCTAGAATGTGTTCAATCACCCATTCCCTAAACCATATCCAATCATGATTCCTTCTTCAAAACTTGTAATTATTTTTATTCGCTATTTATTCCATTACTTGTAACTATTTCTTATCACTACCCAAGTCTGCTATGAGGAAACCAGAGCCATTGGAAAATTGAGTGATTTTAGGGTGCTAACGGCCGTTATTAGCATGGCGAAAAGATATGAACCACTTACGGTAAATTGTTTTGATGAGGACCTGGATAGTAGAAATTTCTTTCAAATCGGCGAAAAGATATGAACCACTTATGGTAAATTGTTTTGATGAGGACCTGGATAGTAGAAATTTCTTTCAAACCGTAGGGTGGTATGTGTTCTTCAATAGGATGCAGGTATGGCATGATGAAATCTCATTGGAATTTGCTTGATCATTTGATGGCGTTGTTGCAAATATCAGAGGGTTTGTGTTACCAATGTCAGAGGAATTTATAGTCGTAGCTACTGGTCTATTTGCTACTCGTGAAAAATGGTCTAAATCGCAAAGGATTGAAGACAAAAATGCATGGAAATTCTATGTTGGCAGGGTTCACCCTCTTCCCAATTAGAGTAAAGGTATGCATAGACTACGACTTAAGGCACATTGGTCAAGTCTGACCTACTGGTTACAAAAATATATAACATGCGATGGACGCTACAATTTTGTTTATCTGTACCATATAAGACTATTACAACATGTGTATGATAATGTGCCTCTCAATTTTCCCTACTTTTTCTACAAGAGCTTGCAGAAGATGGCAACTGGAATTCAACAAAGTTTGGATAATGAGTATAGTAGCTTATATCATCATGCACTTATTAAATTGTTCCTTCGAAAAGAACTTGAGAAATTTGGAACACTTGAGAACATTTTATGGATGGATGAGGTTTCTCTAGGGAGAAAGACATAGATCAACTACTTGTATCACATGGAAACTATCCTATCGTGGTGGCAGGGAATGCCTCGCAAGCTCACTCGGCTATTGTACCACATGAGACTTCAGAACCTCCTATGAGAAAATAAAATCTTGAGCAACCAATACAACTCCACGAGAACTAGGGGAATGTCAAAATTTCTAATAAAAAGAAGCAGTCTAAGGCATTCCGGTCACAAAATACTGAAGTAGGGAGGGTTGATTGAAGTAAAGCAAGGGTTTTTGATCAAATTGTGGAGGAACCAATTATGAAGAATATAGGATATGATGATCCCCTATTAAGGGTTCCTAATTTCCCTCGCACAAGACAACATAAAGAACAACCACCTGAGGAAGTGAGAGCACCTATTGAAGAAGTAGAGAAGCCAGTTGCACATGTCGAAGAACTAGTTAAAGCAGATCGTCATCCTAATTACAACTTGCCTGAATCATCATTTGGATCATCCCCTACTTCTTTGGGTATGCTAAATTCTGACTCATTGTTTATTGATTTGCAAAAGAAAGATCAAAGGATTAATGACTTAGAATAGACAATTAAAGAAATGGAGGTATTAGAGAGACATGTTAAGAAATATAATCAAATGATTAAGGTGAATCATGCCAGAATTAGGAAAACCAATGAAAACCTACAGTCTCAACTACAACTCATAAAGAGAACAAATAAAACACTCCAATGCCAGATCACCGTTTTAAAGCGCAATAAAAACCTGTGCTGAGAAGGAGTTAGAGAAATAAGACTAAATATATACAATCAAATGTGCAAGCTGTACCTTCATCGTTATATTTATTAGTAGACACTGTGGAGGCCACACTTTCGCCAGAACAGTTAAAAGGAACATATAATCAAGGAATTAAGCAGGCCTATCAAACTGTAAATGAAATATTAGATGAGACCAGGACAAATACTCTGGCTCTAGCCTCTGTCAAAATTTCCTCAATTAATTGGACGAGCAAAGATGAATTATATGAGGTGGGGATGATATATAAGCAACAATACCGGATTGAAATTCAACAAATGCAAGAACAATGGTTCGACATGTATTTGGCATTGGAAGACAAATGGAAATCCGAAGTTCAAAATCTTAAGCAACAGTTAGAGACATTGAAGAGTGAGAAACAATTTTTTTTGAGTTAACCTCACAAATAATGGGATGAAGATCTCCATCACCGATATACTCAATTTATCTCCATGAAAAGTGGGTAATCTTTCAGCTGACTAGATTGTAGGTTGGTAAGAAGTTTGAAATTCTTACTAAGGAATATTTTGAATAAATTTATCTTGATTATGATTTCAGAGAACAAAATTTGTTATGTGAATTGTTTTCCTTCAATTTATTCTTGCAATCTGAAACAATTTGGAACCTTAATTTGGTTGTAGGAGATGTCCATCTACTCTCCTTTACTTCCTTTATTCTTAATCAAATTAAATGGGAATTTGATGTGCGATGGGAATTCAAGTGGTAGTCAAACTCCCATCTTCATGTCCGAGGAGAACACCAAATGATTATGGTGTTGTTAAAAAATCATAAGGAAATATTAATGAATAAACAATAATTGAAGATTTGCAGACATAACTAGAGGTCAGCTATGTAGGATTTTGAATTGATAAAAGGTCAAGGCACTCTGCCTGCTTTAAATAATTCTGGAAAACAATGGAAATTACTTCCACCTCATATGTAGGCACACGATCCTTTGGGATATCCCTTCTTTCGGATGGCCATCTATAGATCTCAATTTTATTTCAATTCTCTTCAAAGAAATGGAACCAAATGGATGGGCTTGCGTTTTAATTTTCTCCCAATCTGGTGCAATAGTAGAGTTTACAAAATTTTACAATTATGGATTGAATATGAAGAGATTGCTATGTAGGCAGAAGTTGACCAATATGTGGGTTTGCATGCAGAAACTATGAATGGTTGTTTCTCTTATGATTGGACATAGTTGCATAGTCAATTGATTGCATGAGGACACACCACATCTTAAGTTGGGGGGATATGTTAGGCCCTCAAATTTCCTATTTTGTACAATGATTTTGGTTCTTTTGTTAAGCAAACTTATCCCTTTTTGTGTCAACCTACACCTTTTCATCATTATAAACTCGTGAATACATGCTTATATATTTTTGAGGTATGAAAAATCACATTTTTTTTGTTCCTGATGTTTGCATAATTAAGTGGCCCTTATTGAATATCAATTGCGATAACTAATATAAGATTACAGTTCTTTTGGGATTGTACAGGTTTCTGGGTTTTTACAAGTTTTCCCTGTTTTTACAAGCTTTGTAAAAAACTTGTAAACCTGATAACTTTTGGTACATGTGGCCGTGCAAATAAGAAACTAGCACATGGGTTTTCTCCAGCATTATGTGGGTCAACTTCTTGTCCTCACCTCTTCGAATATTTTGTTAAGTCAGTGCTCCAGAATCAGATTAATTAGAGATTGGTTATCACATCAGTTAATGCACACTTTTTCCTGGAATAGTGGATCTGTGAATCCTTTGGATCTTGACAGGTCCATTTTTTATTATTATCTATTATGAATTAAAGACAAAATGGACTTGTAATAATGGAAATTAAATCTTCCATGTATCTCTCTTCAGTTAAGTGGGCATATTGTCCATCATTCGCTCCATGATCTATGTAATGACTGTAGAGCGTAAAACGTCTAGTCTTTTTATTATTAGAAATAAGTTGATCCTATATATTTTTGATTGTAATTACCATAGGGTATTTGAACAATAATATTCAGAAATCAGAGACAACTTCTCATCTACTCGTGTTCACTTATTGGTCAATAATCACATTGTTTATGTGTTCTACGTTCTGAGACTGTAGTGCACTGTAACTTGTATTATGCAACCTATGGAGGAAGGCCCCCCTTCAGAGGTACACCGCTGTTTAGTGTGTTAAGTTTTGTGAGTATATTTATATTATATGTTAGTACTAACAATTTTGTACTTTGTAGGAATGGAGGCAACTTCATCAATAGTATGTCAATCACCTATTCTTTTGGTGACTAAATAAGCTACTTCGTTTCTCCATGAAATTTTAACTTTTGTATTAAATTGGGATGATTTAAAAATACCTTGAATGCTGTAGCTGTTAGAATAACACAACAAACATAAAATATTTCTCTTCCTATCTCTTCCTTTCTTCAAAACTAATACTTCGACTTTTCCCTACTAAAACAATTGTCTTCAAACACATTATGGAATTTTATAGCTAAAGGACTTCCTTACAAAAGAAGACATGCTGGTATTGTATTACAAACATTTTTTTGTGTGATTTAATTAAGCCTTTTAGACATGGATTTTAAATTTCCTCATTAATATCCTAATTCAAATCTTTCTTAGATGGAAGGAGATGCCTAGATATGTCTAATGGGTATATAAGTGGGCAGTTGTTGTAGGTAGATGGCCATAGAATGAAGAAGTCAATAATCCTATGAAGATAACAAGGCTTCAATGGTCGAGGTAGTGCATACTTGCAATGAGATGTACCTCCATATCAAGCCCTTGTATGTTGCAATGTTGAAGGTGATTTGTGAGAACCCTAACCATTATGCAACATACATTGCTTACAACATTATACATAGAGACCAATGTAAAGCTTTGTTTGTGGCTTTTTGAGTTCTAACTATAATTTGTTATGTTGTGTATTTATCACATCTCAAGGATTGCCAATGATTTTAGGCCGTCGACATGGTGCATGAGCCCTATAAGATACAATTAGGCCCTAAGTCAATATTTTTATATGTTGAAACTTTCCTTGCCAATCCTTGACCCACCCCCACTTTGTGAAACCTCAAAATGATACCTATGTCCCATTAGTAGGCTAACTATTCCCTTTGTAAATATTGTGTGTTGGTCTTGTAAAGCTCGTGTGTTGGTCTAGGGCCTCATATCCTAATAAGAGGTTGGGTAGCCTTTGAGTTCAAGTTGGAAGCATATGTGGAAAATGCCTTAACTTGGAAATGGTTTTGGGGGACTTTATTTATTAATATCTAAATGTGGAGGCTCAAATTTGACCCTAAAAGGTAAGAAATGTACATGCAGCCAGTATGGGAGAAGATGCCTAGGTTGCCAATGGAACTACGGAATAAATAAGTGTATGGACTTGGAAGAGTACTTTAACTCAAAATTGGGTATAAGGGTGATAAAAATCTTAGTTTCGATCAGTTTGTGAGAGGGTCTGCTGAAGGAGTTGAAGATTTCACGAGGAAGCTAGATTGCTATTAAAGTACTCAAACACTAGAAAAATATATTAGGTGCTCTAATTGTTATACAATGAGGCATATTTATAGGGAGTTATCTAAACCAACAAGAAATAGGTCATGGAATGTAATACCCCCAATTCGACCCTTAGGATATATTAGCCTTTAATGTAAATACGTGTACATGTGATGTATGTTTTCCTAGCGTGGAGCTCAAGGCCAAGGCCCCGCTAGTGAAAGCCGAATTCTATTTTAAGGGCAAGTATTTGATATTTTGATACCATGTGCTCTTAAGCCATGGAAATTGTAATAGGATGTAAATTAAACATCAGGAAATATAAAATGTCCAAAGCTGGCTACGGAGGCAACGAATGAGAAGGGGCCACGTGTATCCACTAGGGAGTGGTGAGGGGGCTATGGGAGTGACCCATAGGTTTCCATTTGTCATTATGTGAACCCATTGACTTCCTTAGGTGACATTAATGTCAATTGTAAGGAAGTGGTTGAGATTTCAGCCCATGACTTTGATGGAGTATGGGCAGCCCTGAAATTCGTATGGGAAGGTATGGGCTATTTTGACTTGTCCCACAAGTCACTCTACATCTTGGGGGTTGCTCCATCCTTATCCCCATTCCATTGTGGAAGTATGGGACATCTTTCTCCACCCAAAAACGAGCTCCCAGCAATGAGAAAACCAGAAATCGCGACTGTGAGAGAACCCACGTTTTGGGAAGCCAAAAACGTTCCGATTTGGTATTGGACAGAGAAATCCAATGGGGGATCCATTGGTAGGAACCTTGGGGCGAATTTGGGAGCAATAGCTACCCCAAAAGCCATGGGAAAACCCAGTTTTAATGGCCCAGAAAATCAGTGACGGATTTGGGTTGTTTGTGACAGAGTTGTGAGAAATCCAGTTGTGGATGTATGAGCAGAGGATGGGATTGCTGAGTCTAGCTTGAAGAGTATGTGGCTCTGGGATTGAGCTTAGGGGACTAGCATCCTCCTCCATCTCCTATTACATGCTTGAGAAACCCAACCGTGTGTTGGCTTAGCATGGTTGTTTGAGTGAAACCCTGACTGTAAGTGAGCCATCTAGTTCCTCCTTAGTGGATACACAGCCCAGCTCGGGGGTGATCTCTCAGCTGAAAGAATACAGGCTGGACAGAGATCTATGGTTGGGTGGAACGTTGCTCTCACGTAGCCAGTCGTTGGACATCATCCTCTCAAGATAAGTGTTATGTGGATTATAAATTATTCCTTTTTGCATTCTGCAATATGTTAAATTGCCCATGTTTTAATGAAATGAGTTAATATGGATTCTATGCATGGCATACGAATGAGAATGGGTCTCTTTATGATGAATCATTCTCTGCTGTGGTAAATATGATTGCAATTACTATCTGTTTGAGTACTTGTTAGCATGTTCATTCCGCTGTGTTTTATATGGAAACGAATTTGCATATAGAAGTTTAAAATGTTAGCGATTTATGTGCAAAAATATTGGGGCTAAGTTTGCCATAAGCCCGGTATGTTGTTAATGTTTCCTTCCCTGTTGTTCTATGGGGAAGGGGACGTCACATGGAAGGAAAAATTGAAATCTCCAAAGAATGCTTTGGAAAAAAAACAGGAGTTTAGGAAGTTTTGAAATTCCTAAGAGTAATTCTAAGTCCACATAGTGTAAATGGTGTCAACATGGAAAAATTTCCGAAAGGTTTCATTGTAGTCAATCCCATATTTCTAACATAAAATCTTAGTAACAAGTACAAGATTGTACTAGTCCACTTCTCCATTTGCATTAGACTTGGTATTGTATAATATCCACTTACATTACACAATTTTGGTGCTTTTGGGACACGAGATAAGTCGTGTGCGTTAAGAATAATAGATGCATATTTTCTCATGACTACATATATGGGAGTGGTTGTGTACTTTGTAGGAATAGAGGAAACTTCATCAATGTCAATTACCTATTCTTTTACAAGATTCTGGGTTTTTACAAGTTTTCCTATGTTTTCAAGTTTTCCCTGTTTTTACAAGTTTTGTGGAAAACTTGTAAACCTGATAACTTTTGGTACCCATGGATGTGCAAATAAGAAACTAGCACATGGGTTTTCTCCAGAATTACGAGGGTCATATTCTCATACTTATCTCTTCGAATATTTTGTTAAGTCAGTGCTCCGGGATCATATTAATTAGAGATTGGTTATCACATCAGTTAATGCACACTTTTTCCTGCAATAGTGGATCTGTGGATCCTTTGGATATTGACAGATCCATTTGTTATCTATTATGAATTAAAGACGGAATGGACTTGTAACAATGGAAATTAAATCTTCCATGTATCTCTCTTCAGTTAAGCGGGCATATTTTCCATCATTCGCTCCATGATCTATGTAATGACTGTAGAGCATATAACACCAGTCTTTTTATTATTAGAAATAAGATGATCCTATATAATTTTGATTGTAATTACCATAGGGGATTTGAAAAATAATATTCAGGAGTCAAAGACTATTTCTCATCTACTCGTGTTCACTTATTGGTCAATAATCACATTGTTTATGTGTTTTGCATTCCAAGACTTTAGTGCACTGTAACTTGTAGTATGTAACATGTGGATGAAGGCCCCCCTTCAGAGTTACAAGACTACTTAGTGTGTTAATTTTTGTGATTATATTTATACATTTATATGTTAGTACTAACAATTGTGTACTTTGTAGGAATAGAGGTAACTTCATCAATATTGATGTCAATCACCTATTCTTTTGGTGACTAAATAAGCTACTGGGTTTCTCCATGAAATTTTAACTTTTGTATTAAAATGAGATGATTTACAAACACATTGAATGATGTAGCTATTAGAATAGCACAAGAGACACACAACTATTACTCTTCATATCTCTTCCTTTCTTCAAAACTAAGAATTCAAATTTTCCCTACTAAAACGATTGTCTTTAGATACATTATGGAATTTTATAGCTAAGGGACTTCCTTACAAAATAAGACATGCTGGTATTGTATTACAAATATTTTTGTGTGTGATTTTATTAAGTCTTTTAGACATGGCTTGTAAATGTCCTTATTTATATCCTAATTCAAATCTTTCTTAGATGGAAGGAGATGCCTAGATATGTATAATGGGTACATAAGTGGGAATTTGTTGTAAATATATGGGAAAAATTCGGCAAAATGCTCCGAAAAAGAAGAAAATTTTTCTAAGTATTTTCGAAAATTTTGTTTAAAGTTTGTTTCGGAAGAGTTCGGGAAAGTCTTCCGAAACTGCGGAAGGATTCCGCAATTACGGAAGAGTTCGGGAAAGTCTTCCGAAACGGCGGAAGGATTCCGCGAACGGTTCCGAAATTGCGGAAGAGTTCAGGAAAGTCTTCCGAAACGGCGGAAGGATTCCGCGAACGGTTCCGAAATTGCGGAAGAGTTCGGGAAAGTCTTCCGAAACGGCGGAAGGATTCCGCGAACGGTTCTGAAATTGCGGAAGAGTTCGGGAAAGTCTTCCGAAACGGCGGAAGGATTCCGCGAACGGTTCCGAAATTGCGGAAGAGTTCGGGAAAGTCTTCCGAAACGGCGGAAGGATTCCGCGAACGGTTCCGAAATTGCGGAAGAGTTTGGGAAAGTCTTCCGAAACGGCGGAAGGATTCCGCGAACGGTTCCGAAATTGCGGAAGAGTTCGGGAAAGTCTTCCGAAACGGCGGAAGCCTTCGCCGAATGGCTCCGCGACGGAAGCTTTCGCCGAATGGCTCCGCAGTTGCGGGAGAGTTCAGCGAATCGCTCCGCCATTGCGGAAGCATTCGCCGAACGGCTCCGCAGTGCGGGAGAATTCAGCGAATCGCTCCGCCATTGCGGGAGCATTCGCCGAATGGCTCCGCAGTTGCGGGAGAGTTCAGCGAATCGCTCCGCCATTGCGGAAGCGTTCGCCGAACTGCTCCACCATTGCGGAAGCGTTCGGAGAACCGGCCCGCGCGCCCGAAAAAAAAAAAAAAAAAAAAAAAAAAAAAAAAAAAAAAGAGTAAAGTGACTAAAACTCGATTTTTTGATAGCAGGAGCATCCGAACTCAGAATGTGATGATTCCTGTGGGGCTCGGAGACCATTGACGAAGGCCATAAAAGGACCAGTGAAGAGAGTAAAGTGACTAAAACTCGATTTTTTGATAGCAGGAGCATCCGAACTCAGAATGTGATGATTCCTGTGGGGCTCGGAGGCCATTGACGAAGGCCATAAAAGGACCAGTGAAGACCCGTAGCCCATTACACTCCGATTTGACAGAAAATGGATAATAGTGACTTTTGAAGGACAGAGTCCCGAGGCTTGACAGAAGGCCGGTTTAAGCTGAAATTGATACGAGGCAGTCATGAAGCAGGCACAATGTTAAGTTCCGAATCTTGGAGCCAAAATCCAAGGGATGTGGAGTCGGGGTGAGCAAGAAGGCCAAAAAGCACTGTTCCGGGCCACTTTTTCGGGATTTTGAAAAGCTTGTGGGCAGTAAAAGTGACCCTAGATGTGGGAATCATAAATTTTACTGAACTAGACATTTCATATTCTCATTAAGACGGACAGCTTCCGTTAGACGAAGATTTTTCAGAAATGCACCGTTTGGGAGATAGCCGTTTTTGGCCCAAAATTTGGAATTTTGGGAAAATGTGAAAAGTGAGAAGTAGTGAAATCCAGAAATTCATAGAAGATGAATGGTGCAGCGGAATTGAAATCCGTGAATTGCTGAGTATTCCTTGTTATATGTACTAACTCCGCCCGTTAGAAAAGTTTTTGTGATTCCTTGTAGATTTTCTTCCACAGGTGGCTGAAGTTGGCATTCGGGATCAAAATGCAACTGTGTAAAATGTGCAAAATTGGAGTGAAAAGTTGTCATTTTTGAAGGGATACAGTTTCCGCACCTGATGTCGGAATGGAGCATGAAGACAGGCATTGGAAAGCTTGTCCAGCAGGGAACAATAGTGCATGACCAGAGTTTGAATGAGGTCTACAGATATCATAGTTATTTAGTGCAGAAGAGTGCCAGCGGCTGTTTTGACAAACAAATTTTGTTGTCAATGTGGGCAATTTCTACAATTGCATGATATGGAAGAGAAATTCCATGATACGAGGAGGGATCTAAAAGGGAAGAATTCCTTAAACCCCTGTTTGTTATCATACTCATAATTATGAAATTGTCATATGGCATAAAAATGTTAAAAATGTAAGGGATTACATAGATGTATATGCACTAGATGACATCTTAACAAACATTGCATAGTGCATATGGAAATGCTTGTGCATGAATGAGATATTGCATATTGGTAAAAGAATGAAGTCTGCATATGCAATGAACCGCTAATAGAGAATATTGTGGTTGATAGTCACTATTGATGTTGGTATTGGTTGTAGGACCAAAGATAACAAAGAGCATGGCTAAACATGTTGGGGATGTTGTTGCATGAATCCAACAACCTTATGCAGAAAGGATGGTGCAACAAATCTATGATCATAAAGTTGGCAAAAGGACCGAGTAGCCTTGGTAAGAGGCCAATTGATCAGGTAACATCAGGCGATGTTAATGGTAACCATGCAGGTAATGATTATTGGTGCCAAATTGCATGAATGTTGAAAGAGGATTTGGTAAGATCCCTTCAACTATGTTTGAGCTATGTTGAGGTAGTCTGCATGTGATATTGAATACTGATTGGGACTGTTAACCTACCGAGCTTGGTGAGGTGTGGGTAAGTGAAGGAAATGATCCTTACACCCTATGACTGTTTAAAAATCTCAATGCATTCATATGAATTTATATCATGTCATGTGTATGTTGGTTATGTGCTTAATAACCAAACCAAGTAAAGACTGGTGGTCCTGATTATGATAGTGCAAGTTATATGAGATAGTCATGTCTCGATCATAATATGCTTGAATGCATAGTACTCATGAAACAATGCAAGGTAGCATTGAGTAGATGTGCATTAAGAGATTTTATAAATCTTGTGATGCATTGTATGAATGCATAGGGATGATGCATATGTTATTGCAAAATAAATAATGAATGAAATGACGAATTGATGATAATTCTAGGATCATTTCATGGGCTGTCATGAATGCAAAATAGTAAGTGCATGAAGAGCTCAATCATGATTGATGGGCTGCTAGAATACTTTGTGGAAGGACAGAATGGTATGAATGATATGACTATGGAATAGTGAGCATTTATGATTTAGTTAAGCTGCATGGATAGTGTGACTATGTCTTGAAAATTATATTGTGATAAGGATGCATATATAGAAGTGTATATATATATTTCATTGCATTTCAAATGTAACAGCTGAAGGTGTTTGAATTATTGAGCATTATAATTCTGAGATCACCTCAGTAATTGTTGTGGCAATGAAATGATAATATGCATAGATACTCATGACATGTTTGGCTGATTGAAGTTTTAGTTTCCGGTAGGAAGGTCTTACATATGGCTGTGAGGATAAGTCCATAGTAGAGACCGGGATCTACCACATGTAGAAGCCAAAGGTTATGAGAAGGTTCTCATGGTTGAGAGCTCTAAGTTCTGTTAGTAAAAACAGTTGTAAATATCAGATTTGTAAATGTTTCGGATTTGAAATTTTACTAATAATTGCTAATGACTGTTTGGCTTATATGAAAATGTGTCAGGAGGACATGCTGTAAGTGGATGCTCATGTATGGCAGCAGGCATAAGACCATAACGGGTAGAATGGTGTCACTTACAAGAGCCAAACAATATGAGGATAGCCTCATGGATAAGAAAACCAATTTCTGTAGTAGACAGAGTTGCAAATGCATACTGAATTTAATTATTAGTGCCATGGATTGGTTATGGAGCAATCGGATTTGAAATTGTATTGCTAAATGTTGTTGACTGTTTGGCTGTTTAATAAGTGTGCCAGGGAGACACATTGCAGTAAGACCATGACAGAGGTCCTGCAGAAGCCAAACTTCATGGGAAGGGATTCCATGATGTGAAAATGGGTTCCAGGTGGAATGCCATAAGACATTATTAATGTTTCATCTGCACTGCATGATTGGTAAACAATATGAGTGAGATGGTAAAGGTTATGTCAGTAAGACATATGAAGGATATGTAACATCAAAAGGAATTGGGATGGCCAACCGAGGGACTGTCAACTCAGAGAAGGAGCCTCCATTCCTCATTAAAGAAGAGAAATAACATCGGCAAAATGGATAAGTTTTCCATAAACCCTGAATGATATATATATATAATTATTAGAGTTAATATGCAGAGCATGTTTTGATTTTATTTCCATCATGAAAGACTGCTTGAAGTATGATTAGGACCTTCATAGCTCACATCAGTAAGGAGTGCACGCCTTTCTGGTGCTGAGTTATGTTAGGGATGCCAATATTGACTACGCCTTAAGGGAATGGACGCATTCCTGGTGTTTCAAGGTTGGATAGTGGATGTTATGAAATATGTTTACAATTCTAGAGCAGCGATACTAATGAGCTCGCTATCCATTTTGTGTTGACAGATTATACATATGAAACTAAGTGCTGCACATTAAAGAGAAAGGTGAAGAAAATAGTACTCAAGAAGACTGTATGAGCAGTGGTAACCCTTGCATAGGGTGAGTGGGTATCATGGGGCCATGATAGCCTGCAGTTAAGAAAGTCACCTAAAGAATTCCTTAATGGAACCGCCGGCTTACATAAGAGAAGAAGTGCCACCCTTGTGTGGGTGAAGAATTGTTATGCGCATTGAGGGATTGTGATACCGTGAAAGGCTGATGCAAGCCTAAGGCAAGAGTAGTGGAGCCTTGACCTATAATGGTCGGTGGCGCAGTTACCTTCCATTGGTCGATGACCCAGACGTATGTGCTGGCTCGGCAATGGAGAGGGCCAACCAGGTATGGGACTGGTTGGGCACCACCAAATGCTTGGTAAACCCAGTCGGCGTGAAGGTGTACTGGTAGGGCATTAATTATTTGATGATTTGGAACAGCCTGCGTGCTGGCCAAACATCTTAGTCCGCAGGAGGATTCCAAGGCTTATAAAGTAAAAGCAGGACCCTGTGGACCAGAGAGGAAATGCACAGTACAGATAAGTATTCATTTTCATTCATTTCTTATTTGAAATAATGAAGGTTTCAAGCATAAAGCTTGTAACAGTGAGCTGATGCATTGTTGTTTCTATGTTGGAAACCTTGGTCAATACAGAAAGCAAGGACCCTAAAAGAAATACAAGTTGCTTGGTAAATCCAGAAAGTGGCTGGTTGTGCGAGATGGTTGATGATTTGGAGCAGCCTGCGTGCTGGCCAAACATGCGAGATTATTGATGATTTGGAGCAGCCTGCGTGCTGACCAGACATGCGAGATTGTTGATGATTTGGAGCAGCCTGCGTGCTGACCAGACCTGCGAGATTGTTGATGATTTGGAGCAGCCTGCGTGCTGGCCAAACATACAAGGTTATTTGATGTTGTAAAGCAGCCTGCGTGCTGGAAAAACATACAATACTGTTAGATGTTGAGGGGCAGCCTGCGCGCTGGCCAAACACCCAAATCCATAGGCGATTCCGAGGCTTGTAAAGCAAAGAAGGACCCTATGGAATAAAGTGAAGACATCTAGTGCAGATAAGTATTTGGTTATCTTGTAATTTCTTGCTTATGAATATACATGTGTATATGATTTGGTTATGATATCCTATGAAAATAAACTAAACATGCGAATTAATTCAATGTTTGAGTGTAGGTATTGTTGGAAGCAATGACTATGGAAGCATCTTAAGGATGCATGTGGGCATGTAACCACCCTAAAGAGCTCAGCATGAGCAGTAATGAAAGATGGGGCTAGTGGAACTGTGTGAGTCCTAGCAGCTAGGAATTAGACCAACCAAGTGAAGGAACTCCATGGTTGAGAGATCTGGAATAGACCATAGACACTACGTGTCTTAGCCAAGAAGGGCAGGTCAAGCATTCGCGTTGAAGTGAAAGAGGACAGGAGCATGGAAACCACAGTGGTGGTGTGGGCTCCAGAATGGAACAAGACTAAGAGGAGAAACTCTTACTGCTCCCTCTCTTTCCTTTTATTGATGCATTTATAAAATTAGAAAATTGTTGAATGCATGCGTGATTGAAAGTAAAAGTGGGTTTATTTAATTGTGAATGCTAATTAATGAATTTCCTGTGAATGGATGAACATGAAGGAATTCATGTGTATGATTGGAAAGCATGAAAAGTGTGGAAGTCTCATGAGTAAAACATGGACTATCCATGTCAACTGGGGAAAAACCATTGACTGATTCTTAAATGTTTGGGGTTATTCTTGGCCTAACGAGAATTGTAATGATGAATTTCACAGGTGGAAATTGAATCGATTGGTTGCAGCCGGTGCAGGCAAGTGTTGCTAGTGAGAAAAGCGTGGTCAGTTGTTTCCATTGACCATGGCAGCAAACCAAGGGCTATTAGAATTGGCTGGGGGTCTTCTTCAAACAATTGCCAAGACCCAAGAAAATCTTGGAGAGATGCTCAAGATGCAAAAGCAGCAGAACGAGATGAACCACAAGGTCTTGCAGGACACTCTTCGTCTGCAGAAAGAGGTAAAAAGCATTATGAAAGCAATCAGTAAGGGAGAGAAAAGTGGATCAATGAAGAAGCATTCATCCAATCGTCCGATTAAGAAACGCTCCAGGTGGAAAGACTCAAAGGAAATTGAGCATGCAAATATGAAGCAAACAGTGAAGTGTTGGAAGTGTGGAGGGGATCATTGCCTCCGTAACTGCCCAACAAGAAAACCTCGAGAAGGTAGCAGCCATAAAGTTTTCAGACTTGTGGACGAGCTGGAAGATCCGAATCAGCAGGAGCAGCTTGTGAAAATCAAAGGACTTGGTCCTGAAAGTTCAAGTAAATGATAGAATGCAGAGCAAATCTGCAAAGTTTTGAAGTTTTGGACATGTGTAAATTGTATATGTATGCCTAAGTCTTGGAACACCGAGGACGGTGTTGTTCTAAGGGGGAGGGGAATGTAATACCCCCAATTCGACCCTTAGGATATATTAGCCTTTAATGTAAATACGTGTACATGTGATGTATGTTTTCCTAGCGTGGAGCTCAAGGCCAAGGCCCCGCTAGTGAAAGCCGAATTCTATTTTAAGGGCAAGTATTTGATATTTTGATACCATGTGCTCTTAAGCCATGGAAATTGTAATAGGATGTAAATTAAACATCAGGAAATATAAAATGTCCAAAGCTGGCTACGGAGGCAACGAATGAGAAGGGGCCACGTGTATCCACTAGGGAGTGGTGAGGGGGCTATGGGAGTGACCCATAGGTTTCCATTTGTCATTATGTGAACCCATTGACTTCCTTAGGTGACATTAATGTCAATTGTAAGGAAGTGGTTGAGATTTCAGCCCATGACTTTGATGGAGTATGGGCAGCCCTGAAATTCGTATGGGAAGGTATGGGCTATTTTGACTTGTCCCACAAGTCACTCTACATCTTGGGGGTTGCTCCATCCTTATCCCCATTCCATTGTGGAAGTATGGGACATCTTTCTCCACCCAAAAACGAGCTCCCAGCAATGAGAAAACCAGAAATCGCGACTGTGAGAGAACCCACGTTTTGGGAAGCCAAAAACGTTCCGATTTGGTATTGGACAGAGAAATCCAATGGGGGATCCATTGGTAGGAACCTTGGGGCGAATTTGGGAGCAATAGCTACCCCAAAAGCCATGGGAAAACCCAGTTTTAATGGCCCAGAAAATCAGTGACGGATTTGGGTTGTTTGTGACAGAGTTGTGAGAAATCCAGTTGTGGATGTATGAGCAGAGGATGGGATTGCTGAGTCTAGCTTGAAGAGTATGTGGCTCTGGGATTGAGCTTAGGGGACTAGCATCCTCCTCCATCTCCTATTACATGCTTGAGAAACCCAACCGTGTGTTGGCTTAGCATGGTTGTTTGAGTGAAACCCTGACTGTAAGTGAGCCATCTAGTTCCTCCTTAGTGGATACACAGCCCAGCTCGGGGGTGATCTCTCAGCTGAAAGAATACAGGCTGGACAGAGATCTATGGTTGGGTGGAACGTTGCTCTCACGTAGCCAGTCGTTGGACATCATCCTCTCAAGATAAGTGTTATGTGGATTATAAATCATTCCTTTTTGCATTCTGCAATATGTTAAATTGCCCATGTTTTAATGAAATGAGTTAATATGGATTCTATGCATGGCATACGAATGAGAATGGGTCTCTTTATGATGAATCATTCTCTGCTGTGGTAAATATGATTGCAATTACTATCTGTTTGAGTACTTGTTAGCATGTTCATTCCGCTGTGTTTTATATGGAAACGAATTTGCATATAGAAGTTTAAAATGTTAGCGATTTATGTGCAAAAATATTGGGGCTAAGTTTGCCATAAGCCCGGTATGTTGTTAATGTTTCCTTCCCTGTTGTTCTATGGGGAAGGGGACGTCACATGGAAGGAAAAATTGAAATCTCCAAAGAATGCTTTGGAAAAAAAACAGGAGTTTAGGAAGTTTTGAAATTCCTAAGAGTAATTCTAAGTCCACATAGTGTAAATGGTGTCAACATGGAAAAATTTCCGAAAGGTTTCATTGTAGTCAATCCCATATTTCTAACATAAAATCTTAGTAACAAGTACAAGATTGTACTAGTCCACTTCTCCATTTGCATTAGACTTGGTATTGTATAATATCCACTTACATTACACAATTTTGGTGCTTTTGGGACACGAGATAAGTCGTGTGCGTTAAGAATAATAGATGCATATTTTCTCATGACTACATATATGGGAGTGGTTGTGTACTTTGTAGGAATAGAGGAAACTTCATCAATGTCAATTACCTATTCTTTTACAAGATTCTGGGTTTTTACAAGTTTTCCTATGTTTTCAAGTTTTCCCTGTTTTTACAAGTTTTGTGGAAAACTTGTAAACCTGATAACTTTTGGTACCCATGGATGTGCAAATAAGAAACTAGCACATGGGTTTTCTCCAGAATTACGAGGGTCATATTCTCGTACTTATCTCTTCGAATATTTTGTTAAGTCAGTGCTCCGGGATCATATTAATTAGAGATTGGTTATCACATCAGTTAATGCACACTTTTTCCTGCAATAGTGGATCTGTGGATCCTTTGGATATTGACAGATCCATTTGTTATCTATTATGAATTAAAGACGGAATGGACTTGTAACAATGGAAATTAAATCTTCCATGTATCTCTCTTCAGTTAAGCGGGCATATTTTCCATCATTCGCTCCATGATCTATGTAATGACTGTAGAGCATATAACACCAGTCTTTTTATTATTAGAAATAAGATGATCCTATATAATTTTGATTGTAATTACCATAGGGGATTTGAAAAATAATATTCAGGAGTCAAAGACTATTTCTCATCTACTCGTGTTCACTTATTGGTCAATAATCACATTGTTTATGTGTTTTGCATTCCAAGACTTTAGTGCACTGTAACTTGTAGTATGTAACATGTGGATGAAGGCCCCCCTTCAGAGTTACAAGACTACTTAGTGTGTTAATTTTTGTGATTATATTTATACATTTATATGTTAGTACTAACAATTGTGTACTTTGTAGGAATAGAGGTAACTTCATCAATATTGATGTCAATCACCTATTCTTTTGGTGACTAAATAAGCTACTGGGTTTCTCCATGAAATTTTAACTTTTGTATTAAAATGAGATGATTTACAAACACATTGAATGATGTAGCTATTAGAATAGCACAAGAGACACACAACTATTACTCTTCATATCTCTTCCTTTCTTCAAAACTAAGAATTCAAATTTTCCCTACTAAAACGATTGTCTTTAGATACATTATGGAATTTTATAGCTAAGGGACTTCCTTACAAAATAAGACATGCTGGTATTGTATTACAAATATTTTTGTGTGTGATTTTATTAAGTCTTTTAGACATGGCTTGTAAATGTCCTTATTTATATCCTAATTCAAATCTTTCTTAGATGGAAGGAGATGCCTAGATATGTATAATGGGTACATAAGTGGGAATTTGTTGTAAATATATGGCCATAGAGTGAAGAAGTTGATAAGCCTATTAAGAGAATGCTTCTTGGCCTTAAAACATGCATGAACCTAAATACCCATCCTTGCTTTACAAAACATCAAAATGGTGTTTATATCCCACTCATAGCCTAATGATTCCCTCTACAAGGCCTATGTGGTGGTTTAGTGACCTATGCATGTCCCATGATCCCTATAATCTTGGACCATGGCCTAGGCCTAGAGATCAATCCATACATAATAAACAAAAGATTAATTAAACACTTAGGTTTGGTTTTTACGCCAAACATTCTCTCTATAAGACCTATGTGGTGGTTCAAATCCCTATGCCACATCACCCATGGGTCCTAGAAGTGTATGTTACAACCAAAGTGCCTAATTTTCAACCTTGAAACATAGCCTAAACCTCAAGATCCATCCTAGTGCCAAAAATTAAATAGTCAATATATCCCACTCATAGGCTATTGATTTCCTTTATGAAGCTTATATATGTGTTTTTCTAGGGTCCTATGCTTAGGCGATGATCCTTAGAAGTAATTGTTAAGAAATACAATCATGCTTTTTGGACCCACATTATTCCTTCCCCCCAATACAATTCTATGCTTTGCAAAGCCTCAAAGTAGTATCCATATTCCACTCATGCGACAAGGATTCTTCATATAGGGTATATGTGGTACTATAAGGCCCCATTCATGGCTCATAATCTCTAGAAGAAATTGTTCAATCCTAAGCTGTTGATGTATATGTAACTTCGGAATGTATTTCATCTATGTATTTCATATATATTTATTGTACCCTTATTAGAGATGTGTTATTCCTCTATAAGGAGGTGTCGTCATGTGGATTGACAAGTGTCACAAGTGTGTGTACTTGCCGATGGGTTATTATACCACCATGTATGGGGTCGGCCCTGAAATATATATATTATAATGTGGATGTACCTAGCTAGACAAGTCGGCCCCATAAGGTCACTGGGCAAACAAGTTAGTATAAATAGAGATCAAGTGATCTCTATTTAGATCATTCGGAAAAGTATATCTCTCTCACTCAGAAAGTGGCGCATTAGTGAGGAAAAGGATCATCTGCTACTAGGAGAATATCTCAGTGTATTTTGGTTGTACTTTGGTTGAGCCATTGCTCTCTCTATCTCTGAGGAAGTTGTGGGGTTTTTCACCTTAGGGTTTTCCCCACGGAAACTCTGTGTCTCTTGTCTCTCATGCTTTTGTTTCTTGTGATGCTTGTCATGCTTATTGTGATTGTCATGCATTGATATACTGTATATGTTATTCTCTCAGTGAAGATCCTAGAGTATTGTGAATTAATGCTCAAAATTTAACATGGTATCAGAGCTAACTTGAGAAGAAGACATTTTGCAGTAACGAAAACTTGAGTTTCTTGTTTATTGGGCTTCTCTCCACAGATTTTGGAAAAGCAGTATAGTAGATTGACTCTACTCATCAAGGCGAATCTATCTGTCCAATCATAATTCAATTCTGAGCATTTTTAGATTTGGCCCTAAAAATTAGGGTTTCCACAAAAATAGGAATTTCTGGAATCTAAAGACATAGCTGGAAGATCCTTGCAAAAATCAAAGTTTAGAGCTTTGGATCGAGATTTTTGGCTGAGTAGATCTCTGGGAAACTCAAACCCTAATTCGGGGCTCTACCTAGTGAACCTGGGAGGACAAAAAGGCAAATCTGAAGGGTAAAAATTTGCTAATCTCAAATTATGAATGCACCAGGCTGATCAGCTCATCAAGGTGCATCTTTCTATCCTTTCAGAAATTTGAAATTCACATTTTGAATTTTTAGGGTTTTTCCGACAAACCCTAATCCGGGACCAGATCCAGTTTTTCAGCATTTCAAGTGGTAAGACCTAAATCTTTTCTATTTCCATTTGAAGTACTCTTTAAGATGTCTCACCACACCAAGCTTGAGGATAAGCTTGAAGGGGCTGATAACTTCTGAGCTTGGAAGTATAATCCTGGAAGAGAATGAGTTGGACTCATATATAAAAGAAGACATCCCTATCCCAGAGGATGAAGAGGCCAAGGTATTGCATAAGAAGAACTTGGTCAAGGAAAAGAGAATCATTGCTGATTCTATCAAAGACCATCTCATACCCCATGTTTCTTCTCTAAAGACACCCAAGGAGATGTTTGACTCTTTGACCAAGCTATTTGAAGGGAAGAACATAAATCGGAAGATGACTCTGCGGAATCAATTGAAAGGGGTCAAGATGTTGAATGGAGAAACCATTCAATCTTACTTCTCCAAGGTCTCTTAGATCAAGGAGCAACTTGAAGCTGTGGATGAAGTAGTGGACAATGGTGAAGTTGTTATGACCACTCTGAATGGCCTACCTAGGTCATGGGACTCCTTTATTCAAGGAATCTGTGCAAGAAAGAAATTGATCTCTTTCAGTAAACTATGGGAGGAATGCTCTCAAGAAGAAGCTATACTTATAGCTCGTGAGGAAAAGATCGGAGGTGAAGATCAAGCTCTCGCAACTCACACCAAAAGAAGCAAGCCCAAGAAGGAGCACTCTCGCTACAAAAGATCCTATCAAAAGAATAAGAAGGATCTAAGATGCTTCACATGCAATGAGAAGGGTCACTTTGCTTCAGATTGTCCCAAGAACAAAAGGGATAATAACAACAACTCCAACAAGAAGAAGAAGGGAAACAAAAGAAAGTTCCATGCTCATGCTACCGAGGATGATGAACCTCCAAAGAAGAAGGCTAGGGCAGAAAGTGATGATGACTCATCAAGTGAAGAAGAGTATGTTCTAATATCTGCTCTCACAGGTACTATCTCCCATGGATGTAATGATTGGTTGATTGATAGCGGGGATTCCAAACACATGACTGGGTTTAAGGAATCTTTTGTGAATCTACCTGAACATGAATCACCCCATAAGGTGAAACTTGGGGATGATTATCAATACCCAATCAAAGGAAGTGGTGAAGCCTCCTACAACTTAGATTCTAGAAAATATTTGAAGATGAAAGAAGTCCTTTATGTACCTGGACTCAAGAATAACTTACTCTCCATCTCTGCATTGGATGAAAAAGGTATGAGGGTTGCATTTGTAGATGGCCAAGTCCTAATGTGGCCAAAGGGTAAAACAATCGATGATGCAGTAGTGATTGGAGAGCAAGAGGGAGGTTTGTACAAATTGAAGGGACAACCTGAACATGCCATGGTGACATAAAGACAAAGAATCATCCATAGTCATGGATCACATAGAGGTATGTATAATTTGTTTTTGCAAAAGTTAACTAATGAGTTATGCAGGTCATTGAAGAGAACAAGAACACATTGCTAGACATAACTAGCAAATATGGTGACCAGGTATGTGTTTCTTATCATATAAGTATGCATGGCATGATTGATGATGATTGTTCATAAAGTCATAAGTTTGAATAATCATGGGTATATTATTATGCGTCTTGCCTTAATTAATGATATGACTAACCAGAAGAGTCATAGGTTTGAGTAATTACAGGTTTAGACATGTTATGTTTCTTATGATATGACTAACCATAAGAGTCCTATATAAACCTTGAATGCTAATGCTTATTATTTCTGTTTGAAATGATCATGACTATACATGCTTGAGATTATTGTGTTTTAATAGTATACTAATGAATGTATGATTTTGTATGAGATCACAAGAATAACACAATCATGATACTAATAAGCATGCATAGGGACCAAGGATGAATATGAGTTCAAGAACAGGTAATCCAGGAAGCAAAGATCAAGAGGAAAGCACACTCCAGTGGTTTCTGCAAGGGTGCAGATATTCAGAGGGAGCTGTCCATCTCTCTACATTCCACAATAGAAAGGTGTAGAAGGACTCCAGCAGCTCCTGCAAGGAAGCAAAGACTCAGAGGGAGTCCACGCAACAAACAAACAAAGATAAGTATTTTAATTATCATTTCTTGCATATTTGTTTGCTTAAATAAATTTGTTCAATGATGTATATGCTCATGTTCCTAGACTTAGGATATGTATTGTGCATATTAGAATGATTGCATTAATGAACAGTATACTACTAATATGCATGTTGTAACATCCCCTCCTATCATACCAGCATGATAGAGAGGTTCGTGATGCTAAAACCGGGCATCGAGCCCCATATCCATTAAGTAAAAAATCATTGATAAAAAGACATATACATGTGCAGGTTATAGAAACACAGCGGAATTAAAAATCATGTTTGATATCTAACATACATTCATCATTTCTGTGATAGCCATTAAATAAAGACATTGCAGAGTTTATAAAAGAGAATACTTATCTTATAACAAGGTAGTCCCAAGCAACCAGCTATGCAACTGCAACGTTCTACCCAACCATAGGCCAGTTGTGCTTATCAACCTCTTGATACAACTGCCACCCCCCGAGCTGGGCATGATTTCTACAAGGAACTATGGAACAACGGACTCACACATAGCCAAGCATACACCAATATGAGCCAAGCCAATCTACAATTGGGTTTATCAGGATGCTAGGAAATGGAAAGGAAGAGTGGCTAAGCTAGTGATCTCAAGCACAGAGCCAGGGGTAACCTTACAAGATCTATCTAGCTTGGCACCCACAATACCTACACACCCAGCACAAGGAAGTATTCTTTTCACTGTTGTACAGTCCCTCAAGCCATACCTTCCCCATCTAGCACTCTCAGGGTGTGCATAGAAAAGTAGCCAAAGCCCTCTCGATCTTCTTGAGAGGTTGTCTCCCCACTAGGTTTATCAAGCCCTCTCTGTCCACTACCACTCCAATCTCTTTCTCACAGATTCAAACCAAAACAGGGATGCACATAACAACAAAAGTATAAGTGCTGGGCATGAAGAAACGTTTTTACAGTGAGATGCCCAAAGATGGGATTTTCATTAGCTTCAGAAAAACGTGGGAAACCCAAAAACGAAACTGGAAGATGGGAAATAACCCTGGGAAACCAAATCCGTTTTCAGAAAAACATCCATAGACATTCTGGGGCAAAAACGGCCTCCATAACAGTCCCAAATCGTGGTCCTCCTTTCCCAGCCACTGTGTAACACAAAAATGAGCTCCCAGCCATGGAAAAATGCAGGAAAATTGGTAAAAACGTGATGAGGAAAGACCCAGTAGTTCAGACTGCGTGAGAGAGGAAAGACTGTGGGTTTATAATTGCTGGGCACCATTTCGTGGGTGTTTTCTTGCCCAAGAAGCAAAAATACAAATTCTCAGGTTGATGGCTTGCCCATGCACGAAATTGGCTGCCATACCTCTTCATTCCCAAGGCATTACTTGCCTCAACCAACTCTTGGAAGAATTAAATGATTGGGTCCATAACCCAAAATGGGTAGTTGAGGGTTTATGGGTTTTCTCATTGACACATGGATTAACACCATTGGCTCAAGGGTTTTAATAATTTCCCTCCCTATTCCTTGTAGAATCATGCCCCCATCTCTTTGTTGCATTGCATAGCTAGTTGTGGGTTTTTCATTAAAATTCGTATTTACATGATGTCTTAATTTACATTGTGCCTATCTAGCACAAGAACCATAGGCATCTATTTTTAATTGCCGATACATAAAAAGCTAAATAAATGGTGGGGCCTTGGCCTTGAGCTCCTCACCATGATCAAATAACAATATTTATATCATTTACGATTTAATACAAAGGGGGTCAAAATGGGGACATTACATTCCCCTCCCCTTACATTAGCATTGTCCTTAGTGCTCATCAAAATTGAACAAAAATGGATATGCCACCCTCATGGCATCCTCCAGCTCCCATGTAGCCTCATCGGGACCGTAGTGCTTCCATTGCACCTTTACCTGTCTGATGGCTCGGTTCCGGAGCAATGTTACCTTCTTGTCTAGGATGCGCAATGGGTCGGTTTGGAACTCTCCTTCGGGTTCCACCTGGATCACATCCCAATTAATCACATGGTTAGGATCATGTACATATTTCTTAATCAAAGAGACATGAAAAAAATTATGAGCTTTAGTGCTAGCAGGCAATGCAAGTCTATATGCAACTGGTCCTATTCTTTCAAGCACTTCAAATGGCCCACAATATCTTGGTGATAGCTTGGCACAACTCCCAAGCTTCAGGGAACTCTTCCTCGATCTCACTCTAAGATACACATGATCCCCAACATTGAATTCCCTATGGATCCTATGCTTATCTGCATAGCTTTTCTGTCTATCTTGGGCTGTTTTTAAATTCTGTTTGATCTTTGCAACCTCTTGTTCCATTTCCTTAAGCAATTCTGGCCCAAGTACAATTCTGTTCACTGGATTGTCCCAAGTCACTGGTGTCCTACACCTTCTTCCGTACAAAGCCTCATAAGGACTCATTCCCAATGATGCTTGTTTCCCATTGTTATATGCAAATTCTACCAAGTGTAGATAATCCTCCCACTTGGATGGTTTGTCCATTACATACATGCGGAGCATTGCTTCCAGCACCCGATTTACTCTTTCTGTTTTCCCATCTGTTTGAGGATAGTATGCGGTACTAAAGCTCAGCTGTATACCCAAATCTGCAAAGAGACCTTTCCAAAAATTGGAAGTAAACTTGGTATCCATGTCAGAAATTATTGCCTTAGGAAACCCATGTAATCTGAAAATTTCCTTCATGAAAATATTTGCAATGGCATCGGCTTTATGTGTGGACTTAACCAGTATAAAATGTGCTGCTTTTGTTAACTTGTCCACCACAACCATGATGGAATCATGTTGTCTCACATTCATTGGCAATCCTGTAATAAAGTCCATGGATATTACTTCCCATTTCCATTCTGGGATTGGCACTGGGAGCAATAAACCTGCTGGGTGTTGGTGTTCACTTTTCACCTGTTGACATTCCATGCACTTAGAAATGTATTCAGCGATATCCTTCTTCATGCCTGACCAGAAATAATATTTTCTTGCTGTAGCAATTGTTTTCTGATATCCTGGGTGACTAGAGTATGGAGCTTTATGGATTTCATCCATAACGATCCTCCTCAAATCTGCCGTATTGGGAATATAAAATCTATTCTTATAAGTAAGAAGTTTGCCTTCTTCCAAATGATAGCCTTCATACTTCTTGCCAAGGTCTTGCTGCTGCAATTTGTCCTTGATCTGCACGTATACTTCATCCTCAACCATATGGTTAACAATCTGCTGCCTCAAATCTGTTTGGCAAGTACTAAGTGCTGCCACATGCATTTCATGTACCTTCCTGTTGAGTGCATCAACCACCTTGTTTTCTTTCCCTTTTATGTGTTTGATTTCAAAATCAAATTCACACAAAAATTCTAACCATCTAGCTTTCCTAGCATTTAAAGTTGGCTGATCAAACAAGTATTTCAGACCACAATGGTCTGTCCTTAACTCAAATTTTCTTCCCATTAAGTAATGCCTCCACATCTTTAAGGCATGTACTATGGCTGCAAGTTCTATATCATGAGTAGCATAGTTCTTCTCATGCTCCTTCAACTTTCTTGCCTCATATCATATCACGTGGTTGTCTTGCATAAGAACTCCTCCAAGTCCTTGATTGCATGCATCGGTACACATCACAAAGTCTTTTTCCGGGTCTGCAATCTTCAAAATAGGTGCACTTGTAAGAAGATTCTTCAACCGTTGAAAACTTTCCTCACATCTTGGTGACCATTAAAACTTTATCCCCTTCTTTTGCAAAGAAGTGATCGGGTTTGCAACCTTGGAGAATCCTTCGATAAACCTCCTGTAGTAACCAGCAAGGCCCACAAAAGATCTCACATCAGTCACATTCCTTGGAGTTGGCCAATTCATAATGGTTTCAATCTTCTCAGGGTCTACAGATATTCCTTCGTCGGAGATGATGTGACCCAAATAATGAATTCTATCTTTATAAAAGTCACATTTTATCAACTTTGCATACAGCTTATGCTCCCTTAGTAATTGCATTGTCATTCTCAAATGTTCTTCATGCTCTTCTTCATTCTTAGAATAGATGAGAATGCCGTCTAGGAATACAAGAACAAACTTGTCCAAATACTTGCTAAAAACATTATTCATGAGACACATGAATGTAGCTGGTGCATTTGTGAGACCGAATGGTACCACTACAAACTCATAGCGTCCATACCTTGTTCTAAAGGCTGTCTTATGAATATCTTCTTCTTTGATTCGTACCTGATGGTAACCAGACCTTAAGTCAATCTTTGAAAATACCTTTGCTCCTCTCATTTGGTCAAAAAGGTCATCAATTCGGGGCAATGGGTATTTGTTCTTCACAGTGACTTTGTTCAACTTCGTGTAGTCAATACATAACCTGAGTGTTCCATCTTTCTTTTTCACAAATAGAACAGGTGCTCCCCATGGGGACACACTTGGCCTAATATATTTCTTTTCTAGCAACTCTTGTAATTGCATTTTCAATTCTAGCAATTCCAGTGTACTCATCCTGTAGGGTGTCTTAGACACTGGTGCCGCTCTTGGAACAAGTTCAATTGTAAATTCAATGTCTCTCTTTGGAGGGAGTCCTGGAATCTCATCAGGAAAAACATCCCTGAATTCTTGCAATACATGATAGTCCTCCAATTTAAAAGTTTCATTCTCTGCTGCCTCTAAAATGTGGGCTGCATACAATTGACATCCCTTCCTACGGAACTTCTTCAGTCGCACGGCTCAAACCTGCCTAACATAAGTCACCTTTGGAATCCCTTTTACAACCCTCGGGTTTCCTTCTTCGTCCATGAATTCAAATGTCTTATTGTAGCAGTCAAGTTTAACCCTGTGTGCTTCTAACCAATCCATTCCAATAAGAATATCATAGGAACCCAGTGGTAAAATATTCAGATCTACATAAGTGAATAGCCCATCCATCTCTAATGGACATTTCTCTACTATTTCACTAACTTTTCTCTTGTTTCCAGTGGCTAGTTGAACTAACCATGATTTACTATGCTTTAATTTATTGAAAGCACAAATCTCAACAATTCTAGGAGTGACATAACTGTGAGTAGACCCAGGATCAATCAAAATAGAAACAGATTGCTTAGCAATCTTATCTTCAACTTCAACCACAGTTGACTAATGATGTGCCTGGCGGTCGTCTAGAGCTGCATAGATTCTAGGGATTGTCCTTGTCACTTGACCCACAATTTCAGCTCCTTGGATGTTGTGGACTTGATTTGCATTCCCATTCCGATGTGGACAGTTCCTAATCATGTGGTCTCCTCCACAACCCCAACATTGAAGTGGTTCTCTTGGCTCCTTTGGATCTCTTGGCTTGTCTCCCATCATCCTAGTTGGCTTAGTCACAACCTGTGATGGTTGCCTTTGCTGATTCCGGAATTGAGGAGGCTTGAACCCCTTCTTCCTTTGATCAAAATTTTCGTTTTTCCTATCCTTCCATGCCTTATGGAATTCTGGTTTGCTTCTATTTTGATCAAAGCAATACTTGGCCTTTCTTATGGCCTCCTCTAGAGTTCGAGGTTCATCAAACTCAATTCTATCTTTATATGACTGGGGCAATCCACTTAGGAAACGCTGAATTTTCACCTTATCATCTCGAATATACCTGACATATCTTAGCAGCTCCAAGAATTTGTTTGCATATTCTTCCATGGTCAATTGTCCCAATCTCAGCTCATGGAACTCTTTGATCTTATCATCATAGTACCTATCAGAGAGGTACTTCTGTTTGAAGTATTTCTTGAACTGCTTCCACACAATCTTCCTTTCATTGATCTTCTTCACTTTCCTGATGTGTTTCCACCATATAGATGCTCTTCCATTCAAGTTGAAGATGGAAACCCTTGTCTTCATATTCCCAGAGTAGTCTTGGACTTGGAAATATTTTCTCATCCCAAGAAGCCAAGCTTCAGCTTCTTGACCAGATTTTACCTCTCCATCAAATGTAGGAGGTTTCGCCTTCTTAAATTCCCCATGTGAATTGTTCTGGTAGTGCCTCTTCCTCTTGCTTCTACGAGACGAAGAGCTTGAACCCTCAATGGATTCTTCAGAGTCAGATGATTCATTAGAAGAGATTTCTGGATTATGTGTTATGTCTATAGAAACTCGTCTTGGGCTACTGGCCCTCTTGCGGGAATTCCTCCTAGAATTACTCCCACCCCTTTCTAGATTTGATGTCTGATTCCCAGAGTTTATTTGCCTTTGGATGTCTGTCAAACTCTGTAGCATGGCTGCATTCAACTGATTTTGTTCTTCCTGAGCTTTAATCATCCTTTCATTATCTTCTCTGCAACTTTTCAACTCCACCCTTAGGCTTCTCATGGTGGCTGCAATACCTGGAGGAGTCTCTTGATTTCTTCTCCCATTAGATTCTGTTTCAGCATTCTCAACATGTATGTTCTCCCCCATGGCATCTGTCTCAGGCTCATAGGGATCTTGTGCATCATCCATGATGTTGATTTTTTTGGCCCAACCAAAATCCAAAACTTTCCAACTGTACTATCTAGAGTGCTGCCCTGATGCAACTGTAATTCTGCAAAATGTGTTCATCCACACAATTGGTAGCTGCATTATATTCTCAGAATTCATAACTTACTTTCATGTACGTGGGAAAAGGTTATATTGACAATTTGTCAAATCATATAATTTTCTCACAATCAACGACATATGAGGGGGACAAAGGGGGTCAAGGGGGCTTGCTCCCTTGTGGCCGCCACTGCAGGGCAGGTCGAGGGCAGCGCCCTCGTTTTTTTTTTTTTTTTAGGAAATCTTTTCGTAGCTTTGGGGCGATTTGCTGAACGCTTCTGCAATTGCAGGGCGATTTGTCGAGTGCTTCCGCAATTGCGGGGCGATTTTCCGAGTGCTTCCACAATTGTGGAATGACTCGCGGAATCCTTCCGCAATTTCGGAAGACATTCTAGAATTCTTTCCGCAGTTGTGGAATACATTCCGGAATTCTTTCCACAATTGTGGAAGACTTTCCAAAATTCTTTCCGCAGTTGCGGAAGACATGCCAGGATTCTTTTCGCAGTTGCGGAAGACTTTGCGAAATTCTTTCTGTAGTTGCGAAAGACATTCCGGAATTCTTTCCGCAGTTTCGGGGCGGTTCGCGAAACTCTTTCGCAAATTTCGGAACGATTTCCCGAACTCTTCCGCGTTGCGGAACAACTTACGGAATCCTTCCGCAGTTTCGGAAGAGAATTCCTTAGGCAATTTCGGAAGAGAATTCCTTCCGAAAATTTCCTTTCGATGCCGAACACTTAGAAAATTTTTCCGCTGTTTCAGAGCAATTTGCCGAATTCTTCCGCGTTGCAGAACAACTTGCGAAAATTTTCCACAGTTTCGGGACGACTTCCCAAACTCTTCCGCGTTGCGGAACCATTCGCGAAGTCCTTTCGCAGTTTCGGGGTGACTTCCTGAATTCTTCCGCGTTGCAGAACAACTTGCGGAATCCTTCCGCAGTTTCGGGGCGACCTCCCGAAACAGACTTAAACACAATTTTTCAAAAACACTTAGGAAAATTTGAAATCTTTCCTTCTTTCAGTGATGACTGCTGCTCAGCAGGAGGTGATCTTACCTCTGCAAACTATCCCACTTAGCCAGTTTAGGCCAGATGCTGATACTTGTGGTGATCAGGAAGGGACCTTCCCATGTGACTGTAGTCGGATTTGGCCCAGAGAGGTCCAATGCTGCAACCAGCAGCTCTGATACCAAAATGTATTGTCCCCTCCTATCATACCAGCATGATAGAGAGGATCGTGATGCTAAAACCAGGCATCGAGCCCCATATCCATTAAGTAAAAACTCATTGATAAAAAGACATATACATGTGCAGGTTATAGAAACACAACGGAATTAAAAATCATGTTTGATATCTAACATACATTCATCATTTCTGTGACAGCCATTAAATAAAGACATTGCAGAGTTTATAAAAGAGAATACTTATCTTATAACAAGGTAGTCCCAAGCAACCAGCTATGCAACTGCAACGTTCCACCCAACCATAGGCCAGTTGTGCTTATCAACCTCTTGATACAACTTCCACCCCCGAGCTGGGCATGATTTCTACAAGGAACCAGGGAACAACAGACTCACACATAGCCAAGCATACACCAAGATGAGCCAAGCCAATCTACAATTGGGTTTATCAGGCTGCTAGGAAATGGAAAGGAAGAGTGGCTAAGCTAGTGAGCTCAAGCACAGAGCCAGGGGTAACCTTACAAGATCTATCTAGCTTGGCACCCACAATACCTACACACCCAACACAAGGAATTATTCTTTTCACTGCTGTACAGTCCCTCAAGCCATACCTTCCCCATCTAGCGCTCTCAGGGTGTGCATAGAAGAGTAGTCAAAGCCCTCTCGATCTTCTTGAGAGGTTGTCTCCCCACTAGGTTTATCAAGCCCTCTCTGTCGACTACCACTCCAATCCCTTTCTCACAGATTCAAACCAAAACAGGGATGCACATAACAACAAAAGTATAAGCGTTGGGCATGAAGAAACGTTTTTACAGTGAGATGCCCAAAGATGGGGTTTTCATTAGCTTCAGAAAAATGCGGGAAACCCAAAAACGAAACTGGAAGATGGGGAATAACCCTGGGAAACCAAATCCGTTTTCAGAAAAATGTCCATAGACTTTCTGGGGCAAAAACGGCCTCCATAATAGTCCCAAATCGTGGTCCTCCTTCCCCAACCACTGTGTAACACAAAAACGAGCTCCCAGCCATGGAAAAATGCAGGAAAATTGGTAAAAACGCGATGAGGAAAGACCCAGTAGTTCAGACTGCGTGAGAGAGGAAAGACTGTGGGTTTATAATTGATTTGGGCACCATTTCATGGGTGTTTTCTTTCCCAAGAAGCAAAAATAAAAATTCCCAGGTTGATGGCTTGCCCATGCACAAAATTGGTTGCCATACCTCTTCATTCCCAAGGCATTAACTGCCTCAACCAACTCTTGGAAGAATTAAATGATTGGGTCCATAACCCAAAATGGGTAGTTGAGGGTTTATGGGTTTTCTCATTGACACATGGATTAACACCATTGGCTCAAGGGTTTTAATAATTTCCCTCCCTATTCCTTGTAGAATCATGCCCCCATCTCTTTGTTGCATTGCATAGCTAGTTGTGGGTTTTTCATTAAAATTCGTATTTACATGATGTCTTAATTTACATTGTGCCTATCTAGCACAAGAACCATAGGCATCTATTTTTAATTGCCGATACATAAAAAGCTAAATCAATGGTGGGGGCTTGGCCTTGAGCTCCTCACCATGATCAAATAACATTATTTACATCATTTACGATTTAATACAAAGGGGGTCGAAATGGGGACATTACACATGTGTTGGGTAAGTGGCCTATGGCACTGTACGACATTCCATTGCTACTTATCTAGAATGAAACCTCTTTGCTGACATGTTGGGAGTAGTGCAAACTCTTAACAATGTTCTGGTAGAGACTGGAAGGCATCTAGAAAGTTATGGAACATGGATAAATGTTGTATTGAAGCATTGGCTAAGATAATTGCATGACTGTATGACGTATTTCTTAATGTGTAAGAATTTATCTTAAAATTATGAGATGTTCCTAATCATGCAATTTAACTTGTTTTGTAGGAAAGACCGTATACCTTCACCTACAAAAGAAGGACTACAACATTTGTTCAAGCAACAAAATTATCTATTGAAGATATTGAAGTTCCCAGGATACGGGAAGAATACCATGATCCGTCAATCATGAAGAATGATGTTTGGGATGTAGTCCCAAGACCTGAAGGGAAGATTTGTTATGAATTCCTTATGGATCTATCAGATCAAGCATGCTGCAGATGGAAGCATAGAGAAATATAAAAGTGATGAACTAGAAGATACATTAGTTGGATTTCAAGACTGCTTTCTTGAATGGTGTAGTTGAAGAGGAAGTATATGTGGAGCAGCCACTCGGTTTCGAAATACATGACAGGGAGTCATATGTGTGCAGATTGAAGAAAGCCTTGTATGGCTTGAAACAAGCTCCCAGAACTTGGTATGGTAGGATGGATAGTTTCCTATCTAGTTTGGTCTTTACCAAGAGTAAAGAGGATTCCAACCTTTACTACAAGGTTGAGGAAGGGAATCCTGTGATTCTACTCTTGTATGTGGATGACTTATTTGTAACAGGAGATGACAGATTGATTGCAGATACGAAGAGGAAGCTTGCTGCTGAGTTCAATATGAAATATTTGGGAATGATGCATTATTTCCTAGGTATGGAAGTGTGGCAGAGTGCAGGTGGGATCTTCCTTGGTCAAGGGAAGTACACAGTAGATATCCTGAAGATATTCGGGATGATGGATTGCAAGGCCATGGCCACACCTATGGCATCGAATCTGAAGCTTCTATGTGATGCTTCATCTGAGCCGGTTGATGTCTCTATGTATCGTCGGATTATTGGGTCCTTGATGTACCTGACGAACACGAGACCAGATATTTGCTTTGCGGTGAACACATTGAGTCAGTTCTTGACAGATCCGAGGAGTGTTCATCTGGTTGCTGTAATGCATGTTCCGAGGTACCTGAAGGGTACAGTGGATTATGGGCTCAAGTATGAAGCGAATCAAAAGTTTAACCTGCAAGGTTATGTTGATTCAGATTGGGCTGGTAGTGCTGCAGATAGGAAGAGCACATCTAGGTACTGCTTCAGTATGGGATCAGGTGTGATCTCTTGGTTTAGCAGGAAGCAGTCTTGTGTAGAACTGAGTACAGCTGAGGCAGAGTATGTTGCATCCTGTTCATCTAGTTGTGAGGTAGTATGGCTACGGAAGCTACTGTTTGAGTTATTTGATCTCCCATTGGATGCTACTGGTATCTTTTGTGATAACCAGAGTTGTGTGAAGCTGTCCGAGAACCCATTGTTTCATGACAGGTCGAAACACATAGAGATCAAATATCACTATATCAGAGATATGGTGCAGAGAGGAGCCGTGAAGCTCCTGTATATTGCGACGGACGAGCAAATTGCAGATGTGCTGATGAAGCCACTAGCCAGGGTGAAGTTAGAGTCACTTTAGGGAGAGGCTTGGTGTTCATCAGATTGATGACACTTCAAGGAAAAAGTGATAGACACATTTGCAGAAGCCATTCCAAGCATGTTGGAAGGAGGATCCTTCACATGGCTGTGGATGTAAGCGCTCGATGATGAGCATCAGGATGATGCTTTGGTTTCTGCTTTGTATGATCAGTTGGATCATTTTTATGTATGTATGTATGCATCATGTTGGATGCTGGATATGATCAATTGGATCATTTATATATGTATGTACGCATCATGTTGGATGCTAGATATGATCAGTTGGATCATTTATATGTATGTACGCATCATGTTGGATGCTGGATATGATCGGTTGGATCATGTGCATGTATTTTGTATAAGAATCATGTTGGATGCCTGGACCATGTATCTGTATATGTATCAGGTGGATACATTGTATGATCAGGTGGATCATGTAGGGTGATATGTATCATATATTTGTATTTGTATCAGGTGGATACACTGTATGATCAGGTGGATCATGTATGATGATATGTATCAGGTATATACTTGGTATGCATCAGGTAGATGCATTGTATGATTAGGATGATCGTGGATGATGAGCTTCAGGATGTTGCTCCAGATGACTTGCAGCAGGATGTTGCAGTGATGATGATCAGGATGATCATGTGTACATCAGGATGATGTATGGTGAGTATCAGGTTGATACTCTATGGCCATGGACCAGGTTGTGCAGATGAGCATATAATTTGGCCCTGGGAGATTTGCAGATAGTCTTTCGAGGTTTTGCCTATGGCATATAATTTGGCCTTGGGATATCTGGCAAATGCTCTTTCGAGGTTTTGCTTTGGGAGGACATATAATTTGGCCCCGGGAGATTTGCAGATAGTCTTTCGAGGTTTTTCCTATGGCATATAATCTGGCCCTGGGATATCTGGCAGATGCTCTTTCGAGGTTTTGTCCTATGGAATTTAATATGTCCCTGGGAGATCCGATAGGTTGGGCTGTGTGCCCGTAATAAGTCCCGGGATGCTCTTGCGAGGTTTTGCCATGAACACATACAATCTGTCCTTGGGAGATCCTATAGGTAGAGATGTGTGCCCGTAACAGCCTGGGATTCTCTTGCGAGGTTTGGTGGTGACCACATATAATCTGTCCCTGGGAGATCCTATAGGTAGAGCTGTGTGCTCGTAACAGCCTGGGATGCTCTTGCGGGGTTTTGTGGTGAGGTCGCATATAATATGGCCATGGGAGATCCTATAGGTAGAGCCGTGTGCTCATAACATCCTGGGATGCTCTTTCGAGGTTTTGTGACGCACGTAATAAGTCCCAAGGATTCCACAGTATGGCTAGTGATGACGAAGACCTGCAGGTGGTGGGCCTACATCCAGTATGAAAAAGGACTGGCTCTGTAGAACTTCCTATGACGAGTAGAGTCAGAGATTGGTTGAGATAGCAGCAGCAGTGACGATGATGATGACGATGCATCGATGACGATGATCCCGAGAAGAAGACTTGTCTAGCAGATCTGTGTCGAGAAATACCTTCCTAGTTAAGAGGGAGTGTTGATGTATATGTAACTTTGGAATGTATTTCATCTATGTATTTCATATATATTTATTGTACCCTTATTAGAGATGTGTTATTCCTCTATAAGGAAGTGTCGTCATGTGGATTAACAAGTGTCGCAAGTGTGTGTACTTGCCGATGGGTTATTAGACCACCATGTGTGGGGTCGGCCCTGAAATATATATATTATAATGTGGATGTACCTAGCTAGACAAGTAGGCCCCATAAGGTCACTGGGAAAACAAGTTAGTATAAACAGAGATCAGGTGATCTCTATTTAGATCATTCGGAAAAGTATATCTCTCTCACTCAGAAAGTCGCGCACTAGTGAGGAGGAGGATCATCTGCTACTAGGAGACTATCTTAGTGTATTTTGGTTGTACTTTGGTTGAGCCATTTCTCTCTCTATCTCTGAGGAAGTTGTGGGGTTTTTCACCTTAGGGTTTTCCCCACAGAAACTCTGTGTCTCTTGTCTCTCATGCTTTTGATTCTTGTGATGCTTGTCATGCTTATTGTGATTGTCATGCATTGATATATTGTATATGTTATTCTCTCAGTGAAGATCCTAGAGTATTGTGAATTAATGCTCAAAATTTAACATAAGCCACTAGTTTTCTACTCAGAACCATGGTCAATACCTTAAGATCCATCCATGTTTTCCCAATCCTTTAAATGGAACCCAAGTTTTTTTCCTAAAACAATGATTTATGTTGTAGGGATAATGTAGTGTCCTAGGACCACATACATCAAATATGATCCCAAAAAGAAACTACTAAGGGTCAAGTGCCTATTTTTTAGCCATGAATCATGGGATATGCATAAGACACATCCAATTTGTGGTAAATCTTAAAATGATTCCCGTAACCTCCTTTTAAGCCAAAAGCATGTCTAGGTTTCTTGTAGTGGTATGTGGGAATGTGCTTGGCCCATGATCTCTAAAAGAAATTATTAGAGCCTAAGAGCATGTTTTTTTCCCATGAACCATGGCCCAAGCACTGATACCAATCATGTATTTGCAAATCAAATAGTTCCCAAGTCTCAGAGGTTCACTCTATAAGGTCTATGTTGTGGTTTGGAAACTTATGAAGGACCCCTTACCCCTAAAAGCAATTGTTAGGGCCTAAATCACTATTTTTCTAGCTTGAACTATGGATTCAACCCTAATACTTATTCATGCTTAGGAAATCCTTGAAATGAAGGATGGAAAGGGATCCACATCCCCTATTGAGCCATTGTTGTCTAGGCCTTGATGCATGTTAAAATGTGGCCACATGAACTAAACCCCTAAGTAAATATAGGAAACCTTTGTTATTGGAAAGCTTCTATGAGAATTGCATTATTATTATTTTTTAAATACACAATCATCAATTTTTCGATGGTTGGATAAAGAATATGGGACTCTCCATACTACTCATAAACAACTCTAAACAACTCTAAACATAGGAAATGCAAATTGACATATAAACACAACAATATCCAACTAATTTCTTGAAATTCAACTATTGATACCTCGTTCTCCATCCATATTACAAAGTTAGTCCACTTCTGGCTTTGCAACATTTCTGTTTCAAATATTGTTGGATGCCGACCATATTTGTCTTCCTGTCAAAACATGGCACATGGACTAGTTAAACTAATTAATATGCAATCATTTTATTTTTTCTAGGAAATAAAAAAATATAATTTCACTTATTAAATATACTTACAAAAGTACAGATCAAGTCCTGTAGACCTTTCTAGCCACTGCGATGTGTGGCACAAAGTTTTGCAAGCCTGGCCTTGGAGTCCTTGTCTTGAAACATATACTAATTCAATTAACTATGCACACACATAATATACAAATCGTTTAATAAATTTGATATAATATTATGAGAAAATTCAAATACATATGCACTCTCCTCAATAGACTTCCTTTGTGCATCCGACTTCTCATATGTTTTACGATTTCTTTCCATACTTTCAAACTTATATCAACTAGCCTTTTTTTGAGCCTTATCTTGGGCAAGATTTTTTTTATCTTCTTTCTTTGGTTTCACTTAATTATCTTGCAGTTTTGAGACATTTGTTTTTTAATATTCTTTACAGACCAACTTGTGCCAAATTCAATCTCCATGTCATGAATAGATTCTTTATGAAGGTGCATCGGTATCTTTGAGAATGAAAAATGTAGATGGTCTTTGAACCGTTGAAGGCCATGATTCCTTCAACCTATTCACAAACACTTTTCCAACATCTAACATTCTGATTTCCCCTGAAACCATGTCATATTCTATCTTGGTATCGTAGCTACCAATGCAATATGAAAAACATGGTATGGTGGAATAAGTTTGTGTCCCAAGAGGTGCTGGAACATTGGAATTCTTTGCTCCCTATTCCACATTCTTAGAGTTTATTGTTATTGATTTCCTCCTTGATCTTTTGCTTGATCCAGGGGTGGTTGGGAAATCAATTGATTCCCTTATACATGGTTGATTTGTTTGCAATGTTCCAAGGATTTTACTGGATCATTTTTCTATGTATCTTGTGAGCATCTTCAAGTCCATACCATCCAATTTGTTCACTTCCTCCATCCCCCATATGGAAGCCAAGGCCATTTTCTCTTGGTCATTCTCATGTCCCTAGATATATAAAATAAATTTCTTTTTTTAAATTTTGAAATAAAAGAAAAAAAAAACTAAAAATCAAAGAAACAATTGAAACACTTACAAATTTGTAAATTGAAAATGAATTACCTCATTGCTTCCAGAGTCTGATCCCTTTGATCCCTTCCCTCTATTGCTTGAGATTTTGCGGTGACTTAGGGAAAATTCTTTTTTTTTTTTCCATTCTGTGGAGGCAAACGAAGTAGACACTTCTAGGGCAAAAGAGGGAGAATCTCTACCCTAGCTATCATTATTTTGACTTTCTAGGTGGAATATAAAGAGCAGTGGTGGGAAAGAAGGAGAGTCGTTTTTAGATTTTAAGCTCCAAGTTGTCTACATGAAAGACTTTGTGTATGCTGGGTGGCATATTAGATCAAAAATAAAAAAATGTATGTTTGAAAGCCTTCACAGGGAGGAGGGGTGCATATTCTTTGTTCACGATCTTGTGAGGAGTGCGTATGCTCTGACTTGTGGTGCTCTCCTGGGAGCTCGATATTAGCTTTGCTAAAAATCTTGACTCATGGTTTTTGTTTTGTGGCATGAGACTTTTGTTTTGTGTTTTAATGTTTAGGTTCGCAGGATTTTAAATTTTTTGTTTTTGTTCATCAGTCGGAACTAAAGTTAGCGCACTGAACGCCAGCTTTAGTGCTAACTTTGTTCCTAAATGTAAACTATTTGGGGCAACAAAGTTGTTGAAAAGGTGCCTAATTTAGCACCTAATTTGGAGGAAAAAAATATGAAAGGGTCAATTCTTTGTGATGCCTTCTCCAATTCATAGTAGCATATAACTTGTTGGTGACTCATTATATGTCAATATGAATACTTTTATTGGATTCATCTATCTTTTTAATCCTTGAGGAAGTGAAATTATTTCATAAAAATTGAAATATACCATTTTTTGTTACCTCCCAATGGTTACCTCCTAGTGTATTATCCATTAAGGCCATTACCTTTCTATAGGGAAGATTTGTAACTAGCTCTTAGGTTTCATTCCATGGGGGTTTAGTGTATAAATCATGAATCACATCATATAATTCTCGTCAAACATATCAACTAACTTGTAATCTAGGGTTATATGTCTACTTAGATTTGAATCTAGATCATTAACATGGCAATGCTATATCTTAACAACTATACCAAATCCCAACATACATAACAAGAGGAATTATTTTCCTAATTATCTATGAAAGTATCAAATGTCATAGGTAACAAGAAATTAACTTTTACTTAGCGTGACTAGAGAAGAAATGTGCCATTTTATTTCTCTTTCCATCCTTAATCAAATTTCTCCTCACCAGATATACAAGTTCCATATTTAGAATAATGCTACCATGGATTCCATTTGCTGGCCCATTGAATCATAATTAGGAAGAGGGTAGAGGACTGGGAGAGATTGTGAAAATGAGGGATTATTTATTTCAGCATCGAATCATTACCCTATTATGTTATATTCCCATGGGCCATGTGTTCTTATTCAACCAAGAGAGATGGAAAACCATAATCTATTCAATTAACTAACATGGTATTTCCATAATGGGGTGTCTATAAGATCCTTGCATCAACTTATTCAAATAACTTTTTTTTTCGATTCCTCTTCAAAACATAATTACAGTAAAGGCTCTTATAGTAATGTGGATTTTTATTTGATGTTTTATGCTCTTATTCTTGTAAGGTTTATGTTGGGATAACTACATTTATTGAGTTCGGATGGGTTTCTTAGTGTACAACTATTATATGACTATTGTCATTATTGTGTATTACAGGATCCAGAGGAGGCCATGGACAGAGGACTCAGGACATGGACAGTTTAGAACCACTAAATCGTAGAGAGGAAAGTCGGTGGAAATAGATATGACAACGAAACATGTAGATACAATAAAGATAAGAAGACAAAGCAACATCAACCAAAGGAGGAAGGTATTTTTGAATTCACAAATGCTACAACATAGAGGAGATAAAGTCATTTTTTTTTATCCATGAGGCCTTTGAGGTCAAAATTATTAGTTGAAAATGCATAGGAATGGTGATTAAATGTGATTCTATGATCAAGGGAAATGTTTGAAAATTAGGATGGCCATGTGGGATAGGGATGTTGGATACTTTTCTTGTTGACAGTTTGGCTCGATGTATATACCTAGGGTCCTAAAATTGTTTTTTTTCTACTCCAAAACATGATATCAATATGTCAAATATAAGATTAAAGTGAGGCTTTGTGTTGGATAGCATATTCGTTGAAATGATATAATTGGTGTAGTAAACATTATTAACTATGTTCTGTATTACATGGGCCAGAAGAGGCCTTGGAAACAGATCGTGTCATATCAAATGAGGACACAACGAATGACACGGGACATCATGTACTCAAATTTTGACTTAAGTTACACAAAGTTGATGTGATGGCATTTTGTGATACACCCATATTTTTTAATAGTATTATTAAAATTTATAGTTTATTATCCAATCCTGACATAAATTAATGCTTGTTGTTGATTATTTTAGATGGAGAATCGAGCAAAGGCAGATCTTGAGAATTTAACTAGCAAAAGGAAAAGATATGTACATGGAAATGGACCTAAAAATGTTAAAACATGTAGAGGACAATGGATGGAAGAGGATATGAAAATGGATCCTGTAGATACAACAAATGATTGCACTGAACAAGAGGTTGGTAAGGACTATAGTACATGGGATGAATACTTTGAGAAAATTGTTGTTTGTGGATGTTTTGTATGTCATGGAAAGAAACAATTCAAACAGGTGATTGTACAAAGTCATTACATAGATGATGAGCTTCCAATGGGTAGTATGCCTCCTACAATCGATTAAAATCCAACAAAAATTGTGGTAAGGAATTTTCCAATTTGATATAAATAATATGTATACTTCTTTTAAACACTATTTTATATTATTTAAATAATTTATTTTTTTCTTAATGAATACTTGTAGGATAAAGTTTGTGGTTTAAAGTTTCCTGGAGAACCTACTTCCATCCTAGAGGGAAATGATCATTTATCATATGATACATCTAACAAAAATATGTGCACATATACCAACTTGGAGGATGAGGAATTGATGAACACAAGTAATAGAACAAGAACCTGTTAAAAGATGCATAATTTGCTTAAATATGAGGGGAAGGTGGAGTACATACCCTATGCGAATGAGTGTGATAGAGATTATGAATTTCCCCATAGTTTGATGTCAATTTACAAAGAGACATTTGATCGTCGACTATATTGTGCTTGGCCTAGTGATCAACAACTACCTAGAGTGTACGAGGTGTTTCAATTTTGGGGATACAACTGCATGATAAGACCCTCCAATATTCATGGAGCGAATCTAGGACTCCTTATTGTCCAAAATGTACACGTGGGGCTTAAACATAAAAACAATTCACAATTCACAATAAACCACTAGGAGATTAATGCCATATTATGGTCCGTCACATTATAATGGTGAATGGAGAAGGCTAACATAATATAAGCCTAGCATGTCAGCATATGGTCTAAATTCAAATATGTATACACATCGTCTGCAATTGGAAAGTGGAAAATATATGAATAGAGGTCATATTATGTATATATATGGACATGCATACACACACAAAAATATTGCAGGATTTATAAATAGTAGTAAGGGAAGGGACCCTGCTGTAAAACCAAATCGTCAATTTGTTGAGGTTATAAATGATAAAGATGGAGATATGGAAAGTTAGGTTGATAGATTGATAATGGTTGAGGATATTATGGAACTTACCATTGGGGATGAGTTATTGATTGATTACCCCCTCTTAAAATGCACTCCCGCATGAAGGAAAAGGGAAGAACAAGGTCTCCCTAAGGATGTTATTAAGGGAAAAAAACCAAAGAATAATCAATGAGCGTGGACTGATGTTTTATAAACTATGTTGTGAAAATTGTGTTTTATTTTAAATTATTGTATAAAAAAGTAGCCTATAAAATAATGTTCCATTATTCAATTGATGTATATATGTTCATACATTTTATATTTTTATTTGTTAAGACATATTTGATTATATTTATTTGAAATTGATACATTTATGATTAATCCAATTGTTTCCAAACATTAAATAATGCTTGTGTTTGTTGATAGGTAGAAGATATCGATGATACGCCTACTAATACCCAAGATCAAAATGGGTTATTAATATTTGTACGGGATGATCCAAACTATCCTTTAAACCATACCAGGGTGAAAAGAGCAACATTGAAGAGAATACTACCAACTGAGAAATTTAAAGAGCTGATGATATTAGAATACATTGATGACATGCCACCTAGAATTAATGATGATGATGATAGAGAAAATGCAGTGCACGAAGAAGGATTTTCGAATGAAATGATTACATGTTTATTTGGGGATGGAAACAATGATGACAATACTGATCATATGGTTGACAATAACTATGATAGCAAGGGTAATTACCACCAACATAATATTGATGATAACAACCTGAAAGACTCAACCAAGCAAGCAATGAAGACACCCACGTTCAAATCGGGTGCAAGTAGAACCTCAAAACTGGCATGTAGAAATCAAGTCACTATTTGGTTGGTCAGACAAAGGCTTCACTACCCTACTAAAGTAAGTTGAATTGTATTTCTCAATTTCCATTGTCAGTTGTTGTACATAATCCGTAAATATTCATCAACTTCTTCTATACTTATTTAAGGGGATTTTAAAACCATATAATGTATATAAACAATGATAGTATAGAATTACTTATCAAACATGTTCATCATAAGTCAAAAATTCAATTGATTTAATGTCTAGCAATCTTACAGGGCATTAAAAACTAAAAGTATTCCCTGAAGAGAATGTGTTGCCATCAACTTGCAGAGAAGCACATCATTTGTTAGTTGAGTTGGGTATTGAATATAAGCAAATTCATTCATGTCAAAATGATTGCATTTTACACAGAGATGAATATCAAAACAAGGTAGAATTCCCTGTATGCAAAGATAAGAGATGTCGTACATATGTACAAGGTCCTACTGTTCCAAATAAGATTTTACGCCACATTCCAATTATACCTAGACTTCAACGAATGCATCTTTTCAAGTCACTTTCACAATTGATGGACTGGCATGAAAAGAACAAGAGTAAAGATGGATTCATACGAATTCCAAAAGGCTGCAAATCAATGAAACACATAGAGGAAAAATGGCCATGAAAATTCAAAGATGAACCCTGTTGTATTAGGTTTAGGCTTGCAATATATGGTGTTCCCATTCTCTTTCATGAGTGTAAATCATATTGTATGGCCAATCAGATTGATAGTATACAATGTTGATGAGTGTTAGAAAGGAGCACCTTATGGTGTCTCTCATAGTCCCAGGAAAACATCAAGTAAAACATATGGATGTTTATATTGCACCTTTTATTAATGAGATGCAATTACTATGGAAAGGTATAAGAATGCATGACATATCAAGTCCTCTATCAAATAGGTCGTTCATGTTTTATGGTGTGCTATGTTGGACTATTCATGATTTCCCAGACTTGGTGTTTGTTTAGGTAATAAAAAATACTTATGTATTTACAGTCATAATTTATTTTCATCCCAACTTTCATACTTACTTTTATATTATCATTTTGATGTCATTAACATTCCTTATTGAATTGTAGGGTTTCAAACAAAGGGGATATTTACATGTCCAAGATTGTTAATTTTTGAGCATTAATTCAATATACTCTAGGATCTTTACTGAGAGAATAACATGTACATCATATCAAGTATAACAATGCACATCAATCATATCAAGCATGTCAATCATAACAAGATGAAACCATAAGAGACAATAGACACACAGAGTTTCCGTGGGGAAAACCCTAAGGTGAAAAACCCCACAACTTCCTCAGAGATAGATAGAGCAATAATACAACCAAAGTACAACCAAAGTACAAGAGATAGTCTTCTACTAGAAGCTCCTCCTCCTCCTCAACTAGTGCGCCACTTTCCGAGTGATGTACAAGTGAATAATGAGATGTGCAAATAGAGATCTCTAGATCTCTATTTATACTTGTCATGTCCTTCCCAATAAACTAATGGGGCCGACTTGTCTAGCTTAGCCTAATAACCCATGGTTAACTTAATCAGGGCCGACCCCACACATGGTGGTCTAATAACCCATCGGCAAGTTACGACACTTGCGACACTTGTCAATACAAATGACGACACTTTCGTATAGAGGAATAATAACATCTCTATAGGAGTACAATATACATAGATGAAATACATGGGTGAAATACATTCCGAAGTTACATATACATCAACACTCCCTCTTAACTAGGAATGTATTTCTCAACACAGATCTGCTAGCACAAGTCTTCTTCTCTGAATCATCATCAACGAATCATCATCCTCGAATCATCGTCATCGTCATGGATGCTGCTATCTCAATCAATCTCTGAATCTACTCATCATAGGAAGTTCTACAGAGCCAGTCCTTTTTCATACTGGATGTAGGCCCACCACCTGCAGGTCTTCATCATCACTGGCCATACTGTGGAATCCTCAGGACTTATTACATGCGTCAACAAAACCTAGCAAGAGCATCCCAGGATTGATTACGAGCAAATAGCTCAACATATCAGATCTCCCAGGGAGCTATTACATGTGACCAAGCAAAACCTAGCAAGAGCATCTCAGGACTGATTACGTGCCCAACACAACCTGCAAGATCTCTCAGGGAGACATTATATGCTACTAAGCAAAACCTAGCAAGAGCATCTCAGGACTGATTACGTGCCTAGCACAACCTGCAATCTCTCCCAGGGAGAAATTATATGCCATGGACAAAACCTAGCAAGAGCATTTTCCAGATCTCCCAGGGAGCTATTATATGCCAGCGGCAAAACCTAGCAAGAGAATTTGCAAATCTCCCAGGGCACTATTATATGTCCCTCCAAGCAAAATCTCGAAAGAGCATTTTCCAGATCTCCAAGGGAGCTATTATATGCTAGCGGAAAAACCTAGCAAGAGCATCTGCAAATCTCCTAGGGATGGATTATATGCTTATCTGCACAACCTGTTCCATGGCCACAGAGTATAAACCTGATACTCACCATACATCATCTTGATGTACATCATCACATGATCATCCTGATCATCATCACTGCATCATCCTGATGCATGTCATCCAGAGCATCGTCCTGATACTCATCACACATGATGATCCTGATCATATGATGTATCCACTTGATACATATCATGCATCCACCTGATGCATATCACATACATGATCCACCTGATCATACAATGTATCCACCTGATACATATCATGCATCTACCTGATGCATATCATATACATGATCCAACTAATCATATCCAGCATCCAACATGATGCATAAACATATACGTGATCCAACTGATCATATCCAAAGCAGTAACTGGAGCATCGTCCTGATGCTCATCACACAACTCTTACATCCACAGCCATGGGAGGATCCTCCTACCACCATGCTTGGAATGGATTCTGCAAATGTGTCCATCTCTTCTTCCTTGAAGTGTCATCAATATGAAGAACACCAAGCCTCCCTCTGAAGTACTCAAACTTCACTCTGGCTAGTGGTTTCGTCAACGCATCTGCAACCTGCTCATTCGTCACAACATACAGGAGCTTCACTGCTCCTCTCTGTACCATATCCATGATATAGTGATATTTGATCTCTATGTGCTTCGACCTGTCATGGAACACCGGGTTCTCAGACAGATTCACACAACTCTGGTTGTCACAAATGATACCAGTAGCATCCAACGGGAGGTCAAATAGCTCAGACAGTAGCTTTCTTAGCCATACTTCCTCATAACTAGCCAAACAAGCTGCAATTTTTGAGCATTAATTCAATATACTCTAGGATCTTTACTGAGAGAATAACATGTACAACATATCAAGTATGACAATGCACATCAATCATATCAAGCATGTCAATCATAACAAGATGCAACCATAAGAGACAATAGACACACAAAGTTTCCGTGGGGAAAACCCTAAGGTGAAAAACCCCACAACTTCCTCAGAGATAGATATAGCAATAATAAAACCAAAGTACAAGAGATAGTCTTCTACTAGCAGCTCCTCCTCCTCCTCAACTAGTGCACCACTTTCCGAGTGATGTACAAGTGAATAATGAGATGTGCAAATAGAGATCTCCCAATCTCTATTTATACTTGTCATGTCCTGCCCATAAACTAATGGGGCCGACTTGTCTAGCTTAGCCTAATAACCCATGGTTAACTTAATCAGGGACGACCCCACACATGGTGGTATAATAACCCATCGGCAAGTTATGACACTTGCGACACTTGTCAATACAAGTGACGACACTTTCGTATGGAGGAATAATAACATCTCTATAGGAGTACAATATACATAGATGAAATACATGGGTGAAATACATTCCGAAGTTACATATACATCAACAAAGATGTGTAGAACAGTTTCAGGGGTGGTATTCTAAATATCTACATAAATTTATTTAGGCAAACAACCAGTTTTTCTACCACTAGACCATAAGTTTAGAAATCGCCTGAAGAATTAATTTTATGGAAAAGTTGAAAATAGAGGCCCTCCCATGGTTATGGGTCTAGGTGATTAGATTAAGAAGTATGAAGATGCTGAATTGAAAGCTTGGGAGGAATATTTTGATCGAGGTGATTCAATTGAAGAACTAGAACAAGTTGTAGTTAATATGCCAAAAGGAATGAAAATAAAATCCATATTTTATGAGCTCCCTTACTGGAAGGATCTATTAATATCTCACCTATTAGATCCTATGCACATCTTAAAAAATGTCCTAGATTCTCTATTTCGACATATATAAGGAAAAGTGAATGACGCCTTGAATTCGAGGAGAGATATTTCTCTTTCGCGTGCCAAATTGAATAGAAGACATTTGTGGCCAAATAGGGAAAATGAAACATATGCAAAAGCTTTGTGGATTTTGAAGAAGAAAGAGCTAAAGCAACTAAAAAAAGCCACCTGTTCAATAAGGAAACCTATTGGACATGGGTCATCATTGAATAGGTAATTTACAATTGATGGACATATCACAGGATTTAAAACACATGATTTTCATAATTTTATGAAGGTATTATCATAATTTAACTTATTAATATTAATTAAGTACTAAATATATTTTGATATTCTATTGTGTGATAAAAATTACTAATGACCTTTGTTAACACCCAAAAAGTGCTCACTACCTCATCTCCCTCATTATATGACTCATTTGTCCATATTTTCTACCATATTTGCCTCCAAAACCTTAAAAAACCATTAAAAAGCTTCCAAAAGGCAAAAAAAACCATTAAAAAAGCCTCCAAAAGGCCAAAACCCACATTGTTTCCCTAAAATAATGTAAATTCCTCCAAAAATAGCAAAAACCCTCTAAAAAGGGAATAAAAAATACAAAAAAGAGAAAAAAGAGGAAAAAAAGGAAGCAAAAACCCTATACAGCTGACCTAAACCATATGGTGCCCAAAACCATGGGTCAACACTCCACCACTAAAAACCTATAAATAGGTGATGGAGGCTCCCCATTTCACATCCACAATCATCCCTACCCTCACTCTGCCAAAAATTCTCACGAAACCCTAGCTCTCCCTTTGGAGCTAATTTCCACTTGAGAACCCCATTTGGCCCCATTTCCAAAACATCTTTGGAAGAAGGAGAAGGAACAACATTGGAGCTTGGAAGCAACCCTCCTGGACTGCTGCAAGAGATTCACCAACCTCTACACCTGAGGTAATTCTTAATACAAAAAGAGAGATCTTCACCATATTTTCATGTTTTGTTATTTGTGTCAATGCTCATGTTAGTTTAATTTTGTTTTGTTGTACTATTATATTTTATTGTTTATTGAACTGCTACTAAGGAGGCCCTTCTCCTTAGTAGGTGCTCATTTGCACAAGCTAGGGTGAAAACCCTAGCTACAGTTTTGGCGACTCCCCTAGTGTTCCTTTGAATTTATGGTTATCATTTTTAGAAGTTTTTAATTTTCTGCAATAATTTTCTGTTTTCCCCTTTCAGCTGTCCCTTTCGGTAGTTGGGTTTGCTACCGTAAACTGCGTATTTTTTCCCAACAATTGTGATCCGACCGTGGCTTTCAAACTGTTACCTGCGATCCGACCGTGTCTCTCAGACTATTTCCTGTGATCGCCCCACGGATTCCAGTTTGTTACATGCGATCTGACTGCAGCTCTCAGCCTGTTTCTTGTGATTCGATCGCGGCTCTCAACCATTTTCCTTGCGATCCGCCCGCGACCTTCAGCCATTTCCCTGCGGTTCGCCTGCGGCCTTCAGCCATTTTTTTGCAATCCGCTCGCGACCTTCAACCATTTCCCTGCGGTCTGCCTGCGGCCTTCAGCCATTTTTCTGCGGTCCACCCGCGGCCTTCAGCCATTTTCCTGCGGTCTACCCGCGACCTTCAGCCATTTTCCTATAGTCCAACCGCAGCCTTCTGCTATTTTCCTGCGATCCACCCACGGCTGTCTGCCTGTTTCCCGCGGTCCGAACGCGCAGTTTCGCAACAGACCCACGATCTGTTTTCTGCACTTTTTCCCTGTTTGAACCCAACACTTTGCTGCAATATTTTCTGCCCCTGCACAACCACTTGTCCTATCTGCAACCATACTTACCTACATCGTTTTTCCTGCAATTTTCTTTCTGTTCCATTTACAGAGTTGTTTTTAAATTTTAAGCATTTTAATTGAAAAAGAGAAAATTTTGCATTTCAAAGTTTAATTTCTGCATTGTTATTAATAGTTAGAAAGTTGCCCACCTCATGGCACTTTTACTTGGGTTCATTATCTCACACGCACACACTCTGTCACCTAATTCAAGTGAGCCCTAAAATACTACTTAACACAACCAACATTCTAACCCCACTTGGGGAACACATAAGAATATTGTAGTTAGGTAGGTTCGGGGGGATAGGCGTCCATATAACACCCCTCGATTGCTTAAACTTGAGACATAGTTGTTGTCCATTAGGGAACCAAAATCCCCTAGTATTTTTTGGCATGGTCACAACCAGTTTATCAGAGGGCCTCTCCCTTAGGAGGGTTGAAGTAGCCAAAATTTTTCTGGAGGCCTGAGTGGAATACCACAATCCATTTAGTAATTGAAGGATACCTTTCGTAGTTCTCGGTGTACCACCTGTATGGGGGTACAACGGTGATAGAACCAAACTGTAGATTCACCTTTTCTGGACGTGTCATGAACGGGGTATCTTAGTTGCCTTTCTTCTAGGATTGATTACCCGGTGTCCCTCCCGATAGGGGGATATCTTTAGCCACTTGGCTCTATTATCCATATTGTCTGACTTGGATTTCATCACCTTGCAGAGGATATGTCTGGTTGAGTCAGAATACTATTTAGCTAGGTGTTTGCATGCTCCCTTACCTCCCCTTGGTCTAGTGAGTCCACTATTTTTATTTTTTAGGAAACCTGCTACTTGTTGGTATTTTGACCATTTTTGTTGACGCTCCACTTATTGTAGCATAGCTGTTACAATAAGTACTTTGAGCTGGTTGTTGTCCTGAGTGCTGTCTTTTTTGCGCTCTCCTTTTGCACACTCGGCTGCATTAGGGTTTTTGAGATTTTTTTCACTCGACACAACTCCCATATACTTGACACCATCTATCACCATTGAGTCCCCGGGACATTCTCGGTGCCTCCGGGGCCAGCCCCCGCAGCACATTTCACTTGACACCACCCGTCATAGACGTAGAGCTTCATCACTCGACTCCACTCGTTGTAGACAAAGAGCTCCGTCCCCTGGCACTGACACCCCTTATTTTACCTCTGATTCTGAGGCAGAGTCCGAGAACCCCACTTACATTGCACCAACCAACCCTATGGCTGGCATGACTTCCAACCCTTTCTTTGTAGGGACCATTGGTGGAGCATCCACCACCACCCCAGCTACCACACCTGCTTTGGGTATGCCCTCGATGGGGCCCACATCCACCATTATGATCACCGTACCTATTCCAGTGGCTAGCACACCCATCCCAACTCCACCAGTGACTCACACCACCCTTGGTGGTGCAGGACCGTCCCATACTACCTTTGTTCCTCCACCTGGGGGAAACGTCCCCAACCCAAACTTAGCCCCTCCACTTGGGGGAATTGGCCCCAACGTGGTCACAACCACTAGTATGTCACATCCTTCTACTAGTTTTCCATTCATGGCTAGTCTCAACCTTCCTGACCTGGCCAGACTGACTAATGATCCCATCAGACACAACCCTGCGTGGCCTCACATGCCTACCAAACTCCCCTCAGACATCCCTAAGTTTGAGGGCAAGGTATGTGAAGACCCCCAGAACCATATTATGTGCTTCCATCTATGGTGTTCCTCCAACTCCATAGTGGACGACTCTGTCCGCCTCCGTCTGTTACAGCGTACCCTCACCGGCTCTGTAGCTAAGTGGTACATCGAGCAGCCCCATGGGACCCATGCCACCTTTACCTCCCTCGCCTCGACCTTCCTGCAGTTCTTTCAATTACCTGTCTGCTATGACGCGGGAGTTGAGATCCTACTGTCTTGCAGACAGAACACGGCCACCCACATCATTGACCACATTCATGAGTGGCATCGACACCGCAGCCTTTGCAAAATCAAGTTAGATGACCGTATCTTCTTAGATTGGTTTCTAAAATCCCTCCTTCCTGTCATTGCCAAGGATGGGGCATCCGAGCGACCCCAGTCCGAAGAAGAGGCCATCCTCAAAGACCAACAATTTGACCTTATCTATGCCCAATCTGGTTACCTATATTCCATCATCCCTGACGCCCCCCGTGGCGATTCCTCCCGACACGATGCGTCGAGGGAATCCCATGCCACAGATGGCCTCATTGGCCGCATTACCTTGCATAAGCAGCCCTTTTCCATAGCACGTCCTAGCCCTAGCCCCAACCTTTCGCGGGCCACATGCCACTCTGGAGCAACCAATTCGTATGCTCCCATGACACATCACCACCATTCCCATGGACCCTCATGTCCACCTCAGTGCTTTGGCCATGCCTCTCCCGTTTATGCCCCCTCGGTCGCACCTCATCCATATTACCACCCGCAAGCCGCGCAAGCTCCTGTATCATCTCAAGCCCCACCTGCTTATTACCCACCACAGGAAGCCCCTGCGGCAAACCCACAACCCATCACACAGACGTATCAACAACCCCCACAAGGTTCAGCACCTGCATCGGCTCCACCCACTTATTATCCACCGCAGCTTGCTCCTGCACCTGCCCAACCCCAAAACCCACCTGCTGCCCAAGGGCAAGTGTATGCCCAACAGAATCCACAACGAAACCAAAATAACCAACGCCAACAAGGCCAGCAAAACTGTGGAAAATGCCGTAACCGCGGGAACAACCCCCCTCCGGACCAAGGTGGCCAACCCCCTAATCGCCCGAACAGTAATGACGTGGCACCTCCCAACCAGAACCCCGACCGGCCGCCCAAGCAGGCCAAAAATCCCAATTTGCGGACAAACCATCCTTGTTCTATGTGCGGGGTCTATGGCCACTACACATGCTTTCCCACATTTGGATCGGGATCGGAAACTCTGGACTGATGATGCCCACTGCCAAGGACACACAGCTCCTCAAGTGCCACCCAACCCTCCACCACCTCAGAATCCACCCTTGGTGTTACAAAACCCTTTTCCCACCCAAGGCGTTGTGAATGCTCAACCGTTGGCTCCCCCTCAAGGAAACGCGCCTCCACAACAACAAATCACTTATGCCGCTCCTGATCAACCCATGATAGACTCAGGTACCCATCACTTGTTAATGATGCCATCTGCCGATGTCAACCTTCAAACCCATCGGAACCAATATGGCTCCACCCCTGAAGCCCTTCCCGCCGATAAAAACACCACTGCTCATCCCACTGACTAGTCGTTACGAATACCTCTGGCTCCACTCGATGGTGCCTCCAAAGCCCCTTGCTTCCCACTTCGCCGCATCAACAATAACCCTAATGCTCACGCTGCGTTTAATTACAACATTGTAGATGATCTAGCTGAGTCCCCCGCAGCCATGTCTGCGTTGGAAGTCTTAAAAAACTGTCCTACACAGCGCAAGACTTTGCTTTCAGCCATTGGTGCTATTGACCCAAATGATTAACGAATGATGACCTTTGATTTGGACCAATCCGAACCATGCCTGCCTTCCACTTTAGCGTTCCAAGTTTCTGTATCTGTTCGGAATCTTGTCATCCATTGATGCATCATCGATGAAGGTGCCTCCACATGCGTTATGTCCACATTCATTTGGCAGAAGTTGGGATCCCCTACTCTCCAACAGTCCACTACTGCGTTGCGAGCCTACGATGGCCGTTCGGATCAACCCCAAGGTCTCTTAGCTAATGTCCCCGTCTAGTTGGCTGGTAAAACTGTGCTCATTGACATCGAGGTCATCAACGCCCAACTTGATTATAACCTCTTACTTGGCCGCAGTTACATGTACGCCATGCGGGCGGTTGCCTCATCTGTTTTTCGTACCATGATGTTCCCCCATGACGGACGCATGGTCAAGGTCGATCAACTCACCTATTACGATCCCAATGCCCCCGCTGCACCCGAAAATGTTCTCCCCATGGTTGAAAAACCTGTTTGTGGTGTAGCTACCTCGTTGGTTTCCTCAGTGGGACCCAGAGTTTACTCAGATACGCCGATGACTTCAACATTCCAAGCCATTCCACCCCCGTCACCCGCGACCAAAATATTTGACTTATGTACCCTTTCCCACAATACACCAACAACCAACCATCAACCGCCCTTGCTACCTCAACCACCATTGGTACCTAGTCAGTTGGTCTTACACCCATCCATACAATCCCCTTCTTATTCCCCCCTTCGGGAGTAGTAAGCACTCCGGTTATGGCTACTCTCAGCCTCCCCGGTTTAACTTTAGGATCATTAGATAGATTTTGAGGTCAAAAAAGGGCCTCCTAAGAGATGTACTACAAAAATATGAGATATATTAAAATATTATGAATTGGGGGTTTAATAGGGTAGGTATATATGACAAGTCACCTCCCACACTATTTTCTATGCACAATATAAATAACCATGGTTGAGTTACTTTTCAAAATTCACTAGAAATAAAATTAATAAAATAAGTCTACATTGATGTGACTAAGATTCATTGTAAATTCCCAAAAATGTATTGTCCTTTAACATTTATTTGTCTTGAACTTGCAAATGAAATTAAATAATAAAAAAACATTTTTAAGAGTTTTTTTTTAAAATTTTATGTTGACTTTTTATATTTAGTACTTTTCTCATGAATTTAATAATGTAATTTAATTGAGAATTTATTTACATGTAAAATGTCAATAATATTATTATAATCCACATTGCATTATTATTATTATTATTAATATTATTATAATCCACATTGCATTATTATTATTATTATTAATATTATTATTTATTAAATCTATTATTATTTTTTATTAGTTTGACATTATGTTATTAAATAGAATGGAGTGAATATATAATTTAAAATTAAAAACATAAAAATGATAATATATTATTTTATAAAAAAATGTGAAAGGACTTTCTTTATGAATTAAGAGTACTTCACTTGAAAATGACAATAATATTATTTTATGTGAAAGTGTGAAAAGACATTCATTATGAGTACTTTACTTGAAAATGACAATAATATTATTTTATGAAAAGACTATCATTATGAGTACTTTACTTTATGACTTAAAAGTACTTACACCACTACCTTGGTTAACTATGTGTTTTCATCTACCATAGAAAATTTGACAAATAAGCATTCTTAACTCATGCAATGCCACCTCACCAAGGGGGATGATGTCATCTACTAGAATGTGATTGGTTGTATTTTATAGTACATTTTCTTTGTTTTGAGGCCCTTTTTTGACCTCAAAATTTCTCTAATGTACCTGTATGGTACATCATGCCTACCGTTACCCCTCCAACACCAAATGTCATCCTACAACCGGTGCAACCCATCACCACTACTAGTCAACCACCTCCCGGTGTCACTACCCCTTCCTCATCGACCAATCCATCCCCTCTTATTAAGCACAGCGGGGGCAGAGGCCCACAACCATACACTGCTTTACCCCCGCCCAAAACAGTTAAAACCCCCCCGTGTTTCGTGCTCCTCCCAAACGCTCGTTGTGTGATGAGTTGGGCCATGCTACCCATCAATGTCCACAATTACCTGCATTACAAGAGAAAATGCAAATGCTTGACGACAACCCCAACATCCTGGTTGTCCAACTCGACCCGACCCCTAAGCCTCGTGATAAATCATTGTGTACCAACCACCCTTGTGCCATATGCGGTATTTACGGCCATTACTCACATCACTGTCCCGATCTCCCAGATTACAGAGCAGCTCTCTACGAGATGAATAATTTGGACCTCGAGATGGCTCCCCCCACCATTGAAGAGATCCACCCCCCAGATCCCCGCCAACCGGAGAGATTAATACCATTTATATGATCTCTTCTACTAGCGCTTCCTTGTCAACTAATTTGACAACCCAAAGTTTTCACAATGATGAGGAGATTCTCTAGGCTCTTACTGCACCTGATTACCCCTAGGAAGATATGCACCATCGTTCCTATTTTCTCCTGGAAGAGTCCTCCACCACCACAACCACCTAGTTTTTGGTTGAGTCCAAATATTTCCTCCCCACCAAAGTCCACTGGTTTAAAGAACCCATTCCCGCTCCCGATGCCTTTGAGGAAGGTAACATGGCCAATATTTCACCCACAATCCACATTGATATCTCTGCCCCAGCCGGTGCTCCTGAACTCATTACGTTAGGAGCCTCCTGCACTGAGTACGCGATCGGAGAGTACAAAATTTTTTTCCAAGAGTTCTGCGATGTCTTTGCCTGGTCCTACACCGAAATGCCTCGTCTTGACCCCGCTATCATAGAGCCCCACATTGACACCTCTGAGTTAGGGGGCATAATAGATTACCTTGACCCTGGAATAGGGGGCATGATCAATCATTTTGAACCTTCCCCATCACATCTATCTCAGTATTTCAATGACCCAATTGTTCAAACCAACACATATGTGATCCACAATCACAAACCCCATGCACATAGCATGGGGGCAGGTCATTAACCCTGCTCACTTTTTCACATTTGTGATCTCAACCATTTTTGAGGTCACGTGTCACTTGCATATTTGATTTGATTTGATACGCCTAGTATTTCTACCCCGCGGGCCATCATTTCTCCCCACCATTGCATCCTTGGCTTGGTGGGCTCAGCTTTATTTGCAACCATTTTTTAACCTAGTTATTTCCTTTGACCATTCCGGAGTCCTTATGACCTCCATTTTTTGCACCATTTGCACTGCCGGATTCATATTTTCGTGCCTGTGATGATGCTTGAGATCATTTCTCGCTCTCACCAAAAAAATTAGGGCATTTTTCCCATGCCCCTCGTTGCCTCGGTTTACATGTCACATCGTCCGTTATCTGTATTTGACGAATTTTATATCGCCGGATTCAGTTTTCCACGCTCGTGATGATGCTTGAGATTATTTCTTGCTCACCCCCAGAATTTTTGGGCACTTTTTCACATGCCCAACGTCGCCATCTCGATTTATGTGCCACATCGTCCGTCACCTGTTTTTGATATATTTTATGTCATTGGATTCATTTTTCCGCGCTAGTGATGATGCTTGGGATAATTTCTCGCTCTCACCCTTATATTTTTCGGGTAGTTTTTCCAAAACGCCCCCCGTTGCCTCGGTTCATGTGCCACTTCGGCCGTCGTCCGTTATGACGTTCCTTATATCGTCGGATTCATATTTCAGTGCTTGTGATGATGCTTGAGATCATTTCTCGCTCTCACCAGAACCTTTATTGACATTGTGACCTTACACCTTGTTGCCTCGGTTTGCATGCCGCATCGACCGCCATCGAATTGTTACACATTTTTACATGAGCCATTCACTCCATCCATACTGCACTTATGGCGTTATTTTTCCACCATTCATCATCCCACAAGGAGGCCCACCAGTGTTCCCCCCCACCCTCATTCTTGGTTCTCATCGATGCTCCTTGATTGAACACTTCCTCCTTGCCTGGCCATTCCTTTTGTTCGGTATAATTTTATCCCTTTTTCGGGTTGGACAAGTCCTTTACGAAAAAGGCACTTAGGGAGTTTCTGTTAAGCTCTTTTCTGCTCCTAAAAGAATGAAAAGATCGCCGAGCAATCTTGCTTCCTTTCATGCTCTTTAAAGCACCTGAAAGGGCGTCTATCTAGTATAAGTTTAACCATTTTCCGGACCTGGTAGACTAATTACGAAAAAGGAATACTCTAGTCACATCGGCTAGAAGAGTTCTTCATTGCATCCTTTTATGCTTCTTCGGGCCTTGGAGACTAACACACGAAAAAGCACCCCCCTGGAGTCTTCTTATTGCTTTCAGACTCTCTAAAATTGAAAGAAACCACAAGCACGCACCATCCTGGGCTCGTACAAATCCACACAACGGTACCATTCCATTATTCTAGAGTCTTCTTATCACTTTCAGACTCCTTAAAATTGAAAGAAATCATGAGCATGAACTGTCCTGGGCTCGTATAAATCCACACGACAGTACCATTTTGAACACACTTCTTCTAGTTTCCTTAACCCATGAAGAAGTCCCCCCAGTGCCTCTCACCACCATGATCGATCATCTCGGGAGCACCCCCAATAAGGTCACCTTTGTTCAGAGTATTCTGCAGTCTCCTACCATCTTACACCAACTTGAGTATCACTCATCCCAGTCACTATCCTTGATCCATTATAGCCATGATCCCTTTTCCACCCGTCAGTTTCATATGCTGCCCGATCATCCCTACCATCATACTCTGAACAAAGGAAGTTTGAGTCCCCCCACTCTACTTGCCCAGTTACCCCCCACCCCCATAGTATGTCAGTCCTACCATCAGTACTCTCACACTTCGGTTCTCCACCTCATGCTCCTATCAAGGAAACATCATTGCATTGCTAGTTACAGGTCTCCCTTTGTCGACGACATCCCATCTATTCCAGAGGATAGAACCAAAGGTCCCTGCGCCTTGGACTCATCACCATCTGTGGTGAGTGCCTACGGACCATTTTGAGAGGAGTCATCAGTGCCTTTTCGATTGGTTGTTTCTCACATGCTCGACTTCAACACCTTGATCGCATCGTTGAGAATCGCGCAGGCTATATACCCCTTCAGTTATTGGTCGAAGACCCCGGATTTCCCTCGACTCTAGCACATTGGTGAGTCACTCCGGAACACCCAGTTATATGTTCCTGTGGATGTCTAGGTTGCATTGGAGATTGTATTCGGAATCCATCCAGTTATATGCTTCCTTGAGTACCCAGTTCAGCTCTAGTCCAGTGTACCATTGAGGGTATGACTCCCTGTCACTATGCCCCAGCAGTTCATCAGTTCCTCTGGTACCACACTCAACAACACTATTGTTATTCCAATGTATCAGTTCTTCAGTTCAGACATGGTCAGCCCATCAGTATGTCCCAGATTTGTGTCCCCTCTGGACCCTTATGATGTACACAGTGGTTCTCCATGTATCCTTCAGGTCCCCATTTTTGGGCCTCATTGTTATGTTTTATATATCTTGATATGAGCATGGGTATGCCTGCCTCGTCCATATATTGAGATACTTCCTCATTCATTATTTGAGGCCATGTATATTTCAGGTCCCCATTTTTTGGACCTCCTTGTTATTGTTATATATCTTGCTACGAGCATGGGAATGCCCGCCTCGTCCATATGTTGAGATTATTCCTCATTCACTATTGAGGTCATGTATTTTCAGTTTTTGTAGTTTGTTTGGGACCGTTGTTCCAGGCTCTAGTTCGTTTCTTCTCCTCTCCACATCTCGGGAAAACCATAAAAGACCTATGATGTCTATCGGCCATACGATGAGCTCCTGCCCTCACACATCAGGGGGCAATCTGTTAACACCCAAAAAGTGCTCACTACCTCATCTCCCTCATTATATGACTCATTTGTCCATATTTCCTACCATATTTGCCTCCAAAACCTTAAAAAACCATTAAAAAGCCTCCAAAAAGCCAAAAAACCATTTAAAAAGCCTCCAAAAGGCCCAAAACTCCCTTTTTCCTCCAAAATAATGTAAATTCCTCCAAAAATAGCAAAAACCCTCTAAAAAGGGAATAAAAAATACAAAAAAGAGGAAAAAAAGGAAGCAAAAACCCTATACAGCTGACCTAAACCACATGGTGCCCAAAACCATGGGTCAACACTCCACCACTAAAAACCTATAAATAGGTGATGGAGGCTCCCCCTTTCACATCCACAATCATCCTTATCCTCACTCTGCCTAAAATTCTCATGAAACCCTAGCTCTCCCTTTGGAGCTAATTTCCACTTGAGAACCCCGTTTGGCCCCATTTCCAAAACATCTTTGGAAGAGGAGAAGGAACAACACTGGAGCTTGGAAGCAACCTTCCTGGACTGCTGTAAGAGCTTCACCAACCTCTACACCTGAGGTAATTATTAATACAAAAAGAGAGATCTTCACCATATTTTCATGTTTTGTTATTTGTGTCAATGCTCATGTTATTTAATTTTGTTTTATTGTACTGTTATATTTTACTGTTTATTGAACTGCTACTAAGGAGGCCCTTCTCCTTAGTAGGTGCTCATTTGCACCAGCTAGGGTGAAAACCCTAGCTACAACCTTTGATAAATGTGTTTGATAGCATATCGTGCCATTGCCAACTAGGGAGGATTCATGTCTTACTTCTAAATTAAGGAATTCCATAAGTTGATTGTAAACATTTGCAAGGTATGTGGTATGAAATGGTCATGTGTGAGAGACATACAAATATTATATTGTATTTTAATTTTTACTAGTAAATTTTTATACTAATTTAGTATTATTATAATAGGTGGGTGACCTCCAAGGAGATAGATGGATGTGAAGTTCCTAGATGGAATACAAAAATTACACAAATTGTATGTGTATTTGAGAAAGAGCTCCCTACAAGTTTCATGGACCTACAAGTCCATTTACTTATACACCTAGTGGATGGAATTGAATTGGCGGCTGTCGTATCAACGAGGTGGATGTGTTTCTTTGAGAGGTATATGAAAACTCTAAAAAGATATGTCCGAAGAAAGGCACATCCATAGGGTTGCATGGATGAAGGGTATGTATTGAATGGAGAATTTTTCTTCCTATGTGAATTCCTTGGTAAGGATTTTGAAGATGGTCCATGCTTTTGGGATGAAGAACGAGCATCATATATTATTGATGGAGAAAAACCACAATCTAATGGTGTTCAAGTAGAAATTAGTAAGTAAATTCGTGATCGTTGTGGTTGTTTTTCTTGCAATCATTAATTTACTTTGTAATTTATTTGTCAAATTAATAGTATGACATTTGGATTTGAAATAAACTTGTTGACATGTAATAGGTGTAGACGAAAGTGCTATACTTGACAAGTTCATTTTTTACCACATGGAATTTATGAACAAATGGATTGATTTGTATGATAAAAAGAGAGAATAAGTGTTAGAAGCAAGGAGACAGTTTAAGAGATCGAACCCAAGGAATACTCCACTTACCACTAATATGCTTGGGGAGTTGGGAAAATATTTCACACTAGAATGGGTTGCTGAACAAATTCAAAATGAAATAAAATATGCAGGTATAGATTCAAACATAACAGAATATGAAATCAATATGTGTAGAGGATGTGAAAGAAAGGTACAGTGGAAATTTTACAAAATGTTGTTTCTTTATAGTTTTGGCACTATTAACTATTTTGATATTAGTCATTATATTTGTTTTCACTAAAATAAATGGTCTTTCACAGGAGATGAAATATCCTACAATGTGGGAATATGGTCGACATTATCGTGTAGAAAGTGTAGATGTAAAGAGATGATCCTTTGATTGTGGCATCATGGTCGATTTCAAACAATCTAGCCGATCAAACTCAAAAGATAAAAATATTATTGAAGGGAATCTATAGTATGTTGGGAAAATACAAGAAATTATTGAGTTATATTACTGCTCTTTTAAATGTTGTATTTTTAAGTGTAGATGGTATGAAGCATTTGATAGGACATGAAGACATGATACCCATAGCGGATTGTTTTCTATATATTCATCAAGGTTCCTACTAGAGGATAACAAGCCTTATGCTCTTCCAATTCATTTTGAGAATGTATTTCTTTAACTCAAATAAGAAGTGGCAGGGATCATTAGCGTATTAAAAGATAGTTTATTGCGAATAAATACATGTGTTTATTAATCAATAAAATTGTTATAACTTATTTCTAATATATGGATGTCGTTCATGTGCAGGTATTTTTCTATGAAGATATTTTGGACCCAAAATGGATATTTGTCATACAGTATGATCCAATATTAAGGCATGTATTTGATGATGCATTAGTGGATACTGAGCAAAATAATGATGACCAACAAAATGAAAGAGACGGATTAGAGAACATTGCAGAAATTGACATCCATGATGATGTTGACGATGGTTATGTTCAGGCACAAGAAGACAATAATCCAGATTTAGATGATATGGAATACAATAATATGGATGGTATAGAAAATGATGATCCAAATACATCTGGTAATAATATAGATGATCTACAATCAAATTTCAATGATGATGAAGATGATGCAGATCAAGATGAGGATGATGATAATATAATACACTTGAAAGAACATATGAACATTGACAATGATACACTGAGATGACATTGTTGCAGACAATAATGCTAATGACCAAGACTTCTAAATTTTCAGAATTATTTGTAATCCATGTTTAAATAATGATGATTATTATGGACCAAAATTTGGAATGCTTCAATATTATTTATGTCGATACATATTACCTATTGCAATATCTTTAACATGTTCAATATTTGGTATGAATTGTTGGCAGAAAAAATTAATATTACTTGGATAAGAGTTATCATGGTTGGTGGTCATTTATTGGTTGATAATGGTTTAGATGTGTTTTCATGTTATTGGTTAGACTCGGAATGAACTAGGATGAAGAGCTTAAGAGCCTATTGAATAACAATACATTAAATATGCAATTGTTAAAAAATGTAATTACATATATTGTATATGTAAAATAATGTAAATCCAAACCATCAGGCTAAATGTATGAAAAGTTTGTTCATTAATTTATAGTATAAAACAAATCGAAATATTTCACTAAGCCTAGGCTTAAGACCGTGTTAGAAAAACAGGATCACAGAGCGATAACAATAAACAAGATGCAAATACAAATTACACAAAAACATTACAAGAGAGACATCAATATAACGCGGTTCACCCAAGATGAGCTACGTCCACACAGAAATTGCCAGTCCTTATTATTATACCATCTAGCAAATGAAGGGATACAACCCGTAGCACATCCGCTGCAAATTCCTCTTCACTCTCTCTCAGTCTCTCTTACATGATATCGCAGATCTTTACAATGCTACAATACAATACACAACTGTATTACAATGTATTCTTTTTAAAGGGGAAATACCATGGAAAATACCACGTGCTACTCAAAACCATGGGCCCGTAATCTGTTGGCCAAAAAACAACCCATACCCCCCCGGACCCCCCGTTACGCGTGCTGGGATCATAACTAAACCTGGGGTACAAACGCGGCTGAAACAACATCATCTATGAAACTAGAAGATCAGGCTCCACAAACAACAGACCGTAATATTTATACCATCTAACCCTTAACCCCCTAACCCCTAACCTCCTGAAACATGCATGATATAGAATATTATATGGGGACATCAGGAATCCTTGAGTCTTGGAACCCTTAGATACCGTCAAGGTATGTGTCTATTCTAACCATGTCAAATTTCAATGCATATTGGCACCGTTTGAAGAAATTTCAATGTTGGCCCCATTCATTGCTCACCGTGTAGGGTGGATGGATGTCATTAAGTCCTTGAACCAATATAATCCATAATCAATTAACCGTTAAACTACCTAACCCCATTTTTTTCAATTTCATATGCTTCTTCCATTTATTTTGTATCAACATGTTTGCGAAGACACAAAAGTTAATAAGATATTAATGCATGTATCTCACAGTGATTTGAATACGCAACTTTGTTAACTTCATTATTTTTATATTGTTTCCAGTTTTATGTTGAACATAATTTTATAGTATGTTTTATTAAGAACTATAAATAAAATATTTAAACAAAAGAAAAAAATTTAATCACCTACAATTAGGTGAAAATATAACTAACATAGATCCATCTTAAATCAGGCTCTATTAAGGGCCGATAGAGATCAAATCTCTTGAGGAAGTTTAGGACTCTAAAAAGGGGTTTGCACCTCAAGGGATTTTATCCTTGGACTCAATGCTTGATAGAACGTTAAGATGGATCAATGCTGGTTTATTAATATGCAATTATTACAAAAATAATATCTAACTCATTGTTATATTATCAACTTAAAAATACATTTAATCTAATATATTTTAGGTTATAATCATTCAAGCCCCAACTATTCCAATTTGGAATCATGATATAAATGTTGTAAATGCTAACACATACATACTACAAATAAGAAAAAATTAATTAATTAATTAATTATGAAGTAAAATAGTTATTTACTCAAATTTAATGGTTGAAGTGCCAACTATTACATGTTCTAAAGTATAACACATCAATCCTACAAATAGGCAAAAATTGCAATGATTCATTGGTTATGAAGTAAAATAGTTATTTACTCAATTTTAATCATCCAAATGCCAACTATTTCTTGTTGTAAATTATAACATATAAATCCTACAAATCTTACAAATACACAAAAGAAATAGTTATTCTTTTAACTATCTATAATTCTTTTTATTTAAAATGCGAGGATGCATGAATGGAAATTGAAATTCACTGCATATTTATATAAATGTATTTTACAACCTACCAATTTAAATTTGGAGCCGACATGTGACATGCGTGACACATCTCATCCACTTTGGACTGAAGAAAGGGCCTCTTGGCCCAATAATTTAAACCTCAATTTTAGTTTCCTAGTTTATATCACAACATGAATATTCAATATTAATAAGATGTTTTAAATTAAAATATATAATAATCCAAATTAATCTAAATTAAAACAAAATATAAACAATTACATCACATACTATAAAAGAAACTTGATAATAAGAAAAAAATTATAGATTTAAAAATAAAATGCCATTGATCCATAATAACTAGGCCCTTACCCTTTAAATCCCCCTATCCCCTAATGCCTAAGCCCTTGATCTTTAATCCCATAACCCGTAATCCCTAATCCCTTAACCCTTAAGAAGTAAACCCTTAAAACCAAAGCCCTAACTCCCCTAACCCATAAACCATTCAAACTTAAATCCTTAGGCCCTAATCCCTGAACCCTTAAGCCCTAAAAATTTAATCCCTAATCCCTTAACAAAAAATCCTTAAATCCCCTAACCCATAATCCATTGACCCTTAAACCATTTAGACCTAATCCCTGAACTCCTTAATCCCTAATCCTTAATCATCATGTTTCACTGCAAAGATGGGTATGTCGAGTTTGATATTTGTTGGAATGGATGGAAAAATTGGGTCATGATGAATATGATGATGATGACGATGGAAATGAAAACCATGATGATGGTGGAAATGATGAGAATGATGTCTCCGAGTCTTAAAACCCTCCCATACTGTGAAGACTTGCGCCTAGTCTAACCATGTATAATTTCAACGCAAACAATCACATTTTGAAGAAATTTCAACGTTGGCCCCATTCATTATTCACTGTGCGGGGTTGGTGGATGAAAGTGGTGATGGCGTGTTGGAAGTTCCATGACATTTCAAGAGAGTTCCAACAAATATTCTATATAAGGGAATGGCGAATGATGACAATGAGACGTTCATGCCGAACGTTAATGCAAACATGGAAAATCTCGAAGATTATTCCTAATCCATTAACACAAAAGACCTAAATATCCTAACCCTTAATCCATTGACCCTTAAACCCTTAATCCCTAATCCATGAACCCTTAAGCCCTAAACGCTTAATATTTAATCCCTTAGCACAAAAGCAGTAAATTCCCTAACCCCTAAGCTGTTGACCCTTAAACCATTAAGCCCTAATCCCTGAACCCTTAAGCCCTAAACCCTTATTGCCTAATCCCTTAACACAAAATACCTAAATCCCCAAACCCCTAATCCATTGAACCTTAAACCCTTAAGTCCTAATCCTTAAACCTTTTATCCGTAAACCCCTATGCCCTAAGCACTTAAACATTAATCCCTAAGCCATTAACCATTAAACTACCTAACCCCTAAGCCCCAACTCCCTTATCTCTTGAACCTTGATACCTTAAACCCTAACCCCTAATCCCTTAAACTTGAATCCTTACACCCCAAATCCCTAAATCCACTAATCTCCGCAAATCCCTTATCCACTTAACCCCTAAAACCTAAAACAAATTACTATTAAGGCATAATAGGCGTTAAATTGGGCATTACATGTGGCGTTAAATTCGATGCAATGGTTGGCTCTAACTTCAGTTCTAAATTAGGCGCTAAACTAGGTACAAAATTAGGCATTTAAGTAGGTGATAAATTAGGCATTGAATCAAGTGTTATTTAACATCGAAGTTAGCACATACTTGTCTTTATCGGCGCAAAAAAGGACAAAAATAGTGCCATCCCAACAAATAGCTCCGATGTTTTAAAAAATGTGGAGGAAAATACATTAAAACAGTTGGTGGAAGTAAAAAAGGGAGCTAAAAAGGAAGCTAATCACATGTATTTGTTGTAGTGACTTCATTTGTTTGGCGATCAATGGAAACACAGGTAATATTTTAATCATATTTTTGATTATTCTCTCTATAACATCCTCCTCAAAATATACAATATCCTCCTCAAAATATACAATATCCTCCTCAATACTTTTTTCAACCTCATCCACCATGCACATAAAATTCCTCCTTAGCTTATCAAGGTCCTCCACATGATACTTCCTTAGAGTTTCCCTTTTCAAGGTAGCATATGTACCCTTTCAAGTTGGGATAGTAGCATAAGATAAATCAATTTGTAAACTACCACCCAAACTGGAGACCCATTTTCTTGACAAAAGCATTCCCCAAGAATTTGGGATATCAATCAAAACTATATCCATTAATATTTAAATGTTTGGAAATGTTTCCAAATCAACCTTGAAATCCTTGATAAGACCCAAGACCTTGTTTTCCCTAGAATCCATCGGACAAATGTTTCAGTAGGATAGGTGGTCTTAAATCCTAATTGGTTCATGACTTTCAAGGGCATAACATTAATGTATGCTCTTGAATCTAACATGTATTTATGTAATAGGAGATTTGTTCCTCAGTTCATTATTTGCAAGACTATAGAGGCATCCTCAAGAGTTGCTTCAATAGTTTCCTCTAGACCTAGGATCTTCTTGGGTTTCTCCTTTAAGGCATGGATTTAATTCACTAACTCTAAGAGGGGGATTGATACGTTCCTTGTTGAAATGTTGTGTTAAATCAATATTTAAAGTTTCAAAGGCACATGCATTGAATTTCATAGATTCATAAGTCTTATTTGTTTATACTTCTTGACTTGGTTGGGAAATTATAGGATAAATGTTTTGATTGGTATTTTTGTTTCATGTTCCTTTTTGTTTTCCTTACCTTGTTGTTGGTAAGTTATTACATCATTTGCTTGCATTTTTCTCTGCATTTCATCTCAATAATATTTTGGGTTAATCTCTCCGCTACTTCCTTGGAACCTATGCTTCTATCCTCGATTTGGTTCATTTGTGATTCATAGAAATTGTATGTTGTAGCCATAACAACGTTTATACCATCCCAAGGTTCAGACACAAAATTCAAGGTTTCATCTTGACTAGGTCCACTACTGCTTCCACTCAAGTTTTGATTAATGAATTTATGAATTCTAGCTCATAATCTTGGGTCATGTTTTTTTTGGTAAGCAACACACCAATAACAACCTTTGACCTCTACAACTGTAACACCCTATTTTTGACCCCAAAATGTAACGATATATGTAACCATGGAATGACTAGAAGCCAGAGACAATGGTCTAGGATGACAAAATGTATTGTAATGATGTACAATGGTATTAATATAAATCCCCAATGGCTGCATATGAAGAAGTATGAAGAAGAGACACGGGGCTATGATTCCACATGTGGGGTAAGTGAGAAAAGGGGTCTAAGGGGAAATGACCCTAGTTAACATTAGCTTATGTTCCTAGAATTCATTATCATATTTGACCCAATTAGGTCCCTTAATTATGGTTATGAGGGCCATTTTAATTAATAATGATTAATTATCTTAATATGGAATCAAGAGGGGAAAGTGGCCTCTCATGGAAGCCATATGTCAAGACAAAATCATGCATATATAATGTTAGAAACTCATTCATTATTGATTCATATTTTAAGATTTAGTCATAATTGACTCCGAGGTGGATCACCTAGCTGAGACTGTGCCTAAGAAAATCTATCCTACAGTTGAGGTCCATGGAGCCAAACATGGAGACTCCCTGCCTGACTTGTGTGAGAACACTAGAAGGGATGGAGACAATTCGAGGGACTATTGAGTAGAGAAATAGGTCCCTTTCCTTGTATTGTGCAAGCTAATGGGGGATGAGTGCTAGTGGATTGAGACAATTGTAGATGGGGTTTGACACTAGAAATTTCCTAGTGGGATTGAAACAAAGGTAAATGACTGTGACACTAGATATATGTCTAGGTTTTGATTATTTCCTGTGTTGTGTAGGATGGGTTATGGGCTATGTAGAGGAATTTGGAGACTTAATCCGTTATAGAATGATATCCCTAGCTCGGGGGTGGCCTCTTCCATAGAAATAGAAAGTATAGGCTCGCTATGAATGGGAGGAACACCCTTTGTCTATAGCCAATTTGAGACTATTTCCCTTTAAAATATAAGTTCTCAATTATGTGTGAATATTATGGTTAGGAATTATGCTATGTGTTTGCCTATTTCCTGTGATGAAATATCTCTGTGCATGGATTTAATGGTCATTGTATGGATGTATTTATTGTAGGATTTTTTGCATGTTTTAGAATGATAAATTTATTTAATGGACTTCTATATAAATATTTACTTTCGTTGTCAAATTAATGAAACAACAAGTCTATGGATGGAAATTCAACATTGGTGTAAGGGATAAGGTAGGATTGTGGAATCAGGTACCTTGTGGTATCCATATAAGTGGAAGGAGGTTGTTGAGTATGTGACAAAGTGGTATCAAAGCTACAAGTTGCAGCACTGGGACTGCATGTGCCATAAATTATATGCACAAGATGTTAGAAAAATAGGATTGCAGAGCAATACAATAAACCGAATGCATAAATAAAACACATAAGATCAAAATACAAGAGAGACACCAATATACGTGGTTCACCCAATATGGGCTATGTCCACAAAGAAAATACCAGTACTTTTATTGATATATCCAAAAAATGAAGGGATACAATCCGCAACACATCTACTTGTTGGGTGTGTGAGCTATCTCAAAGAAAACACCTAATATTTAATTATCGACCGGGGTTAGTAATCTTAGAGTTGAGGCAAAGTATATGCTAAGGTAGAATGGCACCTAAGATTTTCGGCTTGTCAGACCTTAAAAATATTTAATAAAGAAAAGATCGAAAGATCTTTTAAAATGAAAAACGGAGTCAAACTTCAGAAAAACAATAAAAGAACCAATTAAACCTAGTTAAGCAAGTATATTAAAATAGTATCAAGTCATACTACTCTACTCTATGAATAAATAAGAAAATAAAAAATACTGACTACAAAGCAAACTACTGACTACAAAAATGAAAACTACCTAATCAATTTCAGATTCTAATTCCAGGAATTTAAAAACAATTGTAAATGAAATTAGAGACCTATCTATGAAATGACTTAATTCGATGATAAATTACATAAGCAAAAAACTATGCTAATCAAAGCAAATTACAAACTATTTAATAATTTCAACAACTAATTCAAGAAAAGCATCTAATCCCATGTAATAGGAACTGGAGTGAATGTATCGTAATGACTTTCAAATGTAATAGCAAAACAAAATGGAAGTAAATCTAATCTAATTTCAACAAAGAGATGTAAACTACAAAGAGACCAATTATAGTTAACTTTAAACATTCTGATCTATCTACTATCCATAATCAAAATAATATGAAACTAATGAAAACTAGAAGCAAGTAGAAAAATTAATAAAGATATTTACCTCTGAATTTGATTTGGAAGCAAGTAGAAAACTTAATAAAGATATTTACTTCTGAATTTGATTTGGAAGCAAGTAGAAAACTTGATAAAGATATTTATGTAAAAGCAAGTAGAAAACTTGATAAAGATATTAATTTTTGAATCCAAATTCTATTCCATGAACATCTTCATTATCTGTCTAACTAAGAAACTGATCCTATTCTTGATGAAAAAGCTATTAAAACTAGAATACTTGGAGAATGAAATTATTAATTCTAATTTGAAATAAACCTTAAGAGCATGTGATAAACTAGAATAGGAATAAAACTGATAAGTTCTTAAACAGTAACATATTGGCAATTAAATATGAAAGACATAATTTAAAAGACAGTTAAAGCAAACTAAGAATGATAAAAAAACTTTAATTAAACTTTATGGAATGTAAAATAGGGTCCTAATTATGGTTAAGACTGCTAATTAAGAACATGAAAGATTACAGTTAAGCATAAAAATCATGCAGAAAGAATGAAAGTCTGAATGACGATCCGGATGATTGTCCGAATGACAGTATGGATAGAGGAAAAACGAATTAAACTAAGGAAAAGGGCAGTTTTGATGATCTTAACGTCAGCTGGCGAATGCAGATGAACCTACAATGCAAAGAAGTAAGTGAGAAGACTTGTTGAAAAGCTACGATAATAGGAAGCAACCTATCTAATTATTGTTGGAAAGATGAACTATTCCTATGATATGCTAGAGCAAGACTGAGATGAGAGATAGAATTAACATACAGCTACATAACAAAGACTACTGGAACTAATTCAAATTACAAACTAAGCTGGAAACAACAACTAACTAAACTCTATCTAATTGCAGAAGACTGAAGATAAACTATATAATTACAAAAGATTGAAAGCAAACTAGAAATACTAAGCTTGGTCGACCATTCTTAAGTATGGAAAATAAATTATGTTAGCAGCACAATACAAATTACAGAGAGGAAAGAATTGACATATACAGAAAAATGAAATTAATTACATATACAGGAAAATAAACTAGCTATTTGCAGAAAAGAAAATGCAGAAAAACATAAACAAAACCTCTGGTTGATGAGGGGCCCTTCCCAACAATCATAGATGGAAACTAAATCACTTAGCTACTAACAACAGAGAATCAACGAACTGAGACTTCCATTAACTGGTGAAAATTACACAATGAAAATTACTGCTAACTTCTGTGTATTCTACAAACTATCTGATAATCTAATGATCATCGTTTCTCTATACAAAGAAGCTATTTATAAGTTTACAATGGGAGAGAAGGTCGACATAGTTGACCTCTCTAAAAATAGAAGTCTTTAAGACTATCAAGCGACTTCCTGGTAATTCATGACAACGCAGAGGGCATCTGCCTACTTTCACGGTGTTGACCCTGCCTAACGCGGACAACTGCATGTTCGTTTCCTTCCATCGTGGGAAGAGTGTATGCCGGCAAGCTGAACGGACGGAGGAGAGGGCTGTTGGAGCTTTGACGTGGACAGAGCATGTGTTGGTGGACTGAGCATGGGTGGACGAGGCTCCTCTAGAACATCGGCGTGAGCAGGTACGCGTGATATCAGGCTGAACGAACAGGAAAGTCGGAGCGCTGGAGTGTTGATGTGGGTAGGAGGTGTGCTGTCGAGCTCAGGAGGAAAGGAGGTGAATCTTCTAGAACCAAATCTCATTAACCATAACCAACACGTCGCTAATAGAACCCATGAGTCTGTTTCTGTCTTTAATGGCCAGGAATATGCCAACCGTTGATTCCGTGGGATGAACGCAGGGCTGAATGGAAGGCTGGATGCAGTTGAACATTAGAAACATAAACACGCAGTATGAATGGAAGATTGTTTGAAAAACCGCAGCCTGTAAATCAAAACTAAATGCCAAGCATATCGAGAAATGTCACTTTAAACATTAATAAATCATAATGTAGCGATATTTGATCAAAATTCATATGATAAATGAATATATGCATACCTGGTCTGTTTGATGGGTTGAATGGTGGAAAGAATAACTTATTATATAAAAAATAATGAAAATGATGCCATTCAGAGTAGATTTAATGATAAAAAACAGTGACAAAATGGACACCAACATTCCCCCAAATCGGAGATATGCCAGGTCCCATTGAGCAAAACAGAGAAGTTCAGGAAGAAGGTTGAGCTGCGGTAGGAACTGCCTTCGACTTGGAAGAAGAAAAAGCTTTAAACTTCTGGAGCTTCCTCAACTGGTATTTCAAGGTGTCATACTTCATCCAGAGAGTAGTATGGGACGATGTTCTTGCATTGACCAAGTATTCAATACTTCTTACTTGTGTACGCAGTGCTTTATTTTCTTCATGAAGCTCAGATATTGTTTCTACATAGCTTCGATTCTGGTCTATCAACCGTGCTATTACTTGGGTCAACTTATCATCTCCTGCTGAGTCAGAATGGGATGTTCTTCATGATGTTCAAGGTTCTTTGGGGGACTCAACTCTTTTGAAAATGTTTCACACTCAACAGTATGATCTTCAAGAATTTTGTCTTTCTTGTGTGCATGAGAACTTTCAGCAGCAGAGGCTTCACTCATTCGAGCAGATACGTTAGCTAATGTGAGGAGAGGTGTTTCAAGGGTATAGTCGTCTGAATAGATGTTTGAACGTGATGGCTGAACGACAGTTTGAATGACAGACTGGTCACAATTTGTTCTCATGGATTTAGTGGGTACTGAAAAGAGTGGAGGTTCCAAAGTAGGGTCACCAAGGGTCAGCTCAGGAGAAGGTGATGACTGGACAAGGTGTACATCACCTAAGGGATCCTCATCAAATCGTACATTCTTAGTGTCCCATTCTGCTTGCGTAGAGAATTGGGTAGGCTCACCAATACCGGATTGGAAACAATGTTTTCGAGAGGGAGAGGGTTTGATAGTAGACTCTTCAATCAAATGAGGGTTCAGTATTTCAAAAACAAAACGATCCCAGGTTTTCCCTCTCTCTTCCAACTGGTGAATGATCAGGAGTTTAATGAGACAATGGTGATACAAGCTACCAGAGGGATTAACAGTATTCTTCCTAACTTGGCTAGACATATTCTCCAAACTTTGCAGGAAATAAAATGGGAAATTGAGGGTTTGATTGCTAACAAAAGGTGCTAGCAATCTAAAATGGAAGAATTTAAAAACAATAAACTTAACCTCACAAGTGATAAAATGGATGATGATAGTCAAAGGATCTAAGTATTCTGGCTTGAACCATTCCCTGTGGAATCCTTTGGTACCGACAACGTGTTTAAAATCAGCCTTCAAGGCAAATTCGTGAGCCTTCCGTGGAAGGAAGAGATGTTTGTGCCATCGGGCACCTTCCCTTAGGAGCTTGGTGGCCAATGAGATGGATTCTTCTGTCATGGAGAAAGTGAGATGGCCAACTTTGGTTGTCTTTCCATCAAAACCCTTAGCAAACAGTAGTGAAATTTCGTGGTCGTGGCCTTGGAGAAGGCGAAGAAACGGACCCCAACCCGCTCGCAAAAACACTTCACGACAGGCTTTAAACTCAGAAATGCGGAGGTGGTCCTGGTAGCTACCAGGCTCATAACGAATTGGCATTGTTGACAGAGGACGGGGGATGCAAATGGATACAAGAGGTGCAAGAAATTGCAGAGGAAGCGGCTCAAAAAAATTATGGAGAGCGAACAGACTGAGGTGGAATTCATGCAATCATCAGTTTAAAATAAGGTCCGTTTGAATGTTTGAACAATAGTGGATGAGGACTTAGCATGCTTAAAATATCACACTTGTCATTCGAAGATATTGAGTCAAGTGCCAGCGTAGAAGTGCGTGAATTCAGTGAATACGTGTGGTTTATAATATATTCAACCATGTCCAAAGCCGAGCTTTGGACAGGTTGAATGTAATTCACGTAATGAAAATAGATTACACGTGAGAGATCATGATTTGATTAATATGGTGGCAGGTCGTACAACACGATAAGTAAGACCAAATGGCGATCATGCAATGATTCACAATGATGCATAATCCATTTGTTTAATGGAGGCGAGATGGATAAGAGAATGAGGCCATGTGTGAAATTGACATTTGATTGATCCCTGTCATCATTGGTTAATCAAAATTTCAAATGTCTTGGCACACTTATTAATATTTATAAAAGCTATGGTTTCATTCAGCACTCCATTCAGAACGTTGTTTATTTGCCTCGTTCGTCACCTCGTTCGGATTGACATTCAACCCGTCATTCAATCCTTCATATATAATTTTGTCTATACAAGATCTTATTGTTGATGCTGACCGAAGCTAATTTTGCAGAGAATTTATGAAGTTGTTAGTGCACAAAAGATGCTGTAAACTTTGCTTTTCTAGATCTTTTAGTTACGTTCCTCTTTTTGTTCTTGATTAGATCAATCTTTCTTCTGCTTTTGCATTAACCTAAAAACACCTATCATTTTATCAGAGATAAATACAATTTTCATAAATATTCAGAAAGTAAGAACAATTCTAATATTCCCCCAAACCAAAAATATGGCGTGTCCTCAAGCCATAAAAAAAAATGATTAATATTAAAAATTTTCAATTGAAAGTCTTATAGATAGCTTCTAAAATATTGTGATAATTTTCATAAGGAAATGAAATATTAACTAATAAATGTAGATGATTCAGATATGTACATTCATAAAAAAGAATACAACAGTTCTTTAAAGACCATATGAAGAATAATAGTGTAAGAGATGCGAAAAATGCCATAGGAAAACTAGTCGTCCATGACTCATTGTAAAGATCTCTTGTCTTCCAAAGAATATAGATAAGGTTCACCGTAAAGTTTGTGAGATATACTATAATTATGGGTCCCATTTCTAGGATAGTCATATCCTAGGTATTTGTTTGAATTAGATGACAGGGTCCAAGTCCAACTTACAACCATTATCTAATGACAGTATAAATAATCGGCCTAAACATGTGTTTGTATACTCAGGTTTTTTATGAGCTGTGTGAATAGCAATGCATTAACCAAACCTCTTTTACCCGATATTGACCCACTTCCAGCAGGCCTGTTCAGTACCCCAGCGGGTTTATCTTGGTACCATGCAAGCATAGCCCCGCTGCCAGCGAGCCTGTTCAGTACCCCGACGGGTTTACTTGCATTTACCGAGCTTCTTTGTTTAAGATTTTACTTAGCATGGACCCGCTACCAGCAATATTGTTCAGTACCCCGACATGTTTGCTTCGTATAATGATATTTTTAGTGAGGAAGCCGGTTGGCACTAGAGTGTGCTAAGCTTGTTAAACACATAATTCAATTTTATTTTAGCACGAACCTTATGAGTAACTTTATTTATAATGCCCTAAATTACAGATCATGTCAAAAGATAATAAACTAAAGCTATTATTTGACTTCTCAGTCTATATTCTCCATAAAAGGTCAATAATGTTCCCCACAAAATAGAAAATATCACTCACTTTTTTTAGCTACCTTTTAAAGGTGCTTACTAGACAAGTTTTGATAATGAGTCTAGGATGAACTAGCAGTCCACAGGTGTAAGATAGAGTTTTGCGGAGATCACAATAATTAAAGTAGGTTTTTAAGCAATTGTTCTAATGATAAATCAGAAATGTGCATGTCTGAATCAAATACCATATACAGAATCATAAAAGAAAGTGATTTTTAAAAATAATATAAAGAATGCTTTAACCTTTCACTATAAATTTTCATTTTTCAACAATAATCGAAAGAGAAGGGGATTATAAGTATTTTTAGAGCACTTCCATTTTCATATAATATTGCATGAGCTGATTATAAAGATAAGGTTCTTGTAATTAAGCTGCAAAACCACTTGTTAGATGATTCAATTTTTCTTCAAAACAAAAACATATGTAAAAAAAAAGTTATGTAAAATTTTCAAAATTAGCAAAAGGAAAAGAGTTTTCCTGTTTTATTGACAAAATTTTATAAACTGATCATAATAAATTTCCTGTTAAAATGCAATTAGTTGTTAGAAATGACCCTTTATTATTGAAAATAAAAAAACATCTTTACATATATATAAAAAAAGATAACCCAAAATAACTCAAGGACTAGGAGGAGGAGGAACGACTTCCTCTTCTACCAGCTCCATTTCCTCCTATTGTAAGGCATTCTGCATAAAATCTTGTTTAGATATTGGTTGATGATAAAGTCTAAGTCTATGTCCATTTACAACAAAAGAAATTTGAGAATCATCGATTGTCTTAATTTTAACGGATCCATTATCAAAGGCTGTAACACTTTCATATGGACCCATCCAACGAGTAGTTAATTTACCTTAAGAGTTTTTGTATCTTGAATAAAAAAGTAGTGCCCAGTCTCCAGTTTTGAATTATTTTTGTTTAATGTATCTATCATGCGGCCACTTTTTGCATTGGTTTTGTATTAATATTGTGCATTGAATAGCATCTTGCCTAATCTCATCTAATTCATTTATTTGCAGGATTCGTTGTCTCTGTGCTTATTCCAAGTTCATCCCTAATTGTGCAGCCATACGAAAGGTTTTAAATTGAAATTCAATAGGTAGAAGAACTTGTTTACTATAAACGAGTTCATAAGGTGTGTGGCTAGTGGTGTTCCTCCAAGTTATTCTATAAGCCCACAAGGCTTCTGGAAGCCTATCTTCCCAGTCTTTGTGGTGTAACTGGATAGTTTTAGTCAGGATGGCTTCTAATACTTTGTTGGTGGATTCTACCTGACTGTTGGTTTGCAGATGATATGGTGAGGATTTACAATGTCTAATACCATATTTGTCAGTAATATATTTCATTAATTTGGAGGTAAACTGAGATCCTTGATCGGTTACAATTTCCCTAGGTACACCAAATTGGGTAAATATTTCTTCATAAATGAATTCCACCACAGATTTCTCCGTGGCTCGAAATAAAACTTTGTCTTCTACCCACTTGGTGACATAATCTATACAAACTAGAATGTACTTTTTCTTATGAGACAGGGGAAATTGGCCCAACAAAATCCAGAGCCCATTTTTCAGAAGACTCAATCATGACATGGAGTTGTAAAGGCATCTCATCGGATGGCGTAGGTCTACCCATTCTTTGGAAACTTTCACACCCCTTGACATACTTGGCAGCATCTTTGAAAATGCTTGGCCAATAATACCTAGAGTGCAACACTTTGTATGCTGTTCTCTTATCAGAAAAATGCCCACCGCAAGGTCCACCATGACATGCATGAAGGATCTCTACCATCTCATACTCTCGTATACATCATCTAATAATAAGGTCAGGACCAATACGAAAGAGATCATTATCAACCCAAGAATAATTGGAACTTTGAACTATGTTCCTACGTTTCTCAGGTGGGGAGAGATGGTTAGGTAGCTTTCCAGTTGCTAAATAATTGGCTATGTCTGCAAACCATGGGGTTCAAATAGATATAGAAAACAAATGTTCATCTGGGAAGATATCATCGACAGGGATGACATTATCGTCAATTTGAATTCGAGAGAGGAAATCAACTACTACATTCTCTCGACCGAGACGATCAACAATAGTAATATTAAATTATTGCAACAAAAGAAGCCATTGAGTCACTATGCCATTGGTGATAGGTTTATTCATCAAACATTTGATGGCAGAGTGGTCAGTGTGTATAAAAATTTCACATTCTGTCATATAATGACGAAACTTGTTGATGGCGTAGGCTACTGCTAGAAACTCTTTTTCAGTAATAGTGTATTTCGATTCTGCAGGAGCCAAATTTTTACTAGCAAAGTAGATGGCATGTGATGTTTGTCCCTCTTTTTGTCCTAGAATTTCCCCTATGGCTATGTTGGAAGCATTAGTGGATATATGGAAGGGAAGGGACCAATTGGGGCCCCTAAGTATTAGTGCCACTGATAGATTTGCTTTTAGAGTTTCGAAGGCTTGTTGACATGGTTTAGTCCATTGAAATTCTGTCTTTCATGAGTAGTTTGAACATAGGTGCGGCTATTTTAGTGAAATTTTCAATGAAACTCCTATAATAGCCGGCATGGCCAAGAAAGCTTCTTACTTCCTTCAGAGTTTTTGGAGGAGGAAGATTAACAATTATTTCTATCTCGGCAGGATCTACCTTGATACCTTGAAGAGAGACATGATGTCCCAAAACTATGCGCTCAGTTAGTATCATCTTACATTGTTCATGACTAAGAGCTAAGTTCGTTTCTTGGCACCGAATACGAACTGTTTCGAGGTTATCAAGGGATTCTTGGAATGTATTACCATAAACTATAAAATCATCCATATAAAATTCTACACAATCATGTATGAGATCAACAAAGATTCATAGAACTGCACCCTGGAAAGTAGAAGGTGCATTACATAGGCCAAATGGTAACACTCAATAGGCATATGTTCCCCAAGAACAAGTGAAGGTTGTATTGTCTTGATCCTCAGGTGCTATCAATATTTGATTGTATCCACTATACCCATCAAGGAATGAGAAATATTGTTTCGTTGATAAGGTGTCTAACACCTAATATATGAAAGATAAAGGGAAATAGTCCTTAAGATTGGCCTTGTTCAATTCTCGAAAGTCAACACAGATACGCCATTTCCCTGTGACTTTATTGGGAACCACCACCATAGGAGACACCCATTTACTGTTGGAAATTGGGGAAATGAATCCATCATTAAGGAGCTTTTGTAGTTCAACTTTTACTATGTCTTTTAGTGCCGGGTTTATTCTTCTCCGGGGATGCCTAGCAGGAGGTATGTTTGGGTCTGTTTAAATGTGGTGGATATCGGTATCTGGGTGTATACCTTTCATATCGGTATACTCCCATGCAAATGATCCAGTTTGACTCTTGAGAACTTTTAGTAATTGTTTTTGCTGATTCTCGTCTAAACCTGCATTTATATGTAGAAATTTGTCAGAACTAACCTCACATGGTATGGTATAGGATCCTAGATGTTCTTCGATTGCGAAGACACAGGGTGTACTTGTGAATGTTGAGAGGCTCATGTTTTCTTGGAATTTGTCTCCAAAGATCTGCTCAAATTGGGAAAAATATTGAGGAAAATCTATACATGTTGTGGAAGAGATAAATTGGTTCAACACATTCTCGGTATTCTATTCTTGAAGTGCCCAAGAGAAATCACTGACGAGGGAAAGTTCTTCCAAGTTTTCATCCCCAAAAGGACAATCTAACCAAAAGAGGTTTTCAGCTACTGGCTGAGCTGGTGGGTATAAAGCTAGTTTTCTTGTGGATAACCCATCAGAGATAATCATCTCTCCATCCCTACATCCTATAAATGCATTGGCAGTAGCCAACTAGGGTCTTCCCAGGATAATGGGGTGACCTTTGGAAGGGTCTTTTGATTCAATGACCATGAATTCTACGGGATATTCCCATGAAGCTACTGATACAGTGATGTCATCTAAGATCCCAATAGGTTGCACCATAGTGCGATTTGCTAATTCTAGCATTGTTGGGGTAGGGCAGAGGAATGGTCCTAAATTGAGAGTTTCTAAAACTGTGGTAGTCATCAAATTGATAGTAGCTCCTAGATCAATAAGTGTGTTTCCTATGGCGATGTTATTGATGATAATAGTCACCACAGGGTTTCCTGGGTTTGAATACTTTGGTATTCTAGGTTGGTTTTCTATGCAATATGATATTTCTCCTATTACATGAATCGTCAGAGGGTCTTTTTGTTTTCTACCTGGTCTCTTAATACAGAGTTCCTTTATCACCTTACTATAAATTGGGATATCCTTATTGGCTTGTAACAAAGGGATCTTAATACAAATATTTTTCAATTCGTTAATGATATCGTATTCTGGATAAGTTACAGGTTTTTCTATTACTAGACACTCCAGATATGGGGGTGTCTTTTCTACTGAAATTACTTCTTTACGTGGATAGTTGTGTGCCGAAGCTTTAGGAATAACCACGTTTTCAAGAATGACATCATTCAAAACTTCACTAGGTATGTCTTCTTCATTCTCTTCTTGAATAACAACTGATGACTTGGGCTTATCTTGCAAAACTCTTCCAGACCGCAGTTGAATCTCATGTATTGGTGCGATCGAAATGGCATATGATGGAATAGGTAACAACCCAATTTTATTAAGATCTTGGGTTGGTTTGTTGTTAGGATTCGGTATCGGTTGTGCAGGTAATATTGTGGGTCTTGTAGGATTCATATTATGGAAATGGTGAGGTTGATTCGGGATAGGGGGTAGTGAAGGAGGTACAAATCTAGGTGAAAGTTGCTGAATATTAGGTGGGTAAGGATAGTTAGGCATAGGAGGAGGTGTTTGAGTATAAGCTTGTCGCCTCCATCCATGTGGCCATTGCTGTTGTTGAGCATTCTGAGGAGGGTACTGCGGTGGCCAATTTTTCCAACCTGAAGTGTTCCATTGTTGAGGAGGTTGATAAGGATAGTAATATGGTGGAATTTGTGATGAGTCTTGATACGATGGTTGATCTCTAGGTTTCCAAGGCCTCCTAGGTGTTTCACCAAAGTTTCCACTCTTGTATACAGCTTGCAATCCAGGCAACGATGGACAATTATCAGTTGGATCTTCTTCTGTACAGAGGTGACAGACTGAAACATTATTTAATGGACATTCTCGTTGAGGATGTTTAGTTAGACACCTAGGACAGAAAACACTCATTACTGCACGCTCTTCATCTTGTCTCTTTTTAGCTTGTAGTGCATCTAATTGAGAACCCATGGCTCCTAAGATATCTGTTTTGAATTTTTCCAATAGGTTTCCCAACTCTACCCTTGTAACTCCACCAGGACCGGATGTGTTTCCTTTGGGATTCCTAGCATAAGATTCTCGAAAGTGTCTTCCACTTTTCCCTCTGCTCCTAGAGTAATTCCTAGATAGTTCACAAATCTCTGTAAAAGACTTATGAGAAATGTCTCCTGCTTCCATGAGATTAAGGTTATCTAAGAATTCTTCTGAGATTCCTTTGAGGAAGAGTGTTCTTACTGCATCTTATCAAAGATCACTATATTTGGATTTGTGTAACACATAGTTAAATCTCTCGAGATAGTCTTCGAGGCTCTCATATTCAAGTTGTTAAATTTTAAAAATATCATTGCGAGAGTCCTTAGGTCTACAGTAATCCTGATATTTTCGAAGAAATGCATTCTTCATGTCTTCCCAAGTTCTAATACTAGATTCTCCTAATCCCATGAACCATCGAAGAGAAGAATATTTTAATGTGGCAAGAAAGAGTTTTAGTTTTTGGCCATCTTGTAGGTAATTATAACTCCTACACAAAATGTCAAACTCGAATAAGAATGTGTCCGGATTCTCACTACTCTTCCCATAAAAGGTTGGCAGTGAGGAGGGAGGGATGTTTTTCATAGTAACATCTTGTGCAGTGTCTAATATAGGGAACCCAAAGGTGCCTTCAGTTTTAACTTCTCCATCTTCTTCATCTTGTTGGACACGATCTTCATTTTCATCCCCCATGAAGATTTGATTGCCAAAGAGAGAATATCTAGATGGTTCTTTTGTTGGTGAATATGGGACGTCCCAACGTTCTGTTTCAGGAAGAGTATTCTTCTTTTTAGGAGGAGAATTACCAGCTATGTGGGAATCCAGTTTTGAAGGTCCTACTGTTGTTGTCTCAATCTGTGAGATAACTATGTTCACAGAATTCTCAAAAAGAGCGTCTACTTGTTCAGGATCGACAAAATCTACTAAGTTTGGACCACCTACTATTGAAAAAGTAGTGTCTTTGGGTTTTTGGACTAACAGAGAGTTGAGAGGTCCTGAAGTTTTATCCTTCTGAGTTTCCTCTTGTCTAAGTTCAGTCTCAATATGAGCTTGAGGTTCTTCTAATGGAATTTCTTTATGAACAGACTGTTCTGATGTCCCTATGTTTTCCCCTAATTGATTTCCAGAAAGGATTTCCTTTGATTTACAATTAGGACTATCCCCTTTAGGTGTCTTCCGATACCTTTCTGTTGAGTTAGTAGTTGGGGTGGAACACCCCCTGTATAGATTAGTAGGAATTTTAGTAGAGATTTTAGTAAGAGAACTAGTTTTAATAAATCTACCTTGTGAGTCTCTAGACCTATTCATGAAAACAAATTATAACTGAAATAAGCTCTAACTGAATAAATACTATTGCTGGGTTTTGGGGATTCTTGTTATAATAGATGCACAGATTCTTACCTCTCGTCTTACCGCTCACCCACCACCAGCCTACTTCTAAGTTTCAAAAGGGGGTAATTCAAATCTATCCCTAAGTTTTTAAGAGAAGGTTCTACCTATCTACAACTGAATTCTACCTGTCTATCTACAACTCCCCGACAACGGCGCCAAAATGTTGGGTGTGTGAGATATCTCAAAGAAAACACCTAATATTTAATTATCGAACGGGGTTGGTAATCTTAGAGTTGAGGCAAAGTATATTCTAAGGTAGAGTGGCACCTAATATTTTCAGCTTGTCAGACCTTAAAAAATTTAATAAAGAAAAGATCGAAAGATCTTTCAAAATGAAAAACGGAGTCAAACTTCAGAAAAACAATAAAATAACTAATTAAACCTAGTTAAGCAAGTAGATCTGAATAGTATCAAGTCATACTACTCTACTCTATGATTAAATAAGAAAAGAACAAATACTGACTACAAAGAAAACTATGGACTACAAAAATGAAAACTACCTAATCAATTTCAGATTCTAATTCTAGGAATTTAAAAACAATTGTAAATGAAATTAGAGACATATCTATGAAATGACTTAATTCGATGATAAATTACATAAGCAGAAAACTATGCTAATCAAAGCAAATTACAAACTATTTAATAATTTCAACAACTAATTCAAGAAAAGCATCTAATCCCATGTAATAGGAATTGGAGTGAATGTATCGTAATGAATTTCAAATGTAATAGCAAAACAAAATGGAAGTAAATCTAATCTAATTTCAACAAAGAGATGTAAACTACAAAGAGACCAATTATAGTTAACTTTAAACATTCTGATCTATCTACTATCCATAATCAAAATAATATGAAACTAATGAAAACTAGAAGCAAGTAGAAAACTTAATAAAGATATTTACTTCTGAATTTGATTTGGAAGCAAGTAGAAAACTTAATAAAGATATTTACTTATGAATTTGATTTGGAAGCAAGTAGAAAACTTGATAAAGATATTTATGTAAAAGCAAGTAGAAAACTTGATAAAGATATTAATTTTTGAATCCAAATTCTATTCCATGAACATCTTCATTATCTGTCTAACTAAGAAACTGATCCTATTCTTGATGAAAAAGCTATTAAAACTAGAATACATGGAGAATGAAATTATTAATTCTAATTTGAAATAAACCTTAAGAGCATGTGATAAACTAGACTAGGAATAAAATTGATAAATTCTTAAACAGTAACATATTGGCAATTAAATATGAAAGACATAATTTAAGAGACAGTGAAAGCAAACTAAGAATGATAACAAAACTTTAATTAAATTTATGGAATGTAAAACATAGTCCTAATTATGGTTAAGAATGCTAATTAAGAGCAGGAAAGATTACAGTTAAGAAAAACTAAGAAACTGAATTCAAATAAGCATAAAAACAATGCAGAAAGAATGAAAGTCCGAATGACGATCCGGATGACTGTCCGAATGACAATCCGAATGATAGTCTGGATAGAGGAAAAACAAATTAAACTAAGGAAAAGGGCAGTTTTGATGATCTTAACGTCAGTTGGCGAATGCAGATGAACCTACAATGCAAAGAAGTCAGTGAGAAGACTTGTTGACAAGCTACGATAATAAGAAGGAACCTATCTAATTATTGTTGGAAAGATGAACTATTCCTATGATATGCTAAAGCAAGACTAAGATGAGAGATAGAATTAACCTACAGCTACAGAACAAAGACTACTGGAACTAATTCTAATTACAAACTAAGTTGGAAACAACAACTAACTAAACTCTATCTAATTGCAGAAGACTGAAGATAAACTATCTAATTACAAAAGATTGAAAGCAAACTAGAAATACTAAGCTTGGTCGACCATTCCTAATTTTGGAAAATAAATTATGTTAGCAGCACACTACAAATTATAGAGAGGAAAGAAATGACATATACAGAAAAATGAAATTAATTACATATACAGGAAAATAAGCTAGCTATTTGCAGAAAAGAAAATGCAGAAAAACATAAACAAAACCTCCGGTTGATGAGGGGCCCTTCCCAACAATCAGATATGGAAACTAAATCACTTAGATACTAACACCAGAGCATCAACGAACTGAGACTTCCATTAACTGGTGAAAAATACACAATGAAAATTACTGCTAACTTCTTTATATTCTACAAACTATCTGATAATCTAATGATCATCGTTTCTCTATACAAAACAATTATTTATAAGTTTACAAATGGAGAGAAGGTCGACATAGTTGACCTCTCTAAAAATAGAGGTCTTTAAGACTATCAAACGGTTTCCTGGTAAATCATGACAACGCAGAGGGCATCTTCCTGCTTTCACGGTGTCGACCCTGCTTGACGCGGATAGCTACATGTTCAATTTCTTCAACCGTGGGCAGAGTGTATGCTAGCGAGATGAACGGACGGAGGAGAGGGTTGCTGGAGATTTGACGTGGACAGAGCATGTGCTGGCGGACTGAGCGTGGGCGGACGAGGTTCCTCTAGAACATCGGCGTGAGCAGGTACGCGTGATATCCGGTTGAACGAATAGGAAAGTCAGAGCGCTGGAGTGTTGACGTGGGCAGGAGGTGTGCTTTCGAGCTGAGGAGGCAAGGAGGTGAATCTTCTAGAACCAAATCTCATCAACCACCACATCGCTAACAGAAACCATGAGTCTGTTTCTCTCTTTAATGGCCAGGAATCAACAGTCTAAATGGAAGATCGTTTGAAAATCGCAGGCTGTAAATCAAAACTAAATGCCAAGCATATCGAGAAATGGCACTTTAAACATTAATAAATCATAATGTAGCGAGATTTGATCAAAATTCATATGATAAATGAATATATGCATACCTAGTCTGTTTGATGGGTTGAATGGCGGAAAGAATAACTTATTATAGAAAAAAATGAAAATGACACCATTCAGAGTAGATTTAATGATTAAAAATAGTGACAAAATGGACACCAACACTACTGCAACTTCATATTCACTTTCTCATAGTCTCTTTCACACAATCATAGAGATATTTTTCATAATACTACAATACAATGCTACACAACCACTACAATTCCTTTCTTTTAAAGAGGGATTAATATGGGGAAATACCATGGGCTATCCAATATCATGGGCTTGTAAAGCATTGGCCGAAAAACCATAGGCCAAAAAACAACCCTAAAAATTTCTTTCGAGGGGGCTTCCCCCAAACCCTTTCCAAGGGCCCACTAGCCCATGGACCCCCTCGGGGGGGAAACCCCCCCGCTGGAACCCCCCCGCCGAGAGGAGTGTATAGTCCACCTGCAAAGCATATAAAACTAGGGTACATGAATGACTGAACAACAAGATCTTTGAAACAAGAAGATAATCAGGCTCCACAACCAACACAAGAATATGGTACAATTTTTACATGAAGAGTTTGACAAAATGGCTCAATGACGGAATTGAATGAAAAATGTAGTTTGCATGCATATTGTTTGACATAATATGCGGCAGAAAAATTAGGATGCGAGATCCATATTGAATAAGATATATATTATTGAATTGATAAGATAAAAGATATATTATTAAATTATAAGATGCTTAACGCTTTACAAGAGCTCGCCTTTTATAAGGTTTGAGCATTCTTAAGAAGGGTTACGTCCCTTCAATTAAACTAATTAATAATTTACTGATTAATTCAATACAATATTTAATATTCATAGCATTGCCACTCCCTTTTAAAGAGCTTTGTCCTCAAAGCTTGAGTATTTTCCTAATGTCGTCCTTCGTTCAGATTCAGTGTCGGTATTAGAATCGGACATGATTTCTTGTGTAGAGACTTGCACTTCCTTTCCATTGATGATTTTGCACTGTACTGTCTGATTGTTCCTACATTTATGGCCCGGGATCCAATCATCACCGCATCGACGACATATGTTTTTCTTCTTTTTTCTATTATCAGAGTAACTGTTGGATGACTTTGATCTATTTTCCATTTCATAGGCATATGATTGAGGTTTGTGGCATTGATGGCCAGGTGACCAAGTATCTGCACAGTGCCTACATTGTGTCTCTTTTTCTTGTTGATAATGGTTATCACCTCTTGTTTTTATTCCTTCCAATTTGCGTTCTACGGCTTTTGCTTTATGTCTTGCTACCTCTATGTTAGGTATGTCATGTAACTTTAACTCTTTTTGGAGGTATGGTTTAAGACCTCCTAAATAGGTTTCGAGTCTTTGTTTGTCAGACAACCCAAATACTCGTGTCGATAAGTTTTCCCACTGATGTGTGAATTCCTCAACGCTTCTAACCTCTTGTAATCTGGTAAGTTTACTTAAAAATTCATCTTCTTTGATACCTTGAAACCTATTAAAAAAATCATTTTTGAACAAGTTCCAGGTGTAGGCAAAATTGTCTCTCTTCCACCATAAGTACCAATTATAGGCGTACCCTTCCATATGCATTGACGCATATTTCACCTTCTCCTCGTCAGCTTGAATATTGTAAATGTCGAAGTATTCTTTTGCTTTGTTTAGCCAAGCAACACATTGGTCTTCACTTCCATTGTATTTCGACAACTCTATTTTTGCCTTAGGTGGGTACACTATGTAAGGGTGATATTGATTCCGTTTTGCTTTATGGTTTGATGGTGGATCGGAACTATTGGACGATGTAAGTGACATATTTGAACTGCTTCGTTGTTGGCGGTGATTTTTATCTTTTTTATTCTCTACTATCTTACTGATAGATTCTATTTGGTTGTTTAATCGTGCCTCCATATCTGGCAGTATTTTTGTTTCTATCTCTTGCTTCAGCGTCGTATTGTTAATATTTATTTCTTTTTGCAATTTTTCTTGATTTCATAGCAAGTGCTTCCTGTATGGAAATATGAAATGAGGCATCTAGCATGTCTGGACTGCTGACTTGGTCTTTTTTTTGCATTAATCTTTGTAACACCTCCATTAATGTATTATGGTTCTGCGTCATTTTTTGGTCTAACATTTTTTGTTCCTTGCTCATAATGTCGAACTTGTCGCCCATTTTCTGCTCCATTACTTGAATGACTTCCTCTTTAATTTCTTTCTTAAGTGCTTCTTGGCTCTTGGTGGTCATTTCCTTGAAAGTTTGGAAATCCTTCTCTATTTTCGCAATTTGAGATTTTAACTCCGTCGTCATGCTTCTTAAGTGGTGGTGAATAATTGGAATCGATTTTGGCTTATGTGGTTAAGGACAAATAAAAATAATAATTATTATTATTTGGGAATAATAATATTATATATATTATAAAGTTTAGAATAAATATTATTAATAATAAGTTTATTATATAATATTTATTTAACTTTTATATATATTTTTTTGAATTTTTGTTGATGTAGGGTTTATTGGAGATGTCGGCTGGAAGAGCGCGAAGTGGAGGAGGAAGGGCGGAGATGGCTTGTAGGTCGTGGAGATGGGAGTGCGGGCAGATGGGTTGCAGTGCGGGCAGGTCGTGGAGATGGGGAGGAGTGAGGGCAGAGATGGATTGCAGTGCGGCTGGGCACGCGGAGTGGAAGAGGAAGGGCGGAGAGGGGTTGCAGGTCGTGGGAATGGGAGTGCGTGGATGGGGAGGAGTGCGGTGGCGCGAAAGGGAGCAGTGCAGTTGGGAGGCAATGCGGGATGCACCGGTGTGGAGGCAACGCGAGAGTGGAGAGGGTAGCAGAGGTGTGAGGTGCTGGGCGATGGACACGAAGGGATGTGACAGGAACTGTGGCGTGTGGTGGAGAGGACGCGCAGGAGTGTGAGAGGGAAGGGTGTGCTGGGGGACGTGGATGTTTGGCGGGAATGGAAATGCAGAATGGAATGGAGAGTGTGAGGGGCGCGGGAGTGGCAGAGAGGACGCAGGGAGCAGGGGCGCGAGGGGGAACCGTAGCCGAGTCCGAATCTGAGTTCACTCGCGGCATTGATGAGCCGAGTCAGAGCTCAGAGTGCAGGAGATTTGAGCCGAAACCGAGCTCGATAGTAGGAGGAGCCGAATTCGAGCTTAGGTTGAAGGAGCTGAAACCGGACTCTTATACCAAATGCGGCAGAAAAACTAAGACGCGAGATCCATATTGAATAAGATATATATTATTGAATTGATAAGATAAAAGATATATTATTAAATTATAAGATGCTTAACGCTTTACAAGAGCTCGCCTTTTATAAGGTTTGAGCATTCTTAAGAAGGGTTATGTCCCTTCAATTAAACTAATTAATAATTTACTGATTAATTCAATATAATATTTAATATTCATAGCATAATACTAGTGAAAAAATTCATGGTTTTGTATGCCTACATGACATTTTTCAGAGCTAACATAAGAGTTATTAGTAAAAAGGTTGTAGATGAAAGAAATTTTGGGTAAGGATTCAATCCCGTGCTAAAAATTGCAATCTCTCAATTGATGAAAATTTTTAGTTTGGGGAAAATGGCAAGCATAATTTCGTATTAAACATCTGTTATAGATTTAAAAATTATATAATTATGAAAATTTGGAAAATTTTTCATGGACCCCAAGGTATGATATGGAGGAGCCACGTGGATTGGATGTATAGAGGGAAATGGACGTAGATGTCAGATGGTGAACATCTGGAGCTATGAGGTGGAACTGAGGTCATGATGGGAAAGAAATTTATGAGATTTGAGTAAGAAGTATTGCAAAGTGGTTTTCAAACTCCAATATAAATCCATAGTGTAAAGCGTGTCCTTAGGTGGTTTTTGGGTTATGGGAGTTGAGGAAGAAATTAAACTACACAAATGTTAAACCCCCATAATAGATCTAGATTATTGATCTAGATCAGGCATGGAGAAACATGTGCACCATATATGGAATGATGGATATGGTAACCCTCATCACACCAAGTGACCAGATTGTGCCAATTTTCACCATAGAGGATTTAAGGTTCTAGAGGTAGAACAAGGCCCAACACATATAAGTGGTTTGTGGGAGTTGCAAAGACAGTTTTGGAAGGTGGTATTTCAAGTTCCGTAGTGGATAAGGGGGTTCCACATGTACCCAAGGTGGTTTCTAGATTACGAGAGTTGAGGATAAAATTAGATCGTGTGCATGTTATACTGCCTTAATGGATTTTGACCATTGATCTAGATCGTGCATGGAGAAACATGTTCATTGGGAATGGATGATAGAGATGGAATCCCCTATCACATCACCCTCTATATTCATGCCTGACGTATAATCCAAAAAACAAGGAAGGTACAAGGGTGGCCCACAAATTATTTAATAAAGAATAAAGAAGAAAAGGGACATGGATAACTAACTTGGGAGGTAAGGTGGTGATCACATGGTGGAATCAGGTGATGACACATAGGAACCCACTACCACATCGACAACCATATTCCATGCCACGTCAGTAGACGAGTCTAGAGCCATTAAACATTTGTTTTGGTGATAACGTGAGTACACTGACTTAGAATTGGATAAATTTTTGAGTGTTTTTCCATAGTGAATAGGACTACAATATTGACAGAGAGGAGCATGGGCATGTTCTATTCTAGTTTTTTTGAAAAAGGGAAACAATGGTTTTTGGAGACTAACACCCAGTGATTGTACAGGGGCCCTATTGGGGATGAAATTGTTATGGCATAGTTGTTAACCAAACAAAAAAATATCCTAGGTGGATTTTGGTCAAATCCAAAAGGGTTTGGAGTAGAGGCACGAACTAATGCCGAAATCCACTATTTGGCAGTTCATTTTTTCTATTTTAGAAAACTTGTAGGATGCAAAAATGACCCAAGAATTCAAATTTGGAAATTTTATGATTTATGACATTTTATCTACTCAACAAGGTGAACAAATTTGCTTAGAGGAAGCTTTTGTTGGCAATATGGTAGTTAGACAGGTTGGCATTGATGGAAGAACTGTGTGTAAATAGATAAATATTAATATCAAGGATGCCACTATTGTTATTGATGTCAACACTATAGAGGGAGTTCATTAATGCCAACATTGCATGAGGAGCATGTTTGACTAATGGTGAAGATGAAAGGAAATAGTTTTTACATTATCGGAATTCATAGAATATCTATTACTATCTTAGCCAATGTTGAAAAGGTCATATAAAGAAAAAGATTCCGAAGCATTACAAGAAAAGAATGAAGTCCTATTTAAAAAGAAAAAAAACAAAAGAAAATTAAAAAGGTTAAAAAGATTAAAAGAAAAATTACGTGAAAGTGAGGTTGAAAAGAAAAGGAAGTTCGGTAAAAGTGGATGAAAAAGTGAAAGAGGTATTTTCCCATGGTATTTAGAAGCCCATGGTATTCACTCATTATATGTGCAAATAGAAAATAAAAAGGATTTAATTAATATGGTTGTTGAAATATTAATTATATTGAAAATGTCGAAATGAAGAGTTATGTAGTTTTTGAAAATTAATAAAGAGACACGTGACTTTGTGAAAAGTCATAATATTTCATATTCAAAAGGTTTGATTAGTTAATTAAGAAGATTTGAAGAGGTATAAGTTTGAAAAGGTTAGTTAGTTAATTAATTAATTAAACCTAATTTTAGATTAATTAATTAAAGAAGATTTGAAGAGGTATAAGTTTGAAAAGGCATGAAAATCAAAGGCCATGAGGTTCATTTGAAAAGATACAATGATCCATAAAAATGAAGAATATATATAGAAAAAGATGGAAGTGAATTAGTGTGTCTCTTGTCTTGAATAATGAAGATCTAGGAAAGGAAACCCATTAGTAGAATTCGAAGTAGAAGCATAAGAAGATTGGAGTATGAAGATCCAGGATTAAAGAGTATTCTGTATGGCTGAGATTTGAAGTAGCATTGAATACTAGAAAGAGAGACCAGGCTGAGTGTACATTCAAGGAGAAGAAGAGTTAAATAGAAGACCTATGTAGCAACAAAGTAAAGAGGGAAGTGAAGACCTATGTATCAGTAAGAAAGAGACCAAGTGAAGAAAGTAAGAAGACCAAGTTGAAGAAGGTCTGAGAAGTTTTATAATAATCAAGCAAGGGTGGTACGGTGGTGATAGTGCAGGCTACATGCCTGCAAGGGGGTCTTAGCATCCTTCCAGTAGTGGATGGGAAATCAGGGTATAGGTGTATCCTTGTTTGTAGGTGCAGGCATAAACTAGGGTGTGGGTGCATCCTTCAGTGGTGGCTGAGAAACTTGGGGATCAGTATCTCTAACAAGTTGTGGCTTGCAAAAAATTATCGTAAATATAATTTTTGTAGTATAGAAAGTGTTGGTGGTTTACCCAATTGGGGTTCCACGATAAAATATGTGTTTTGTGTATCTTGTTGAATCCACATTTTTCTTTAAAGTTTAAATAAGTGGTTTAAATGGTAAAAATTTATCAATACTGATTCACCCCTCCTCTCAGTATTGACCAGATTCCAACAATTGGTATCAGAGCCAGATTCTTCACTAACAATTTAACCACTGGAGGGAAGATCTTATTAAAAACCACTATGGATCAACAAGAAGGGATTTACATAGTGAATGGATCTCCAATACTTGGAAAATAAGAACTCTGGGTTAAATTGGAGAAACTTTACCCTGCTGGAGAAAGAGCAGAAGCAAGCCTTGCTATTATTGAGGATGATAGTGAAGATATAAGTGAAAATGAAGAAAATCTATTCATAGGAACAATAACTCAAGCTTTAGAAGATAATTCAGATGTTGAAGGAGAGGTGGACCTAGAAGCAGAACTCATAAGTGCACTTGAATAATTGAGAAAAAGCAGGAGGAAGAACAAATCTTTGGAAGAAAAATTTCAAAGTATCAAGAAGAGCAGAAGTCAAATGAAGAGGAAGTCAAGATTCTCCGAGAAGAACTGTTCATTTCAAGACAACAAGTGATGGCTAGCATGGAAGAGGTTGAGAGCCTAAGACGGTAAGTTGCTAACTTCAAGAAGGAAATAAAGATGCTAGAAGATCACATGGAAGAGGCCTAGAGATTAAGATAGGAAGTTGCTAACTTCAAGAAAGAAATAAAGAAGCTAGAAGACCAGTAAACCATTAATGAGAAGCTCAAGGAAGCAATACAAAAATCCAAAAGACTTGAAGAAGATGTTACCTTGCTTAAGAAGAAGCTTGATCAAGAATCTCTTAAAACAAAGTTTGAGAACAAGTCAAAGAATTTAGATGACATCTTGAGTAGCCAAAGACCATCAAGTGATAAAACTGGTTTAGGATACGACAATGCAAGGAAGCCAGAATGTTCCTCCTTCACAACCCGAGAAAGAAATAATAGAAGTTATACTACTGCACTAAGAGGTCCAATTATTAAGAAGGAAAGTCAAAATTCTACCCCCTCTTATAACAAAGGCATAACTAACATGAAATCTAAAAGACCAATGGCAAACAGGGTTCAACAGATCTTTTTTGGTCAATGCTACACATGTCATAATTTTGGACATATGGCTAGAGAGTGTAAGCTAAGGAAGAGATGGAAGAGGATGGAAGCTATGGAATAGAAAGGTCAAATATTCCTCAAATATGAAGAAATTTTTTATGGCTATTGTCACTACTGTCACAAGTTTGGTCACAAGGCTGTTGATTGCTGAATCAAGAGAAAAGATCTAAGTAGGGAATCCAAGAAAAAAACAAGGTCAGTAAGCAGGTGTTGGAATAATTTAAGTCTTCCTACCATTTATTTATTTACATGTGATACATTAATTAATCATTTAGTGGTTAATTCCATGTAATAAATTAGGAAATTGCCATTGTGTGGACCACAAGGAAATATGGGAGGATAAGAATACTTCCAAGGTGTCATCTACAAGTCATATAGGCCACTTGGGTGCTTTCCTAACTGATTTTAGACCAGAATTAGAAGGAAGGGCGCATTTCTGACTTTTAGAGCTTTTTTACTGCTTTTTCCCTATTGGGGAAAAGCTAGTCTACCTAGGAAACTGTTTTTTACACCAAAAACTTTACTTAATGTTTTTTCCACCCATAATTCGTATTTGGATCTGCTTTTATCTATATTTCACCTTCAGCTCACTAATTTAGCAATTCGTGAGCTTTTGGGCTGATTTGGAAAGTCAACTTGCCACCTAGGGGGGATGGGCATATTTAGCAAGTCTGATTAAGTGGAGATTCTTTTGGCATATTTAACCATTAAATTTTATGATGTAAATTTATTTAATGATACCTTATTACATTCATATGTTGGCTGATGTAATTCTATTCATGAGAAGTTAATACAGAAATCTACTCTTGTGCATAATTTTTGTGTCTTTTGACTAGTTGTGTGAGATTTTTTATATGAGAGAGTGTAATTTCTTGATCAGTTCTTGGATGTGATCTGATTTTCACATGGTATTAGAGCCATAAATCTATTCCTTTCATCTGATGATTTTCTTGCAGGATCCAACAATCTCAGGAAGGGCGCATTGATCAATTCACCGAGTGAATTCTATTCTCTATAGGGCGCATTTTGGAATCTAGAAGTGTTCTAAAATCAGTCCATAAGTTTATATCAGTTGCAGCAATGGATCATACACAGCAGATCATCCTCACTCCTTTCAATTACTTTGATTGGAAAGCATAGATGGAGATTCTATTGAGGAGCAAAGGGCTCTACAGGGTGACCATGGCAACAGAAGCTGAGCCAACCTCAGCAGTGGAGAAATCTAATGGCATAATCGAAGGGATGAAACCTATGGGATGTTATGTTTCACTACATCCATAGAACGCTTATTTCATCTTGATGGCATCACTTCACCCAATGAAGTATGGCTGAAACTTCAAGAACTGTTCGGTAAAACCGATGAATTGAGAGGCCACCAATTGGATAACGAGCTAGTCTCTTTGAGTCCGCAAAATTTTGATATTCTACAAGACTTCTTCTCCATATTCAAGTCTCTTGTATTGCAGCTGAAGCAATGTGGAATAGACAAGAAAGATGAGCAATTAGTTTTGGCCATTCTCTCCAAGCTTGGCCCCGACTATTCAATCTTTGTTTCCACCTTCCATTCCACCAGGAAGGCAATTAAAAATTGGAATAGCCCGTCACTTTCAGAATTCATGGAGTCATTAACACAAGAACAAGACAAGATGGTCTTAATGGGAGCCATTAAAAATCCATCCAAAGACCACTGTCTAAATGTTGGAGACTCAAATAATTCGAAAGGAAAGAAGAAAGGCAACTTCAAGAATCCCACCGGTGAGCGCAAAGACAAGCAGAATTTTAATGGAGAGTCATCAAACTTCAAGAATAATCCGAACAAAAATAATGAGAGGACAAAGTGCAATTATTGCAGCAAGGGCTTTCATCCTGAAAGCCCTTGCATGAAGAAGACCATCGACCAATTAACTCAACTATTGGAGAAAGCCAATATCCCTCTCCCAGAGAGCGTAAGGAGGAAGGATGGAGGATCAAATTCTGATGACAAAGAGAGAGTTCATGCGTTGATGGACATCACTTCCCAATCTTCAAGACACATGGTGTCTGCAAGTAAGTATTTTACTTCACTTGACTCTTCCAGTGGTCCGAACATTGTATTGGGAGACAATTCTGAAACTTCTAGCAAAGGCAAAGGTAGCATAGATCTTGAGTTTGGGTCATTTAATAATGTTTTATATGTCCCTGGACTTGCTGCAAACCTACTGTCATTCTATCAGATGACCCATATAAGGCTGCCCAAGAGAGTAACCTTTACCCCCAATGATGTTGAGATAGCAGAAATATCAAAAGGAAAAATTATTGCATTTGGTACTGCTGATCATTGTTCTAGAATTTACAAGTTTTCTCATTTTGTGCCAAACTCCTCACCTTCTGATCTATTAACCCATGCCAATGATTCCACCAAGCTATGGCATGAAATATTTGGCCACCTAAACTACAGATCCCTTTCCCAACTTCATGAGAAAGAAATGGTTATAGGGCTGCCCAATATCAAATTTTCCAAAGGTGTCTGTCAATCTTGCATCCTAGGAAAACATCCCGAGCATAAGTATGGGAGATCTACCACTGAGAGAACCACTGAACCATTGGAACTTATACACTCTGATATATCAGGTCCATTTCCTCATGAGTCATTGAATTCAACAAAATATTATCTCACATTCATAGATGATTTCAGCAGGTATTGTTGGATTTATTTCATCAAGCTTAAATCAAAAGTTTTTGGGTTATTCAAGTTATTCAAAGCCTCAGTTGAGAATCGGTCTGGTAGGCATATAAAAGTGTTAAGATTTGATAATGGTGGTGAGTATGTGAAATCATAGTTTCAACAATTTTGTGCTTCATCTGGCATACAGATGAAACATACAGTTCCATATACACCTCAGCAAAATGGGGTTGCTGAGAGGGAGAATAGATCTCTTAAGGAGATGGCCACATGCATGCTTGAGGCAAAAGATTTGTCTCCTAAGCTATGGGTTGAAGAAATAAATTGTGCCACATATATTCAGAATAGAGTGCCACACAAATCTCTCAAGGGTATCACTCCTTTCGAGGCTTGGACAGGTCACAAACCTGACATCTCTCATTTCAGGATTTTTGGCTCAAAGGCTTGGGCTAGGATTCCGATTGAGAAGAGGAGGGCTATGCATCCCCAAATCCAACCATGTTTTTTTGTTGGATATTCAGAGGAATCCAAAGATTATAAGCTGATGAACATGACCACTCATAAAGCATTCATCGAAAGAAGTGTGCAGTTTGAGGAAGAGCCCTCTCAGAGCGCAGAAATTGGAGATTCATCTTCACCACCGACTGAAGAAGACGTAAGTGATGTTATTGATATTTTTGATTCTGATATTTTGATGATGAGGATCAATTTATTGCAGATGCTAACTCACATACAAGGCTTAATTGGTCTGAAAAAACTTTGCAAGCAGCAGGTGAACTAGCAGACAACCCTCAGGACCAAAGAAGGACTAGATCACAGTTTGAGACTGCTCTCAATGTGAATGATCCTTATCTTTTTGAGAAGTTCTTTATGATGATAGATACTGATACAAAAACATATGAGGATGACTCACATGATCCTAGATGGCATATTTCTATGGATGAGAAGTTTCAGTCATTGCATAAGAATGAAACTTGGGAGCTAGTCAAGCTCCCCGCAGGCAGAAAGTTGGTAAGATGCAAATGAATTTATAAGACTAAATGTGCAACAGATGGTACAACCATTAAGTACAAAGCAAGGCTGGTAGAAAATGGGTATTATCAGGTCCAAGGACTTGATTATAATGAAAAATTTGCACCGGTAGCTCAGAAAGACTCCATTAGACTAGTTTTGGCAGTGGCAGCTTCCAAGCGATGGGAAGTACATCACATGGATGTGAAAAGTGATTTCCTCCATGGGTAGCTTGAAGAAGAAATATATATGCAGCAGCCACAGGGGTACACATCATATCCAAACCTTGTTTGCAGGTTGAAAAAATCTTTGTATGGACTCAAGCAAGCCCCCAGGGCTTGGTATGCAAAGATGGACAGTTTTCTGCTGTCACAATCCTATGTTTGGTGTAAATCTGACCCAAATGTCTATATGAAGTTTGATGATGGTTTTATTATGTTAATAGTGCTGTATGTTGATGATTTTTTGATCACAGGTGATAGCACTGAACAAATAGCATCACTAAAGACCGCAATGCACCAAGCATTCTCCATGAGTGACTTGGGAATTCTTAAGCAATTTTTGGGGCTTGAGATTTCTCAAACAAAAGAAGGAACCAACGTATGTCAGTCAAAGTATGCTTCTGATCTGTTAAAGAAGTTTAAGATGGCTGATTGCAAGCCTTCTAAGACTCCATTCCTTTCTGGAGTTAGAATGGAAGAAGCAGAATATACACCGCTTTTTTACAGTACTCTATACAGACAGTTGATTGGCAGCTTGCTCTACTTGACACACACTCGACCAGATCTTGCATATGCTGTGAGTGTGGCATCTAGATATATGGAGAATCCACATGAGTTACATTGGAGGGCTGCAAAAAGAATCCTTCATTATGTGCAGGGCACAAAGAGTGATGGGATTCAGTATGTGGCAGATTCGAGCTTAGATCTCTTGGGTTTCACAGATTCAGATTGGGATGGTGATAGCCTTGACAAGAAATCCACATCAGGATTTGTATTCATGCTTGGAGGTGGCCCTGTTTGCTGGTCTAGCAAGAAAAATAATGTCATAGCTCTATTTTCAGCGGAGGTAGAGTACAGAGGAGCAGTGAACGCTGCTACACAGTGTGTTTGGTTGCGGGGATTTTGTCTGAGTTTGAGATTTCTTTTAGTACTCCTACTGTCATTTATTGTGACAACCAGAGTGCCATTAGAGTTTCATGTGATCCAATACAGAGGCAGAGGAACAACCACATAGAAATTCATATGCACTACATCGGAGGCCTAGTGCATGATCAGATCATAGATTTGCAGTATTGCCCCACAGGTGAGCAAACTGCAGATATCTTCACCAAGGATTTCACAGAGAAGACGTTCAACTATCTTAGATCACTGCTTGGGATGGTTTAACATGTGGTGGAGTGAAGGGTTGATAAAAAACCTTTCAATTTTGATATGTCCATGTTTTGAGGGAAGGTTTTTCCCATGAGGTTTTCCTTCTATCCTTGTTTTGTGGACCGACAGTATTTTGTACGGGGTGACCAAGTCTTGTTATTGGGCCCTTAGTATTTTATTTTCTGATATTTAGGTCATTTAAGTCAGACTTAATAGGGGGTGTTGGAATAATTTAAGTCTTCCTACCATTTATTTATTTACATGTGATACATTAATTAATCATTTAGTGGTTAATTCCTTGTAATAAATTAGGAAATTGCCATTGTGTGGACCACAAGGAATCATGGGAGGATAAGAATACTTCCAAGGTGTGATATACAAGTCATCAAGGCCACTTGGGTGCTTTCCTAACTGATTTTAGAATAGAAGTAGAAGGAAGGGCGCATTTCTGACTTTTAGAGCTTTTTTACTGCTTTTTCCCTATTGGGGAAAAGCTAGTCTACCTAGGAAGCTGTTTTTTACACCAAAAACTTTCCTTGATTTTTTTTCCACCCAAAATTCGTATTTGGCTTTTTTTTTATCTATATTTCACCTTCAGCTCACTAATTTAGCAATTCGTGAGCTTTTGGGCTGATTTGGAAATTCAAATTGCCACCTAGGGGTGATGGGCATATTTAGCAAGTCTGATTAAGTGGAGATTCTTTTGGCATCTTTAGCCATTCTATTTTCTGCTGTAAAGTTATTTAATGACAACCTATTACATTCATATGTTGGCTGATGTAATTCTATTCATGAGAAGTTAATACAGAAATCTACTCTTGTGCATAATTTTTGTGTCTTTTGACTAGTTGTGTGAGATTTTTTATATGAGAGAGTGTAATTTCTTGATCAGTTCTTGGATGTGATCTAATTTTCACAGCAGGTTACCTCATGGAAAGATGTGGAGAAGAAAGGAAGACTCCAAATATGTAGAAGAAACCTAGATTTCAAACATCAAAGAAGTATCCCAAGACAATGAGGAGTATAATAGTGTTGTAGATAAGAATGACATTCATTTTGATGGAAGGAAAGATGAGAATATAAAATAACACACCAATGGAGAAGAAGATGATTAAGAAAAAGTTGGTGACTATGGTGGAACTGAAGATGAATGCTTTTTCTAAAAACTCCTATGAATTAGAAGAGAACCCTGAAATAAAGCACTTGAGAGGATCATGTACTCAGGGGGAGAGTGTTTGAAAAGATTGTTGTCATTGATGACAATGTTAGTAATGGTTATGATATCACCCTTGAAATCATAAAAGAAAAATGAAGATCAAACTTGTGATCAGATTTGAGGAAAATTTGTGGTTGAGGACATGGATAATCATGATGAAATTCATTTCAGTCAAAGAAATGAAGAAGGCCACTACAATTGGGTCCAAAAGAAGTACATAGTCAGGGGGAGTCAGGAATCAAAGTCAGGGGGAGTTGTTCAACCCTTTGCCATTGATGTCAAAGGGGGATATAAAAAATATATGAAGCACATCGAAAGGGAGAGTTATGAAAGTGTGTTGCCATCAATTCCAAAGGGGGAGATTGTTGGCAATATGGAAGTTAAACAAGTTGGCATTGATGGCAAAACTATGTGTAAATAGATAAATATTAATATCAAGGATGCCATTATTGTTATTGATGTCAACACTATAGAGGGAGTTCATTAATGCCAACATTGCAGGAGGAGCATGTTTGACTAATGGTGAAGATGAAAGGAAATAGTTTTTATATTATCGGTATTCATAGAATATATATTACTATCTTAACCAATGTTGAAAAGGTCATATAAAGAAAAAGATTCTGAAGCATTACAAGAAAATAATGAAGTCCTATTTAAAAAGAAAAAATCAAAAGAAAATTAAAAAGGAAGGTTAACAAGATTAAAAGAAAAATTACGTGAAAGTGAGGTTGAAATAATAAGGAAGTTCGGTAAAAGTGGATGAAAAAGTGAAAGAAGTATTTTCCCATGGTATTTAGAAGCCCATGGTATTCACTCATTATATGTGCAAATAGAAAATAAAAAGGATTTAATTAATATGGTTGTTGAAATATTAATTATATTGAAAATGCTGAAATGAAGAGTTACGTAGTTTTTGAAAATTAATAAAGAGACATGTGACTTATGTGAAAAGTCATAATATTTCATATTCAAAAGGTTTGATTAGTTAATTAAGAATATTTGAAGAGGTATAAGTTTTAAAAGGTTAGTTAATTAATTAATTAAACCTAATTTTAGATTAATTAATTAAAGAAGATTTGAAGAGGTACAAGTTTGAAAAGGCATGAAAATGAAAGGCCATGAGGTTCATTTGAAAAGATACAATGATCCATAAAAATGAAGAATATATATAGCAAAAGATGGAAGTGAATTAGTGTGTCTCTTGTCTTGAATAATGAAGATCTAGGAAAGGCAGCCCAGTAGTAGAATTCGAAGCAGGAGCATAAGAAGATTGGATTATGAAGATCTAGAATTAAAGAGTGTTCTGTATGGCTGAGATTTGAAGCAACATTGAATACCAGAAAGATGTTAAGATTTAATATGCTAAGACAGAAAATAGCAGCATTGCATTCCATTTCACAATAATAGCATATATACAGGATCACTGAAGAAACAACAAGCACATCATAAACAAAAGAGACACAAATTTATCCTAGGAAACCCTCATGGGGTAGAAAACCCAGTAAAGCTTCCTCAATATAGATGACCAGCAATATACAAAGATGTAACCCTGAGCATAAGCTCCTCCTTCTCCATAGCAGACCTCTCCTCCACAAGTGCACCACTCTCAAGTGAGTGAGTGTGTGTCAAATGAGGAATACACCTCCTCTATTTATACACTACTCCGACTTGTCTTTTACACAAATCATGTAGGCTCGTATTTAACCAATGGGTTAAATACCCCACTACAACTGACTGGGCCAACCCCTCTAGGGTGATCTAATAACCCTTTGACCCACATAACACATACAGGGCCGACCCCCACTAGGGAGGTCTAATAACCCAAGTTACCACATTCCGACAGAGGAATAAACATCTCCGGATATACAATAAGATCTTCAAGGAGGAATGAAACATCTCCAGAATAATAAAATACAAATATAATATTCTTTGAAGTTACAATATCTCAACACTCCCCCTTAACGAGAAGGATATTATAACAGCATCTACACGAGCAAGGAGTCATCAACATCATACATGATACATCTATAAATCATTGGAAGCTTTCTCAACATCATCAGTAACTCAAATAGTTACTGGAACATCTTCAATACTGGAATATCAACATCTTCAGTACTGAGTCTTTATCTTCTGCAGCACTCGAACAACTACAACAACATCAACATCTGGATCCTCACGATCATCAGCATCGTCATCATACGATCATCAGCATCGGGATCATCTCGATCTACAACATCTGGATCATCTCGATCTACAACATCTGGATCATCTCGATATACAACATTTGGATCATCACGATCTACAGCATCTGGATCATCTCGATCTACAGCATCTGGATCATCTCAATCTACAACATCTGGATCATCTCGATCTATAGCATCTGGATCATCTCGATCTTCAGCATCTGGATCATCTCGATCTACAACATCTGGATCATCTCGATCTACAGCATCTGGATCATCTCGATCTACAGCATCTGGATCATATGTATTAGTATCCACACCAATACATATATCATCGAAACATAAATTCTTACTAATACATATATCATCAAAAAAACATGTATTCTCACTAATACATCTATCATCAAAAGCATGTATTCTCACTAATACATCTATTATCAAAAGCATATATTCTCACTAATACATCTATCATCAAAAGCATGTATTCTCACTAATACATCTATCATCAATACATAGCAGCATACTCTGCAACACACAAGATCCTATTACGGGATGATCAACCCCTCTCACTTTACGACATAGGTCCAAGGATGATACAATCCTGATCCGCTTACGGGATGATCAGTCCCTCTCAGTTTAAGACATCTCTCATGTCTATGGATGATGCAATCCAGATCAACTTACAGGATGATCAATCCTTATCCTTTTAAGACACCTCACCATGTCTAGGGATGATGCAATCCCGAATTAACTTACAGGATGATTAGTCCTTATCACTTTAAGACACCTCACCATGTCTAGGGACGATGCAATCCCAATCTACTTACAGGATGATTAGTCCTTATCACTTTAAGACACCTCACCATGTCTAGGGACGATGCAATCCCAATCTACTTACATGATGATTAGTCCTTATCACTTTAAGACACCTCACCATGTCTAGGGACGATGCAATCCCAATCTACTTACATGATGATTAGTCCTTATCACTTTAAGACACCTCACCATGTCTAGGGACGATGCAATACCAATCTACTTACAGGATGATTAGTCCTTATCACTTTAAGACACCTCACCATGTCTAGGGACGATGCAATCCCAATCTACTTACATGATGATTAGTCCTTATCACTTTAAGACACCTCACCATGTCTAGGGATGATGCAATCCCAATCTACTTACAGGATGATTAGTCCTTATCACTTTAAGACACCTCACCATGTCTAGGGACGATGCAATCCCAATCTACTTACAGGATGATTAGTCCTTATCACTTTAAGACACCTCACCATGTCTAGGGACGATGCAATCCCAATCTACTTACAGGATGATTAGTCCTTATCACTTTAAGACAAGTCTCATGTCTAGGGATGATGCAATCCCGTCACGTACATTTTGAACCGAGGTCCAGGGACGATGCAGTCCTATCTTCAATTCTCGGAGACATCAGTCTACGGATCAATTCTGGGACCAAAGTCTGGGGAAGATACAATCCCCTACCTGTTCATTCAGGACTACATTCTCGGAGACCCAGTCTATGGCTCACTTTAGGACTGAAATCCAAGGATGATTCAATCCTCACATGTCCACCAAGGACTTCATTCTCGAAGACATATGTCTACAACTCTCTTTAGGACTGAAGTCCAGGGATGATCTAATCCCCTCATGTCCACCAAGGACTTCATTCTCGAAGACATACGTCTACGGCTCTCTTTAGGACTGAAGTCCAGGGATGATCCAATCCCCTCATGTCCACCAAGGACTTCATTCTCGAAGACATACGTCTACGACTCTCTTTTAGAACATGTGTCCAAGGATGATGCAATCCCCTTGTCACCTTAGACCTTGTCTAAGGACCATCCACCAACCTCTCTGTCGGCATCACCAATATAGGTATCCACATCATCGACCTCACTGTCGATGTGGGAAATCTCATCATAAGTGATCACATCGCTCCCCCTTTCGAGGAGGGTCCTTCTGAACTATTTTAAGTTTGTCTCGGAAAACTTTACTTGAGGTAGGGGTTTGGTTAGTACATCGGTAACAAGTTACAAATTCGAACTTTAATTCTTTTCTGCACCATATCTTGTATATAGAAATGTCAGATCTCGATGTGCTTTGACTTATCATGGAATACTGGATTCTCTGCCATTTTGGTACAACTCTGTTTGTCACATAGGATCACAGTTGGGTCCATTCTAAAGCCATACCGCTTCACAACTAGCAGATCAAGCAGCCATATATTCCACTTGTGCTGAGAGCCACACTAGATTGCTTCCTTCTAAACCATGAGATCATGGCTGATCCCAGACAATAACATCCTCTCGATGTGCTCTTCCTGTCTGATACAATTTATGCCCAATCAACATCTGTGTAGAGAAACTGTTAAAATTCAATATGCTAAGACAGAAAATAACAGCATTACATTCCATTTCACAATAATAGCATATACAGGATCACTGAAGAAACAACAAGCATAGCATAAACACAAGAGACACAGATTTATCCTGGGAAACCCTCATGGGGTAGAAAACCCAGCAAATCTTTCCTCAATAAGATGATAAACCAAAATACAAGATGTGCTCCCTCCTTCTAATCCTCCTTAGCAAATCTCCCAGACAAGTGCTCCTCTTTTCAAGTGTGTGAGTGTGTCAAATGAGGAACACACCTCCTCTATTTATACACTACTCTGACATATATTTTACACAAGTACATATAGGCTCGTATTTAACCATTAGGTTAAATACCCTATTATAACTGACTGGGCCGACCCCCACATGGTGGGTCTAATAACCCTAGTTACCACAACCAATTCGGAGGAATAAACATCTCCGGATTCATAGTATAATCACATCGGAGGTATGGAACATCTCCGGAATAAATAATATACAAATATAATATTCTTAGAAGTTACAATATTCAACAGAAACCATATTCAACCTTGTAGCAAAAGTTGAGATCCACATCACCCATGGTGATCATTAAGCTCATCAATTGATTATCGATCCTGGGAACCCATACATAACCTGATTCACACTTCTTCTTTAATTACACCATTAAGAGAATGGTCTTATCTAGCCACTTGGAGCAAACATCTCATCATGATTCTCTTCCTCTTTCTAAGAGAATCTTCTAGCCATAAGCCTTCTATAGTGTGTTTGATTTGTAAATCTTTTGTTGAACATCCATCGCTTGTTCAGTGTTCATCATTCATCATGATCTTTCCTACAATTCAAAATTAAGTACATGATTAGTAATACTTCATAATCATCAAATCATATTGACATGATAACCTATTATGCATACAGATATCATTTACATAGTTATGCAACTATTTTGACCAATACTTTGGCACAACACTTTCCCATATCCTGTATGCATACAGTGGCTATCTAGATGCCTTCCATCTCTACCAGAACATACTATCGAGAGTGTGCACAGCTCTCAGCATGTCATCAAAGAGGTTTCATTCTAGACAAGCAACAATGGAATGTTTGTCCAACTTACCAATCATATGCATATTAGTAGTATACTGTTGAATGCTCTATGAATGTTTACACTCAGTATGATATATTCTAGGAATACAAATATGCATACAAGCAATATCATTTACTATTTCAAATAACAACTCAAATACTTATCTTTTATGTTTGTGTGGTTGCCTCCCGCTTGATCTTATATATGTCTTTTGAACTTCTATTCATTCTGTACCACTGTGCATGCTCAAGTGTGCACTAGTGTCATCCTCATGATCTCATACACAAACATACATTCATTAGTATATTCTCAAAACATTCTAATTCTAAATAATCTTGAATATGTATAGTCATGATCATTAGTATTCAGGGTTTCAAGGAAGTCTTCTTTTACTCATGCATATTCTTGTTTGATCATAGTACTCTTCTGGTTAATTAAATCATCAATATAAGAGACATAATATGCATAAACCCTTGATTACTAACTTTATGAATAAGCATAACCAATCATACCAAGTATACTTATATAAGGGATCCTAACACAAGGTAAGATTCTAACTTGACATAGGAAAACATACCTGGATTAGTATACCTGCTTAGTTATGTACAACATACCTAAACAATCTCTTCAATGATTTAGAGATCCTGAGCTAGAACCTGCATGTCTCATAGGTTAAGCATAATATAACAAAGTCATACATACCTCGTAAGTAGAACAAAGATTATGGATGAGTCTTTGTCTTTATGTTGTCATGGTCATGGAACTTGATTTGTCTTTTGTGATGTACCTGTATCTTGTTAGCAGACAACATCAACCTCACACAACACCATAATGCATTAGTACAATCATATAGCAATAATCAATGAATGTCTTCGATCATTCACATGCATTCATACTGTTACTAGGGTGATAAGACAATTCTAACATTAATCAAGATTGTACTAATAAATAATATGAAGACAAACACATCATGAACTTAATCAAGAATCAGATTTCAAGACATACCTGAACCTCCTTAAGTCATACCTGTCGAGACTTCTTGTAGTCTTCTTATGTAACTCCCCCTGAAACTTGATCTAGAGCTTGATTAGGGTTTTCTAGAGAAACCCTAAAAATTCAATCTTTGACTTTCACACTTCTGAATGGATGGAAGGATGTGTCTTGCTAGCATACTTCAATTTTGAAATCTCGAAAATTTGACCCCTCAAAATTGCCTTCGAAACTTTTGGATCTTTTGGACAGGAACCCGAACTAGGGTTTGATGAAGCCCACCCTTCTGTCCAATCAAAAGGTTCAATCCAAGGCTCTAAACTCTTATTTTTCTGAGGAGCTTCCAGCCGTGGTTACAGACTTAAAAAATTCCAACTTTTGTTGAAACCCTAATTTTCCATCTTTCCGATCAAAATCCCGAACTGGGGTTTGATCAAGCCCAGTCTTCTACCCAACCAAAAAATTCGATCTTGGTCTCTAAATTTCAATTTTCCTGAGTAGCATTCAGCCGTGGATTCCGATTCCAAATATTCTAACTTTCTCCGAAACCCTAAATTCCGGAAGCCATGAAGGAAGGTGCTCCAAAAATAATTCTGTTTTGACAGAAATATGTACCTGATTGTTTCTGTTGTAACTCTGAACTTTTCGCTCCACAGGGTCTGAAAACCCTTTTTGTGGTATCTTGACCTGTCATCTTTCCATCCCAATAGGTCTTACCTCAATTAGATTTTCTGAGAGAGAGTTATGCCAAGTGTCGCAACGTGACCTGTTTATGGGATAAAATAGGAGAGCAAACTTGTACGATGTGCCACGTGTCACTGGTTCAACTTCAGCCTCTGAAACTGTTTCCTGAGATAGTACAGTCTGTGTACTACCTGTCACTTTTTACGAAATTTAATTTGGAGCTTCCTAGCCCAATTTATGCCAAGTGTCGCAACGTGACCTGTTTATGGGATAAAACAAGAGAGTGAACTTGTACGGTGTGCCACGTGTCACTGGTTCAACTTCGGTCTCTGAAAACGTTTCCTGAGATAGTACAGTCTGTGTACTACCTATCATGTTTTACTAAATTTCATTTGGATCTTCCTAGCCCAAGTTATGACCTTTTTTCCTAGGTCACCTGATTTTGACTGAGATCTGGAAGAGGCAGAAACCCTAACTTGTACTGATCATAACTTACAAAGTACAACGAATATGAGGGTTCCCTTTGGACACAAGATAGCTGGAGATGTTATCTACGACCTGTAAAGGTTTCATATCCTGAAACTTCACCAAAATGGATTTATGGCGAAAGTTCCATGATGACTGGTGTTTGCTATATAAAACCCTAACCTTCAAATTGTCGTAAGTAAAGCAAGTGTCGTAAGTGCCATACATTGCCTTCCTTCAGGTTAGCTCTGATACCATGTTAAGATTTAATATGCTAAGATAGAAAATAGCAGCATTGCATTCCATTTCACAATAATAGCATATACAGGATCACTGAAGAAACAACAAGCACAACATAAACAAAAGAGACACAAATTTATCCTAGGAAACCCTCATGGGGTAGAAAACCCAGTAAAGCTTCCTCAATATAGATGACCAGCAATATACAAAGATGTAACCCTGAGCATAAGCTCCTCCTTCTCCATAGCAGACCTCTCCTCCACAAGTGCGCCACTCTCAAGTGAGTGAGTGTGTGTCAAATGAGGAATACACCTCCTCTATTTATACACTACTCTGACTTGTCTTTTACACAAATCATGTAGGCTCGTATTTAACCAATGGGTTAAATACCCCACTACAACTGACTGGGTCGACCCCTCTAGGGTGATCTAATAACCCTTTGACCCACATAACACATACAGGGCCGACCCCCACGAGGGAGGTCTAATAACCCAAGTTACCACATTCCGACGGAGGAATAAACATCTCTGGATATACAAAAAGATCTTCAAGGAGGAATGAAACATCTCCAGAATAATAAAGTAAAAATATAATATTCTTTGAAGTTACAATATCTCAACAAAAGAGAGACCAAGTTGAGTGCACATTCAAGGAGAAGAAGAGTTAAATAGAAGACCTATGCAGCAACAAAGTAAAGAGGGAAGTGAAGACCTATGTAGCAGTAAGAAAGAGACTAAGTGAAGAAAGTAAGAAGACCAAGTTGAGTAAGGTCCAAGAAGTTTTATAATAATCAAGCAAGGGTGGTAGGGTGGTGCTAGGGCATGCTACATGCCTGCAAGGGGGTATTAGCCTCCTTCCAATAGTGGCTGGAAAATCAGAGTATAGGTGTATCCTTGTCTGTAGGTGCAGGCAGAAACCAGGGTGTGGGTGCATCCTTCAGTGGTGGCTGAGAAACTTGGGGATCAGTGTCTCCAACAAGTTGTGGCTTGCAAAAACTTATTGTAAATATAATTTTTGCAGTATAGAATGTGTTGGTGGTTTACCCAATTGGGGTTCCACGATAAAATATGTGTTTTGTGTATCTTGTTGATTCCATGTTTTTGATTAAAGTTTAAATAAGTGGTTTAAATGGTAAAAAGTTATCAATATTGATTCACCCCCCCCTCTCAGTATTAACCACCTTCCAACAGTTTTCCCATAAATTCTTAATTTGTGAGATAGTAGTTTTCATTGAAAATTCCAAGTCTGGAAGAAGCGCAAAAGGACAAAATTGGCAATGCTAGAACTTTACAAAAAATTATTGGAGCATAAGATCAATGATCAAAAGGTTTCAGGTTGCTTGCAATTAGATGGGATATAAAGAACTAATATAAAAGCTTTCCAGTTATTTTCATATTTGCTTCTACAACTCTTCAAAGTTGGTCTCTTAGGTTCATAACAACGACATAAACAAAGTAGAATGGGGAAAAAGTGCTAACTTTGGGGAACTATAACCAATGGGGGATGAGTGCTAGTGGGTTGGGATGACTATAGATAGGGTTCTACAATAGACATTTCATAGTAGGGTTTGGAACAAAGCTAGATGGCTATGCCATTGGATACGTGTCTGAGTTTTGGTTATTCCCTTTGTTGTGTAGGATGATTTATGGGAGAGTAGAGGACTTGGGATACTTCACCCCTTATCGATTAACAAGCCAACTCGGGGTGGCATTTTCCATAGAAAGACAAAGTATGGAAGAGAACCTATGGCTAGGAGGAATATCCTTTATTTGTATATAGTTTGGGACTATATTCCTTTAAAAATATAATTTCTCAACTTTGTATGAATGCTATGGTTATGAATTATGTTATGTGTTTTCTTAATTTACTGTGATGATATATATCTATGCATGGATTTAATGGTAATTCTAAGGATGCGTTCATGGTAACAATATTTACATGCTTTAGAATGGGAAATTTTGTTAATAGAATGCTATATAAATATTTTCTTTCGCGGTCAAATTAATGGAATAGCAAGTGTATGGATGAAAATTCTAAATTAGTATCAGGGATAAGTTTGGATTGTGGAATTGGGTACCCCATGGTATCCATAGTGGAAAACGTTGTCGGGTACATGAAAACATCATTGTTGCTACTTAAAGGGATGGGAACCTTCTGGTGAGGATTTAGGTTTCTCCTTGGTCTATTCCAATCACCATTGTTTCCTCTAGGTTGGTCCCTAAGTTGAGCTTGGGAATTTTCTAAGTTGAGAAACTTATTTTGCATCACTATTTTAATTTGGATGACATTGGTTTCTAACCTTTTGATCATTTAATTAATGTTGATAAAGGATCCTGGATGGTTTTTCCATAGTTACTAAATTTTATTTGTGTTCTGCCCTAGAAGTAGTCACCCTAGATGGAGCTAAAAAAATTGGTTTTCCAACATCTAACCGATCCATATCAAGGTTTTTGAATTTGGTTTGAGATTCCTTTAAATTTGCAGATTTTGTTTGGTTAAGAAATAGTCTAAATTGACCTCAACAAGCATTTATGCAATACAACAGAATTGTTGTTTTTGAAGGAATGAAATCAACATGAATCTCACTAACCAGCCTATTAAATATTTCATTAAAATCATTCATAGTTTCATTTTCATTATAGAGATTAATGCATTCTAATAGTGTATTTCTTTTCTTGCCATATAGAAAGGAAAGTATCTCTACACCCCTCATTAAAGGACTTTGTGTTTTTATTAGGTAGATGAAGAAACCATTTGCATGCATCTTTTTTCGGTGTAAAAAAACAACTTAAAATGTACATCAAGATGCTCAACTTCTTTATATTCGATAAAACCCATGAAGGCATATCCCTTGTAGATACAACAATATCTCCGTAAAGCTCGGGAAATTTATTTTTTACTTTGGGCATGGTATGTGGTTGATCAACAATAGCTGAAAATTCAAAAGGTTTAAACAATTGGTCAACCAAGGGGCAATATTCATATTTGGAAGGGTAGTGTTAAAGAGATTCCTCAGGATTATGAATTTGAGCTATTTTTCTCTTCTGTATGTAATATCTCTCAATCTTGGGAATGTTGAGATATTGTAACTTCAAAGAATATTATATTTGTACTTTATTATTCTGGAGATGTTTATTCCTCCGTCGGAATGTGGTAACTTGGGTTATTAGACTTCCCTAGTGGGGGTCGGCCCTGTATGTGTTATGTGGGTCAAAGGGTTGTTAGACCACCCTAGTGGGGTCGGCCCAGTCAGTTATAATAGGGTATTTAACCTAATGGTTAAATACGAGCCTACATGTACTTGTGTAAAAGATAAGTCAGAGTAGTGTATAAATAGAGGAGGTGTGTTCCTCATTTGATACACTCACTCACTTGAGAGAGAGGCACACTTGTGGAGGAGAGGTCTGCTATGGTGGAGGAGGAGATCATGTCTTTGGTTTGCATATTTGTATATTTCTGGTCATCTATATTGAGGAAGCTTTACTGGGTTTTCTACCCCATGAGGGTTTCCCAGGATAAATTTGTGTCTCTTGTGTTTATGCTATGCTTGTTGTTTCTTCAGTGATCCTGTATATGCTATTATTGTGAAATGGAATGTAATGCTGCTATTTTTTGTCTTAGCATATTGAATTTTAACATGGTATCAGAGCTAACCTGAAGGAAGGCAATGTATGGCACTTACGACACTTGCTTCTCTTGCGACAATTTGAAGGTTAGGGTTTTATATAGCAAAAACCAGTCATCATGGAACTGTCGCTATAAATCCATTTATGAGAAGTTTCAGGATATGAAACGTTTACAGGTTGTAGATAACATCCCCAGGTACCTTTTGTCCAAAGGGAACCCTCAGATTCGTTGTACTTTATGAGTTAGGATCAATACAAGTTAGGGTTTCTGCCTCTTCCAGATCTCAGTCAAAATCAGGTGACCTAGGAAAAAAGGTCATAACGTGGGATAGGAAGCTCCAAATGAAATTTCGTAAAAAGTGGCAGGTAGTACACAGACTATAATATCTCAGGAAAATTTTGCAGAGGCCGAAACTGAACCAGTGACATGTGGCATGCCGTACAAGTTCGCTCTCCTGTTTTATCCCATAAACAGGTCATGTTGCGACACTTGGAATAACTCTCTCTCAGAGAGTCCAATTGAGGTCAGACCTATCAGGATGGAAAGATAACAGGGCGAGCTATCTCAGGAAAATTTTTCAGACCCTGTGGATCGAAAAATTTAGAGTTACAATAGAAACAATTAGGTACATATTTCTATCAAAACAGAATTATATTTTGAGCACATTCATTCATGGCTTCCGGAATTTAGGGTTTCGGAGAAAGTTGGAATTTTTGGAATCGGAGTCCACGGCTGAATGATACTCAGGAAAATTGAAATTTAGAGACCAATATCAAATTTTTTGGTTGGGTAGAAGACCGGGCTTGATCAAACCCTAGTTTGGGATTTTGATCAGAAAGATGGAAAATTAGTGCTTCAGCAAAAGTTGGAATTTTTGAAGTCTGTAACCACGGCTGGAAAATCCTCAGAAAAATAAGAGTTTAGAGCCTTGGATCCAACCTTTTGATTGGATAGAAGGGTGGGCTTCATCAAACACTATTTTGGGTTCCTGTCCAGAAGATCCAGAAGTTTTGAAGGCAATTTTGAGGAGTCAAATTTTGGAGATTTCAAAATTGAAGTATGCTAGTTTGATAAGCTCAGCAAGACACATCCTTCCATCCATTCAGAAGTGTGAAAGTCAAAGATTGAATTTGTAGGGTTTCTCTAGCAAACCCTAATCAAGCTCGATATCAAGTTTCAAGGGGAGTTGAGGCTAAGGCCTTACATAAGAAGACTACAAGAAGTCTCGACAGGTATGACTTAAGGAGGTTCAGGTATGTCTTGAAATCTGATTCTTGATTAAGTTCATAATGTGTTTGTCTTCATATTATTTATTAGTACAATATTGATTAATGTTAGAATTGTCTTATCACCCTAGTAACAATATGAATGCATGTGAATGATTGAAGACATTCATTAATTAGGGCTATATGATTGTACTAATGCATTATGGTGTTGTGTGAGGTTGATGTTGTCTGCCAACAAGATATAGGTACATCACAAAAGACAAATCAAGTTCCATGACCATGACAACATGAAGACAAAGACTCATCCATAATATTTGTTCTACTTACAAGGTATGTATGACTTTGTTATATTATGCTTAACCTATGAGACATGCAGGTTCTAGCTCAGGATCTCTAAATCAATGAAGAGATTGTTTAGGTATGTTGTACATAACTAAGTAGGTATACTAATCCAGGTATGTTTTCCTATGTCAAGTTAGAATCTTACCTTGTGTTAGGATCCCTTATATAAGTATACTTGGTATGATTGGTTATGATTATTCATAAAGTTAGTAATCAAGGGTTTATGCATATTATGTCAATTATCTTGGTTGATGATTTAACTAACTAGATCAAACAAGAATATGCATGAGTAAAAGAAGACTTCCCTGATACCTTGAATATTATCTATAATCATGACTATACATTTTCAAGATTATTTAGAACTATAATGTTTTGATAACATTGAGAATATACTAATGAATGTATGTTTTTATATGAGATCATGAGGATGACACTTGAGCATGCACAGTGGTACAGAATGAATAGAAGTTCAAAAGACATACAGAAGATCAAGCGGGAGGCAACCACACAAACATAAAAGATAAGTACTTGAGTTGTTATTTGAAATAGTAAATGATATTGCCTGTAATAGGTTGTATGCATATTTGTATTCCTAGAATATATGATGCTGAGTGTAAACATTCATAGAGCATTGAACAATATACTAGTAATATGCATATGATTGGTAAGTTGGACAAACATTCCATTGTTGCTTGTCTAGAATGGAACCTCTTTGCTGACATGCTGAGAGCTGTGCACACTCTCGATAGTATGTTCTGGTAGATATGGAAGGCATCTAGATAGCCACTATATGCATACAGGATATGGGAAAGTGTTGTGCCAAAGTATTGATCAAAATAGTTGCATAACTATGTAAATGATATCTGTATGCATAATAGGTTATCATGTCAATATGATTTGATGATTATGAAGTATTACTAATCATGTACTTAATTTTGATTTGTAGGAAAGATCATGATGAATGATGAACACTGAACAAGCGATGGATGTTCAACAAAAGATTTACAAATCAAACACACTATAGAAGGCTTGTGGCTAGAAGATTCTCTTAGAAAGAGGAAGAGATTCATGATGAGATGCTTGCTCCAAGTGGCTAGATAAGACCATTCTCTTAATGGTGTAATTAAAGAAGAAGTGTGAATCAGGATCGATAATCAATTGATGAGCTTAATGATCACCATGGGTGATGTGGATCTCAACCTTTGCGACAAGGTTGAATATGGTTTCTATACATAGATGACATGGATACAAGAAGGAACTCACCTAAGAGTTCGAATGATGTTGAGGTTCATATCAGTAGACCCATCTAACGAGAGATGGCACAGATAGATGGCTGCATAAAAGAAAATGAAAGATCTTAGATTAATGTATTACTTCCTAGGTCTGGAAGTATGGAAAGGCTCAGAAGGAATCTTTCTCAACCAGGGAAGGTATGCCGAGAAATATTAAAAGGAATTGATATGTTGAAATGTCCACTCTCATGGATTCCAACTTGAAGCTGTTGGTGAATTAATCATCAGAGTTAGTGTATATAAATCTCTACAGAACAAATTATTGGGTCATTGATGTATCTAATAAATACTAGGTCAGATATATGCTTTGCTGTGAATACCTTGAGTCAGTATCTAGTGGAAACTAGATGTGTTCATCTATTAGTTGCAAAGCATGTGACCAGGTACCTAAAGGATACGATAGACTTTGATCTATGCTATTTTGGAGATCATGACTCCAGATGGCTACACAGATGTTGATTGAGCAGAAAGTGTATCAAACAGGAAGAGCACATCGAGAATATGTTATTGTCTGGAATCAACCATGATCTTGTGGTTTAGTAGGAAACAGTCCAGTATGGCTCTTAGCACAAGCGGAATATATGGCTGCTTGCTCTGCTAGTTGTGAAGCAGTATGGCTATAGGATTGTTTGACTTAGAGATAGACCCAACTGTGATACTATGTGACAAACAGAGTTGTATCAAGATGGCAGAGAATCCAGTGTTCCATGATAAGTCAAAGCACATAGAGATCTGACATTTCTATATACAAGATATGGTGCAGAAAAGGACTATAAGTTCGAATTTGTAACAAGTTACCAATGTACTAACCAAACCTCTACTAATTCGATGTACTAACCAAAACTCTACCTCAAGTAAAGTTTTCCAAGACAAACTTAATACAGTTCAGAAGGACCCTCCTCGAAAGGGGGAGTGATGTGATCACTCATGATGAGATTGCCTGCATCGACAGTGAGGTCGATGATGAGGATACCTATATTAGTGATGTCAATAGAAAGGTTGGTGGATGGTCCTTAGATAGGGTCTAAGTTGAAAAGAGGGATTGCATCATCCTTGAACATATGTTCTAAAAGGAGCCGTAGACGTATGTATTCGAAAATGAAGTCCTTGGTGGACATATAGGATTGCATCATCCTCAAGAGAGCCGTAGACGTATGTCTTCGAAAATGAAGTCCTTGGTGGACATATAGGATTGCATCATCCTCAAGAGAGCCGTAGACGTATGTCTTCGAAAATGAAGTCCTTGGTGGACATATAGGATTGCATCATCCTCAAGAGAGCCGTAGACGTATGTCTTCGAAAATGAAGTCCTTGGTGGACAAAGAGGGATTGCATCATCCTTGAACATATGTTCTAAAAGGATCCGTAGACAGACGTCTCCAAGAAATAAGAGGGATTGCATCATCCTTGAACATATGTTCTAAAAGGATCCGTAGACAGATGTCTCCGAGAAAGAAGAGGGATTGCATCATCCTTGAACATATGTTCTAAAAGGAGCCGTAGATGTATGTCTTCGAGAATGAAGTCCTTGGTGGACTTGAGGGGATTGGATCATCCCTGGACTTCAGTCCTAAAGAGAGCCGTAGACGTATGTCTTCGAGAATGAAGTCCTTGGTGGACTTGAGGGGATTGGATCATCCCTGAACTTCAGTCCTAAAGAGAGCCGTAGACGTATGTCTCCGAGAACAAAATCCTGAATGAACAGGTAAGGGGATTGGATCGTCCTCGAACTTTAGTCCTTTGAATTGAGCCGTAGACATGATGTCTCCGAGAACAAAATCCTGAATGAACAGGTAAGGGGATTGGATCGTCCTCGAACTTTAGTCCTTTGAATTGAGCCGTAGACATGATGTCTCCGAGAACAAAATCCTGAATGAACAAGTAAGGGGATTGGATCGTCCTTGGACTTTTGGTCCTGCGAATTGAGCTGTAGACATGATGTCTCCGAGAACAAAATCCTGAATGAATATGTAAGGGGATTGGATCATCCTCGGACTTTTGGTCCTGTGAATTGAGCCGTAGACATGATGTCTCCGAGAACAAAATCCTGAATGAACAGGTAAGGGGATTGGATCGTCCTCGAACTTTTGGTCTTGTGAATTGAGCCGTAGACATGATGTCTCCGATAACAAAATCCTGAATGAACAGGTAAGGGGATTGGATCATTCTCGGACTTTTGGTTCTGTGAATTGAGCCGTAGACAAGAGGTCTCCGAGAATGGAATGATAAGATTGGATCATCCCTGGACTTCGGTTCAAAAGGTACATGATAGGATTGGATCGTCCCTGGACTTCGGTTCAAAAGGTACATGATAGGACTGGATCATCCCTGGACTTCGGTTCAAAAGGTACATGATAGGACTGGATCGTCCCTGGACTTCGGTTCAAAAGGTACATGATAGGACTGGATCATCCCTGGACTTCGGTTCAAAAGGTACATGATAGGACTGGATCGTCCCTGGACTTCGGTTCAAAAGGCACATGATAGGATTGGATCATCCCTGGACTTTGGTTCAAAAGGTACATGATAGGACTGGATCGTCCTTGGACCTCGGTTCAAAAGGTACATGACAGGATTGCATCATCCATGGACCTATGTCCAAAAGAGAGCAGGATTGATCATCCTGTAATATGATCGTGTGTGTTGCAGTGTATGATGCTATTGTGTGGATACTTGTATTGATGATGTATACTTTTATTGTGTGGATACTTGTATTGATGATAGATGTATTAGTGAGAATACATGCTTTTGATGATAGATGTATTAGTGAGAATACATGCCATTGATGATAGATGTATTAGTGAGAATACATGCCTTTGATGATAGATGTATTAGTGAGAATACATGCTTTTGATAATAGATGTATTAGTGAGAATACATGCTTTTGATGATAGATGTATTGGTGTGGATACTAATACAGATGATCCAGATGCTGTAGATCGAGATGATCCAGATGCTGTAGATCGAGATGATCCAGATGTTGTAGATCGTGATGATCCAGATGCTGTAGATCGTGATGAACCAGATGCTGTAGATCGAGATGATGTGATGATGCTGATCGTGTTGATCTAGACGACGATGTTGATCGTGTGATGACGATGTTGATGATCGTGTGATGACGATGCCGACGATCGTGAGGATTCAGATATTGATGTTGCTGTAGCTGCTTGAGTGCTGCAGAAGATAAAGACTTAGTACTGAAGATGTTGATGTTCCAATATTGAAGATGTTCCAGTAACTGGTTGAGTTACTGATGATGTTGAGAAAGATTCCAATGATTTATAGATGTATCATGTATGATGTTGATGACTCCTTACTCGTGCAGATACTGTTATAATATCCTTCTCGTTAAGGGGGAGTGTTGAGATATTGTAACTTCAAAGAATATTATATTTGTACTTTATTATTCCGGAGATGTTTCATTCCTCCGTAAAGATCTTATTGTATATCTGAAGATGTTTATTCCTCCGTCGGAATGTGGTAACTTGGGTTATTAGACTCCCCTAGTGGGGGTCGGCCCTGTATGTGTTATGTGGGTCAAAGGGTTGTTAGACCACCATAGTGGGGTCGGCCCAGTCAATTATAATAGGGTATTTAACCTAATGGTTAAATACGAGCCTACATGTACTTGTGTAAAAGACAAGTCAGAGTAGTGTATAAATAGAGGAGGTGTGTTCCTCATTTGATACACTCACTCACTTGAGAGAGAGGCACACTTGTGGAGGAGAGGTCTGCTATGGTGGAGGAGGAGATCATGTCTTTGGTTTGCATCTTTGTATATTTCTGGTCATCTATATTGAGGAAGCTTTACTGGGTTTTCTACCCCATGAGGGTTTCCCAGGATAAATCTGTGTCTCTTGTGTTTATGCTATGCTTGTTGTTTCTTCAGTGATCCTGTATATGCTATTATTGTGAAATGGAATGTAATGCTGCTATTTTTTGTCTTAGCATATTGAATTTTAACAGGGAATAAAAGGAACAAGTGCTTGAGAAGATCCTCTTGTATTGTAACTCTTAGGCAGAAGTTCACTTTGTGGAGTTTCTAAATGAACTCTTAAATTTGTGAATAATTTGAAGGCTCATAAGTTGATTATGATGAAGTTTAAAACTTAGGTTAGATGGACTTCTCTCCAACAATGGAACCAAAATAATATAGTGTGAATTAACATTTAAGTGGAAAAGTCTTAACCCATGAGTGCTATCCATAGATGCAACTATAGGGGAAGGCACCACTATCACCTCAGTGCACAACTCCTCTCACTTTTGACCTGCAATCGAAGGTCAAGGGGGGATTCCTTAAATGCTAATTTATTTTAGATTAGTTCCAAGTTAAATAGAGTTGGGAAGGTTGATTTTAAATCTGATTGTATTGCATGAGTGATTGTGTTGCATATTTGTTAACCTAGAATAAAGTGATTTCCAAAGTGATTATTAGAGTGGAGAAATAAAACACAAACTTGAATGGAAAATTGATCTATTGCTTGGAAATGAATTCTTAAGATGAACTAAATCAATGTCCCATTTAAAGAATTAACATAAATATAACAAATTCATCCACATGAAGTCTTTGCAAATCTTGGGAATAAGTGATAAGTGCAAAAAATAAACTCCATATTGATGAGTGATTAAAATCATTTCCAAAAGCTAAATTAAATGAGCTTTTTCTAGACTTTAGAATTGTTGCAAATTTTATTTATATAACCTAAACTTAATTGATTGTCAAAAAGATAAATGTTAGAAGACAAAAATGAAGCAAGCACTTCAAAGAGAAGTGAAATGTTACTTGATTTAAGAGAAGTGAAATGTTACTTGGAAATCAATCTGAAATGAATTAACAAGAATACTCCACTTAAAGATTCCTAAAAAATGACGATAACTTGAAACCAATGAATCCTAAAATTTAAATTGCACTAATCACTTCGTTCATTTTATACTATAAACTGATTAAAATTACTCCCCAAAGGGTGGATTAAATTGATTAATTCTATGAAATGGTTATCCAAATGAATGCTCAATGTACTATTAAATTAAAAAAAACCAATAAAGGAACTTTGCTCTAAAATTATTAGGATGAAATTGAGCAAGACCCTTCTTAACAAATTTCACAAAAAAAAATTGATTGAAACCAAACGAAATATTTAAAACTTGTAAATATAAGTGCACACAAATTTTAGAATTTGCAAAGTGATTGAGATCGCTTTCTAAAATGATTTAGGTGAATTAATTTAGCACTTAAAGATTGCTATAAATATGTTATGTGTTGTAGAAAGTTAAAGTACTATTAAAATGAACAACTAAACAACTATTTCAATTCTGTTTTTAATATTTGAATAAATCCTAAATTTTAGTATTAATTAGATGAAAAGTAAATATAAATTACACAATTAAATGATTAAATTTCCAAGGTTAATTGGTACTAAATTAATTCTGATCTTTAAGACTATTATGAACAATGAAATCCATAATTAAGTTAATGAAAAGAAAGCCTAAAAATTGTGTTAAAATTAACTTTAAACCTTAAACTTAAGAAAATTGAAATCTAGAAGTGATGGAATAGCAAGGTTAAACTTAGATCTCAGTGACTAAAATAGAACAATAAAAATGTATATCTTGAAATTTTTTGGATGGTAGTTGGGGAAAGACAAGTGTCTTCAACCTTGAGAAAATGGGCCATAAGGACAGATCGTTATATAATATTTTGTAGGGCTGAAATAATTGAATATTCATGGAAAAGGAAACCTATATCATTGGACTTAGATGCAAAACATGTATACAAGAAAGGATCACCCTTGGGCATACATTTTTAGCTAGTATCCTAGCATATATTTCAATAATGAGATATTGGACCTGCAAACATTCCCAAAAAGATGACAATTGCAAACAATATACACTACAAGGAAAACACCTTCTAGCAGAGGTTTTTGCAGACCCTTCACAAAAAAGAGCCCATTTATTTGTTTATAGCGGAGGTGGGTGGGCAACGAGTTTAGTGGAGGTTTTTTTTTCTTTTTTCTTTTCTAGTGCGCATAAACATACAAACTGCACTGGTGCACTTCGCCGCCTGATGCATTGGTGCACCAAAATATTAAAAGCACCGACAAACCAATGCACCTAATTAGGAATCACATTGAAGTCCAAAAAATTCAATGTCGTTTTAGAAACCATATAATGTTTACTTTCCGACAAAACTCGATGATGCGTGAGAAGGATACAAACGTACCAGTGTGGTATAGAGTAAAATACACTGTTCAAAAGACACAAAAACATAAATTCCAATTATTTTTAAAAGAAAAAATTTGGTTCTCCCGATCTCCCTTGTCACACTAGTGCACATAATGAAACAAAGCACCGATGTCAAAATAACTCAATGCAAATTGTAAAATATGTTCATTTCTTTTCACAAAAAAATTATTCGGTGTGTGGGAATGATTCTAATGCACCGGCACGTTGAACAATAACATGCACTACTTTATGTGAAAAAAATCCCTCCCTCGACTGAATATATATATAAGTTTTTTTTTTCAATTTTTCCAATAGGGCACCGAGGTGCGTTATAAATTCGAAGACACACCAATTTAATACTCAATATAATGCATATACTATAAAAAACATATTTCTTTTAGTTTGTAAAAATAGAAATACCTAACGATGCTCTCTATAATGAAAAACGCACCGGTGCACCCTATATACAAGGCACACCGACACTTACTCAGGCGCACCTTAATAGGGAAATAAAAAAAATCATGACACTGAATAACTCATTTCACTCATTTTTCAGTGTGACAGACCTCCTAGGCCCACCTAAGCACAAATGTAGTATTCTCTGCCTGATGCCACCTTGCATGCGGTGCTCATTTATTGTTGGATTTATTCCGTGGCTTGGTTCATTGGTGGAGTTGGAATTTTTCCAAGCCGGTGGAAAACATCATTCGTTGTGGACATGGAAAGCATTCCTTCCAAGTGGGAAAGAATCCAAATATTGTCTTTATTACCTTCTCATTTTTTTTTAATGGATTAAAACTAAAATCACTAAAATTTGCCATTTAAAAAAAAAAAATGTAAATTTTTGTGCGGTGCGTATCATAACTTCAGATGGCACAATATTATTGGTGCGCTGTGTGTAAACACAAAGCACATCGGTAAAGGGGGGAAAATTTAAACATTCACGCACCGTCGCCAATGCATTAGCAAAAATGCAATGCACCGAAATTAAAACCATTAAAACAATTTTAAAAAACATGTGGTGCTTTGTAAATATTATGACATACCACAAATGGTACATCGATATATTTAAAGAGAACCATTTTATTAACAATTTCTTTAGGGACACAGTGAGTTGGAGGAAACAAAATGCACCGCCAATGACACCATTAAACTATTTTTTTGAACAAAGCGATGCTTTGTAAATATATTGACACATTGCTCATAGTGCATCATTATATATACAACGCACCTTTTAATAAACACAAAAATTTAAGTTCCACAACGCGTTTTAGTAAAATAAACACATCGCTTTGAACACATGAACAATATTTAAAAAACACATTGATCTCTAAATATAATGACTCTAAATATATAGATGCACCATCACCGTGGTGCATCATTATATTTATAGAGCGTCACTTAGTATACAAAAAAATTAATTGTCCATAGTGCATTTGAGTAAATTAAATGCACCACCTTGAAACCATAACTTTTTTTTAAAACTTGGTGTTCTATAAATATATATATGTACTAGAACCGATGTGCTTGTATATATAAAGATAATCATATACATAAGATAAAATTTAGGTCAACATTGTGTTTGGGTGAACTAAACACACTGCCACTGAAACTATAAAACATTTTTTTTAACAAAGCGGTGCTATTTAAATATATTGAGCACATGATCCAATGTGTTGGTGTATATAAAGAGCACCATGTAGTGAACAAAAAATGTTTTTTTTTTTTTTTTTTAAATTTTTTCAACAATGTTGGTGCTTTGTATATATACTAGTGCACTGTTGTTGGTGCACATATATATCTTCAATGCATCAACACAATAATGAGCATAGTGTTCTAATATATTGGTGGTCTGTAATGATAATGTTGAGTTGAGGTGGTGCGCATTTTTATATATAGCACACCGACACTATACAAATACAAAATACATATAAAAAATGTTAGAGCATGTGGTGTGCGTCTATTTTAAAAGAACTATTAGCAGTGAAATTATGTCATAAAATCATTGCTAACGGTGCGTTACTATTTTTTAGGCACATTGGTTTTGTTTGTGATTTGTTTTGAGATTTTTTTTGGTTTTGATAAATAAAATTGTACTTTAATCAATTTATTTATTTATTTACTTTATTTTATGTTTTATGTATGTATATATGTGTCTATGTCTATGTTTCTAAGGGAACTTATATGTGAATTAGATATAGGAGTGACGAGAGCATCGGTAGGAACAAAAACAACACCTCAACTTGTATAATGTTGTAAGAGAGTGGGAGGCCTGGAAGAGGGAGAGGGATTTTCTCCCTTTCCCTATTACACCACAGACACATGTCCTTTAATTACGTATTGTTGGCCTCCTCAAGTATTATGTGGAGGGTACATCATTGAGGGGTCACTCACGATGACTGAGGTTGCTTATCCGTCATTGGGATCATCGTCGATAATCCTGATATGTGATTCCAACCCATAGAGGAGGAAATTTATTTAATTACCAAGCTATCATGAGAGGGGAGGATTTTCTATAGTTCCTTGATGTCCCACCCGACATTGAAACATCGAATTAGCTATCATATGTTCAAATATATTTTAGTGTGGCCACCACTACCCTTAATGAATTCCAGATAGTTGGTGTCCAGTTGCACATAACTTCTTTTGGTGCAGAGGAGGTTAGGTGCCTCTTTAGTTTCGTCATGACAGTGGCTCACTACACTACTGATGGGAAACACATTAGTTGTCCATTATTTTATTATGTTGATTCTTTAGTGTAGAGTCCCTGATGCATTAGATGACCCACCATTTTTTTGTGTCAGTTTTTTTTTTCTTTGGATCGTTGTCACGCCATGATTGATCGGAGGACATGTTTCCCATTTTCTTATGAGTTATTTTTTGAGAGGTTTCTAGTCACTCGACCATCATTTGACCGCCACCCTCCTAGGTCGATGACCGAGGTGCAGATGCACATGTGGGGTAGATGTTTCCCAAGAGGGTCAAGGCAGAGTTCCCAGGTAGTATCACTACAAAGACATTGGAATTGCTTTCCAATGAGGATGATCACACCATGGATTTTGTGCCATAATTGGTGAAGATGTCCAAACATCCTATTCACCTAGGATGAGCCACTAGATGATAGAGGTAATATTAGCATTATGTTTTGACTAATATAGTCACATTTTATTGTCTAATTTAATGCATATGTAATTTATTACAACATTTTATTTAATTGTTTAATTAAATTATCTAATTATTGTTTTTTACTATTCTACATATATTGACACTTATGTGTGGGAGGAACCTCCCCCACAAGATGAGGACATGGACGAGGATTAGGAGGTGCCTTAGTTATAGAGACTTGACCTGTGATGCATGCCAGATAGTAGATTCTGCTCAGAGGTGGTGGACCAACTATCTACATTGTTGGCTTGACAGGGAGTTCACCCTGTTCAGGTCAACCAAATCTTATGAGACCTAAATATATCAGCGTTATGGAGGACCCTTCCACATGATATGACATCAATTATGTGTCATATTTTTGTTTCCTCGAAATTACTATAGAGGTGGAGGACTGGTGGTCTCAAGGAATGGATGCCTAATTAGGGAAGCTAGACCAGGAGTCTACTTTAATTATCGACCATGGGACGTACAAACTTTAGAGGTACTAGCACTGTATGTGCTCTATAGGATAGTCTTTCGTCGTGTTTGGGGGGTTGGTATAAATAGCTTAAAGGTTTCTCTAATCAAAGAACAAAGTGAGCTAAATTCCTATGTTCAGAAGTTGAATGCTGAAAACTGAGATTTTAATCTAAGAATTGAATACTGAAAATCAAGTGCTGAATATTGAAAGTCTAATCTAAGAATTGAAATACTGAAAGCTTGATAAACTTAATCTATGAAAACTGTAAATCTATACTAAGAATTTAAATGCTGGAAGCTTAGATCTTAATCTGAGAAATCAAGTGCTGAATATTAAAAGTCTAATCTAAAACTTGAACACTAAAAACCAAATCTAGAATGTAAATATCTAATGCTGAAAGAGTAACCAATCCTATCCATTCGGATTAAACATTCAAAGTGATGATCATTAATTAAACCAAAGCACTGAAAGTATCTACGATCTACTTCTGATAAAGGAAAAATGCATGAGCTCCTAGATCTGAATCATTGTTTTAAAATGAATATAAGAATGCATGAAAACAGATATCAAAATATGCTTGTGCAAAATGCAGCTGCAGGACTACAGAATGCGTTCTACCAAACTATAGAATGAGTATTGATCGACTACAGAAAATATGCTGAACCAAAATAATCTCTTGACTGAAATAAAACCATATTATTCAAATGCCATCAAAGTATTTTCATATACGATAAGAAGTAAATTGATTCACATCATAAATGGAAAATACCTGAAAACAGAGTAAAGCTCTTGACTTACGTGTTGGAGGGTCCCTCTCCAACCCGTACTTAGGAGTATGGAAAACTTATAAACACAGGCTTGTAAGTAACATTAGTCTTCTTATTAAAATAGTAACTTCATGGTTCAGAAAGAGTCTTAAACACAAACTGTCTTCGCAGTACCAAAATGCATAAAACGATGATTCTACAAAATAGCAGCAGGACCCCCTCACTAGCCGAGAGATCCATATATGTATGTCTCTAATTCTAACCTAGTCTATGATCATAATTGCCGATCCTCTTAATCAGGGCTTCTGTTAGAACTTAGGGAGATATGAGCACTAAGCCCCTCTGTTATCTGCAGTATTGAACCTTGATTCTCGTTGATACCTCAAGACCTTCACGCCTTGTTTATGCCTTCTCATTACCAAGGTTAGCACGTGGAAAAATGCTTTTAACATAAAATGAATAATCTCTAAACCATCCTTATTAAATAATCAAAGTAAATGCATTTTCCCACAAAATAGGTGTATTTCCTTTACCATATATTGTGCTTTAATGTGGAAAAAAGGCTATAGGATACCTATAATTTGGGTTCATCATTGTAATGTCCCTTGTTAAGGATTTTTTTAAAATGGCAATTTTCCACTTTTTTTCCCTAGTTCGACCTTTGACTAGTTTTGATCTCTAGGTCCCAAATTTGCCCGAAATGATCCCAAATCTTCTGAGAAGGTATATGAATGATATTAGAACATAAATTTGTGTTTCAAGGATTCCTTTGGACCTTTAAAATACTTCTTCAAATGCTCTTTCAATTCTGGTCAATGTAGGTAACTTTACTAGTGATTTCTCTTTGACTAGTATTGGTCTCTAGGTCTCCCATTGGCTCCAAATGATACCAAATATTCAGAGAAGGTGTATGAATGCTATTAAGACTTTAATATGATGTTAAATGATCATTTATGACCCTCCAAATACTTCTGAAAACTTGTTTAATGTTCTGGACCAAGTATAGGAATTAACTAGTAATTTGGGGTTCAAATCCCCCTGGGGTAAGTATTGAAAATGGCTTCCCAAATGCCTCCAAACCCACTCAAATTTATGAAAAGAGGTAGGGGATGTCTCAAGGATATTATTTAGGTCTCATGTGAATCATTAATTTATTATTATATATTTTCCAACCCTCTCCCATTCAGCTGCAAAAATCACCAATTTGACCCTTGGGGAAATGGCACTATTTCTTCTCCCAATGCAATTAAACTGAGTAAAAATACTTCAAATGCTCAAGTACAGTACATGAAACTTGTAAAATAAATCCATGGAAGTCTATTAATCATAAATTTATCAGATAACCATCCATTCATTCGAAATCATCAGCATTATCATGCTATACATCAATGTAGTGGGGAAATGGCACTGTTCTTTCATTAAAAATGAGATTTATCCATTTCTACTTGGAATTTCGACCTGAAAATTTCTGGAGATGAATAAAAGAGTATTTAATTCATATTAAAAAATAAATTGGGCATGATAAGCTCCCCCAAAGAGTACAATAGCTCACCAAAAACGCCCTCCCTCAAGGATCAAGAATATGCCATCAAAACTGGAAATGGTTGAGAGAATGTGCTACAATAGAAGAAACCATGAGATTCCCTGTAGCTTAAACCTGAAAATAAAGACTCCATTAAAGCTCCAAATGAAAGGTCTGAATGGCCTTTCCAATTACCAACTTGGATGGGAATCTTTCACCCTCGAAATTGGCTAAGGCAAGAAACTAGTCATCCACTAGCTCTTCCTCTTCACAAATGCAATTGCAAATTTCTCAAATGATCAAAAGCTGGTTTCATTCTTTGTTATTGAAATTTATAAAGTTATAATTTCCTCCATGGGTCGAATTCCTTCCAAGAGACTCATGCCAACTCAATTTGGGAAGAGATTCCAAAGAACGCCACGTGTACAACAATTCCTAGTCTCCCTCTTCCACCAAATCACATGTGGAAGCATCTTAGCTGCCATAACACCCTTGAGCACCCTCTTGGAGTCTATTTTTAGCCCTTACATGTCATATATGTCATATGTCAGCCTTCATGTCTGATTTGTGTCATAGGTGTCATAGCATCTTCATCATTGTTGTCATGGGGCTAGGGAATCTAGCCCAAGTGTCTCACTAGCTCCAAATTGCCTCTTCCTTTTCCATGGGAGTTAATATTCCTCTATATTTAGACCTCATTGAATCATGACAAGTATTATTGACCTCATAACTCATCCCAAGAACATTAGGCTTCCCATAGATTCAAAATTGCAAGAAGAGGATGCCATGTGGCACATACATTCTAGCTTGTGTGGGTCCCACTTCCTCCATGTGTCTTCATGATCAAATGACACTTTGATTTTCACTTGTATATATTTATTTATATCCTTTATTAAATATTTATGCCATCATAATGTTCCAACATCATTTATTATCCCCATTATTCACAATCCCAAAGCTTCCACCCCAAACCTAGGAAACTAGTAATTTCCCTCCTTGGCAATTATTTGAGCTTTAGCATCAATTTGACAACTCTAATGAATATGGCCAATGTGATTAGGCCATTGTGACCCAATGCCAAATTTGGGACATGAAATCATCTCCCCCATGCTTTAAGGATTCACCCATCCTTGGGTGACAGGCTCGGCTCTTCGATAGCTTCTCTAATGTCCCATGAAACCATTCTGGGAGTTCCTAATTGCTTGTAGTAACCCATGCTATGGTCATCCCTGGCCCATGTTCTTTTCTCTTATTCCTCATTAATCTGCTCTTTAATAATTAGAGGAAGGAAAAATGGAGGATTTAGCTTCATGCCAATCCATCTGAGCTGATTCTTGATCAAGGATTCTCTGTATATCTTAGCTTTGACAAGAGCAACTTCTAGTCTGAGAGGACAATGAGGTTCCTTCTTCCTCAAATCATTTCCAATCCTTTCCCACCTATCACTGATGGTATCCTATACCTATTTGTATGTGCATTGAAGGGTTAGATCAAAATGCGTGACTACCTCCTGCTGTTTTTCAAACAATATAGGAATTAACTCTTCATCAATGGTGATAGTTTGGTGGGCCTGCATTATCATTTCAGGGTGAGATGCCTCAGCCCTAATCCATAATGGATTTTTCCACTTCTCTGCAAGATATAAATGATCATCTTGTGCCCTTTATACCTCATTGTTAATCCAGGAACATAATTCTCTCAGGTGGAAGTTGCCTACATATGGATTAGGTGACCAGTTAGGTGAGCTTGGCACCACATAGTTGTGCAAGAAGAATTCACACAATTGATCCTTTTCCAACTCTGTGCAGTCTAGAGAAGTGTCCACAAATTCCCTTGTAGTGTTCAATTCCAGAGATAGGCCTTGTCTTAACCTTTGTAGCTGGAACCTTCCGCACATTTCCTTCAAGTAGAGTGTATAGATTCTGGACGGGGGTCTGAGTTGCAATATTTCATCATAGATTTTTGTAGTGGCAGTCAATATGTCCTCTAATTGCTGGATTTTTTGATCCTTCTGAGCCAATTCTGCCTGAGCTTAGCCCAATTTCTCCCTCAGTGTCGTATTTTTCTATTCTTCCAGCTTCAATTCTCTTGCATGCTGCATCTTCAATATCTGGGTTTTCTCATGTGCAAATAGTGAGGTTGCTGGTGAAGCTGGCTAGCTTCTTTGCATTATTACCTCAATTTTAAATGCTGCCAACTCTTCCCTGACCTTGGCTAGTTCTATCAGTGCCTCAGTTAGCCGGTCAGTGGCTTCAGGGTTTACATTTTGATCAGCAGGGTTTACATCTTGGTCAACAAGGTTTATGTATTGTTTAGCATCATCCTGTTCTTCAAGTGTGGTTGGGTCATCCTCTTGGTATACCCACTTGTTATCATAATCAGATACGTCCTGAATTATTGGGCTAGGTTCCTTTTCTACCTCCTTTGCATGCTTGATTAGAGGTGACTGTGTGAACCTTTTGCTTTGCCGCTTGGACCCTTGATCGCTGGTGGAAACCCCTGATTCCTTTTGGAGGGGGCCATCTCTTGAATGCTTAATTTTCATCAGGGTATCAGCCACGCTGTCTAGGTCGATTTTTCTCTTAGCCCCTGATACAGAAGTGGATTTTTCCTTTGACCCTGAAGCTAGGGGTATGCCTACATTGGGTGTACCCCTCATTCTCTGCACATCATCTGCTGAAATTACCACAAAATCCTCCCATGACAGTTCTGGAACCTACACTGTTAACTCTTCCCGAATTATCAATTTGATTATCCCATGGTGGGCTAACGCATCATCTTTCCCTTCAACTACTTTTTTGCTCATTTCTCCTAGAGACAGGAGAAGATAATAAGGAATGTTGATGTTGTTATTCGGTGTGATGTGGCTCCTGCGCCTCAGGAGATCCGGAATTCGGAAGTGGAAGAGAGGGAGGTAGCTCAGCCTCCCTGTACATGTTACATATTTCTGAACGACAGCAGCTACTTCGTCCCAAGGTGCTAGCATAGTGACCCTCTTGACCTCGTTTTTTTCCTCTTCATAAACTTCTCCAGGTCCAAAGAAAGCTGCCTTTGCACTCTGGTTGGTTTCCCTGTCTTCCCTGGCCCAGTGTAGACCCATGGGTAGCCCTGTATATTTTGCAATTACCTCCTCATCCAGCCTGATACGAAGTCCCTTAACTTGGGTGAAAAACTGCTCATCCTTGATGTGCTTCAAGTTTCTTGCGAATTCTAAAGCCATCTTTGTATTAGACCCTCTCAGCCCTGAGATGAAGGGCATCCAACCCGCATTACGGAGGATTGATACGACTCTTGGGTTTTCATAAATGGCTCTGTGATACTCTAGTTCACTCTTTTTGAACCCCTTTGTCATATTGAATTCTACAATTAGCAAAACGAAAAACCTTGAGTGTGGCTCGCTTACCTCAACTGGCTGGGATTGATTCACAGGTTCGAAGGCAGCTTGCTGGCTGAGTGACGACGCCTTCTTCTAGAGAGCTCATATTTCAAAATTGGGTCTTTTTCATAGACTATGTCGACTTATTTAGCTGTTCTCACACACCTCTCCCAATAATTTCGAATTGTACTTGCCAACTTACACATTCCTTTCCATTATTGAACCCTGCATTTCTTTCCATAATTGTGTATTGCACTTCTGCTTTGATCATTGGGAAATATGGTGGCTAGATGCGGAGATTGTTATTTTGACATGCTGAAGGTGGGTAGTCATGATTTTGTACGGTAATCTGAACCTTGCCGTCGATTTAACTTGTAAGCTTTCCTCAGCTTCAGAAATAACCGTTTTGTGGGATGATGATTTGACCTCGAAAATAAAACAAAGAGTTTTAGGGATTACCTAGTTATGCTTAGCGTACCTGAGCGCGTGACGTGGCTTGATTTCATGGGCGCTGTATTCGGTAGTAGATTTTTGCACTGTCTGTAGTTATTTCAGGCATGTCAGTAGTTACATGTGTTTGCCTTCATTTAGGTGGTTCTTTTGAAAATGTTGTGTCTGCATGCTTTGATTTTTGTTTCAAATTTTGATTTGACTTTGCTCTTATGCTTAGTGTTGAGTTTGAAATATTCAATTTATCTGCTGAGTTGATGTTTGTAGTGCATGATTGTTTTTCTGGCTCGCTTGAACACATGGCTGACTCACTTGATTTGATTATGCTTTTGGCTTATTTGATTAGATTTCTGGATCGCTTGAACAAATAGCTGGCTCGATTGTTTTCTGTAGTTGTTGATTAGTTTTTGGCTCGCTTGAACATTGCTACCTGGCTTGCTTGATTTGCTACTTGGCTCGCTTGATTTGATCCACTTGTAATATGTGTTCTGGTTCTTCATGGGGATGTTGTTTTCCTGTAATTCACTTATGATCACCTTGAGTGAATCCTTTTTCGATTTCTTCCTTTTCAATTCATTTTGCTTTTTTCATTTCAATTTTTATCATTTTTTTTCTATTATCTTTTTTCATTTCTTTCTTTCTTTCTTTATTTTTCTTTATTTATTTATTTATTTTTCTGTATTTTTAGTAATTGCAGATCAGTTACATTCGATGCTCTCTATCAGCATTAGACTTTGCTAGTAGAGTATCTCTATGAATTCTTCTTTGGACTGTGGTGTCTTGTAAATTTTTAATCTGTGTCCATTCACGAACATGGAGAATTTCTCTTCATCTATTGTTGTAATTCTGATAGCTCCATTGTCATAGATCTTTTCAATGATGTAGGGTCCAAGCCATCTAGTTGTTAGTTTTCCCTTGAAAGTGTGAAACCTGGAGTCATAGAGTAGTGCCCAGTCACCTTCCTTGGAATTTTTCTGCTTTATGTGTGTGTCATGCCATTTCTTCCTTCGCTGCTCGATGATTTCAGTATGGCCAAGTGCTTGTTGACGTTGCTCATCCAGTTGATTTAATTGTAGCATGCATTCCCGTTGGATGTCTGAAAGTTCCATATTTAACTGTGCTGCAGTTCTCAATGTCTTGATTTCAAATTCAATGGGCAGCATAACTTTTTTTCCATAAACTAGCTCATATGGGGTGAAGCCTCTTGTTGTTTTCCATGTGGTATTAGATGCCCAAACTGCTTCACTTAATCCGTCTGCCCAATCTCTTTTGTGGAGTTGCACTGTCTTTTTCAAAATCCTTTCTAACTCTCTGTTGGTCACCTCAGCTTGACCATTAGCTTGAGGGTGATAGGAAGAGGACTGTCTGTGCTTGACATTGTTTCTTCGAAGCAAGTCTTCTATTAGATTGGATGTAAACTGTGGCCCTTGATCAGAAACTAGCTCTCTTGGGACTCCAAACCTGTGGAAAATTTGCTCAGTGAAATTTTTTGCCACATTGGTTTCATTTGCTGTAGCAAGTGCTGCTACCTCAGTCCACTTTGTAAGGTAGTCTGTGCATACTAGAATGTAGCTTTTCTGATTTGACTGTGGGTTGATTGGACCAACGAAATCAAATCCCCATTTCTCGAATGCTTCTAAGGAGATTTGTGGATGGAGAGGCATTTCTTCTTTTTGTGTAGGCTTCCCCATTCGTTGGAAATCATCACAGTGTGAAACATATTCATAGACATCCTTGTGGAGTGTTGTCCAATAATACCCTATTTGTAAAATTTTATAGGATGTCCTTTTTGCAGCATAGTGTCCTCCACATGGCTCGTTGTGAGTGGCATGCATTATGTCATGCACTTCATCTTCTCTAATGCATATTCTGAGTATTTGATATGGTCCTTTTTTGAAGAGCATTCCCTCTATCCATGTGTAAGTGGCACTTTGTCTTATGACTTTATTCTTCTCTTTGTAGCTGTAATGTGCTGGAAATCTGCCAGTCACTAAATAGTTTGCTATGTCAGCAAACCATGGGCTCCCGACGGAGATTGCAAAAATATGTTCATCAGGAAAACTGTCATTTACCACTTCATTGTCTTGTCCATGGCTGAGCCTAGTCAGAAAATCAACCACTACATTGTGTTTTCCTGGCTTATCCAAAATTGTGATGTCAAACTCTTGTAGGAGGAGTAGCCATCTAATGATTCGAGCACTTGTATTAGGTTTGTTCATGAGATACCTTATTGCTGAATGGTTTGTATAGACAAAAACTTGGTACCCAGTTATGTAGTGCCTGAATTTGTTAATGGCATGTAGGACAGCCAAACAATCCTTCTCCGTGACAGTATAATTTAATTCTGCTCCTGCCAAATTTTTACTGATATAATATATAACATAGGGCTTCTTCTCTCTTTCTTGTCCAAGGACAGATCCAATGGCCTTATCTGATGCATCTGAGTGGATGTGAAATGGAAGTGCCCAATCTGGTCCTTGGAGTACTGGAACTCCAATTGTTTTCTCTTTTAGTTTGTCAAATGATAGCATATAATTTTTTGACCAAATAAATTCCGTGTCTTTTGTGAGAAGTGCAAACGTTGGTACAACAATTTTGCTATAACTCTCAATGAATCTTTTGTAGTATCCTGTTTTCCCAAGAAAACTTCTTACATCCCTCTGTTTCATAGGTGGAGGCAGTGTTTTGATGACTATAACTTTTGCCTAGTCAACTTCTATTCCTATCTGTGAAATATGGTGTCCAACCACAATGCCTTCTTCCATGAGCATCCTGCATTTATCGTTGTTGAGGGATAAGCTCATCTCAATACATTTTTTCAAAACCAGTTCTAGATGTTTTAGTGCTTGGTCAAAATTCTGGCCATAGGGTGTGAAGTCATCCATGTATACCTCCATTTGTTCATTAATAAAATCAGAGAAGATACTTAGGATTTCCCTCTGAAACGTTTCCGGTGCATTACAGAGTCCAAATGGGAGCACTCTGTAGGCATAAGTGCCCCACGGGCATGTGAATGTTGTTTTGTCCTGATCAGCTGGGTGGATGAGGATTTGATTGTAACCACTGAACCCATCCAAGAATGAGAAAAACTTGTTCCCTGCTAATGTGTCTAGTACTTGGTCTATAAATGGGAGAGGAAAGTGATCTTTCTTGGTTGCTTTATGGAGCTCTCTATAGTCCACACGAATCCTCCACTTTCCTCCTTTTTTAGGAACTATGACCAATGGTGATACCCACTCACTATCCGAGATTGGGTATATGAACCCTGCATCTAACAGCTTCTAGCTCCAGCTTTACTATGTCCTTTAATGCTAGGTTCATTCTTCTATGTGGTTTCCTGATAGGAACAACGCCTTCCTTTATATAGATATGATGTTTACAGATGTCTGGGTGGATACCCTTCATGTCAGTATACGTCCATGCAAAGTCTTTGTTGTTGCTTGAGAGTACCTTCAATAATTGATGTTCTTGTCCTGGCTCTAAATTGGAGTTGATATTAACTGTCTTGCCAGGCATTATCTCAATTGTTTTTATCTGAATTGGATGTTGTTCAAGTGTTAGTACCTCTGCCCACATTTTGTTAGGATCTTGGTTTAATGTTTCCTGTGCTAAGAAAATCTTCAAACATATTCTGATTAGAAGAAGCATTTTGTATAAACCTATCTAAATGACTATCTTCGTCAATGGATTTTAGTGATAGGGCAACTTCAATTGCAAGGACTGCTCGTATGTTTTGGTTGGATGTGTTATCATAATCGTCTGTCCAGTTCTGATATTCTAGGTCTGAAGACTTTCTAACTGGAGGATAAATCATGATTTTCTTCCTAGCTTGGCCACTGGTGATTGTCATGTTGCCTGATCTGCACCCTATGTAAGCATCTGCAGTTTCCAACCAGGGTCTCCCTAGTATTAAAGGGTATCCACTAAGTTTACTCTTTACTTCGATGACTATAAAGTCAGCTGGGTATTCCCATGACTCTATGTTGATGATTATGTCTTCGAGCATCCCTTCAGGTCTTACTGTAGATGTGTCTTCTAGCTGTAGCACGTTAGTTGTAGGTCTCACCATTGATTGGAGTCCTAGTTGTATCATAGTATCCTTGGTCATCACATTGATAGCAGCACCTAAATCAATTAGGATTTTGTCTATCTGTCTATTATTGATGGTCACGTTGACTACTGGGATGCCTGGATTAAGGTATTTGGGGTTAACAACGATACCCAGCATTAGATTTGCTAACTGGCCCACTACATTTATCGTGGGTGGGTCATGTCTTCTTCTACCATGTATTTTCAAACAATTCTCTTTAATGATTATGTTACAGATAGGCACGTCTCTGATGGCCTACAAAATAGGAATTTGAATATTCAAGTGTTTCAATTCGTTCAGAATTGCATTTTCCTCTTCTTCTTTTGTAGTTCGTACAAGTTTTTCAGGGAATGGAGGGTTTCTTTTTTGTGTGAGTGGTCGAATTTCTTCCTCCTGAGGGTTTGGTTCATCTGGATGTTGAATATGAGGTTGTGTTGTTTGTTTGTGAGCCTCATCCTCTTGATTACCCTGTGTGTGTGTATTTTGCAATGTTTTTCCAGACCTTAGATTAATCTTGTTTATTTCCAAGGTATCCACTACGTAAGTGGGAAACTGCATCATTTCAGCATTGTAGGCTTATTGCTGCCCTGGCCTGTTGTTGTTAGGGTTTGGAATTAGCTGGGAAGGAATTGGTGGGGGTCTGGGGGGTGGTTGATTTGGTTGTGGCGGCATGATGAGTGGTTGTTGCTGCTGCAATGGAGCTCTCCAATTCGATGAATAAGGATATGGATTTCCATAATTCGTGGTTGGATGAGCAAAAGGTGGGGGTTATGGAGAGTAAGATTGTGGGTAATAAGGTTGTTGATAAGGTTGGTTTTGTTGCCATTGGTTTGGACTTGGCTGAGATGGCCATGGGGATGGTATTGAGTTCCAATTTTGCTGGTTACTTCCTTGGTTATAGTAGGCTTGGTTGTTGGGTTAGTAAGGCCTAGCAAAATTATTTCTCCTTTGATTGACGAAGCAGAGTTGTTCTATTTCTCCTTCAGTTGTGGGCTCTTGAATAGCAGCTTCACATGAGGGAAACATAGGACATTTATCAGTGGAGTGATCGTCAGTGCAGAGACCACATATTTCTATGGTGTTCAGTGTGCACTGTCCCTTCTCATGTTTTTTTCTGTAGTGCGGACAAAAGATTGCCAATGCTTGGTTTATTTCCTCCTGTTTCTTCTTGATTTGAAGTGCATCAAGTTGCATGGCCAAGGATTGTAGGATATCAGTTTTCATGTCATCTAACAGGTTTCCTAAATAATATTTTGTAAGGTTTTGTCTTGAAGATGCTGATCCCCCATTAAATGGGTGTGAATCCCTTGTCCCATTTTTACCTTTCCTAGATCTAGAGTAGTTTTTGAAGATTTTTAGGATTTGGTCATAAGTTTTCTAGAATATATCTCCATCTCCCAATAGGTTCAAAACTTCTAGATTTTCCTCTCTTATCCCTCTAAGAAGGACAAGTTTTAGCGATTCAGGATCTAAGGTGCAGTGACTAGCTCGTTTGTAGCTGAGTTGAAATCTTTGGGAATAATATTCTAATGGTTCTCTTTCTCCTTGTTGCATCCTAAAGATTTCATCTCTTGTATCCTTTGCTTTGCAGTAGTCCCTATATTTTTCTAGAAATTCCCATTTCATTTGGTCCCAGCTGAAGATACTGTTTCCTTCAAGGCTCATGAACCACCTAAGTGATAGATCTTTCAGTGTGGAAGGAAAAAGCCTCAGCTTTTGTGCATCAGTAGTGTAATCAAAGGATCTGCAAACTACCTCAAACTCAAACATGAATGTGTCAGGGTCTTCTAAAGTCAAACCATGGAAGTTTGGTAGATTATTAGGGTTGATATTCTTCATCCTGACATCTCCAAGAGGTATATTGATGGGAAAGGTGAACCGTTATCTAGGTTCTTCATCTTCTTCTGCCATAGTAGTGTTTGAGCTAGAACTAGCAAAGAAGTTATCTAAGTTTGGGTCGTAGCTAGAATCAACCTCTTCTTTTGAGTTAAGAAATTCATATTGGGAGTTATCAGAACTGTTGTTGCTCATATGGTGGGCAGGAAGAAAGCATCCAAATCTATCTCTCTCTCGTCTAGGCATTCATGATAATTTTTTTATGTTTCCTGGTTGTTTTTTTTTTTTCAAAGATGTCTCCTATGTATTAAGCACCTCCCCGGCAACGACGCCAAAAAGTGGTGGTCTCAGGGAATGGATTCCTAATCAGGGCAGCTAGACCAGGAGTCTACTTTAATTATAGACCAGGGGACGTACAAACTTCAGAGGTACTAGCACTGTATGTGCTCTATAGGATAATCTTTCGTCGTGTTTGGGGGGTTGGTATAAATATCTTAAAGGTTTCTCTAATCAAAGAAGAAAGTGAGATAAATTCCTATGAATGATAAATTCCTATGTTAAGAAGTTGAATGCTGAAAACTGAGATTTTAATTTAAGAATTGAACACTGAAAATCAAGTGCTGAATATTGAAAGTCTAATCTAAGAATTGAAATATTGAAAGCTTGATAAACTTAATCTATGAAAACTATAAATCTATACTAAGAATTGAAATGCTGGAAGCTTAGATCTTAATCTGAGAAATCAAGTGTTGAATATTAAAAGTCTAATCTAAAACTTGAACACTAAAAACCAAATCTAGAATGTAAATATCTAATGCTGAAAGAGTAACCAATCCTATCCATTCGGATTAAACGTTCAAAGTGATCATTAATTAAACCAAATCACTAAAAGTATCTACGATCTACTTCTGATAAAGGAAAAATGCATGAGCTCCTAGATCTGAATCATTGTTTGAAAACTAATATAAGAATGCATGAAAACATATATCAAAATATGCTTGTGTAGAATGCAGCTATAGGACTACAGAATGCGTTCTACCAAACTACGGAATGAGCATTGATCGATTACAGAGAATATGCTGAACCAAAATAATCTCTTGACTGAAATAAAACCATATTATTCAAATGCCATCAAATTATTTTCATATACGATAAGAATTAAATCGATTCACAACATAAATGGAAAATACCTGAAAACAGAGTAAAGCTCCTGACTTATATGTTGGAGGGGCCCTCTCCAACCCGTACTTAGGAGTATGGAAAACTTATAAACGCAGTCTTGAAAGTAACATCAGTCTTCTTATTAAAATAGTAACTTCATGGTTCAGAAAGAGTCTTAAACACAAACTATCTTTGCAGTACCAAAATGCATAAAATGATGATTCTACAAAATAGCAGCAAGACCCCCTCGCTAGCCGAGAGGTCCATATATGTATGTCTCCAATTCTAACCTAGTCTATGATCATAATTGCTGATCCTCTTAATCAGGGCTTCTGGTAGAAATTAGGGAGCTATGAGCGCTGAGCCCCTCTGTTATCTGCAGTCTCGAGCCTTGACTCTCATTGATACCTCAAGACCTTCACGCCCTGTTTATGCCTGCTCATTACCAAGGTTAGCACGTGGAAAAACACTTTTAACATTAAAATAATAATCTCTAAAACATCCTTATTAAATAATCAAAGTAAATGCATTTTCCCACAAAACAGGTGTATTTCCTTCACCATATCTTGTGCTTTTCTGTGGCAAAAAGGATATAGGATACCTATAATTTGGGTTCATCAAGGAATTCTCATATGTCTTCAGATTCTGATGATGAGGGTAGAGGTACTCTACCTCCTCCTTCTACACCATCAACACCTCCTTGTAGCGGAGCCAAACCACCACCACCACCACCTCCTCCTCCATCTCATCCTCCTACTAGCAGAGACAACTGACCACCATCTCCTCCACTAGTCGACCGATCACCCTCTCCTCCTCACTGAGCAGACCCGCCAACATCTCCTACTCCATAAGTCGATCGAACACCCTCTCCTTCTCACTTAGATGACCCATCACCATATCCTCCATAGGTCGATCAAATACCCTATCCTCCACACCAATTAGACCGACCGACATGTCCTTCTCACCTAGTCAATCCACCACCACCTCCTACACCATTTATCAGTTTGATAGAACGCTAAATACATTGGGTGGTATAGATCCTCACAGAGAGATGTTTTAGATGTTTGTTTCTAAATTTTTTATCCAGAGGAGGTACTAATGCCTTTGGATCTGCTGCTGAAGGTACTTATGCCTTTGGATTTTCTAGTGGAGGTACTGATGCCTCTAGATCTGGTGGTGAACCCACTAGCTCATAGCAGTTATTGAGCACATGTATATATCTAACTTTTATATTTGACTTGAGTTTTACATTTGAAATATATTATGATTTTGATATTATTGTTCATATATATTATGGTTGTTTCATCTCATTGATTTTGATGTATATCACGTTGATGTCTTTCATGTATATTTATCTATGTTGCATGGGTACCCATATCGGGGTGTCGGGTACATGAAACCGTACCGGGTACGCATATCGAGTACTTGGGTACTTCAATGGTACGTTCCCAACCGTACCCAGCCGTACCCAAATTCAAACTCGTGTACCAGGTACTTCACTTATGAAAACAGGGTACTTGCATGGATTTTCGTACGTTGTACCGCATGTTTGGGTACGCGGGAGGTATGACCGTTGGGAAATTTAACTTAGCTCTCCGGTCGAGGGGGGTCAATTTGCAATGTTTGATGTTTAAAATTATAAAAATTAAAAATTAAAACACTGAAACACATGTTATGTGGGCACTTACCCCTTACCTAAACCTGCGCGACACTCCATTTCTCACTGCTAGTGCTCCGTGCTCACTACTCCAGCGATTCCTATCTAGAGAGCTTGCTGACAGAGGACCTTAGTGATGTTGATGACATTGATCCTGAGGACGTTGATGACATGGCTTGAGGAAGCCAAATCAACTATCTTGTTCATTGTTCAATGTTTACTGTTTTGATCTTTCTTTTTCATGTCTGAAAATGCCATTTAGTCTTCCAGTCTTCCACTTGATATCTACAATGAGTCTATGTCATATGATTTATCAAATTTATTATTTTATGTTTCAAATTTTCAATGTGAATGTTCATATGAATCATTGAATTTAGAAATATCAAATATACATGTATGATGTGACTGTGACATGTTTTATTTTTATAAATTTTAATATATATATATATCTATATCTATATCTATATCTATATCTATATCTATATCTATTAGATATAGATATAGATATAGAACCATATCTATATCTATATCTATATCTATATCTATATCTATATATATATCTATATATATATATACAGTACCCCCGACATACCCAAGTACCTTATTTCAAAAAGTGGCTTCCCCGTCCCCGTCCCCGTCCCCATACCAATACCCGTCCTCGTATCCACATTTCCTGGCAACTTAGATATTTATGTATTTTCATGTTTTGCCGATTTTTTTTTCATTTATAAAATGTATTGTGTGTCATGTTTCATTTATAAAATGTATTGTATATCATGTTGATGTTGATATGTATCATGTTAATGTTGTTCATATATATTTATGTCTTTTCATGTTAGTATTGAATTTTGTTTATGATCCAGATGGATATAGGTGGCCATCCACCTATTCCATTGTCTCAAACCTGTTTTCTATTTTGGCAATTTTCTAGTAATTTTTCTACAGTTTTTTGGGTCTTGAACTTCCATGGCCGTTTTGAGGCCCTAAACGATGTTGTTTTGGGTTTACAGTGATTTAGATGATATGTGTAGGTTCTCATATGGGTCCATGCCATCTTTTTACTCCTCGAATAGATCTTTTGAACGATCTACTGGGTGCCCCAACATAGATTGTATACAAAAGTTATGACCCTGGGAAGTTGACTATTCAACTAACCACTTTGGGGCCGCAAAATTTATGGTTGTTCATCTCCTAGGGTTAGGTTTTTGGATGTTTAGGGTTCTTTCCCTCATTTTTATGATAAATATTCCATTTCAGCCTCAATTTGTATTCATTTTGTCACAAATGAGCATAGCCACCACATCTATTCTCAGAGATATAGCTACCACCATTCTAACTGCTTTTATATTACATTTTGTTATGTTTCATTCATTTAATAGAATTTGAGTTTACTGTATCACTGTGTTTCTTTCCATAAATCTGGGTATGTGAAAATATATACGCTCTTTCATTTCATTCTCACATAAATCCATATCAGTGGTATCATATCCTTTTTCTCTTGTGGTTTCTAAATGCATGTCCTTGATGAGATTTGAATATCGAGAGTTGGGTCTTGAACTAGTCGAGCTTGGGGAAAACCCCTCTTGTCGACCCAAGCAGACTCACATGGAGGGAGAAGAAAATAGAGATGACAGAGCTAGATATCCTATTAATGTTTTGCTCGAGGAATCCCTCATGTGACAGAGGAACGCGATGATGGATAATTTCTCCTAGATCATTCAAAGAATGCCGATGGCGGTGGATGCACCTTCAATGAGCATCAGTTTCGGGGGTGTGACTCCCTTCAAGTTACAAGTTAAATTTAACATTCACTTATTTGAAGGAAATATAGATGCAGATGCTTTGGATAAATGCTTAAATATGTTAGAGGGTTGCTTCTTTGTTAAAAAAAAATTTGACAGCAAAAGATCACATTCACGCTCCTTAAGTCCCTCCCCCATACCAAATACTAGTGGGACTGGTACTGTGAAAGGCATGCAAGAGATGAGTCTAAACTATTTAAAAGAAACCCCACTTGGGTGTCTTTTTTAGACACAATCAAGGAGGAGTTCTACCCAGTCAGAAAATATGATGACCAATACAACAAGTGGATAACTTTGCGCCACGAGAGAGACCAGACAATTCCCGAGTTTACCAACATGTTCATACCCTAGGCTTGAAACTTGGTATTAGAGACTTTGAATGACACTTAGTTATAACATACCACAGTGGCCTGCATAGGTACATTCAAATGAAGATGGATTTTTTAGACATATCCTCACTAGGTGAAGCTTATCGGTATGCCATCAAGATCGAGAAGAAGTTTAAGCAAAAGAATAAGCGGTATTTTGGGTTTGCAAATCAACAGCAGAAGCCTGGAAAAGGTGGCCCTAATTCACAAATAAAAGGACATATAAATGATGACCAAATCCCTAAGAACTAGCCCGAGTCGCAAGAAAATAAGGGTAACAGGAAATCAAAGAAGGACACTAGCAATTGTTGCAAATTACACAAGATCCCCTGGAACAACACTGATGAATGCTGCTCAAACAATCCTTGTTGGTCGAGACAAAATCCCCAGATTCAAACTCTAGCTCAGAATCTGATGTAGAGAAATAAAGGAGAAATAAGATCATTGACGTAGAACCTAGTGCCACCATTTCCACCGCAAAGGTCCAACTAGAAGAGTCAGAGGAGCTAGAGGAAGGGGAACGTTTCTTCCATTAAAAAATGTGGGTGCATGGGACTCTTCTACATTTAATTATTGATAGTGGTATCCATAAGAAACTCATATCGGTTGAGGTCGTCAAAATATTGAAGCTTCCGATGGTTCCACATCCCCAACCATACAACATCGCTTGGATGATCCATGGACGTGACATCTACGTTCGTCAACAATGCACCTTTCATATGGCATCAAGCCATTCAAATATGAGGTAATGTGTGATGTTTCCTCGCTTGAAGTTTGTGATGCTATTTTATGAAAACCATATATGTGGAAATGTCATGTTGTGTATGAATCTAGACCTAATAGTGTCATTATTACTTGGGAAAAAAACTCTACAGGATACCAGAGACACTTCCCAATACTGTAGTGTCCCTCATCACAACTAAGCAGTGCAAGAAGGTAATCTCCCAGACAAGGAAATTTTTCCTCTTCATGGTTCATTCTAAAAGTGAACAAAATATCACAGCGTCGACCTCCACACATAACTCCTATACGTAGCTGAAACATGTGGACAAGATCGTGAAAGCATACAAAGACATCTTCACCACACCTGCTGGGGTGCCAGTGCATTACCAATTCAAGCATTCCATTTATTTGATACGTGGTGCACCTTTACCTAACATGCAGTATACAAGCGTTTCCTCATGGAAAATGAAGAAATCAAACACCATATTCAATATTTAATCCAAAAGGGGCACATTCGACCTAGCTCCTCCCCTTGTGGGGGCCTAATTGTGTTGGTACAAAATAAAGATGGGACATGGTGACTCTGTATTGACTACTGAGCTCTAAACAAGATCATAGTCCAGAATCAGTATCCCATTCCCTAGATCAACAACCTTCTTGACCATCTCAAGGGTGCCAAATATTTCAACAAGATTGATTTGAAGTCTGGCTATCATCAATTTCCAATTGAGTAGAACAATGTCTGGAAGATTTCCTTCAAATATCGGGAAGGCCTTTTTGAGTGGTTGGTCATGCCTTTCAACTTGACTAATGATCCAACAACCTCCATGAGGATGATGGACGATATCCTATGGCCATTCACCAATTATTTTGTGGTCGTATATCTAGATGATATCCTCATCTACAACAGAACATGTGAGAAACATTTGCAACATATCCACCAGGTCCTAAACACCCAACGACAAAAAAAATTATATGCCAATCTAAAGAAGTGCTCATTTGGCATGGAGAGGGTTCAATATCTGGGATACATCTTGGGAGAACATGGTGTTCATGTGGATCCAACCAATATCCAAGGCATTCGTGATTGGCCAACCCCAACAACTCTCACAGAGCTTCACATCTTCCTAGGCCATGCCAACATCTATTGCTGGTTTGAATTTGCATGATCTTTATTAACCAATATTTATGTGAATGGTTCAACAATTAGCTTTTGAATAAAGACTTTAAAAAGGATTTAAAATGACACTTTCAAAGAGCACATAAGCATAAAGAATGCAAATTATTGAAGATGCAAACTATAATATGGGACAATAATTGATAACAAAGTTTGTCCAATGTGGACTACATCTCTGTGCCCCTTCTAGTGAGACCGATTTATTAGTCTTCAAAAAATGCTCTAGCAATTTACAAAGAATAGCTAGGAATCAACCCAAATATCAACTTAGTGTTCTTCTATTCTGGAGCAAAAAGAGACTTTAGCAGTAGATTCAAAAGGAAATTCTGATTCTTTGAAGTGTAAATATGGCTATACTTCGGTGTAGCTGAAGGGTTTTGTGAGCACTTTTTCTCCAGAGTACCTGGATGTAAAAAATGAAACTGGATTCAGACTCATTGCGAAAAATTGAGTCTTTTGAGTATAAACTTGATATAGTTTTGAGCTGGACCTCGGGATCCCCCCTCTGGAACATCCTCTAAGAATGCCTTCTGATCCATACAACCTTGAACTTCATGCACTCTAAAAACTCTCTCGGGATGCATGAATATCTGCCTTGGGATGCGTGCACAATGTGACCTCGGGATGCATACAGAATGTGACCTTAGGATGCGTTCCCAAACCATTATGCACTATATGAAAGCTGCCTCAGTTTTGTGCCCAAAATTGCCTTGGGAAAAGTGCCAATAATGAACCTCTATGTATTTGTTTCCATGCATAAACCCAACGTTCTACTCTGTCTTGGACCTAGAAATTTGTGCTTGGTTTTATAGGCCGTGGGCAACCCAACCATATCCGTATTTATTGGATTTAAGTTAAATAAATTTATTTCAAATTATTATTTCAAGTAACTCGTATTGCCTATTGGATAATGGTTTGGAGTATTAAAAGGGAGGTTGTGGGTTCAAATTCACAAACCTCTTCATTATGTACACATATGTAACAAATTACATATATAGTAATTCGTTGAACCAATTTTTCGAATCTTTGGCCTAGATGAACATTTCATGGCTGCCACATGGTAGCTTGCCATTGGTTCACATGGTCACCACATGGTAGGTTCCTATCGCATTGCATCAGCACATTCCACATCATCGTGCCACCTCAACACCTGCCACATCGTCATGCCATGTGGCATTCTGGTATTGGTCCATTTGGAGGTAAATTCAACCATTTTTAGGTGACATGTGTCAGCCTCTCATGCTTCCACATCACCATGATGATGTCATCATGATGTAATCTCTTCCAAGTCAGCTGTACGATCATTCCACATGGCATCCTGTGGGCCTGCCACATGGCACCCCCTTTTTCCATTTTTACTTGTTTTGCCGAAAATTCAGAATGCAACAACGTTTGCATCTAGAGTCCATTTTTGATGAAACAAGCATTTCTGGAAAGATCTTGGTGACCCTTACGCAATTGTATACTTCTGTTCAACATTCAAAGACTTTAAAATTTGGTCATTTTGGGAGATCCACCCAGATCAAACCTCCCCACTGGAAGCTTTTGGACCACCAAAAGCATGAAATTATTCAAAAAAAATGTGAGGGTACATATCCCTCACCTTTCCGATATCTATCCATAGATATTTATTTGGATTCATTCCTTTCAGACCCACACAAAGATATTCCACATCTCCTCTTCATGAGTCCTTATTCTTCTATCAAGAATGATGTATTTCTACAACTCATCAAGATATTCAAGTGAAAAATATTCAATAGAAGGAACATGAATAATATCCTCTTGATCCATGATCATTGGAGGCTCATACAACTTTAAGTTTTCCACATTCACTATGGAATACATCTACATGTATGGAGGAAAATCTAACCGGAAAGCATCGGTTACCAACTTTGTCCAAAATTGTGAAGGGTCCATACTTGAATGGTTTAAGCTTTTTACCTTCACCTTTAAGTCGGTCTTTGATGATATGAATCCAAACTTGATCACCAAATTGAAAATAATGATCCACTCAATTCTTTTCATGCCTCGTCTTGTACTTGGTCTGGCTCTTTCACAATTGTTCCTGTACTGCACGGTGTACCAACTGGATCTACTGGATGAACTTCAAGGCTTGGTCTGCATCAACTTGTCTATACTACACATAATATTTCCCATAAAAAAAGTCTAAAGGAGACTTTGACAAGTATCCAAAACATGTCTCAAATAGATACCTCTTTGTAGAAGAGTGGATGGCTTGGTTGTAGGCATGCTGCACATAATGAAACTGTTCATCCCAAAGTTTAGGATGCTTGGAACAATATCCTCGGAGTAGATGTACCAATGTGCATTTGATTACTTCAGTCTGACCATCGGTTTGTGGATGGAAGACAATGCTCTTCTTCAACTTAGTGTCCATAAGTTCCCACAAGGTTGACCAAAACTTCCCAAGGAAGCGAGTGTCCCAATCAGATACAATAGAAGTGGGTAACCCAAAGTGGACCCAAACATGCTGGAAGAAAAACTGAGCAATCAACTTTGTAGTGACCTAATTTTTACAAGGAATTAATATGCACATTTTACTGAACCTCTCCACTACCACATACAAGTAATCATGACCTTTTCCAGACATAGGTAAACCTCTTACAAAATCCATTGACACACTTTCCCATGGATGAGAAGGTACAGGGAGTGGAGTGTACAAGCCCAATTTTCTATTGCTTGGCTTACTTGTAGCACATATAACACATCCCTTTACATATTTGGATACAGTTTCATTCATCCGAGGCCAATAAAAATACCTCTGAATCTGAGCTACTGTCTTGCCTACACTAAAGTGACCAAATATAAGAGAAGTATGAGCTTCTCTGATTACATGAACTCTTTCACTCCGTGGAATGCAAATTTTTCCAAGATGATATAATAACTTATCATGAACATGATAATCCAATTCTTTAGTTTGCGTGCCATGCATTAAAGATTCATAAACATCCTTGAAGTCGCCATCCTGTGCATATTGTTCAATGTAACTTTCATGAGCCAAAGGAATATTTTGCAAGATGACTAATGCATTGATTGGAGGTCTTGATAACATGACCAAGTGAAATTGTTGTAAGAATCCCATCCATTTAAAGTGGCTTGATTGCTGTAGCTTAGTTTGTGATTGAAGATATTGTAATGGTTGATGATCAATGTGTATTATTGTTTCTTTACCCATTAGATAATGTTTCCACTTCTTCACACTTTATACCAATGCATACAACTCTTTATCATATGTGGTATATTTAGCTATTGATTTAGGAAATATTTCATAATGATAGCATATAGGTTTCTTATGTTGCATTAAGACTGCCCCCATGGCATAGCCACTAGCATCCATCTCAATCTCAAATGACTGCTGTAAATATGGGAATGCAAGTATTGGATCTGTGCTGATCTTTTCTTTCAATGTGTCGAAGGCCTTCTGTTGTTTTCCTCCCCACCGAAAGACCCGTTTCACACTTGTCAAAGCATGTAAAGGAGAAGCAATATCTGAGAATTTAGCAATGAACTTCCTCTAGTATTGGGTTTCCGCCAGGAATCTCCTAACTTCTGTTACATTTGTATTGGGCCAATTTTGAATGAATTCAACTTTAGAGGGATCAATCCTCTGTTCACCACCCCCTACAATATGGCCTAAGAAAACCAAATATGTCTTTCCAAACTCACATTTGGACATCTTCAAATACAATTTCTCCTTTTCTAAGACATCTAGGACTTGCTTAACATGCTTTACATGATCCTACCAAGTTCGATTGAATATGAGGATGTCATTCATAACCCACATGAAGGTAGCAAGAGCATTACAAAGCCCAAAGCGAATAACCAACCATTCATATAAACCTTGTTTAGTTTTGAAAGCAGTTTTCCAAATATCATTTTCATGGATTATGATATGATGGTGACCACTTCTCAAGTCTAACTTAGTGAAATATTTTTCATTCTTTAACTAATCCAAAATATCATCAATACGAGGAAGAGGATATCGATTCTTTACCGCGATTCTATTCAAAGCTCTGTAATCCACACACATTTTCCATTTACCATCCTTCTTTGGTAGCAAAACAATTGGTGAACCACATGGAGAGGAAATTGGTCGAATGTCCACCCTCTTGTGTAACTATTGAACCTACTTCTTTATTTCTGCATTCTTGATCACTAAATACCGATACATACCAATATTCAGAAGAGGAGTATCTTGATGCAAATGGATCTCATGTTGTATTTATCTTTCAGGAGCTAATCCTTTAGGTTCTTGGAATACTACATCATACTTAACAACAACCTTAACCAATTCATCTTTAAGGTTAGGATCACAACCTTTAAAAGCATCATTCTTATCAACATCCCTATCTTTAACAACCATGAGAACAAAACTCTTACTATCATTTACTAATATCTTCATTTGACTTGTAGAAACCAAAGATAAGTTAGTTTTTTAATGGTGAGCTCGAATAATGTACTGCACACCATCCTTGGTTAATTGGTACGTTTTCTCTTCTCTATAAAATAATGCTTTCATGGCATAAAAATAAGGGCTATCTAAAACAATACCACATTTATGCAACAGGACCACATCTAATTCAACTTCATCCACAAATCCAGAAGTGATTGCAAACTTGAGTCAACACTATTTAGAAACTTGAAGTTGTGCATTTTCACAAACCCATCCAAGTGGATATGGTTTGGGATGGGGTTTTGTTTCTAAACCAATATTTTTAACTATCTCTTATGAGATCAAGTTAGCTTGTGATCTACTATCAAATAAAGTATCAATTTTAGTATATTCTTAGAAATCACCCTTATGTGGAATAACTCACTCCTTTTCTTTTCATCATGAATAGGTTCAACTTTTGAAACATAAATCGAAGGATTTTTAACTTGTAATCCCATGGCTATAATTTTGGTCTTGTCTCCAGAGTTTGATCCCAAATCAAGCTAAAGAGTGGCGGCAGTCTTCTGATCTTCCTTCTTTTTCCGAAACTTTTCTGGCTTAAGCTTTGGGTGAAGCTTCCAACATTTGGATACATCATGACCCTTTTTCTGACAATGTGTGCATGTGGGACTATCTTAATCTCTTCCTTTCTTCACGGTAGCTGTGTGCTTACCTTTCCATTTACCTTTGAAATTGTTTCCACCTGGTTTGAAAGAATTCTTGGAAAAGTGATCAGAGGGACTCTTCCCCTTAGATTTGATATGGGTGGCTTGAACACACACTTCATCCAAGTTAGTCAGATTGAACATAAGAATTGTATGTATTAAGTTACTATGCAATCCTCCTATGTATTTAAGAAGTGTCTCTTGAGTATAGATAGGTATACCAAGTACTAATTCCCTTGTTCTAAATTCTTGTGTGTATTCTTGCACGTTCTTACCCTTACCTTGTCTGAAACTCATACCATGAGGAAATAATTTTACCTGTTGTAATAAGGTCCTCTTGAGTTTTTCTCTCCCACTAGATGAGAGAAGTGCCTCCAAGCCAGAGGGTGGTCAACTGTATTTTTGCTTCATCACCTACAAGTTTATGGATCCTGCAATATACTTCAATTTGTCTTATCTAGTTATCCAATTTTTTAGCGTTAAGTTCTCTGTTAAACATGGGTAAATCAAATTTTACATCAAGATTTAATAATGGCACATTAGCAACATCTTTCTGATGACCTTTGGAATTATTGGAATGATTAGAAGAAGCATAATCAAAACTTGAATATGAACTAGAATGTGAGGATGGAGGTTCAGGAGGGCCTCCTCCATTTCCCTGATTCGCTGAAGTATTACCTTCATCTTTTGCTTTCTTCCTTTCCATCTTTTATAATATCTCTTGATAATATGCAAAACAATTCTCAACCATATCTGACATCCTATAGAAGGCTTTATGGAAATCATTATCATGCTCTGAACATGCATCATCCTCTTCCATTACCCCCCTCGAATGGTATGTTCAATTTCTGGATCAAAAGACACAAGCTCTCCTTCACCTGCTTTAAGCTTGTCTCTAGTAATCATTCATACACTCACAAATCTATGGTTAAGTAGGTTCTAATACCAAACATGATTAGAATTTCCAAGATCTTTATTAACCAAGATTTATGTGAATGCTTCAACAATTAGATTTTGAAGAAAGACTTTAAAATGACAATTTCAAAGAACACATAAGCATAAAGAATGCAAATGATTGAAGATGAAAACCATAATATGGGACATCAGCTAATAACTAAGTTTGTCCAATGTGGACTATGTTTCAAGGCCCCTTCTAGTGAGACCTATTTATTAGTATTCAAAAAATGCTTTAGCAATTTACAAAGAATAGCTAGGAATCACCCCAAATATCACCTTAGTGTTCTGCGGTTCTGGAGCAGAAAAAAACTTTAGTAGCAGATTTAGAAGGAAATTCCGATTCTTTGAAGTGTAAACATGGCTATACCTCGGTGTAGTTGAAGGTTTCAGTGAGTACTTTTTTTCTAGAGTGCATGGATAAAAAAACTGAAACTGGATTCATACTCCTTGTGAAAAATCAAGTATTTTGAGTATAAACCCAATATAGTTTTGACCTGGACCTCGGGATCCCCCCTCTAGCACAACCTCCATGACTACCTCTGATCTGTACAGTCCATACGGCATCAGACTATGTTCACTTTGAAAAATGTCTTGGGATGTGTGCACACCGTGACCTCGGGATGCATGCCCAAACCACTATGCACTATGCGAAAATCACCTCGGTTTCCATGCCCAAAACCACCTTGGTAAACATGCCAAGTTTGAACCTCTTTGTCTTGGTTTTTGTGCATAAACCAACGTTCAAATCAGTCCCGGACCTCGAAATTTGTGCCTGGTTTTATAGGTCGTGGGCATGCCAGCCATGATCCGTATTTATTGGCTTTAAGTTAAATAAATTTATTTTGAATTACTATTTGAAGTAATTCGTATGGCCTATTGGCTAAGGGTTTGGAGTATTAAAAGAGAGGTTGTGGGTTTAAATCCCGCAAACCTCTCCATTATGTACACATATGTAACAAATTACTAAACATATATAGTAATTTGATATAGTAATTTGTTGAACCAATTTTTCGAATCTTAGGCCTACATGAACATTTTGTGGCTGCCACATGGCAGCTTGCCATTGGTCCACATGGTCACCACATGTTAGCTTCCCATTGCACCATGTCATCACATTCCACATCATCGTGCCACCTCAACACTTGCCACATCATCATACCATGTGGCATTATGGTATTGGTCCATTTGGAGGTCAATTCAAACATTTTTAGGTGACACATGTCAGCCTCTCATGCTACCACATAACCATGCTGATGTCAACATGATGTCATCTTTTCCATGTCAACTATACGATCATGCCGTGTGGCAGGCTGTGGGCCTACCATGTGGCACCCCCTTTTTCCATTTTTACTTGTTTTTCCAAAAATTCAGAATGCAATAACTATTGCATACAAAGTTCGTTTTTGATGAAACGAACATTGCCGAAAATATCTCAGGGAGACCTACACAAGTGTATACTTCTGTTCAACATTTCAAGACCTTAAAATTTGGTCATTTTGGGATATCCACTTGGAATAATCGTAGAGTTGTGTTGGGTTTCTCTAATATTGCTTGGTCCCTTAGCCAAGTTGTTGGTTGTGGAGCTAGATCTTCCATTCTCATAGATTTTGATTCAGCCGTGTTTGAACCCCAAGTTTGGTTATGATCCCGACATGATCCCCAGGGGGTTCGGGGGCAATGCCCCCGAGAAAAGTTTTTGGGGTTGTTTTCTCCAACAGTTTTCGGGCCCATGGTTTTGGGTATCCCGTGGTATTTTCCCATTGTATTTCCCTTATAAAAGAAAGATATTGTAATATGGCTAGGGTTGATGTATTAGGTTTTATGCATTGTAAATATCTCTGAGATCAAGAAGAGAGATTGTGAGACAGTGAAGAGGAAGTGTAGAGGCTGTGCTGTAGGTTGTATCCCTTCACTTTGCTGGATGATATAATAGAAAGGACTGGCAACTTCAGTGTGGATGTAGCCCATCTTGGGTGAACCATAACATATCTGTGTCTCTCTTGTAATGTGTATGTGTGATTATATTTGCATTTTTGTTTATTGTTATTGCTCTGCGATCCTGTTTTTCTAACATAAGTGACCAAAGGGGGATCTAAGGCCAAATTCGTCTAGTCCAAACCACATCAACAAGCATTTGAGGAGCTGAAGCAATGCTTATGTTTGTCTCCCTTCCTTGCCTTTACAAATCTACAATAGCCCTTTGAGATTGAGACAGATGCTTCAGACTATGTTGTTGGTGCAGTCCTCACTCAGCATGGCCATCTAGTGGCATATCACAGTGAGACACTTTCAGATACAGCTCGTAAGTACCCTACCTATGAAAGGGAAAGGCATTCCATTGTCCAATCCTACCGCCAGTGGAAGCATTATATCCTTGGAAAATGAATGGTTATCCACATTGATCACAAGCCCCTACAGTTCATGCAAACCCAAGGAAAGTTACAGAATGACCGCCACCAGAAGTGGTCCACTTATTTGCAGCAATTCCACCTGAACATTAAATATAATAAGGGCATCACTAATTGAGTAGCCGACTCCCTCAGTCGACCTCCAATAGCAACATTAACCACAATGCTCAATTATTGTGGCCATGAGACCTCCAGGTGGCCTCAACTATATAGCAGTGATCCTGAGTTTTCTCCCATCTATCAATCCCTATGTGCAGGCACATCCGTGGTAGAATTTCATCTCCATGAAGGATTTATATGCCACCTACTCCATCTCTGTAGTCCTTCAAGCAAGCGTGCGAAGATGATTTGGGAAGTGCATTACAGTCGGGTGGTAGGGAACTTTAACACCGAAAATATAGTGGCCATATTGCAGAAGCATTTTTATTAGATCAAGATCCAACAAAATGTCAACCGATACATCAGATCCTGCACTACCTGCGCCATTGTGAAACTTGCCATCAAAAAGAAAGGATTGTACACTCCTATGCCCACTCCTAATGGGCCATGGGAATCCATCTCCAAGGATTACATGTCTAGACTACCTTCGGAACCAAGCATGGTAATGAATGTGTGTTTGTTGATGTGGATCGCTTCTCTAATATGGCCATTCTGATAGCTTGCAAGAAGAACATATCTATTGAAGCCACTGCTAAGCCCTTCTTCGAGTATGTTTGGGTTCATTTCGGGCTGCCACAAACTATAATTTCAGATTGGGACAATAGGTTCTTAAGCACTTTTTGGTCCACCCTATGGTCATTGATGGATACCAAGCTCACCAAATCGACTGCCTTCCACCCCCAAACCGATGGGAAAATATAGGTAGTCAACAGGATGATTGTGCATATTCTGAGAGTGTACAATTCTAAAAATACCTGCACATAGTATGAGAGCCTTCCTATGTTCAACATAGCTATCATAGATCCCTTCATAGCTCTACCATCCACAATCCTTTTCAAGTGTGCCTGGGGTTCCAACCACTGGCCCCAATTGATGTAGCTTTGCTCATTGCATCCACATGGGAGGAATATTTCCATGTTAAGACTGAGGCTGATAAGGCCACCATATTTGTTGAACGAATCCAACAAATCCACCAATAGGTCCATGATATTTTGGAAAGGCCAATACTAAGTACAAGCAGCGACATGACAAACATTGGGTTCCACACAAGTTCTAGGTGGGTGATAAGGTTTGGTTGAATTTGCAGAAAGAGAGGCTCACAGGACCCCATCGCAAGCTTCACCGACTTTTATATGGGTCGTATTCCATAACCAAGGAATTTGGTGACAATTCCTTCGAACTAATCATTCCTCCATTCCTTGGCCTGCACCCAGTATTCAATGTGGAGCTCCTTCGCCCATATTTTCCACTATTGTTGGACACCTCAGAGGTGGCAGCGCAATTGCCACCTAAAAATATTAATCTGGAATACATGGAACATGAAACTATTTATTAGATCATGGACATACATGTTAAGGGAACTCACTAATAGAAGATCCAACTATATCGGATTGTCAAAGCAGGGTAACTACTCCACCAAGGCAGGTGGCTCATCGGGAGTCAAGTTGAGCAGAAGTTTCCCCATTTGATGGGAGAACTCAATGCAATGGAGACCATTGCTTCCTAAGGGGGAGGATTGATCCAGATGGATATAGGTGGCCATCTACCTATTCCATAGGCTCAAAACTGTTTTCCACTTTGGCAATTTTCTAGTAAATTTTCTTTAGTTTTTCAGGTCTTGAACTTTCGGGGCCGTTTTGAGGCCCTAAACGATGTTTTTTGGGTTCTTAGTGACTCAGACAATAGCTATTGACTTTAGTATGTGTCTGTTTCGGTTTTTTACTCCTCGGATAGATTTTTGCAATGGTATACAAATGAAGATTGTATACAAAAGTTATGACCCCGAGAAGTTGACTATTCAACTAACCACTTTGGGGCTGCAAACTTTATGATGGTTCATCTCCTAGGGTTTGTTTTTTGGATGTTTAGGGTTCTTTCCCTCATGTTTATGATAATTAGGCCATTTTGGCCTCAATTTGTATTCATCTTGTCACGAATGAGCGTAGTTGCCACATCTCTTCTCAGATATATAACTATCACCATTCTAGTTGCTTTTATTTTACAGTTTGTTATGTTTCATTATTTAATAGAATTTGAGTTTACTGTATTTCTGTGTTTCTTTCCATATATTTGTGTATGTGAGTATATATATATATATATGCTATTACATTTAATTCTCACATAAATCCGGATCAGTTTCATTTATAAAATGTTTATTTCGACAAAATTAATTTTTTTTATTTAAAATAGTTTAATGAAATTTGTATACCAAATTAATTTTATTTAAAAATAAAGAGTAAGAATATAAGTGTAAATTAACTATGACTTCTTCAACATATAAGAAGTAATAGTAATTCGAAAAAAAAAAAATATTTATTGATTTACACATATAGCTTGAGGTACTTACTCGATAAATGTATAAAGCAGATGTCTATGTTAATGTGTTTGAGTATTTCCTAAATGATATGATCAATATAATAAAATTGGTACAAATATAAATGAAAAGGAATAGTAAAATATATAACTAAAACATCTAGTGGTATTAAAATTTATATAAATTTTAAATCATAAGTTATTCTAGCTTCATGGCTTAAATGTATGTATTTTTAAGGTTGATTAAGTGTGAATTCAATGTTCATTCAAATGATTATGTGGAACAATAAGAAAAAATGTTTAAAATGATTTCAATGTTTTTGTGTGTCATTACTTTCTTTGTCTTTATCTCAAAAAATGTTTTCTTTATATGAAAAAATACATGAGTTGAAGAATCAATAATGTTACCACTGTCTTGTCATGGTAAAGTTAGAAATAGTATGAGTTCATTGGATGCTATTATTTTAATTCCACCCTTATATTAAAAATTAAAAGTTAGTGAAGACTTTGAATTTCAAATGAATACAACTTATGGCTATAGAAACATATAACATGTAAATATCATAATGTTATAAAACATGATAGGTAACTCATACTCATTGTTATTCACATTAAAAAAATGTTGCTCTACATTCAATACGCTATAAATGCATTCAATATACAATCTACTTCCATTACACTATAAAAAAACCATTAATCATAATTTTATATCCAATACATGAAATAAATGTGTGAACGCCCAAGATTGGATCCAACCACAAATAAATGATAGTTAATTTTTCATATTCAACATCATAAAATGAAGAAAAAAAATCATCAAGCATAAAACTAAAACTTGATTCAATAGCATTTATCAAATTTGTTATATTGGATTCCCAAGGCTTAGTACCATATTGAATTAGGGAAATTTGAGATATATTTTTATCCAATTTGGAATTGGGTTAACTCCTCCTTCTATGTGGTATTGGTGTTTGGAGAGATAAACTAAGTTAAAATATGGGTAGTGTAAATGCCTCTTCTTTATTTGTAAAATCAGAATTATTTCTAAGATGTTGTAGGCTAGCTACATTTCCTATGTCTTTTGTTAGGTTTCAAATAAAACTTATTTCTATATATTAGAGAGAATTTTGAGATCCCTTTTATGTGCAAAATATGGTGGTGAGAGGGTAGTTCCCTTAATGAATTTGTGTGCTTGCACTCTCCTGAAATCATAGGGTGGTTTGTTGTTGATTGATGTTTTTATATAAGAGGAAATTTTGGAAGTTAAATGGTTTGTTTGGTGCATTGATGGAAATGGTACATGGAATTCTCTTCTATTTCAGTGGTTGATGTTGGAAAAACACTTTTGCACTCTCCAATTGTGCTTTGATTTATATAACATCATTTAAACCTCACATAAGTTCAAAATTCAAGGATATTTCATCCTGAAAAGTCAATGGAAGACATGAAAACAAGTAGCCAAATAGATTTCATGGATGGTTTTGGGTAATAGAAGAGGATGAGATCTTTATTTTTTCTTAATAGATGGTTGGAAAGTTCAAGATAAATGTTTTGGTATATTTTTCACATGTTTGAAACATAAATATTTTATAAAAAGGAAATATTTATTCAAAGAGAGCATTGGGATTTAGAGAATAGGGAATGGATTGAATGGATGAGTTTATTCTACATAAATATTTGTTACCTATTGATCGTGTAGTCATTAGAGATATTCAAATATTTCTCTAGTAGATGGGATTTTGAGGATGACTAATACCATGATAAGAACTAGAATGATAAGACTAGCATTACACCCATGATAAGTTTATTAATAAATATAGAAACAATAACTTCCTATGTAGAAGAAGACACTTTGTAGAATTTATTGAATTCATGACGATATCCTATATTTCATTATGAAAGAGATTGCAACCTTCATCTCCTCTATCTCATCCATAACACTCACATAAACAAAAAATAGAGAAATAAAACTTGATCAATTAAATAATAACAATAATAAAATAATTCACAAACATTTATGTGTACGCACATTATATATAAACTATCATAATAACAATATATTATTATTGTAAACACGCATAAATGCATCGTCACCTTGAACTTATTAAGTATGGAATGGATCAAATCTTTCAAAGTGCAAACATTTCCTTTGTCTAAAAAAAGATTATATTTTAAATTTCTCCAAAATGATTTATAAGTCCAATATTAAAATAGATCTATATTGATTGTAATCAATAACACTATAAATTTATATAAATATAACATGAATATGTTAAAAGATTCACCTTTACCATTTTTAGAAATATTGGCATAAGTTGAACATATATATATATAAAATGAATTGTAATGAAATGTTAAAATATATACAAATATTAAGTGGGTATTTTTTTTGCCATATAATTATGTGGTAAGTCTAGACACTTAGTATGAGAAGATTGGGCTTCAAAATTTCATTGGACACCATTTTGTGGGAAAATGAATTATTGTTTAACATGGAATATTAGATTGAATGATTTAAAATTTAAAAGCAAGCATAATAAAATGCCCATCAATTATAGACTCCCATAATAAAATGCCATGACCATAACATAAATGTTGTAATAAAACATGTAGATATCCATATTCATTTCCACCAACTATATTATCTTCCTTGCTTGACATTATAACATTGTTGTTATGAAAAACATGTTTTGATCTCAGATCGTGTCTTAGTACAAATCACCAATCCCTATCCAACACATTCAGGTAAAATAACACTTAGTTGTAGTGTTTTGGGTAAACATAAGGCTCCTTTTCATACCACATCTTTTTAGAGTTGATGCATATTATCCCACTATCACAATATTCCTTTACATTATTCTGATTAAAAGTATCCCACCACTTGCTCCTCAAAATAACACATTGGAAAGATGAGAAGTCCACTTGCATGATCTCTTCTATCTTTCTGATGTAATGTAGCTTCCCCTCTATTATGTTCTAATAATGATGGCTAGCAGGTTTATATTGGTTGAAATAAACCTCCATTCCATAGTCAAATGTTACGCGTACATCATCGGTATCCTCAGATTGAAAAGGATGCCCATACTACCCACATAGATGAGAACACATGCACCTAAAAAAATGTGAAGAGTGGACTTTGCCATATGTTTAGTAAGACGAGCATTATTAAAAACATAATACATGTTATAATTCAAACGTGCATTATAAAATGAAAAATGTACATAGAGAGATTATTACAAAGTTTTTGCACCCAATCCCTATGTTTAGTGCATCCTCTTCACCACGTGGGTAACAGATGGACACACCATATTTCTCCCTGATTTGGTAAGCCCACAACTATTGTGACATATCGTTGGCATATTTTCTTTTAAATAATTGTGATAAGGGATTCTTCTACCGTTAAACCATCTAAATTATTTCTTGAAACTATCCCATTTCCTTCTCTTCTCTTCATACTATGTGACCCATGGTTGAGTTACCTCCGCATTTTAAAGAACAAATTTATTGATGGCATCAATACCTGCATTCGTTGATGTATTCATGAAATGAAAATGATTAGTATGAGATTAAATATATATTACCAATTTCATTGGAAATAATAGCTCTACAGAAAATTGACAAAATATATGTGACTTAATCTTTATCATATGCCTTTTTCCATTCATTTGGATTAGGACCCATTACCTTTTTTCATCATCTCATTGGTCATCCCAAACCACTCTGCTTGTTGTGTCATTAATTTTCTTGATGTATATTTCACTAGTGTATTAGAATGTCTCATATACTATGTACCCCTCTGCTATAGATTCCCTAGGTTTTACCCTCTATCTAAAAAAACCCTTCAAATTTTTCATGTACCTCTCTAAGAAGAACATCCAACAACATGAGACCACCCCAACTAATTCAACCTCATAAGGTAGGTGCATTATAATATGGACCTATAAGTCCATGAAACTTGTGGGAATCTCCTTCTCAAACATACAAACAATCATGGATATCTCTCGATGCCAACATGGGATGATAGCCATGTGAATCTCCTTTGATGTAATCCAATGTACAAGTGCCGATAATTTAGATATGGATCATCGTAGATCCTAAGGGAAGCTATAATTCACACAACCATGAAAGATAAAAGGATAATGACACTAAAAAATAAATACATAAGAAATTAATTGGCATAAAACTACGAATGCATAGCATATTATAACCTAAACTGCAAAAAAAGAAGCATGCAATTGACATACATACCCTTAGAAGGTTTAGATGGTAATGTGATTTCAACCTCGACAATTATTCTTCTACTATGAATCAACATATAGAATGAAGGTGTCTTCACACTCAATATAACATCCTTTTCCAAAGAAAGATAATCTTTCTTCAAAATCCATGGGACATCACCTTCTCTAAAAGACCAACAAGTTCTGACCTCTCCTCTACTTTCATTTCTTGGCCATGTTTCTTTTTAGTACTTGAAGAAATAAGATCTCTCCTAATATATAATGTTTCTTTTTTTTAGATGATATGTGCCTCCATAAAGAAGATGAAACATTTTTGAATATATGCATGGGATAAAATAAGCGAGCAATCTTAATATGCTCTCAATATGGAAGCTTCAAAAACACATATTTTCTTTTCACCCCAATGGGAATTTTATCGACATAAGTGTCAAAAAATTCAAGATCATTGAAAATAGGTTCCCCATTTGAATTGAAAAATTCTTTAATTTATGTTTCCTTCTCTGTGTCATATGCCCTAATCTAGTTTGTTGGTGTCATTATGTTAGGTCTTCGGGTTCTCTTTGGTTTACCATTGAAAGGAGATGATTCTCTTCTATAAGGGTGGCCTTCTGGGAGGAACATCTTGGAGCAATCATACACAATATTTGATAGATGGTTGGACCACCTAGCCTTTATTGAAGGCCCACAACATTTACATCCATGATACCCTTTTGTTACAAGACCCCAAATGTTATTGTATATTAAACACAATAGCACCAAAGAAGGTGGTTGCACAAAATTAAGTTTGTGAAATAACACTACAGATATAAGTAAACCAATCGACATGCTTACCAGATCAAACTCCTAGTCCTTAATAATCATGCGTATTGTATTCACATATGCCATATAATATACAAGACCTCTCTATTGAGATGGGTCTTGATACATTGTATACCTGTAACCCTTCCTATCATTACTTGAATTCGTTGTTGGAGGTAGACATCCATATTATTCACTTGTCACTAGTAAAAAATGAGAAATTAGTGACTAAAGTTCACATATAAACGGCTATTTTTTAGTCGGCGACTAATAGTAGCTAATTTCCACTATCTTATAGCTCGACTAACTTAGTCATATTTAATTTAGTCATTAATAGTTTCCTTATTTAGTCGTATATTTGGTCATTGATTTAGTCATTAATTGCCACAATTAATGACTAAATCAATGACTAAATATACTACTAACTAAGGAAACTATTAATGACTAAAATAAATACGACTAAGTTAGTGGAGCTATAAGATAGTGGAAATTCGCTGCTAATAGTCGTTTATATGCGAATTTTAGTCACAAATTTATCATTTGTAGTAGTCATTTATTGTTATTAATTGGTCATTTATTTAGTAATTGATTGTGGTTAACTAGTCATTAAATGTAGTTAACTGGTCATTTTTGTAGTCATCGATCATTGTTAATTGGCTATTTATTTAGTCATTGATTGTTTTTAACTGGTCATTTAATTAGTCATTGATTTTTGTAAATAGGGCACAGAGGAATCGAACCACCAACCTCTTACCTTTAAGGCAAGTGCTCTTCCATTGAGCTAGCACCCTTAAATAGAATAATCAAAGTTAATGGAGTAAGAAGCAAAATCATGCGAGCTATTGAAACATTATAGTGCTTGAAGCTAATTATGTTGCATAAGTATTGACATAATCAGGTTGCCCATTAGTCGCCTTGACAGAATACACAATTGAATCCCACCAAGGCTTTGTATTTGGGGTGTTAAATACTTCTTTTCTATGCAAAGGGGACCTTTTTGTACATTTTCAAAAGGGACATTGGGTTTTATTTTGAAAAAATATACATTGCTAAGTAAACCAAATAGCTAGCAAATCAAATATTATCCTGATCACACCGAATTCTGAAGTTCCATTCAAAGCCTTCAATATTGTTGCTCATACACATAAGATATGATTTGTTGGTCATAAGGTAAGTCCACATTGGCATGTAAAATACCCTCTAAAAATCTGAACTTGAAGTTGTTATGAGTTTAATAGTAAAATCGGAGTTTAATAGTGCACATATATTATTGAACTATCATGGAAAATTTTAAGTTTGGATATTATTAGCTGTGTCATTCCAGCATGGTGGTAGGATTTTTTTTTAACCTATGGTAAGATTCAATATGCTAAAATAGATAACAGCAGTATTCAATTCAATTTCACAACAATAGCATATACAGGATCACTGAAAAAATACAATCACAAGATATACACAAATTTATCCTGGGAAACCTCTAGGGAAAGAAAAACCAGCAAAAATTCCTCAATATAGATGATCAAAAGTACAAAGACAAAACCCCAAAAAAGTGCTCCTTCTCCTTGCAGATCTCTCTCTCTCTCTCTCTCTCTCTCTCTCTCTCTCTCTCTCTCTCTCTCTTCTATGCAAATTACACAAGTGAGTGTGTGTCCAAATGAGGAGCACATCACTCCTATTTATACTTTATCTTTCACTTGACCTTTTCACTTAACATGTCGGCCCCAACTAACCTTGACTGGGCCGACTCCTATAGGAGACTCAATAACCCTAATACAAATGACTATAGGGAGATCTAATGCCCCGAATTACAAAGGAGGATTTACCTCAATGAATTTACATGACCAAATACAATAATAACATCCCGATGGAGGAATAAAACATCTCCGAATAAATTACAATAATAACATACAATAGAATATTCTTCGAAGTTACAATATTTCAACAATGACAACATTAAAAGGATCTTCTTCCCATTCCTTTTGATCATGATTAATTCATTCCATGAGATGAAATTCCTTGGCTCTATGACTCGATGCAATCATTTGCTCCCATACCATAATAAAATTCCATGCCCTTTCAATGGCATATTATGTACCCATGAAATTTCCTGAATACACTCTTGGGACTCCAAAAGTGGAACATTCAGTTTATAAGGCAAGGTAAATGCAAATCCAAAATTACCCTCAGTAAACACATAAGTGTAAATGGGTAAATGATCTAAAGCACTTAAGCATCTTTTTACTGAAACAACCAACCGAGACTAATTGGTAAAGGTGGCCTTGTGCAAGTTCATGTAGACTATATCCAAGTGTGCATGAACCTTAGACAGGCATTTTCCCAATTGGATGAAGTACATCGTCCACCAATCTCCAAAGATTTCGTTTTTCTGTATTATTGTTTGGTATGCCGTAGAACAAGTTAGTCTTGCTTTATCTTTTAGCAAAAGCATAATTAACAAAGAAAAAAAATTCTGCACAAGATTAGACGAAGTACACCATCCACCTATCCCCAGAGATTTATTTTTTTGTATTATTGTTTGGTATTCCGTAGAAACAGATATGGTTGATTTATAAGCTATTATTGTTTGGTATTCCATAGAACAAGCTATTTTAGCAAAAGCATAATTAACGAAGAACAAATTTCCACACACCAACAGGTTTCAAGTTTGGGAATGACCCTCTTCTTCCCTGTATAATTTCCCTTGTGTAAACAAAAAATAATCTTCTAAATGTCTTAACCTTTCAAGTTCTGAATACTCAATCTAGTAAGATCTTAGCTACTTCATAGACCAAGAATTTCTAGCATGTTAGCTAGGTGAGTATGTGAGCAATAAGAAAAAATAAAATGTATCCCAATTATTAGGGAAGTTCGGTGTTTTGTAATTGGGAATTAGTTCAAGCCCATTTCCCTACAACCAACACCAAAATATTGGACATCCAAAAATGTCTCCCAAGAAAAACAGTCACCTTGTCTATTCTATAATAAGTTCACAATTCACTTTGAGCAACCCATATAAAGTTATTTTATGTTTTTGTATTCTTTGAAACCATTATTAACAAAAATACATCACTCATATTATTTATGCTTGTCTTGCACCTACCGTTATGTAAACTTAATTCTTAGAACAATCACAATTTGTAGGCAACAATATCACTAGATTAAATTCCAAACCTGTGTACTATGAACCTGGTAAATACTTTTTTATAAAACACTTTTTTTCCACCATGATATAGAAGTTAATGTGGTTTCTGATAGTAAGCTTTATAATCCAATATCTACTACAAATCAAAAGATAGTTCTGCATGTTAAGTTCATCTTAGCTAGTAATTTGCAGCACTGCCTTATGTTTTGAATTTAGTTGTATTTTTAAGGGGCAATGTAAATATTATTCCAGGACATAAAACTAGCTTACCTCTCGATAACGGACCTTTGCAAAGATTAACTATCAATATAAAGTACAAATTTGAACAAAAATGTCAACAAGAGACAAAAGTACTACCATCGATGCATGAGCTCTGAATGATGAAACAACGGAACCTTCCGCCAGATCCCAAAAAAAATATGCGACCATCCTCAGATCCACAAACAACATGCACATCTGTATTCGTGAGGAAACTATCCATTTTTTTAACCTGTGTTTTGGGTTCTTGACTTTCAATGCTTGTTTGAAACGATGGTCATCCTGTCAAAGAGAAAGAAGCATTAGAAAAAGATGCTTAAGATATGCAAGACAAAACTAAAATTTTAATACAATATCCAACATAATTTTACTATTTCAAGTTTTCCTTTGACCATAATTAAGCTACCAGAATCAGAAAATACAAGCTATGTCATGCCCTATAAGCACTTAGATCAAAATATACCAGCCTAGATCCAAATCCTAGGCTCTATCAAGCACAGAGAGGGATCAAATCTCTCGAGGTGCAAACCTCTCCTTAGGCATTGCACTCAAAAAGGGGTTTTCACTTCGAGAGATTTGATCCCTCTCGGTGCTTGATAGATCCTAGGATTTGGATCTTTTTATAAGATTGAAAACTCTAATTCTTCAATGAAAAAATTGAATAAGTCATACTAAAATGATCTATTAAGTATTAATAACAGTCAGGGAAATCCCAATATAGTTCATTTACCCTTACTAGTGGATTGCAAATATAACAATCTTTTTAAAAAATACAATATATTGACATGAAACGAAATCCTGCACTATCTGCAACATTCAGAGGGACACAAATCAAATGTTCTCCCTAAATAGGGTTCTATACTCACTAGATGGTACCCTTCAGGTTCAATTTCACTTGGTAAAATGTCAGGAAGAATTAAAACCCCCCCAAATATAAGTACTACCATTGCAGTAAAATTTACTAGCATGGCTTCGGAACCATATTTGTATAACCTTGAACTCTCAAAGAAGGTAAGATTATCCAGAAACCCAAGTTTTGTTGTTGTTATCGCAAACATATATATCACAACCCAGAAGAAGACATGCCATGGGATAATAATAGGATTTATGGGATTCGGTGCACCAGGATAGAAGAAAACGGAGAATCCAACCAGCCATTGAAAAGAATTTTTAAAAAAATCAACATATGAACAAATCGGGACTATGTTTGGATTTCATAATAGAATGCAAAGAGTATTTTGACAGAGGATATGTAAATGAAATTATAGGAAATCCATGTACATGTATAGAAAATAAGCAAATGGTGTCGAGACCTAGCCATGCGTGCCAGCTATATAGATTCATAATTTGCAGGCAACAATATCACTAGATTAAATTTCAAATCTGTGTACTATGAACCTGGCCGGAAATACTTTTTTTATAAAACACTTTTTTTCCACCTTGATATAGAAGTTAATGTGGTTTCTGATAGTAAGCTTTATAATCCAATATCTGCTACAAATCAAATGATAGTTCTGCATATTAAGTTCATCTTAGCTAGTATTTCGCAGCACTGCCTTATGTTTTGAATTTAGTTGTATTTCTAAGGGGCAATGTAAATATTATTCCAGGACAAAAAACTAGCTGACATCTCGATAACAGACCTTTGAAAAGATTAACTATCAATATAAAGTACAGATTTGAACAAAAAATGTCAATAAGTGACAAAATTACTACCACTGATGCATGAGATCTGAATGATGAAACAACTGAACCTTCCACCAGATCCCAAAAAAATATGTGGCCATCCTTAGATACACCAACAACATGCGCATCTGTATTCGTGAGGCAGCTATCCATTTTTATAACCTGTGTTTTGGGTTCTTGACTTTCAATGCTTGTTTGAAATGATGGTCATCCTGTCAAAGAGAAAGAAGCATTAGAACAAGATGCTTAAGATATGCAAGACAAAACTAAAATTTTAAGACAATATCCACCAGAATTTTATTGTTTCAAGTTTTCCTTTGACCATAATTAAGCTAACAGAATCAGAAAATACAACCTATGTCATGCCCTATAAGCACTTAGCTCAAAATATACCAACCCAGATCCAAATCCTAGGCTCTATCAAGTGGAGAGAGGGATCAAATCTCTTGAGGTGCAAACCTCTCCTTAGGTATTGCACTCAAAAAGGGGTTTTCACTTCGAGAGATTTGATCTCTCTAGGCGCTTGATAGAGCCTAGGATTTGGATCTTTTTATAAGATTGAAAACTCTAATTATTCAATGAAAAAATTGAATAAGTCATACTAAAATGATCTATTAAGTATTAATAACAGTCAGGGAAATCCCAATATAGTTCATTTACCCTCACTGGTGGATTGCAAATATAACAATCTTTTTTAAAAATACAATATATTGACATGAAACGAAATCTTGCACTATCTGCAACATTCAGAGGGACACAAATCAAATGTTCTTCCTAAATAGGGTTCTATACTCACTGGATGGTACCCTTCAAGTTCAATTTCACTTGGTAAAATGGTAGGAAGAATTACAACCCCCCCAAATGTAAGTACTACCATTGCAGTAAAATTTACTAACATGGCTTCGGAACCATATTTGTATAACCCCGAACTCTCAAAGAAGGTAAGCTTATCCAGAAACCCAAGTTCTGTTGTTGCTATCACAAACATATAATTAAAAACCCAAAAGAAGACATGCCATGGGATAATAATAGGATTTATGGGATCCGGTGCACCAGGATAGAAGAAAACGGAGAATCCAACCAGCCACTGAAAAGAATTTTTAAAAAAATCAGCACATGAACAAATCGGGACTATGTTTGGATGTAACGTCCCCTTCTCCATAGAACAACAGGGAAGGAAACATTAACAACCTACCGGGCTTTTGATAAACTTAGCCCCAATATTTTTGCACATAAATAACTAACATTTTAAAACTTCTCTATGCAGATTCAATTCAATATAAACACAGCGGAATTAACAATACATATGCACACAGTTTTATCATGCATTCAACATATAAACAACAATCATTATTTAAAATGCTTGCAGGGCATAGAATTAACATCAAGAATACTTATCTCGAATTATAATGGTCCAAACAACTGGCTACGTGAGAGCAACGTTCCACCCAACCATAGATCTCTGTCCAGCCTGTATTCTTTCAGCTGAGAGATCACCCCCGAGCTGGGCTGTGTATCCACTAAGGAGGAACTAGATGGCTCCCTCACAGTCAGGGTTTCACTCAAACAACCATGCTAAGCCAACACACGGTTGGGTTTCTCAAGCATGCAATAGGAGATGGAGGAGGATGCTAGTCTACTGAGCTCCAACCCAGAGCCACATACCCTTCAAACTAGACTCAGCAATCCCATCCTCTATTCACACATCCACAATCGGATTTCTCACAGCTTCGTTCAGCAAATAACCCAAATCCGTCACTCGTTTTCTGATCTGCAAAAACTGGGTTTTCCCATGGCTTTTGGGGTAGCTATTGCTCCCAAATTCTCCCCAAGGTTCCTACCAATGGATCCCCCATTGGATTTCTCTGTCCAATACCAAATCGGGACGTTTTTGGCTTCCCAAAACGTGGGTTTCCTTCAAGTCGCGATTTCCGGTTTTCTCATTGCTGGGAGCTCGTTTTTGGTTGGGCAAAGATGTCCCATACTTCCACAATGGAATGGGGATAAGGATGGAGCAACCCCCAAGATGTAGAGTGACTTGTGGGACAAGTCCAAAGAGCCCATACCTTCCCATACGAATTTCAGGGCTGCCCATACTCCATCAAAGTCATGGGCTGAAATCTCAACCACTTCCTTACAATTGGCATTAATGTCACCTAAGGAAGTCAATGGGTTCACATAATGACAAATGGAAACCTATGGGTTACTCCCATAGCCCCCTCACCACTCCCTAGTGGATACACGTGGCCCCTTCTCATTCGTTGCCTCCGTAGCCAGCTTTGGTATTTTATATTGCATGATGTCTAATTTACATCCTATTACAATTTCCATGGCTTAAGAGCACATGGTATCAAAATATCAAATACTTGCCCTTTAAATAAAATTCGGGCTTTTACTAGCGGGGCCTTGGCCTTGAGCTCCACGCTAGGAAAACATACATCACATGTACACATTACATCCTAAGGGTCGAATTGGGGGTATTACATTGGATTTCATAATAGAATGCAAAGAGTATTTTGACAGAGGATATGTAAATGAAATTATAGGAAATCCATGTACCTATATAGAAAATAAGCAAATGGTGTCGAGACCTAGCCATGAGTGCCAGCTATATAGATTCACAATTTGTAGGCAACAATATCACTAGATTAAATTTCAAACATGTGTACTATGAACCTAGCCGGAAATGCTTTTTTATAAAACAATTTTTTTCCACCATGATACAGAAGTTAATGTGGTTTATGATAGTAAGCTTTATAATCCAATATCTGCTACAAATCAAAAGATAGTTTTGCATGTTAATTTCATCTTAGCTAGTATTTCGCAGCATTGCCTTATGTTTTGAATTTAGTTGTATTTTGAAGGGGCAATGTAAATATTATTCCAGGACAGAAAACTAGCTCACCTCTCGATAACGGACCTTTGAAAAGATTAACTATCAATATAAAGTGCAGATTTGAACAAAAATGTCAATAAGTGAAAAACTTACTACCACCGATGCATGATATCTGAATGATGAAACAACTGAACCTTCCGCCGGATCCCAAAAAAATATGCAGCCATCCTTAGATCCACCAACAACATGCGCATCTGTATTCGTGAGGCAGCTATCCATTTTTTTAACCTGTGTTTTGGGTTCTTGAATTTCAATGCTTGTTTGAAATTATGGTCATCCTGTCAAAGAGAAAGAAGCATTAGAACAAGATGCTTAATATATGCAAGACAAAACTAAAAATTTAATACAATATCCACCAAAATTTTACCGTTTCATGTTTTGCTTTGACTAGAATTAAGCCACCAGAATCATAAAATAGAACCTATGTCATGCCCTATAACATTCAGAGGGACACAAATCAAATGTTCTTCCTAACTAGGGTTCTATACTCACTGGATGGTACCCTTCAGGTTCAATTTCACTTGGTAAAATGGCAGAAAGAATTACAACCCCGCCAAATATAAGTACTACCACTGCAGTAAAATTTACTAACATGGCTTCAGAACCATATTTGTATAACCCTGAACTCTCAAGGAAGGTAAGCTTCTCCATAAACCCAAGTTTTGTTGTTTCTATCGCAAATAGATATATCAAAACCCAAAAACACATGCCATTGGAGAATAGAAACCTTTATGGGATCCAGTGCACTAGGATAGAGGAAAACAGAGAATCCAACCAACCACTGAAAATAATTTTGAAAAAAATCAGCATATGAACAAATCGGGACTATGTTTGGAATTCATAATAGAATGCAATAAGTATTTTGAAAGAGGAAATGTAAATGAAATTACAGGAAATCCATGTACCTGTATATAAAATAAGAAAATAGTGCTGATACCTAGCCATGAGTGCTGATCAAGAATACTTGCAGCATTTACATCATCCTTTTGGTGACATACATACCGCCCAGATGCATTTGACTTCATGTCAGGTACTAGTGAGGGCTTCTGTAACTCACTTGCAGAAGATGAGGAAGAAGCAATCATATTCTGCATGTGAGAAGTAGAACCATTAAGCTTGTATTTATCTTGAGTCAAATATGCAGATTCATCCAACCTCCCTTTTCCTTTGTCATTTTTGCTTACAGGTTGCTTTCCTTTGTCATTTTTGCTTACAGGTTGCTTGTTATTGGGTTTCGATTGAAAAGATGTGTTCAAATGTAATAAGTCAGGATGAATTGTCCCCTCTAAGATCCGTTGAATTACTTCCTCGGGATTTTCATTAGAAACATCCAAACAAGAAGATAAAAATCCATCACCATAATCTGGAAAGATTTCCTTAATTTGACTAATTTTTGACTGAAGAATGGCAATATGTTCATTTGTGGTGATCTGATCTTTTAGTGATAAGGTCGAACTGCTAAGAATTTTCTTACCTGCACCATTCTCATTTTTGGACTTAAAGCGACCTACTTATAGTGATATATGATCATATTGTGCCTCATCCAAATGAATCCATGCTGTGCAGGAAAACAAAAATTTGAGATTTAATGCTTGAAATTTAATATTTATTGACATAAATAGAAAATATGGATTAGTTTTTCATGGAACCAATTTTACATAACCTAGTCATGGACCATGGCCAATCAGTTATAATATTTTATATTGCCAATTATGCAACAACCATGATGAGGGACTTTACCATCCTATTCTAGTAATAATATGCATGCAAACATAGAACCCGCTTCTAGGTTAGAATATGAAACCCATTTTGTTTATCGCTCGCATAATCATGATATAGTAATAGGTATGTAGATCTAGAACCCACTTCTAGGTTAGAATCTGGAACCCATTTTTCCATTTTGTTTATGGCTTGTATAATCATGATATACCTGATACTAATAATCCTAGTTTCAATATGCTTATAATATCCATAGCCAATTGAGAAGTGTTCGAAATAATTTCTGGATGTTTGCTGTAATTATTAATTTATAATCGAATAGAAGATCCCAGGATCTACGTTATAAAAAAATTCATAAACCAAGCGTTTATTTGAAGAAACGAGATATGGCAGACTACTTCAGGACAAATTTGGAAGCAAAACTTTCATTTCAAGAAAAAATTACAGTCGAACTAACTTATAAATACTGTACATGTAGATACATACATGTACATTCGATGATACTACAAAATTTCGGCATCCCACGCTCCAGTTTTCCAATTGCCCAGTCACAACGGATAATTTGAGCATGCCACGCCTCTAGTTTTCCAATGTCCGAGTCACAACCAACAACAGTTTATGAACTTCATCTTCACAATATCCACCAAAAAAACTATGCATAATTCCCTATCTAAAACATCTACAAAGTATGCTGCAGACTATCTCTGCGCACGGGATCTTCTGAAAGATGTTTATAGATCTCTGAGCGGGCTCCGAGTTTCAGCGATGGTATCCAGACTCTGCTTCCATGGAGACTTCCGAGTGGCACCTTGAATTGGGGGAGCTAGTACTACATTTTCCCTCACGATGCTGATGTTCTTGGCCGAAAGAAACGAAGCGAGTTCTTCTTTTCTGATTCGAAGCTTCACACGCACGGTCGATCTTTGAGTGGCATAGGAAGGATTCGATGAGAATGCACCTGTTTGTGTAGATATAGAAAAAAATTGGAGACTCGGATAGGCTCGTTTATGCATTGGCACCACCTTGTTTTTTCTCTTGGTTGTATCCTCTGGCATCAAAACCTTAAAAACCCTAGATCTGTAGAAAACCTGTAATATTGAGCTTCGACCTTCAAACCCTAAGCCCCTCTCAATGAAACACTAGTGATGAAAACCCCAAAGAGTCATATATATATTTCAAATACTGAAAAGACTCGTGAAAAAATGAGATTCTGAACATAAGTACAAAACCCCAGCGAGGTTGAACAGTCATACCTTTTCATGAGTGGAGTTGCTCCAAGGTAGTCCAGTTGTGCATTTTTTCCCCTTTCCCCTTAGCTTTCGATGAATAGGGGATTTTTTGGAAATTCATTTTCTCTCCTTTCAACAATCTTTCCCGCTCTTATCACATTCTCTAAAAGCCTAGTACTATTAAATATTACCTTAAATATTAAAAAATAAAAAATACCTATTTAATAAGTTAATATATAATATTATTAACAAGATTAGAAATTAAAAAATATAGATTTTATAACATTAAAATAATATTAAAAAGGTTAATAATTTAAAAATTAGAAATTAAAAGATATAATAAGCCAAAATATAATTTTAAAAGATAAGAAATTAAAAGATTACAAATTTAGAAAATTAAAACATTAAAGTGAGATTAAATATATTAATAATTAAAAGTTTAAGCCCACAATTAAACCATGACCTTCAGGCTCCAACTATGTTAATCATAAACCATGACATATAATGACCTCCAACTATATTGTTAATCATAAACCATGACCTCCAACGATGTTGATAAGTCATCAACTCAACTTTGTTAAATTAGATCTTCAACCATGGTATAAACTTGCAGTTTCATTATCATTAAGTTAATCAACATTATAATTAATCCGTGGATGCGGGTGGAGACAACTAACAAGAGGATATTATGATGGCACATGGACATTCGAGACCGCCGCGTGTAGGATGGACGAAGCTCTAGTTTGCATGTAAATGAATTATATCAAGCCCATGGGAAGGTACTATGAATCGGAAGGGAAGGGAGAAGGGAGGTACGATAACAATTATGGCAATTAATGGAAGTTGGATGCAAGTGCAGACTGTGTTTTTATGTCCCATTTGAGGACGAGCCCTGGTATTGGCATAGTTATGACAGTGGATGCATTGTCCTTAGGTATGATGCCCTTGTCCTCATCTCTGAGGTCATCAAGTTGACGGCTCATGCTATATCAATGCTTAGCATTATCACCTATCTGTTGAAGGTGGCAAGTCTAAGATCATTAAGGACTAGTTATAGTGGTTGGAAGTGCAGTGAGGAAGACATGTATTAGCTAGAGAATGTTGAGGAGGCCAGCCAGGGCAGGCTTAGGGGAGGGGAGAAAAGAGTGATCTGAGAGCAGTCGAGGGTGGCCCGAGACACTTGGGACTACATGGCAACAATTCTGAAGGAAATTAGGGCAAATACCGACTCCATGGAGAAGGATTTATGGGTAGAGCCGGAGGTTTCAAAGCCAGGTGAGGAATTTTCTATGCGTGAGCATTGGATTTTGGACCTTGGTTCCACTCAAGCCCACTTGTTGTTGTATGAATAGGTTGTCTCCATGTTCTAGGTAATTGGCCACCTGATTCAGGAGTGCGAGCTGAAGAGTTTGGTGATAATATCCTTGCTCACTTATGGAAGGAGCATATAATGGATTGATGGCTCATTCACATGAAAATTGATGTCATCACCCACCACTTGGGAATACCATTTCTTCCTCGCTTGAAGGAGGGAGGATCTCCTCCTATTGGTGTCTCAGATGGGATGTGTGTGGGTGAGTGGGGAGCTGTCTACCAAGATGTAGATGGCATGTGAGACCCAACCGACCCTTAGGAGGATTTCCAGGCTGGCATGTCGTCGATATTTTAGGTGCGATAATTGGAAGCGTGTCTCTATTTGATCCTTTTGGCTGTAATTAACGTTGATAGTCTGTCATATGAAACATGTCGGTCCTAGTGCTTGGGTAGAAGTCTTATACAATCATCACAGCTATAGTGAAGTATTTAGTCTCGGTGCTCTAATATGGGATGAAATTTTTGTCTGGATTAATGCTTCGTATGAGGTGGAGCTGTTGGGATGTGGAGAATAGCTTTTTGGGACGACAATGTCTGTAGTTCTGTGTTGAATGCTGATCCTGAGCTATAATGTCTATTCGATGTAATTTTCTTTTTTCCAAGTAATATTTGAATTTATAGCTTATAAAAAAATCCTTATATTAGAAGCCATATCTAGTGTTCTAAACTTAAAAAATATAAGCACCAAAACCCACTTCTCGACCAAATATCCCCTATGGAGGGCCAATATGGTGGTTTGGGACCACACACATGGACCATGACCTCCATAATAAGCTCTCTAAATCCATCCGCATTGTTAAAATTTAGTAAAATATTGTACAAATTCATTATCAAAATTGTAATTTTCCATTGTCAGTGTGACACAACTAAAAATGACTAACATAAACAACTAATTCACATTAATTGTTGTTAGATAGTCATATTTATATTCCTGTGACTAAATTATTCATTTATGTTAGTCATTTTTATTTTAGTCACTTGTTATCTAGTCATATATTTTATCCCATGACTAAATTAGTCGTTTATCTTAGTCGTTTTTAGTTGGCTCATTTAAAATTGCTCAATTTTAGTCATTTATCCCTTGAAAAAATAATGGTGACTAACTTTTTTAGTCACCTAGTCACTTATCTCTCATTTTGTACTAGTGAGTGGTTCCTCTATACCTTTCCCATTTTTTCCTTGTAATGGAGGACATATTCCTCCATTCTTTCCCTCTTTTGGATTGGACCCATCCAATATTATGGACCTATAATTGGCATGAACCAGTTCTTAGGTTTAAATACTCAAATGGGTGGTTTCAATCATCCTCTATTCTTGTTAGATCTACCCACTTTTTACTTTTTAGTGGAGGAGGTAGTAACGTTAAACCTTCAACTAGGATTCCAGTTGGGGGCAACATGTCTCAGGCCCAGTCAATTTCGATGCAAGGAAATATTGCTTGGGGTAATCCTTTTCATAGCCACTAGAACCTGTTTATAGGCGCAAGTGATGACAGGGGACATCCCCTATCAATCTATTTGGAATCTTACTAGTGAAAATTTCCTATCCCCGGGTTCCTATCCTAATACTTTTTCCACGCAACATCCAAGAATTCATTCTCTAGAAACTTTAAACTTGCCCTATTTATCGAAACTAATGAATGACCTGGTGTGTCATAGTCCTAATTGTTCTCCAGTTCCAACCGAGTTTCCCCTAGACTCCAAAATTTGAAGGTAAGAATTGAAAATATATTGGAGATCATATTATGACCTTTCACTTATGGTGCTATTCGAACTTGTTTAACGATGATTCTAGTTGTCTAAGGCTGTTTCAATGCACATTCACTAGAGTGGCTATGAAATGGTACATTGAGTTTCTTGGTTCATTTTTTTGTTGCTTTCATGATTTAGCAACTGTATTCTTGAACCACTTTCAGCTTCCCATCCGGTATGATGCTAGCATTGATCTATTGTCTCAATATAGGAAAACAAAAGATACCCACATATCAGATCATATCCAAGAGTGGTCTAGGAAGAAGAGGCCGATCGAGGCCAATATCCCCCCCCCCCGCCCATGAGTTTATGTTAGAATGGTTTCTCAAATCCTTGTTGCCTTATATATCCAAGGATGTTTCCACCTCAAGGGTAATCATCGAAGAATAAACCATTTTTAAGGCCCAATAGTTAGATCTAATTTACTCTCAATCCGGGATCCTTTATGAAATAATCCATGATGCACTAAGGTCTAATAAAAACCCTTTAAAATCCAAATATAGACCACATGATGATGGTATTGTTGGTTTAGTTCGTCATAATGTTGTTGAAGTTGTTAATAATCAAATGAAATTTTTTTCCATCCAACCTTCAGTAGTTGGTGCATATTTTGTTTCCGCCTCTCCCCCTTCCCAAACAACTTATGTACATATTGTGCGGGCTAACCAAAAAGGAAACTAATAGTCTAGTGGGAAAAAGAAAAATAAGAATAATAATACTAATAAAAAAGGAGAGAGTAATAATGATAAATCTAAAAGAAAAAAATGTTGGTGGGCCAAAGAAAGAACATAGGAAGTTTAAGTTCCCTCACAAACTTTGCAAAGGATATCACCTGACTCATCAATGCATGTTGATGGAAGAATCCCAGAAACTGTTGAATCATAAACAATAATAGCCTACTATTCTGACTAATCCTTTTCCTCAAGGAAAACATTTAGCTTCTGGATCTTCTACCCTATTGGAAATGCGCAAGGGGCACTCAAAATGCTCAGTCCTATGATCATTTGTACATTAATATGGTTGGATCCATTTTTTTTTATTTTAGACTAGAGAAAAAAAATATAGCAATCTTGAATCTTTGTCTAATGATAAGGAAAGTAATGAAACATAGAACCCTCTTCATATAGAGAAACCTATGGTGGTGAAAATGCCTCACATGCTGAAAGGAATTTATAAGAGGGCATCACACAACCTTAATATGAGAGCTGCTCCCAATTATTCAATTATGGAGGATCTATCTCAAAATCCTTGTGCCATGTCAGCTCTTGAGGTCCTCCAAATTTTCCTATCACAACAGAGTATGTTTATGTCTACTTTAGGAAATCCATACCCTTCAAACTGTTAGATTGTGAAGTTCAATGTTTTAGATGTTAAATCTCGTCTCCCATATCATGTTTCCTTCCAAATCAATGTGATCCATGCCACAAAGACTATTGGTAGGACTATGTTATATGAAGGTTCCTCAACTTGTGTCATGGCTCTAACTTGTTGGAAAGCATTAAGCTCTCCAAAACTTGCCCCATCACCCACATTACTTATTTCTTTTGATGGGTGATCATTCCGACCACATGGGATCATCCCACCCTTTCCTGTACAATTGGCGGGGGGGGTATTTTTGTGTGGAGGTGGAAGTAGTCGATGCTCCTATCGATTATAACCTATTATTAGGACATAGTTGGACCTACACAATCACTTCCATTGTGTCTTCAGTATTTCGAGTGCTTCGTTTTCCTCATGAAGGGAAGATCAATACTATTGATCAGTTATCCTTCTCTCGAGCTGGTCCAAATTCACCTTCGGGATTGAATATTCCTTCAATTGATAAGTCACATCTATTAACAAATAATGTGGGAGTTGGATTGTATGCATCCCATATGGGAACATTTAACATTCCATCTCCTACTTTCTTTATTGGTTCCACTCCAACTCTAGTTGAAGAGGAAGTTCCCATATCGTGAATATAGTGTTTTAGAACATCTTACCTCGAGGATTCTTATATACTTCCTATTCCATTGGATTCAGTGGAAGAGTATCACCATTCTAAGACTATATTACCTTTGTTTTTAGTAGAGATATCTTATCAAGTAATGCAGTAAGATAATGTAGATAGTGATACATCTCCTGTTGAGGAGGTGGATCAAAATATTTATCCATTATGGGTTGTTGATTCCTCCACTTCCCAAGATTGTCTAGATATTTTTATGACTTCGGATGAGGCTATATTGGAAGCCTTAACTAGTCCTAAAATGCCATGGGAATATATGCATCATCGTTCATACATTATTCCAGCTCTAGATAAAATTGAAAATGGAGAGTTTCATGTTCCTTTTCATAAAGATGCTTGTCGACCATTGAACCCTTTGGCCCAACATGGAATTTATGCCGAGGGGAATATGAAAAATATTTTGGAAACCATTCCGATTAAAATATCTAGGAACCTTGATGTCGTGGAAATTTTTTACATAGGCGCAAACTGTTCAATTGAGGAGATTCATATTTACAAAGAACTCTTCAAGGAATTTCAAGACGTCTTTGCTTGGTCATATGAGGAGATGCCAGGCATAGATCCCAACATTGTAGAACACAATATTAAATCCTATCTGAATGTGAAACCTTTTCGTCAAAATATTCATCTAGTCAATCCCATGAAAGCAGCTTCTATTAAAGCAGAAGTTGAGAAACTTCTCAAGGTATGATTTATTTACCTTGTTTCTTTAATAGAATGGGTATCTAATCTCGTTCTTGTAGACAAGAAACAAGGTAATATTTGGGTATAAAGTGCCATAGCCACGATTTCTTCCTGAAGCAAGTGGTTTGGACATTCCAAAGGTTGTTGGGTAAGTGAGGTTCAGGATGAAAGGTTGATGAAGAGCAAAGACTGTATGGATTTTAGGTATATGAACAAGGCTTGTCCTAAATATAACTTCCCCACATAGTTCATCAATCAAATTATTGATGAGTCTGCGAGAAGCGAAGTCTTTTCCTTCATGGATGGATTCTTTGGGTACAACCAAATTCAGATATGACTTGACACTAGTACATTTGGACCAAATTACGACTATAGGGTTCCGACGGATGTTTGAAAATTCAAGAGAAAACGTAAAAATTTACTCTTTTTTTACCTCCTCGATATTGTCGGTATTGCGATATATTAACCTTTGTCGTCGGTATTGCAACATATTATCCTTTTTTGTCGGTATTGCGACGTATTATCTTTGTCATCGGTATTGCGACATTTAATATCATACTGTCGGAATACCAACGACATTCGAGTTCGCCATTGTTGCGACGTCATAACCCATTCTGTCGCAATAACGACGGAAACAAAAGTAGTCGTTCACTTTCCAAACGATTTGCCACAATTTAAGGAAGTCAACGTTGACTTGGTCAACTTTTGTCGGAATACTGACGATTTAAAATTTATAAATACACTTCCATTTATAGTGGTTGCAAATTTTTTTCTATATGAACGACGGTTCGGAAAGGATATAAGCTCTTATTGTCAAGAAAAAAGTGGATTTTTTTTATAATCATCACTATACTTTTTGTGGGAAGAATGTCATAAAATATTAGAGGTAGGGAAAGAGATGAAGAGGGTGAAAGATGCGGTCAGCTTTGCAGTTGGACAACATTTAAAATTTACGCATGACACTTATAGGGTTTGCTTGGAGAATAACCCTAGGTACAGGCGACCTCTCATGATTCCAGAGAGGGAGTGGAAGGAACTGATCGAGGATGCAAAAGAGAAGAGAAGAAATTAAGAAAAGAAGGAAAGACACCACCTAGTCCCACAAGGTAAATTGCATCTTGAATTCATTACCTTCAATTTTATTTAGATCTAAAAAAAAGTGTGGTGCATAACATACTCAAATTTTTTGATGATAGGTTGCTTGACACTTCGAAGGAAACAAAAGAAAGGATTTCCAAACATGGACAACAAAAGCTAGGACAGGGCGGCTACTTGAAGTTACAATCACAAATTGTAATTAACCAAATAAATTAACAATATCATTTGTATTGCCTTGCAACTTTTGGGTAATTGTAGCCAATAACATAAAAAATACCTACTCTTATGCCATGTAGGGTGACGAATTCAGAACTGAAACCACAAAGGAAGACCTCAAGCTTGGTTACAGTTCCGGCTATAAAGCTATTGTTGAACGGAGGAAAATATTGGGGTAGATCCCAAGATCCAGTGTACAAGATAAGGTAAATAAAAATCAATCCACATCAACCTTTCATCACTTATAAAAAAAAATTCATGTTCGATATTGTCCATATAAAATTTAAAGTGTTACATCTTGGTTTTAATCAGGGGAGCAACACTGTGAACGAGCCTGTAAGTAGTGCAGAGCAGTGCACTAATGGTGGAGTGCCGACACAATATTATTCTCCCATGCAACCCCACAATGGTGCTATGTTGACTGAGTTCCATGGCAGTAATATGGTTGGAACTTAATCATATACTTAATAATTTCGTAGTTATTGATTTTGTACTTATTTTTTTTTAACTTTTACATCTAGCATTGTGTCCTTAAAAAGTTTATGGTTTCAATGGCAGAGAATGTTGTAATCGAGGGTCTTACAGCTGAAGAGGAGCATAGGGAAACGATTGCAATTATGCCGACCAGTGCTCTAGGTAAACAATTACCTAACATAGGTTTTTTTAACATTACTAAACTACTTCATTGATATTTAAAAACTAGCCTTGTAAATTTAACATTTTTTTTCTAGGTGATACCCCGTCACAACGGCTTCCACGCTGTGAGTATCATACCAGGCATACATTAAATCAGAGGCCGCAAGTAGAAACAACTTCTAAAGAGCACCCAGAAAATCAAGGAGACATTGAAGATGATGAATTACTTAAGAAGTATAGGAAGAAGACTAAGAATTTTTGATGAAGTATGATATTATTATAATTAGATAGACAGATGTGTTAGTTTTTCAAAATTTACTTCACTTTGATCTAGGATCTTAACTGAGAGAAAAACATGTATAGCAAATCTACAGCATATCAATCACGGACACAATAATGCAAGCACACAAGAGACACAGAGTTTACTTGGGGAAAACCATAAAGGTGAAAAACCCCAATAACTTCCTTATAGATAGATAGAGCAATGATACAACCAGAATACAAGAGATAGTCTTCTCCTAGCAGCAGAGCCTCCTCCTTACAAGTGCGCCACTTTCCGAATGAGAGAAGTGTGTGAATGAATGATCAAATAGAGATCTCCCGATCTCTATTTATACTTGTCCTATCCTGCCCAATAAACTAATGGGGCCTACATGTCTAGCTTAACCCATGGTTAACTTAATCCAGGCCAACCCCACACTTGGTGGTCTAATAACCCTTTTACCCACATGACTTATACAGGGCCGACCCCATCAAGGTGGTCTAATAACCCATTAGCAAGTTAACACACTTGCGACACTTGTCAATACAAATGACGACACTTCCTTATAGGGTACAATAAATATATATATGAAATACATTCCGAAGTTACATATACAGCAACACTCCCTCTTAACTAGGAAGGTATTTCTCGACACAGATTTGCTAGTACAAGTCTTCTTCTCTGGATCATCATCAGCGAATCATCATCATCATCACTGCTGCTGCTATCTCAATCATTCTCTGAATCTACTCGTCATAGGAAGTTCTATAGAGCCAGTCCTTTTTCATACTAGATGTAGGCCCACCACCTGTAGGTATTCATCATCACTGGTCATACTGTGGAATCCTCAGGAATCATCATGTGCATCTGCAAAACCTCGCAAGAGAATCCTAGGCCTTTTACGAGCGCACAGCTCAACCTATCGAATCTCCCAAGATCTTTTACATGCCACTGCACAACCTGTCCATGATCACAGAGTATCAAACTGATACTTCACTATACATCCAACTAATGTATATCATCACATGATCAACCTGATCATCATCATCATCTGCGAGCAAGCCATCAAGTAGGTACACCTCAGGACTGATTACACTACCTCTGCAAAACCTACAAGATCTCTCAGGACTGATTATACTACCTCGACAAAACCTGCAAGAGCATCTCAGGACTGATTATATGCCTCTGCAAAACCTGTGTACCAAATTGTCACATCAATGTCTTCAGATCACCACAAAGTCCACGGAGCACAACCCAGATGCACACACACAACACTTACACTCACCATGGGAGGACTAACCTGCCACCATGTGAAAGGCTCACAGCACTTACACTCACCAGCATGGGAGGACCAACCTACTACCATCTGGGAAAAGCTAACAACACTTACATCAACGACCATGGGAGGACCAACCTATCACCATGTCAAAAAGGTACAACACTTACATCAACGACCATGAGAGGACCAACCTACCACCATGTCGGAAAGGCCCAACACTTACATCATGACCATGAGAGGACTAACCTACCATCATGTCAGAATGGCCCAACACTTACATCTCACCATAGGAGGACTAACCTGCCACTATGTGAGAATGGCCCAGCACTTACATCTTACCATGGGAGGACAAACCTACCACCATGTAAGAATGGCTCAGCCCTTACATCTTACCATGGGAGGACCAACCTACCACCATGTAAGAATGGATCGGCCCTTACATCTTGCCATGGGAGGACTAACTTGCCACCATGCAAGAATGGCCCGACCTTTAAATCCTGCCATGGGAGGACTAACCTGCCACCATGCAGGAATGGCCCAGTGTGCATCTGTGTCTCCGGACTCATCACTTCCCTCTGGAAGGCATCTCAATCTGAAGTACACCAAGTCTCCCTCTGAAGTATTCAAACTTCATTCTGGCAAGCGGCTTGGTCAACACATCGGCTATTTGCTCATTTGTCGCAACATACAGGAGCTCCACTGCTCCTCTCTGCACCATATCCTGGATATAGTGGAACTTGATCTCAATGTGCTTCGACTTGTCATGGAACACTGGGTACTTTGACAACTTCACACAACTCTAGTTGTCGCAATATATACAAGTAGCACTCAACTGGAGATCAAACAAATCAGACAGTAGCTTCCTAGGCCATACTGCCTCACAACTAGCTGAACAAGCTGTGACATACTCTGCTTCAGCTGTACTTAGTGCCACACAGGACTGCTTCCTGCTAAACCAAGAGATCACACCTGACTCCATACTGAAGCAACACCTCGAAGTGCTCTTCCGATCAATGGCACTGCCTGCCCAATCCGAATAAACATAACCCTCTAGGTTAAAATTTTGATTCACCTCATACTTGAGCCCATAATCCACTGTACCCTTCAGGTACCTCGGAACATGCTTTGCAGCTATCAAATGAACATGTCTCGGATCTGTCAAGTACTGGTTCAAGGTGTTCACCACAAAGCAAATGTCTGGCCTCGTATTCGTCAGGTACATCAAGGACCCAATCATCTGACGATACATTGTAGCATCAACCGGCTCAGAAGAAGCATCACACAGAAGCTTCAGGTTCGATGCCATAGGTGTGGTTATGGCCTTGCAGTCCATCATCCCAAAACTCTTCAGGATCTCTACTGCATACTTCCCTTGTACAAGGAATATTCCATATGCACTCTGACACACCTCCAAGAAAAATAGTGCATCATTCCCAAGTCCTTCATCTCGAACTTAGCAGCAAGCTTCTGCTACGTGTCGGCAATCAATCTATCTTCACCTGTAACAAACAGGTTATCCGCATACAAAAGTAGTATCACTGGATTGCCTTCCTCAACCTTGTATTAAAGGTTTGAATCTACTTTACTCTTGGTAAAGCCCAAACTGGATAGAAAGCTGTATATCCTACCATACCAAGTTCTGCACGTATATGACTCCCTGTCATGTGTCTCAGAACCAAGTGGCTGCTCCACATACACTTCTTCTTCAACCACACCATTCAAGAAAGCTGTCTTGAAATCCATCTGGTGTATCTTCCATTTCATCACTACAGCCAGAGCAAGTACGGATCTAATGGAAGTGTATTTGGCTACAGGACCAAAAGTCTCTATGCTACCACTTGTAGCATACTTGATGTTGTAGATCCTCTTGGAAGTCACTACAGACTCCCCTTCAGGGCTTGGGACTGCATCCCAAACATCTTCATGATCGACTGGTACTCCTCGATCATGGCATTCTTCCCAGATCCTGGGAACTTCAATATCTTCAATATTTTCAATAGATAATTTTGTTGTTGAACAAATGTTGTAGTCCTTCTTTTGTAGGTGATGGTATACGATCTTTCCTACACAACAAGTTAAATTGCATGATTAGAAAACATCTCATAGTTTTCAGAACAAATTCTTACACGTAAAGAAATATGTCATACAATCATGCAATTATCTTAGCCAATGCTTCAATACAACATTTACCCATATCCTATAACTTTCTAGATGCTTGCCAATCTCTACCAGAACATTGTTAAGAGTGTGCACAACTCTCAACATGTCAGCAAAGAGGTTTCATTCTAGATAAGTAGCAATGGAATGTTGTACAGTTCCATAGGCCACTTACCCATCACATGCATATCAATAGTATACTGTTCATTAATGCAATCATTAATATGCACAATTACTTAAACAAACAAATATGCAAGAAATGATAATTGAAATACTTATCTTTGTTTGTTTGTTGGGTGGACTCCCTCTGAGTCTTTGATTCCTTGTAGGAGCTGCTGAAGTAGCTTCTTCTACACCTTTTTGTTGTGAAATGTAGAAGGATGGTCAGCTCCCTATGGATACCTGCATCCTTGCAGAAACTACTGGAGTGTGCCCCCTCTTGATCTTTGCTTCCTGGATTACCCGTCCTTGAACTTATGTTCATCCTTGGTCCCTATGCATGCTTATTAGTATCATGATTGTATTATCCTTGTGATCTCATACATGATCATACATTCATTAGTATATTCTCAATATTATCAAAACACAATAATCTTAAGCATGTATAGTCATGATCATTTCAAACAGAAATAATAAGCATTAGTATTCAAGGTTTATATAGGACTCTTATGGTTAGTCATATCGTTAATTATGGTAAGAAATATAATATGCATACAACCATGACTATTTAAACCTATGAATTCATGAATAATCATTATCAACAACACAACAGTATAAGATCCTAACACAAAGTAGGATTCTAGCTTGATATAGGAAAAACATACCTGGATTAGCATGCTAGGTATTTATGTCTAACATGCCCGCATAATGTCTTCTGGTTCTCTTCAATGACTTGTGCTAGTAACCTACATGTCTCATAAGTTATCCATTGTAGGGCCAAGTTATACATACCTCGTAAGTATATTTTCTAAGTGATCCATGACAATAGATGAATCTTTTTCCTCATGTCATCATGATCATATGTTTTTGAACTAGAACATGATTTGTCTTTCTTGGTGTACCTTTCATGTTAGCGGACAACATAAACCTCATACAACACCATAATGCATTAGTACAATAAGTGTCAACACCCTAATCAATGAATATCTCTTATCATGCATTCATAATTTTGTTAAGGTGATACGACAAGTCTAAAATCAAGATTGTACTAACCGTAATAACATGAAGACAAACATACCATAAACTTAATCATGAACAAATCTTGAAACATACTTGGATGAGTCATACCTGTCGAGATTGCTTGTAATCTTCTTATGTAAGGCCTTAGCCTCATATCTCCCTGAAACTGGATCTAGAGCTCGATTAGGGTTTGTTAGAGAAACCCTAAAAATTCAATCTTTGACTTTCACACTTCTGAATAGATGGATAGATGTGTCTCGTTGAGCTGATCAAACTTGCATACTTCAATTTTGAAATCTCCAAAATTTGACCCCTCAAAATTGCCTTTGAAACTTTTAGATCTTCTGGACAGGATCCCAAACTGGGGTTTGATGGAGCCCACCCTTCTGCTTAATCAAAAGGTTTGATCCAAATCTCTAAGATTCTATTTTTCTGAGGAGCTTCCAGCCGTGGTCACAGATTTAAAAAATTCCCATTTTTGCAGAAGCCCTAATTTTCCACTTTTCCGATCAAAGTCCTAAACTAGGGTCTGATCAAGCTCGGTCTTTTTCCCGACCAAAAATTCTGATATTGGTCTCTAAATTTCTATTTTGATGAGTAGAATTCAGCCGTAGTTTCTGATTATAAAAATTCCAACTTTCTCCAAAACCTTAAATTTCGGAAGCCATGAATGAAGGTGCTCAAAACTAATTCTGTTTTGATAGAAATATGTACCTGTTGTTTCTGGTGTAACTCTGCACTTTTTGATCCATAGGGTCTTAAAACATTTTTTGTGGTATCCTGACCTGTCATCTTTCCATCTTGATAGGTCTGACCCAATTGGATTCTCTTAGAGAGAGTTATGCCACGTGTCGCAACGTGACCTGTTTATGGGATAAAACAGGAGAGCGAACTTGTACAACATTCCACATGTCACTAGTTCAACTTCAGCCTCTGAAAATGTTTCTTGAGATAGTACAGTCTGTGTACTACCTGTCACTTTTTACGAAATCTCATTTGAAGCTTCCTAGCCCAAGTTATGACCTTTTTTCCCAGGTCACCTGTTTCTGACTGAGATCTAGAAGAGGCAGAAACCCTATATTGAATAGATCATAAATCACAAAGTACAACGAATTAGCGGTTGTCCTTTGGAAAAAAGGTACATGGGGATCTTAGCTTCGACCTTTAGAAGTTTCAGATCCGAAAAATTCTCCAAAATGGATTTATAGAGAAAGTGCTACGATGACTGGTTTTTGCTATATCAAGCCCTAGCATCACAAGTGCAACAAGTGTCATACATTCCATACCATGCCTTCTTTCATACTAGCTCTGATACCATGTTAGTTTTTTAGAATTTACTTCACTCTGATCTAGGATCTTAACTAAGAGAACAACATGTACAACAAATCTACAGCGTATCAATCATGGACACAATAATGCAAGCACACAAGAGACACAGAGTTTACTTGGGGAAAACCATAAAGGTGAAAAACTCCAATAACTTCCTCAAAGATAGATAGAGTAATGATACAATCATAATACAAGAGATAGTCTTCTCCTAGCAGAGCCTCCTCCTCACAAGTGCACCACTTTCCGAATGAGAGAAGTGTGTGAATGAATGATCAAATAGAGATCTTCCGATCTCTATTTATACTTGTCTTGTCCTTCCCAATAAACTAATGGGGCCTACATGTATAGCTTAACCCATGGTTAACTTAATCCAGGCCGACCCCACACTTGGTGGTCTAATAACCCTTTTACCCACATGACTCATACAGGGCTGACCCCATCAAGGTGGTCTAATAACCCATCGGCAAGTTAACACACTTACGACACTTGTCAATACAAATGACGACACTTCCTTATATGGTACAATAAATATATATATGAAATACATTCCGAAGTTACATATACATCAACAAGATGTACTGTACTTGAACATATTTTGGATGATATACCTCATTTATAAAAACTAGTTTTTGTTTTACATTTTCCTTTGAATGAATTTTTGCATACTTTTTGTTGCATTCCCTTTGAATGAGTTATTGCATACTTTTTTGTACTAATTAAGGTAAAATATGAAATATATATGGTTAGTACTTAATTATGTTAAAATCAAAAGGAAATCAAACAACTTTGTACCTTATTTTATTGCAACGTTCTTGCTTTGCTTTACAATTACATTTTATCAATTTGGTATCTATTTAATGCATATTTTCTAGTAAAATATAGATTGGGTATTGGGGAATTGAGAGAGATGTGAGGGGGGAGAGGCCATATGAGCTTCTGCCTTCACGTGGCTAGCCCTATTCAGTACATAATAATATATTGGAGCTGTATAATCTTGGAGAAAACCTCCCTCGATCAAATAGAGCAAAATCAAAGTCAATCTTGACTTTGTTTCTACTCCGGATCGAGGGAGGTTTGATCCAATATTAGACGCCTCCATTAAATCATTCTTGAAACCAAGAGGAGCTTATTCATGAGTGTTCGTTAGTTATTTATCTATCATTTTTTTAGTCTGATATCATCGAGTAAATCCACGTTTGAATCCAGGATGATGAGGGGCTAGTCCAAAAGAAGGTTCAGAAGGTGATGGGAAGCATTGTAAAGGTATGTTGACATTCTCATATATATGCATTTTAGACTAGTAAATAATGGTACAAATATGACTTGTATTGATTTTGTATATATTTATGGAGGTTGAATGATTTGGCCTACAGGTACTAGACAAACATAACTATGGATGAGATGTGATGAGGGGAGGTATGTTGTTTCCAATTTCATTCCAGATTATGTTCATGTTATGTATTTCATGACATTTATGATCATGTTATGTATTTCATTCCAGATTATGTTCATGTTATGTATTTCATTCCACGGTAGTCAACCAAAATGAACCAATCCTTACTACTTGAAAACCTCCAAGATGTTGATTTCACTTATGTAAGTAGGATATGAATGAAATAAATGACTCATCACGGCCTAATGGTATCTAATGCTAAATTATGGTTAGGTTAGGGTTTGAAGGAGAAAATAGTACAGCAGTAGTATTAAATTTAACAAGAAAAATTTAAACATAATTTTCATCTTTTTCTACTTTAACACTCCCTAATGATCACTGTGTTAAAGTTAAGGTTTCATCTTTCAAACTTGATACCATCTCCTTAGGTGATCTCTAAGAGGAGTCCCCTAAACTACATGATCAGATCAAGTTCACATATGCTTCTACATTACAAATGACCTAAACAATAATTGTAGCATATCCATTTGTGACCTTTACTAAATCACCATGGTTAGAATTGAGCTCACAACCTATATCCTCCCTCTTGGGCATGAACCATCCCTCATCATATCCGATAATTTGAGGTCCAAATGTGTCTATAGGTGCTTCTTTTATGCCTAATATTGTGTTTATTCCTAGAAGGATACATTGCAATAATCGAGAAAGGGTGGGAATGATTGGAAGGATTTTACACTAAACAATGCTTAAGATGATAGTTTAGTCTCCTACCACCACTATCGTCCAAATCCATTTGTCCTTGAGAATTAGTAGGCCCATCGTAAAATGCTAAGGATTTTGCTTCAATATTTATTGAAAACAATCTAAATCTTGACCCATGTATTTGAAGAAGGCTCAGATCCTATATCCTACATTGAAGATTGAAATCAGGGTAATGTTGAACTTTTTGGATCCAAAGTACATGGACATCACATGGCAGTTTTGATATATCTCTTCTTGAGGTTGGCATATTTTACCTTGTTTGGATTAGAATCTCATTGTGTCTTGATGGTGTGGCCCATGCATATTCATGTAGTCCAAACATATTCCAATGCACATTGATACAATCCATCTTCTGAAAGCAATTGGTACAAATTTAGGTTAACATTGATGCATTGTAAGTATCATATTTGAAGGAATTTTTACAAATTCATTTTTAAGAGGCCTTGAGATGTAGGGTCATTATAAAGCTTTTAGGTGTTTCATATTATTTCCTAACTAGAATTAGAATATACACATTAGTGAGTGATTTCTTGGAATGTAAGTAGCATGTTTACATGCTTCTTGGTAACCTTGAAAATATTATAGCATGGATTTTTATTTATTTTTGTTTTAATAAAATGCCTCCTTTAGCTACCAATAGTATAAAAAACGTTCATGACATTCTACAAGAAAATCTTGGCCACTTAAGATGCCACTATAAGAATGCCAAAAAATGGGTGGGTTAAGAACAAAAATGCCCATGAACAAGACTCATTTAGCACCGTGGGAAAAATATAGACTATGCAAGTGTCCAAGGCATGAAAAATAGTATACATAGCCACTACCAGCATGCCCAATGACATGGAATTACATTTCAGTTAACATGGTAAAATTGAATTGTATCTGAATCTAGAGCATCATTTATGTCCGTTGTTATTCAATTTGGATTTGTGGATAGTTCTATTCCAAAATTCCATGTAAAAACATTTATATTTTTTTTTAAAGTTCCCGGCGTCGCAATTGCGATGGATTCAACCGTCGGTGGTATAGCAACACTGTTGTAATTACTGTTTAATTTCGTTGTAAGTGCGGCACCAAAACGTTGCAGTAGCAAGTTTCTTTCGTCACAACTGTGACGACATCTCGTCGCAACTTTGAATTTTTTCTGTCGCAACTTTGAATTTCTTTCGTCGCTACTACGATGGAATCCCGTTTCCACTTCGATTTCTTTCGATCGCAACTTCGACTTGTTTCCGTCATCACTATAACAAGGCAAAGCATATGTTGTTGTTGAGAGGTGACTTCCTATCACCGCACCTGGGACGTCCATCCATCTCAAAAGTGACTTCCTTCTGTCGCAACCATGACTTCCTTATGTCGACACTTTGACTTTCGTCCTGTCGCAATTGCGACTTACGTTCGTCGCAACTGCGATGATAACAAGTGGATTTTTGTTTAAAAACAATGTTTAGGTTTAATCGCAATTGTGACGTACAAACATCATACATGCGGCGATTTATGATACATCGAACTTGCGATGGCATGTGAAATGATGTTTGGGCCAGCCACAGTTTGTTGAAATACCGACAGTGTGAGGTCGGAAGTGAGACAAAACGATCGTCGGAATTTGGTCCAAATGTACTAGTGTGAGGACCTACATAAAACTACATTTGTTTTTCCTCTGGGTACTTTTCCATACAAAAGGATGCCATTATGCCTCGAAAATGTTGGTGCTACCTTCCAGCAGTTTATGTTATTCACTTTCCATGACATTAAGCACATTGTAGAGGATTATCTAGATAATTTAGCATCCTATTCTTGCAAGAGGTGAGAACATCCAGACCATCTTCACCTTGTTTTCAAACGGTGTAGGCACTGTAAGATTCAGCTGAATCCTCACAAGTACATATTTTGCGTTGAGTCTGGATGACTCTTAGGTTTTATAGTTTCAAATAAAGGGATCATGGTTGACCCTTTGAAGGTGGAAGCCATTGTCAATTTACCTCCTCTCCCAAATGTTCACCAACTTCAGAGCCTCCAAGGAATAACCAACTTTTTAGGTGTTTTATCGTGAATTATTCCAAGATTATGAAAGGTTTCATACAATTACTAAAGGAGGGGGTCCCATTTGTATGGGATGAAGTTTCCCAATCTTCTTTTGATGCTCTTAAGAAAGCCCTTATGAAAACCCCCTTGCTCAATCCACCGAATTATACAATTTTTTTTTTTTTTTAATATTTGGCCACATCTGAGTCACTATTGGTGTATTTTTAGTCTAGAAAGATGACATTTTTCAAGAACATGTCATATATTATCTCAGTTGTGCTTTGGCTAGGTCTGAATTGAAATATTCTAAAGTTGAAAAGTTAGTTGTTGCGACTGTTTTCGCAGTTCAAAGACTTCAACATTATATATTGTTGCGTAAGACCAATGTAGTTGTGGATCTCAATCCATTTCAATATGTTTTTACCTGACGAATAATCAAGATAAAATTCAATAAATGGATTGTAATTTTGCAAGAGTTTGACTTAGAGTTTCAATCTGTTAATTCCAAGAAATATTTGGTCTTTTCAGAGCTTATTTTGGAGTTCCCTTGTGAAGAATGTAATAATATTGAATATGAATTATTCCCTAATGAGAATATCTTTCTCATCTCTTCATATGATCCTTGGCATGGGGATATATTGATATATCTCCAAGATATGAAGTGTACTCAGTCTTTTTCAAGGGACTAGTGCCAACGACATTTGAGACATAGTGTAAATAATTACCTTATCGTCGGCGATACTTTGTATCATCATAGGGTTGATTCCATCTTATGTCGTTGTTTGAATAATGAATAAGTTGAGTCCATTTTGAATGAATTTCATAGTGGATCCTATGGAGGTCATCTTTTTGGTCTTGTGACTGCCCATAAGATTTTGTGTGCTAGATAATTTTGGCCAACTATTTTTAAAGATTGTGTTGAAGTGGCTAAAAAGTGTCATGCTTGTCAAATATTCACTAAAAATATGTGTGCCCAACTTGCTCATTTGTTTCTTTGTGATCACCATAGGCCCATTAACCAAATGGGGGATTGATTTCATGACCTGCAACCTAGTTTCGGCTAGGGGGCACTAATATATCATTATGGTCGTCGACTATTTTACGAAATGGGTGGAGTCCATACCTAGTTTGTGTAGTGATGGGGAAACTACTGCTTATTTTGTGTTCAATCAGACTATTACTAAGTTTGGCATCCCACGTGAAATTTTTACTATCCATGGTCAAAATTTTCAAAACCAGATGATGACTGAGTTGGCCACCAAGATGGGGTTCAAACAAGAAAATTCTTCACATTTTTACCCCCAAGCTAATAGTCAAGTTGAGTTTGTCAATAAAAATTTGAATTCCATGCTTCAACAAATAGTTAAAACTAGTAGATCTAATTGGAATTTAATAATTTATCCTATTTTATGGGCTTACCGAACAACCGTTAATACTGCTACAGGTTTTTCCCCTTTTCAACTTGTTCATGTAGTTGGAGGAGTCCTCCCGATTGAAAGTGAAATTCCTTCGTTAAAGTTATTTTGTTCAATTATTACTTGATACTTTAGTTTTAACTAGGTTCTCTTAAAACATCTTGATGAACAATGTCGAGATGCTATTGTAGAGAACGAAGAAAATAAAAAATGAATGAAGAGACAGTATGATAAGTCTGTCCATCCAAGGGTGTTCTCAGAAAGAGATCGTGTCTTGTTCTATGATCAAGATAAAGATCGATTCCATTAGGGGTATGTAAGTTTAAATGTATGTGGCTCGATCCTTATGTCACCTCTAAATTTCTGAAGAAAGGTTCTTACAAGTTGACTGATTACGAAGAAAATAAGTTGGCAAAGCCCATAAATGGGATCCATTTGAAAATTTATTATCCTTTATTCATGTGCTTTTTCTTGTACATAGTTGTACATTTTTTGTTTTTGGTGTACGGTTTACGTAGTTCCATTCTTGTATCATCAGATCTTAGAAGGAATGTTTTTAGTATTTGTAGATGGCGCTAGTTTCCACACTTGAAACCTTGCCTTGACCGCATGGGTGATTTATTCCCCTATGAGTCAATTAGTTGTCTTGAGAGGCACTTGTCTATGGCACACTACCAACTATATGGCCAAGTACAGTGTTGCAATAATAGAGCTTATTGGTGATTCCATTTCACACATTGTCCTATATCTAGAATTTCATCTTGATTCACAACTAATTATTTCACAGCTAAATGGTGATTATAGGGTTTACGATCATGTTATATTTCGTTAGTTTTTGCATATTTGGTTACTTGAAGATCAATTTATTTATATTACTTATAATCACATATCAATAAATCAAAACACAATAACTGATGCATATGCTAATTTCATTCTAGACTAGAATTTGTATCATTTATAACAAAATAAGAACATTATATACATAACATGCATTTTCATTTCTAAACAATGTAAATAAGTATGCCAAGGAAAAATTCTCTCTCTCTCTCTCTCTCTCTCTATATATATATATATATATATACTAAAAACTTTATACATTTGCAAAATATGGATCTAATCATGTCCAAAAATGGGCACTATCAACCTCATACATATAATCATAAATGATCTTAAGGGTCACCTAAACCCTGACCCCTATGGTAGTACATCAACATAGTTTCCACCCTCCTGAAAATACAGATCCATGGTCCAGGTACTCTAAATATCTGTTGCTGTAATGCCTCTGGAAGATCCTCAATATTCTTTGTCAGAATACCATTTGTTAAGTTTTTTAAGTTGCTCCTGACATTCTCAAGTGTCACTGAAGCATCAACAACTTCCCTCTTGCATGCTCTTCGCCTGTAGCGATGAAATCCAGTAGGACGGGCTGTGTCTATATCTATAAATATTATGGACATGTATTAGTAAAAAATTCCTTTTGTTTTTACACTTATAACAAAACATAAAAATGGTTAAAAAGTAACTTACCAATTGCACAAAGTGTGCTTCCCAGGGGTCACCATGTCTAGGTCCCAAATGAATTCAATCCCATGATATGGGTATGCTTTGATGGAAATAATTTGTTTCTACCACGAAGAAAAAAATTCCTCTTCAAATGGGTTGGTAACTCGCCTACCCCCAAGTTGTAACATCAGACTTTCCATAGCATCATGGTAGGATCCACGAGAGAGTGTGACTATATCCCCACACGTGGCCTCCTGGCTAGCACCCTCTCAAGAAAGAAGCTACATAGTATGCTTCCAAAACCAAAAGTATTTTTCTTCCCCTATCGGAATGATGTGAGATGGGTTTTGATACATCCCAATACTATGGTACTCCATTAAAAAAGTGTAGGATCTAAACATATGACTGTATAAAACATGTGCACCCTTGAGCCTTGGTACTAAAGCTGATCCAAAAATATGCCCAATGGTTAGTAAGAAAATATTGAGCCCTAGGATATCTACCTTGGATGGGTATCTGGGACCCCATAATTTGATTACCAGGGATGCAATACATGTCTATGTACTCCTCTATCGTCATTCCCCCAAAAATTCTTGATTTGGAGCTCGGAACTTCACCTCAATGGGACAGACCGGTAGGAAAATATTGACGGTATAGGATAACAACTTATGAATATGGGTCCCAATTTTTTGAGGTTTCAAAAAAGTATTTTTAGAGGATTCAATTTTGAGTGCGTGAAGAACTGGGCAGAGGAACTCAGGGTTTAATTTTGGAATGGTGCCACAACGAGGTTTAGGTTGTATCTGATCATTTGTACCTTGTTGTCATATTTTATATAAAATATCTCTCTTTTCCATCCATTTCATGCGTTGAATCATTGTTTTTACCAATGAAATTTGGATGTGTCTTTCAACAATTTCATTTATCTATTCAATCTTTGTAGAAGTGATCTTTCTGTCAAATATTTGTTTATTTTTAGGTTTACATTGGAGATTTGAAGAAAATATTGGAGCAGTCACAACAAGAGGGAATTCTTCAACGGATGTTTGGATCTGGGTTAGTCAATTTCTTAAATTGCTCATTTGCAAATCTGTTTGTACAGATTGCTAGTTAATTGTTTGTTTGAAAGTATTGAGTCATCTTTTATGGGCATTTCTCTATGGTGACTTTTCCCAAAAGTCACTAGGGTTCTTAATATACCTGAAACATCTAGTTAATGGCCAAAGAGTTTTTTTTGTATCATTATATCCATAACTTATAGTTTATTAGAAGCCAAACAAATTTGAATCATAGGAATGTTAATTGGGTTGAGTTTTTACAGAACTTTACATTTTTTATTAATCCTACAAGTGGCAAACCTAATAAAGTTGCAGATGCTTTAAGTAGAAGTCTATTTTGTATGGAATCCAAGTAGGTGTCTTGGGATTTGATAGTTTGAAGGAGATGTATAAAGAAGATGCATACTTCAATCAAGTGTATGCAGCTCCTGAAGATCCAGTTGGTATAGAAAGAAGCCCATGGATGGATTATATGGTACAAGAGGTACTATTATTCAAAGGAAACCAATTATGTATTCCAAAGTGTTCCATGAGAGAGAACTTGTTGCAGGAAAAACATAGTGGAGGGTTAATAGCAGTACACTTTGGGAATGATAAATTTTTTGCTCAGTTAAGTGCTTTCTATTTTTGGCCAGGTATGCAAGCTAATGTTAAAATATTTGTTGAAAGATGCAGGATTTGTCAGCATGCAAAATGAAGGATTCAAAACATTAGTTTGTATCAGCCTTTTCCTATTCCAGACAAACCATGGGACTTAGTAAGTATGCATTTTCTACTAATATTTCCAAAGACTCAAAAGGGTGATGATTTATTTATTTATGTTGTTGTTAGATTCTCTAAAATGGCACATTTGTAACTTGAACAAAAACAAGTGATGAAACTAACATTGCACACCTGTTCTTTAAAGAAGTTGTAAGGTTGCATGGATTTCTTATAAGCATAATTTGAAATAGGGACACTAGATTTGTGGGCTAGTTTTGGAGCACTCTATGGAAAAAGTTGGGAACCAATCTTAAATTTAGCTCATATTACCACCCACATAACAATGGGAAAATACAGGTGGAGAACAAATGTTTCGGAAACATTATGAGAATTTTAGTTAGTGAACATACCAAGTAGTGGGATCAGGGACTTGCACAAGTAGATTATTCTTATAATGATTCACTAGATATGAGAACTGGCCTAAGTGCACTTCAAATGATATATGGAATTCACCGAAGAGGAATTTATGAGTTAAGGAACTTGGGTAAAGCATAGATGAGGGGTGATGATGATGAATACTTTGATACAACTACACAGGAATTGCATGAACATGTGAAGCATAAACTACAAGAAAGCAACAAAAAATATAAGTAAAGAGCGGACCTGAAAGGAAGAGTATTGAACTTTGAAGTTATATATTTGGTAATGGCATACACCATAAAGGAAAGGCTTCTGAAGAGAAAGTACAACAAATTGAAAATGAAGAAAAATGGACCCTGTAAAATTTTGAGGAAGTTTCTTCAAATGCATATATGAAATTGAGCTTCCACACAACATTGGAATATCACCAATTTTTAATGTTGCATAAATGTATCCTTACAAAGGAGAAGTAACAAGAGATTCAACAGATGCACACAATACTCTAACTGATCAAACGATACAATGGGAACACCAAATACCTACTGCAGAACCAAAATAGATTGAGTTAGTTTTGGATAAGAAGATAGTGAAGAAGACAAAGGGAAAGGCATAATTCAATACTTAGTCAATTGGAATAATTATCCATTGGTGACTGCAATAGAGATAAAACAATATGGTACCAACATTAAAGAACTCATGGATAGGATCCCTTGAACCAAAATTTTTGTTCCCTAGTAGTCTGATGTAGGAGCATTGGGTAGTTCTTAAAATTTCAAATATAATTTTGATTTTAATAATAAGCATGAGGAGTAGGAATCAATTGTTTGTAATCTCTCCCAGTTGTGTAGGAGGCAATTTTTCTAATTATATTATGAATTGAGAAGTTATAATAGTTTGGGTGTTTGATTTGATTTGTTACAATAATAGATGATTTGAATCCATCTTTTGTGGATCGAAATCAATCGTCCTCACTGTGTATTTATGTAATGTCCCCACCCTTCTATCCAATGAAAGGAAGGGAACATGGCACTAAAATCCGGGATTTTAGAACAACTTATCCAAATTCATCATGAATTAAATATATGGAATCTCAGTAAAATGCATAGGTGTGCAGATGGAATTCAATTAAAAATGCACAGCGGAATAAAACATCACCCACACACATTTCATATTCATCCAGCATATCAGAATAACCATCAATTTAAACATTTCAGAAGTAAAACACAATAAGTTACTCATCTTGATGTAATGCTGTCCCAAGCAACTAGCTATGTTGCTGCAACGTTCCACCCAACCTGTATTCTTTCAGCATTCAGAGACCACCCCCGAGTTGGGCATGATATCTACAAGGAAAAGGGGACTCTCAAGCTCAACTCAGTTAAAGCAATGGATGCCCAACTCAACACCAACATTCTCTTGCACAAAAAACTCAGATATGGGCTTGGAAACACACTTTCAACGATGGGACTTAGCAACTAGATGGACATGGGTTTTCCCCAAAATGCGGGCACACCAAAAATGGATTTTTGAGAGGGAAAATATACCATAGGGAAGAAAACGATTTCTCCCATAGATATACCAGCAATTAGTGAGACAAAACAACCTATATGGTCCCTAAATCGGTTTCCCTTTCTTCCCCACTGTTACACAACACAAAAATTCCCTTCCCAGCTAGGAGGATGAAGGAAAACAGAGGAAATTCATGGAGGAAAATGCCCAGGTAGCTCCAAACTTGTGAGAGGAAAAAACTGATGGGTGGATAATAGCTTGGGGAGCAAATCATGGATCTTTTCTTGCCCAAGAAGCCAAACACGTTTTTCCATGAAGGGTGGCTTTTCCATACTCGAATTTGGACAGCCATACCTCTCATTCCCCAAGGCATTAACTACCTCAACCAACTCTTGGGAGAGTAAATTATTGGATACAAAAGTCAGCATGGGTAGTTGAGGGTTGATGGGTTCTCTCATTGATTTGGCTTGGCTTGATTGGCTCAAAGGTTTGAATATTTCCCTCTCAATTCCTTGTAAACATCATGCTCCCATATCTTGTTGCATTGCATAACTAGTTGTGGGCATTTATATTAAAATGCATATTTACAATCCCCATGGTTTACTAGCACATGGGTAGCATAATATCCAATACTTACTTCTTCAAGGTCGAGCGTTCACTAGCAGGGCCTTGGCCTTGAGCTCAACGCTAGGAATCATACGTAATATGCATACATTATTTACATTATAGCCCAAAATATTACAAGGGTCAAAATGGGGACATTACAATTTAAACCATAGTATTGACTTGTAATCATTGAAAATGGGGAGCAATTGAATTTCTGAATGAATGCAGTGAATTTGCAATTGTTTTGTGTTTTATTGCTCTCCTCTTTCCACTCTCTGTCAACTAATCCATTGAGTTATATGAATGAGCACGTTGATAGTGTTTTCCAATTACCTTGTTCATTCTTTTAACACATATTCTTTATTGAAATTCGATGGTGTTAACATTATTAGATCCGATAGTCACTTCAATTCTAAACACATACCCGATCGTCACCACAATTTTGGGTGCATAAGAGCTCAAACGACGGTAATTCTTTGACGTGTCCGATGGGACCCTAAAATGACACATTATTTGGCCTGTCTTGGTGATACCTAAGGAGCTAAAAATGATTAACTATGTGTGATTAATGATGAATTTATGATAATCTTACTTAAATCCTATGCATATTTGTTAAATGAATATACTGACATTGGATTAGTAATGTTTACTTTATTTGCTTATTCCTTTATTTTTATTTTTTTTGATAAAGAGGAGAGGGGATGTAAATATTATCATGAAAATCTTGTTGTACCATATAATTTTGAATCACTAAATATATTTTACAATTGAAAAACTAGGCATGAACATACCAAAATCTGAGTTTAGAGATGCCTGGAATATTTCAATGTTTTCAAATTTAGAAATATTATTATCATGGATGTAAATATATTAATAAAAACATGCCAAATATGGATGGGAATCACCTTGAAAATTCAGCCATAAATCAACTATGAAATGTATAGGTAAAGGCTGAAATAAATATGCAAAAAAATGTTCATCATGACACCCAAAATATACATTATAAACAAGGGAACATGTTTGCAAATCCCCTACTATACTTGGCTATTGTAGAGGCTCCAAATTTGCAAATTCTTCACTACATGTATCACCATAAGTGTCGTAAATGGTATCCCCAAAATTTTGTAGATATCCATGTCCTAACTATGATTGATAATCTTAAATACTGCATCTAGATCATCATGGAATGGAAAAAAACATAGTCACTTGCCATTTTATTATCAAACAAAGGTTTGTCCTCCAAATGCTTCTACCTAAAATCATAATGAAATAAACCATCAACTTCATATTTCTTGGGATAATCTAAGCTTACCAAACCCTCATCTAAAGGAGGAGGGGAATATGATGTTTCAATTCTCTCTTCATCATATTCTATATATATTTAGCTGTTAATGGAAATGAGAGAAGGCCCATCATCATTTTTCTCTTCTTAAGGGGAAAAAAGATCTTCAATTCTATCTCTAACGTTGTCCTAAAAATTTGTAATATCCTTCTCAATACTTTTGTCAACCTCAACCACCATGCACACATAATTGCTCATTAGATCATTGATTTCCTCCACATGATAATTCCTTGGAGGTTCCCCATGCAAGGTAAAAAATGTACCCTCACAAGTTGGAATAGTAACATAAGATAAATCCATTTGCAGAATACCATCCAGTGTAGCAGCCCATTTCCTTAACAAATCAGTCCTCAAGAATTTGGGACATCAATCACAATGATATCAATTCATACTGAATGTTAGGATATTTAGACACTTAGGAGTTAGTTAAGATCAACTTGTGTAATATATCCGTTAGGGATAGTGTGTTTCTTTAGTATGCATTTGTAAATACTTAATCCGACGGTCACGATATGTTTCCGACATAGAGTGATCCGACGGCTCAACTTCTCTTAGATCAAACCTAACCTTGATCCGTGGCTTAACACCCGATTGGTCCATGATCTCTATTTAAAGAGCATGGAGGGTCATTGTTTAGTTGATCGATTATGAGAAGCTCATTTGTAACTTTCTTTCTTTGCATAATAAATTGTCCCGTAGAAGCTATTTGGCCGGGGCCGTGGAGTGTTTCCCTCAAGAGGGTTTAAACCACGTCAAAACATCGGTGTGTTGATATGTGATCTGTTTGTGTGAAGTGGTTGCTCTTGGTGTTCGGTCCTTTGGTAGTACCCTGTGTACCCGAACACTGAAATATTTGAATATGTTTCCAGATCAATCTTCAAATCCTTGATTGCCTAAGTCCTTGATTTCCCTAGAATACATCGCGCAAACATTTCGGTAAGTGCAAGTGGTCTTAAGAATAAATTGGTTCATGACTTTCAAGAGCATAAAATTATTGGATACCCTTGAATCTAACATTCAATTATGTAATGGGATATCATTCACCACCAATTATACAATGAAAGGATTGTTACTGTTGTTTGTTCCTCCCTGGTTCATTGTTTGCAAGATTATAGGGGAAACCTTAGAAGTTTCTTCAAACAATTTCCTTGAGACCTAGGATACGCTTGGCTTTCTCCTTTAAGCTATGTATATTCAGTAACTCTAATAGGGGGACTGATATTTGTGCCTAATTGAAATTTTGTGTTAAATCAATATATAAAATTCTAAAATCACATGGATTGACTTTCACAGAATCAAACATATTATTTGCATCTATCACTTGACTTGGTTGGGAAACTATAGGAGAAACATTGTGTTAAATCAATATATAAAGTTCCAAGGGCACATGTGTTGACTTTCATATATGCAAAAGTATTATTTGTGTCTATTTCTTGATGTGTTTGGGAAACTATAGGAGAAATGTTTTGATTTTTTTTTTGTGTTTCAACTTTCTTATGTTTTGTCTTACCTTGCCTTGGTAAGTTGCTCAATCATTTGCATGAATTTTCCTCATTTCCTCTTGAGAATATTTTTGGGTTAAGCTCTTATCTATTTACTTGGGATCTATTCTCCTATCCTTGATTCGTTTAAATTGTTATTTAGAGACATTTTATATTGTAGCCATAACAATGTTTATACCATCCCAAGGTTCACCTACAAAATTCAGGGTTTCATCTTGACTAGGCTTACTAAAAGGGTGGTGCTAAAGAATCTAGTTTTCCAATGTCTACCCAATCCTTATCAAGGTTTTTGAATTTGGTTTGAGCATCCTTTAAATTTGTGGGTTTTTTTGGTTAAGAAATAATCTAAATTGACCTTGATAAGTATTCATGTAATACAATAGAATTGTAGCATTTGAATGAATGAAGTAAAAAAGAATGTCTCTAACCAACCTATTAAATCTTTCATTAAACTCATCCATAGTTTTATTTTCATTCCTTTTACAAAACTTAATGCATTCAACACAAATCTAGTATCTTACTTTTCTTTCCATCTAGAAAGGAAAGTATTTGTACACCCCTCAAAGGTCTTTGTACTATTATTGAGTAGATCAAGAAACCATATGCATGCATCCCTTTTTACAATTAAAGAAAACAACTTAAAATGTACATCAAGATGCTCAACTCATTCATGTTCAATATAATCCATGAAGGCATCCCAATGATCCCTAGTGGATACAACATTATTTCCATGAAACTCATGCAATTTATCATTTACTTATGACATGATAATTGGATGACCTATTGGAATCGATTTAATACTGAGAGGGGGGTGAATCAGTATTAACGCAGTTATCAACAGATTTTACCTTCTTTACCAAATTAAGATTTAACTTAATCTTGATCTTTAATTATGCATCCAACATAAATAAAACATTCATCCACATATGCACCAAGACAAAAAACACATAACACGCATGATTTTTGATGTGGAAACCCAAATGGGAGAAAACCATAGAATGCTCTTTTGTAATGAAAAGAATACATTCAAGGAAGCACTGAATTCCTGTGTTTACCAACACCAACTGGAAGGAGGCGCCAATCCCCTGGTTTTACAGGCACTGATGTAATGTCCCCATTCAAATAAATGCATGACAGGAAAATCCCACCAATCCTACTAGTTCCCTAGGTTGGATGGAGACATTGGGATTTTCAATAAGGGATCTAATAAATGATGTTTAGACATTAGAATGGCATAAATATTTAATAAAGGAGATAAATAAATAAATACAAGAGAAAATCAAAGTGGCAATTGATCATGAAGACACATGGAGGATGTGGGACGCACACAAGCTAGATTTTCCATGCCACATGGCATCCTTCTCTTGTCAATTTGAATCCATGAGAATTCCAACATTCTTGGGATTAGTTGGAAGGATTATGTACTTGGAAATATGCATCATAGGTCGAATTGGGATGGAAGTGTAACTCCCATGGAAGAGGGAGAGTCAAATGAGAGGTTCTTGGACACTTGGGATAGATTCCATAATCTCTATGACAACAATGATGAAGATTCTATGACACCTATGACAAATTTCAGACTTGATTGTTGACATCTGACCAATATGACATGTCAGGCCTAAAAATAGCCTCCAAGAGGGCGCTCATGGGAGTTAGAGAAGCTCAAGAGATTCCTACTCGAATTGGTGGAAGGTGGAAGGTTAGGAAGTCGAAGACAAGTGGCAAATCTTGAATCCCTCCCTAATTCAAATTGGCTTGGAGTCTATGGATGGAATTAGAAACTTAGAAGTATAAGGATGTTTATAAAATAAAGGGATCAAGTAAGAGAGGGGGATTTTTATCATTTTCATAATTTTCATTTGAGAGGAGAGCTAGTGGAGTGCTACTCTACTTGCCTTAGCACCAATTTCGAGGGTGAAAGATTCCCATCCTAGTTGGTAATTGGAAAGGCCATTCAGACTTTTCATTTGTATCTTTAATGGAGTTTTATGTTGCAGGTGTGAGCTATAGGGAAGCTCTTGGTCACTTCTATTTCAGCTTGTTTCTCCAACAATTTCCAGTTTTCTCAACATATTCATGATCCTTGTGGTGGGGCGGACTTGGTGAGCTGTTTTTCTCTTTGGGGGAGCTTCTAATACCCCATTATTTTATCATATGATGTAAATGATATTTTATTCATATTTATAATATCTTCAGGTCGAGATTCCAAGTGGAATTATGTAAATCTGATCAGTAATGAGCAAATGGTGCCAATTTCCCCACTATGTTGATGTATGCCAATAATATGCTGATATATTCGATTGAAAAAGTGAAATTAGGATGTATTAATGATGTATAGATAGTTAATAATATGTTATACAAGTTTAATGTTCAGTGCATAAGATTTTGGAGACATATTATTCAATTTCATAGCATTTGGAGAAGATTTCCTATCATTTCCCCCAAGGTCGAAACTAGTCTTTTTGTATCTGATTTGAGAGGTTTGTAGAAGACTTAATAAACTGAATGGTGATGCATATGAGACCATATTTATGTAAAATATATATAACCTTCTCCTGTTCATAAATTTTAGAGGTTCCCATAGCATTTGGAGAGCCATTTCCAACACCTACCCCTTGGGGACTTGAACCCCTAATTGCTAGTCAAATTCCCTACATTGGACAAAATTGAAAGGAGAGTTGCAGAAGCATTTTGAAGACTCTAAGGCATCCATGAAAATCATAATCATGTCCTAATACCATACATATACCTTCTTTAACAATTTGGGTGCATTTGGATCCATTTGGAGATCAAGAGACCAATACTAGTCAAGGGTCGAACTAGTGGAAAAATTGAAAAATTTACCATTTTAATAAATTTCTAAAAAGGGACATTACAAGTGGTATCAGAGAATGATATTGGAACCTAATTCATGAGGACAATAATTTAGGGACCACCCTTAGATATTGAAACCAAAAGTGCTTTTGTTGAAGAGGAGGAAGTAGAAAAATAAGTGCATTTTGAGGAAACTATGGCTAATGAGAAGGGAACCTTAGATGATAGTGAGGAGTTTAGGAAACTCATGAGACCACTCTTTGAAGACATGAACAAACATATTATGAAGGGATTCTAATTTTTGGCTATCCAAATTGGAAGCAAAGGGGAAAAAGGAGGCAACAGTAGTTCACATTTTGAGGAAAAGAAGGCAATGGGTGGAAGTATATTCTCAAAGACAGGACCACATAATAGACCTCATGAATTGCAGAGTGCAGCAAGGCCTACCACACCTAAATTCCTTGATTCCAAAGAAAATATTAATACTCCATATGATATGCAAGAGGTTCTAATTGAATGGAAAAAGTTGAGTGAAGAGTGTGGAAGTACCCTACCATTTGATCAATACTTTGTTGTCGCAAACAAGCTCAAGATGAGGGAAGGCAATAAAAACCCCTTTCAAAATAGAGAATTGAATTATGCCATAAGTAAAATGCCACTTCCCACCTTTTATGGCTCATGTCAAAGTTATGCAAACACTTGGGTACAAAAACTAGATGTGTATTTTCAGTTGAATCCAATGGTGGAAGAGGATGCCTTAAAAATGGCCATTTTGCATCTTGATGGGGAAGCCAATGATTGGTGGTTCCATGGTCTAAAAACCTTGGGACATGATCAGGTTACAACATATTGAGAATTTGTTGACAGGGTTTTAGAAATATTTGAGCAAAAAGATCCAAAATTACCTTTCAAAGAACTAACCCAATTGAAGCAAGTTGGAACCCCTACTGAATATATGTTGGAATTCAAAAAATTATCAGTTAAGGTGGATGATATATCTATGGTGAGGTTAGTATTAATATTTAATGAAGGTTTGGCTGAACCCTTAAAAGGTTTAGTTAAGGCCCACAAACCAAATTCATTGAAGGATGCCATGAACTTGACAAGAGATCTACAAAATGTGCTACCTAGGACAATGTTTCCTCCCAAGCCTAAATTCCCTTCCAAATTCAGATTTGACAAGAAGCATTGGAAAAGATATGCATTTGAAAAGAATAAGAAAGAGGGACTAAACAAGGAAGAAATTATAAGAAAGAAATTATGCTACACATGCTTCCAACCATGGGCACCGGGGCATAAATGTACTAAGGGAAAAGCTCAATACATTGAAGTGTTTTCTGATAATGATGAGTATGAAGGGGGTATGGAGGAAGAAGAACATATTTCATATCAAGAAGAGGGATATGATACAACATAAGAAGGGAAACAAGAAGAAAATCCTCCTTCACCTGACAAAGCAAGGATGACAGTACTTTCAATAGTGCCTCGTTATCACACTATTCGATGCAAGTGAGTGATTAAAGGACAAAGGGCCTCAGTATTGGTAGATGGAGGAGCCATGCATAACTTCATTGATGCATATATGGTAGAGAGAAGGAAGATACATACTGAACCATTCGATGTCTTCACAGTTGTCATTCCAGGTCACCACACTATGGAGTGCAAAACATGGGTTCCAAAGCTGCAAATCACCATAGGTAATTACACTTTTTCTGATAGATTTTATGTGATTGATGTTGCTGATACTAATTTTGTTTTGGGAGTGCAATGGATGTACTCTATAGGGTAGCATAAAATGAACTATCAAATTCTTGAAATCAAATTCCAAGATTCAGAAGGAATACTAAGGGTTGTGAGAGGGCATCACACCTATTCAAATCAAGTAGTGACCTCCCATAGTATGAGATCCATATTGAGGCATGGGGACATAGAATGGGCTCCTGAATGTTTCATCACCTCTCCCAAGCCAAACATAAAGGTTGTTGAACACCCAAAGGAGATATAGAAACTCCTACAAAAGTATGAAAAAGTTTTTGGAGACCTTCCACATGGTAGACCACCTGACAGGGGGGTTGAGCACAACATTGTTTTGGAGGAGGGTACTTCACCCATCCAAATACCACCCTATAGACATCCAAAAAAATTCAGAGATGAAATTGAAAAGGCCATCCAAGAACTCCTAGAGTTGGGACTCATTAGACCAAGCTCTATCCCTTATGCCTCTTCAGTAATGTTGGTGAAGAAAAAAGATGGAACCTTAAGGATGTGCATAGAGTTTAGAGCTTTGAACAAGAAGAAAATCAAGAATAGATATTATATTCCTAGAATTGATAAACTCATGGATGAGATATTTGGGGAAATTTTTTTCTCCAAAATTGATATTAGATTAGGTTACCATCAAATTCGAATGAAGGAAGATGTACAAAAGACTGCTTTTAGATGTCACTATGGCCACTTTGAGTTTCTTGTTGTGCCTTTTGGATTAACTAATGCTCCAACCACATTCCAAGCATGCATGAATAGGATCTTTTGCAAGCATCTTAGAAAGTTTGTTTTGGTTTTCTTTGATGACATTCTCATTTACAACAAAACTTGGGAAGAGCATTTGCATCATTTAGAGGTTGTGCTGAAAATTTTGCATGAACAGTTCTTGTTTACTAAGTTGTCTAAATGTGAATTTGGGATGAAGGAACTTTTGTATCTTGGGTACATTATTGGACAAGAAGGAGTTAAAGTGCACATGGAAAAAATAAGGGCTATCATTGAATGGCCAACACCAAAAAACATCACAGAATTAAGAGGCTTCATTGGAATATGCACCTATTATAGGAAGTTTGTGAAAGGGTGAAAGGGTTCTCCAAGTTGACTTATCCACTCACTGATTTGACAAAGAAAGATGCTTTCAAGTGGGATGAAGAGGCTTAAAATGCATTCCAAAAAATGAAATAGGTAATGAGTAGTTGTCTAGTACTTGCATTACCTGATTTTACTAAACCTTTTGTTTTGGAATGTGATGCTTCAGGTGAAGGGATAGGGGCTGTCCTAAAGCAAGATAAACACCCTATAGCCTTTGAGATCAGAAAGTTGCAACCACATGAGAAGATTTACTCCATCTATGACAAAAAAATGTTGGCCATCATGCATGCTTTGGCCAAGTTTGGACAATACTTGGTGGGAAACAAGTTTGTGGTGACAATTGATCTCAATAGTCTAATGCACTTCCTCACCCAAAAGGATCTTAATGAAATGAAAAAAAAGTGGGTAAGAAAGATCCAAGTTTTTTATTTTGATATTGAATATGTAAAATGGATGAATAACATTGTAGCAGATGCATTATCTAGAAGACATTCATTTTCTCTCATGGACATTGCAAAAGATTGGAAAAACATGCTAATGGTTGAATATGCCAAAGATAGTTTTGTTTGTGATGTGTTAGATGGGGTCAAAGGGGATGATAAATACAAGATTTTGAATGGGATGATATATTATAAGGGAATAATTTATTTGGTTCAAAATTAAAAGCTCAAGTACAAGATTTTGCAAGAAGCACATGATTCCCCCCTAGCTGGCCATCCGGGGATCTTCAAAACTTATAGGAAATTAAGGAAAACGTTTTTTTGGAAAGGGTTGAAGGAATATATTCTAAAATATGTGAATGAATGTAAGGTATGTTAGCAAAACAAATCTGAACTCACATGCCCAGCTGGTTTATTGCAACCATTGCCCATTCCAAAACAAAAATGGGAGAGTATCTCAATGGACTTCATCACAGGTTTTCCCAAATCTTTGGGAAAGGATTGCATATATGTGGTAGTGGATAGGATGAACAAATTTTCTCATTTATTTTTTGTTACATAATCTTTTAGTGCTGCACAAGTGGCTGATTTTTTTTTAAAGAAATACCGAGATTGCATGGGCTCCCCAAGAGCATTGTGAGTGATAGAGATAGCAGATTCATGGGTGCTTGTTGGCAAGAAATTTTCAGATTGGTGGGCACTCAATTGACTCCAAGCACAAGCTATCATCAAAAAACTGATGGCCAAACAGAGAGAGTGAGTCAATGGTTGGAATGGTACCTAAGGAACTATGTGGGAGAGCAGCAAAACACATGGGTAAAATGGCTACACTTGGGTGAGTTTTGCTACAACACTACTTTTCATATGTCAATAGGAATGTCTCCTTTCAAAGCATTATATGGTTATGAAGAACTCACCTTTGTTGAGCATATATTTGGTGATAGTAGAGCCCCAAAAGATAAATATTGGGTGGAAGAGAGCCAAGAAATTTTAAAGCTTTTGAAAGACAATTTGCAGGTTTCCCAAAATCAGCAAAAACAATATGCAGATCAACATAGGTAAGAAAGGACCTTTCAAATCAATGATTCGGTATATTTGAGTTTGAAGCCATATAAAAAAACATCTTTGAAACAGAAGGGAGTAGAGAATCTAAAACCAAGATACTATGGCCCATACAAGGTAGTTCGGAATGTTGGGGAAGTAGCATATGAGTTAGAACTTCTGGAAGGAAGTAAAATCCACAATGTATTTCATGTTTCATGTCTCAAGAAGGCTATTGGTTAGGAAATTGTCATTTCAGAAACACTTCCTCCTTTGGATGATGAAGGTCAGCCCATACTTGTTCCAGAAAGAATTTTGAAGACAAGCGAAAGAAGATTAAGGAGTAGAACTATCAAAGAGTACTTGGTACAATGGAAGGACCTCTCAAGTGAAGATGCCACATGGGAAGAGGAAAAAATTTTGTAGCATCCAAATATGAAATTGCTTGAGGACAAGCAATCATGGGTGGGGAGGATTGCAATGTCCCCATTCAAATAAATGCATGACAGGAAAATTCCACCGATCCTACTAGTTCCCTAGGTTGGATGGAGACATTGGGATTTGCAATAAGGGAGATAATAAATGATGTTTAGACATTAGAATGGAATAAATATTTAATAAAGAAGCTAAATAAATAAATACAAGAGAAAATCAAAGTGGCAATTGATCATGAAGACACATGGAGGATGTGGGACCCACACAAGCTAGATTTTCCATGCTACATGGCATCCTTCTCTTGTCAATTCGAATCCACGAGAAGTCCAATGTTCTTGGGATGATTTGGAAGGATTATACACTTGGAAATATGCATCATAGGTCGAATTGGGATGGAAGTGTAACTCCCATGGAAGAGGAAGAGTCAAATGAGAGGTTCTTGGACACTTGGGATAGATTCCCTAACCTCTATGACAATAATGATGAAGATACTACAACACCTATGACAAATTTCAGACCTGATTCCTGAAATATGACCAATATGACATGTCAGACCTAAAACTAGCCTCCAAGAGGGCGCTCGTGGGAGTTAGAGAAGCTCAAGATATTCCTACTCGAATTGGTGGAAGGTGGAAGGCTAGGAAGTGGAAGACAAGTGGAAAATCTTGAATTTCTCCCTAATTCGAATTGGATTGGAGTCTATGGATGGAATTAGAACCTTAGAAGGATAAGGTTGTTTATAAAATATAGGGATCAAGTAAGAGAGGGTATTTTTATCATTTTCATAATTTGCATTTGAGAGGAGAGCTAGTGGACTGCTACTCTACTTTCCTTAGCACCAATTTTGAGGGTGAAAGATTCCCATCCTAGTTGGTAATTGGAAAGGCCATTCAGAACTTTCATTTGGAGATTTAATGGAGTTTTATGTTGCAGGTGCAAGATACAGGGAAGCTCGTGGTCACTTCTAGCTCAACTTGTTTCTCCAACCATTTCCAGTTTTCTCAACATATTCATGATCCTTGAGGTGGGGCGCACTTAGTGAGATGTTGTTCTCTTTTGGGGAGATTCTAATGCCCCATTATTTTATCATTTGATGTAAATTCTCTATTCTTCATATTCAGAATAGCTTCAGGTCGATATTCCAAGTGGAACTATGTAAATCTGATCATTAATGAGCAAATGGTGCCAATTTCCCCATTATGTTGATGTATGCCAATAATATGCTGATATATTCGAATGGAAAAGTGAAAATATGATGTCTTAATGATGTATGGACTGTTATTAATATTTTATACAAGTTTGATATTCAATGCATAAGCTTTTGGAGTCATATTGTTCAATTTCATAGCATTTGAAGAAGATTGCCTATCGTTTCCCCCAAGGTCAAAACTAGTCTTTTTGAATCTGATTTGAGAGGGTTGTAGCAGACTTAATAAACTGAATGGTGATGCATATGAGACCAAATTGATGTCCCATATATATCTCTTGATCCTATTCAAAAATTTGAGAGGGTCCCATAGCATTTGGAGAGCCATTTCCAACACTTACCCCTTGGGGAATTGAACCCCTAATTGCTAGTCAAATTCTCTACATTGCCCAGAATTGAAAGGAGAGTTGTAGAAGCCTTTTGAAGACTCTAAAGAATCCATGAACCTCATAATAATGTCCTAATACCATCCATATACCTTCTGTAACAATTTGGGAGCATTTGGAGATCACGAGACCAATACTAGTCAAGGGTCGAACTAGTGGAAAAATTGAAAATTTACCATTTTAATGAATTTCTAAAAAGGGACATTACAACTGACCTGAAGGAAGCACCAGCTCCCTATGTTCTCCAGAACCAGCTGAAAGGAGGCTACAACCTCCTTCTCTTTGCCCCATCTTTCCACCTAGATATCCAAAATAATTTTCTTCCTTACTGATATTTCAACTCGCACACACTTTTGATTTTTTGTAGTACGTTTTGCTATGTTCCACCTTCATATACAGACGATTCACTGCAACTGTGCTGCATACATCAGTTGAATTTTCATTCCACTTAATTATTCACTTCCGATGATGACTTACTTCATATGTCGTGTGCTACTTCATATGCTGCAGTCTACGCCAATGATTAGCTGTGTTGTTATGATTTTGCACAACTGCACTTCGCCGACTAATATTGTGCTTCAATTGATAACTTTCTATTCTGAAATTACGAACTAGTATCAAATGGAATTGCGCACTAACTCAGATGTGTCCGTTCGGTTTAAGTGCTACAACCCTTTAGAAAATCTATGACATGTTGTGCATCATATGATTCGTCCTTTTGGTTTAACAAACTTGCCTCAGATCATCCTCATCATGACGCGCTTACAATATTCTGCTGTTGTTTTTTTGTTGCACATCTATTGGACTTCTTTACTTTGCACATTTCACTTTAACATTCATGCATCAACCAAACTTCTGCGTATCTTGTGATATACTTCGGTTCCATCTATGCGCTTCTTTATTACAACATTTGTGGCTATCTGCATGTTGCCAACAATACTGTCATTCGGTCCTCATGCACTTGCACATACTTCTATAATTATGGTTTTCAGTATCGCGCATCAGTCATAGATTTACAACATCATTCTGCACACCATCAATAAATCAATCTGTTGCATGTGTGCACTCGGATCCTTGCTATATCATGTTGTTATGTCCTCGAGCCCTTGATGCCCTAAATATAAATATGTATTTTCCTCTTGAATCCCTATATCCTTGCCATCAAGCTTACATAAAATCTCCAACTTGCATCTCTATTTATACATGTCCTGCATGGATTGTATGTCCACAAGTTGGCTGTGGCATTCTTTCTTCCTTACTTCACGTATTAAGCCTATGCCACATGTTATGTTCTACACTGTTGATAGGTCATCCTTTGTGGGTCTTGCGCATATGTGGTCCAAGACTTAGAGGAAATTTCACCTCAACATTGTAGTCTTGCGCTCTCAATGTACCATTGATTTGTAGAACTTGTGCAACCATGGTCCTCGACTTGGTGGGACTTTGACCTCATCTTGCGCTTTTTGTCATGCCATATCTTGTAGAACTTGCACATACCTGGTCCTTGACTTAGTGGGATTTTAACCCTTTCGGTACCATCACTTGTGGGACTAGCACACTTGGTGCATCAATGCTTTGAGGAACTTGCACATACGTGATCTTCGACTTGGTGGGAATTTGACCATTGTGGCACCATCACTTGTGGGACTTGTGCACTTGATGATTCTTTAGCTGTGGAATTTGCGCATCTAATAACTTCAATCACTACACCCTTCTTGGAACTTGTGTGCGCTTCAATAAATGAAGGTATATTTTGATTGGTGATCCATTTCATACTTTTTGTGCACTTCCAATATTTGACCATACAATGCTTGGGATTTATTACGCATTCCAGAATATTCCATTGACATGCTTGCACACTTGTACCTTTGATTAACCAAATCCTTGTCTACTTGTGCACATGTACCTTTTTCCAACCAATTCTTTGGCTGCTACCTTGAGAGAGTATGACTTGGTGGAATTTATATCTGTGCAGGTACCACATGTAGTAGGATACATTACTTATCTACTTCTTTGAACTAGATCTGAATGATGTGCCTTCCTTATGTACTTCTTCATACTGGTCATGCATGCTGTATCCTTGGACACATATCTTCATACTGGATGCAACTTTTAGATATACTTCTTCATATTGGCATCCATATCCTGTTAGATTTTCTGAATTTACTTCAATATGATCTAGGATCTTAACTGAGAGAACAACATGTACAGCATATCTACAGCATATCAATCATGGAGACAATAATGCAAGCACACAAGAGACACAAAGATTTACTTGGGGAAAACCATAAAGGTGAAAAACCCCAATAACTTCCTCAGAGATAGATAGAGCAATGATACAACCAACCAAGAGAGATAGCCATAACCTAACAGCAATCCTCCTCCTCCATAAGTGCGCCTCTCCTCCTTGAGAGCATGTGTGAGAAGTGAGTGTGTAAATAGAGTGCCTCCCGCACTCTATTTATACTTGACTTGACTTGCCTTTTTACCTAACTCATGTAGGCTCGAACTTAACCACATAACATAATGCTGAGTGGGCCGACCCCCAATAGGGTGGTCTAATAACCCTTTGACCCACATGACTTATACAGGGCCGACCCCAAACAAGGTGGTCTAATAACCCATCAAGTATAAGTTACGACACTTACAATATAAATGACGACACTTCCTTATAGAGGAATAATACCATCTCTATAGGAATACAATATACATATATGTGAAATACATTCCGAAGTTACATATACATCAACACTCCCTCTTAACTAGGAAGGTATTTCTCAGCACAGTTCTTCTAGAACAAGTCATCTTCTCTGGATCATCGTCACTGGATAATCGTCATCAAGTCATCATCATCATCGTCACTGCTGCTGCTATCTCAATCAATCTCTGAATCTACTCGTCATAGGAAGTTCTACAGAGCCAGTCCTTTTTCATACTGGATGTAGGCCCACCACCTGCAGGTCTTCATCATCACTGGCCATACTGTGGAATCCTCAGGACTTATTACGTGCGTCACAAAACCTGGCTGCAGCATCCCAGGCTATTACGAGCACACAGCTCTACCTGTAGGATCTCCCAGGAGCACATTACATGTGACCCATCACAAAACCTGGCTGAAGCATCCCAGGCTGTTACGAGCACGCGGCTCTACCTGTCGGATCTCCCAGGAGCACATTACATGTGATCTCACCACAAAACCTGGCTGAAGCATCCCAGGCTGTTACGAGCACATAGCTCTACCTGTTGGATCTCCCAGGGGCACATTACATGTGGTCCACCACAAAACCTGGCTGAAGCATCTGAGGCCTTTTTCATCCTGTCCAGATCTCCCAGGAGCAAATTACATGTGGTCATGGCAAAACTTGGCTGAAGCATCTGAGGCCTTTTTCATCTTGTCCAGATCTCCCAGGAGCAAATTACATGCCATAGGACAAAACCTCGCAAGAGCATCTGCCAGATATCCCAGGGCACCGAATTACATGCCATAGGCAAAACCTCGAAAGACTATCTGCAGATCTCCCAGGGCACAAATTACATGTCCTCCCAAGAAAAACCTCGCAAGAGCATTTGCCAGATGTCCCAGGGCACCGAATTACATGCCATAGGCAAAACCTCGAAAGACCATCTACAAATCTCCCAGGGCACAAATTACATGCTTTCCTGCACAACCTGATCCACGGCCACAAAGTATCATCTGATACTCATCATCATCACTGCAACATCCTGCTGCATGTCATCTGGAGAAGCTCGTCATCCACGATCATCCTGATCATACAATGCATCCATCTGATGCACACATAGATACATGATTCACACAATGTATCCATCAATCATACATGATCTACCTGATCATACAAAGATACATGATCCATACAATGTACCCATCAACATACATGATCTACCTGATCATACAAAGATACATGATCCACACAATGTATCCATCAGCATCCATGATCTACCTGATCATACAAAGATACATGATCCACACAATGTATCCAACAACATACATGATCTACCTGATCATACAAAGATACATGATCCACACAATGTATCCATCAGCATCCATGATCTACCTGATCATACAAAGATACATGATCCATACAATGTATCCAACAGCATCCATGATCTACCTGATCATACAAAGATACATGATCCAACCGATCATATCCAGCATCCAACATGATGCGTACATACATAAATGATCCAACTGATCATATCAAGGTAGAAACCAGAACATCATCCTGATACCCATTATCCAGCGCTTACATCCACAGCCATGTGAAGGATCCCCCTTCCAACATGCTTGGAATGGCTTCAACAAATGTGTCCATCACTTCTTCCTCGAAGTATCCTCGATCTGAAGCACGCCAAGCCTCTCTCTGAAGTACTCGAACTTCACCCTGGCTAGTGGCTTCATCAGCACATCTGCAATCTGCTCGTCCGTCGCAACATACAGGAGCTTCACAGCTCCTCTCTGCACCATATCCCTGATATAGTGATATTTGATCTCTATGTGTTTCGACCTGTCATGAAACACTGGGTTCTCAGACAGCTTCACACAACTCTGGTTATCACAGAAGATACCAATAGCCTCCAACGGGAGATCAAATAGCTCAGACAGTAGCTTCCGTAGCCATACTGCCTCACAACTAGCTGAACAGGCTGCAACATACTCTGCCTCAGCTGTACTCAGTGCTACACAGGACTGCTTCCTGATAAACCAAGAGATCACACCTGATCCCATACTGAAGCAGCACCCAGATGTGCTCTTCCTGTCTGCAGCACTGCCAGCCCAATCTGAATCAACATAACCTTGCAGGTTAAACTTTTGATTCTCCTCATACCTGAGCCCATAATCCACTGTACCCTTCAGGTACCTCAGAACATGCTTTACAGCAACCAGGTGAACACTCCTCGGATCCGTCAGGAACTGGCTCAATGTGTTCACAGCAAAGCAAATGTCTGGTCTCGTGTTCGTCAGGTACATCAAGGACCCAATCATCTGACGATACAAAGAGACATCAACCGGCTCAGATGAAGCATCACATAGAAGCTTCAGATTCGATGCCATAGGTGTGGCCATATCCTTGAATTCCATCATCCCGAACCTCTTCAGGATCTCTACTACATACTTCCCTTGTCCAAGGAAGATTCCATATGCACTCTGCCACACCTCCATGCCAAAAACAAATAGTGCATCATCCCCAAGTTCTTCATCTCGAACTCAGTAGTAAGCTTCCACTGCGTGTCGGCAATCAATCTATCTTCACCATACCAAGTTCTGCACATATATGATTTCCTATCATGTGTCTCAGAACCAAGTGGCTACTCCACATATATTTCTTCTTCAACTACACCATTCAAGAAAGCTGTCTTGAATCCATCTGGTGTATCTTCTATTTCGTCACCTTTATATTTCTCTATGCTGCCATCTGCAACATGCTTGATCTGATAGTTCCATATGGAAGTCATAACAAACTTCCCTTCAGGTCTTGGGACTACATCCCAAACATCATTCTTCATGATCGATGGATCATGGCATTCCATTTCTTCATCCCAGATCCTGGGAACTTCAATATCTTCAATAAATAAATTTGTTGCTGAACAAATGTTGTAGTTCTTCTTTTGTAGGAGATGGCATACGATCTTTCCTACACAACAGGTTAAATTGCATGATTAGAAAACATCTCATAGTTTTCAGAACAAATTCTTACACATAAATAGATATGTCATACAGTCATGCAATTATCTTAGCCAATGCTTCAATACAACATTTATCCATATCCCGTAACTTTCTAGATGCCTTCCAATCTCTACCAGAACATTGTTAAGAGTGTGCACAACTCCCAACATGTCATCAAAGAGGTTTCATTCTAGATAAGTAGCAATGGAATGTTGTACAGTGCCATAGGCTACTTACCCATGCATATTAGTAGTATACTGTTCATTAATGTAATTATTCTAATATGCTCAATACATATTCTAAGTCTAAGACCATGAGCATATACATCATTGAACAATTTTATTTAAACAAACAAATATGTAATAAATGATAATTAAAATACTTATCTTTGTTTGTTCATTGGGTGGACTCCCTCTGAGTCTTCGCTTCCTTGCAGGAGCTGCTGGAGTCCTAATCTGAAGTAGCTTCTTCTACACCTTTCTGTTGTGGAATGTAAAGAGATGGACAACTCCCTCTGAATATCTGCATCCTTGCATAAACCACTAGAGTGTACTCCCTCTTGATCTTTGCTTCCTGGATTACCTGTTCTTGAGCTCATATTCATCCTTGGTCCCTAAGCATGCTCATTAGTATCATGAATGTATTATCCTTGTGATCTCATATAAAATCATACATTCATTAGTATACTATTAAAACACAATAATCTCAAGCATGTATAGTCATGATCATTTCAAACAGAAAATAATAAGCATTAGCATTTAAGGTTTATGTAGAATTCTTAAGGTTAGTCAAATCATAAGAAACATAACATGTCTAAACCTGTAATTACTCAAACCTATGACTCTTCAGGTTAGTTGAATCATCAATCAAGATAAGAGATATATTATGCATAAAACCTGTGATTATTCAAACCTATACCTTCATGATTCTTCTGGTTAGTCATATCATCAATTAAGGTAAGAAACATAATATGCATACAACCATGATTATTCAAACCTATGACTTCATGAATAATCATTATCAACAACAGTATAAGATCCTAACACAAGGTAGGATTCTAACTTGATATAGGAAAAACATACCTGGATTAGCATGCTAGCTATTTATGTCTAACATACTCACATGATGTCTTCTTGTTCTTCTTCAATGACTTGTGCTAGTAACCTGTATATCTCATAAGTTAATCTATTACAAAACCAAGTTATACATACCTCGTAAATGGATCTTCTATGAAATCCATGAGAATGGATGAATCTTTGTCCTCATGTTATCATGATCATATGTTCTTGGAACAGAACATGATTTGTCTTTCTTGGTGTACCTTTCATGTTAGTAGACAACATAAACCTCATACAACACCATAATGCATTAGTTCAATCATAAGTGTCAACACCCTAACCAATGAATATCTTCTATCATGCATTCATAATTTTGTTAAGGTGATACGACAAATCTAAAATCAAAATTGTACTAACCGTAATAACATGAAGACAAACATACCAAAAACTTAATCATGGACAAATATCGAAACATACCTCGATGAGACATACCTGTCGAGATTGCTTGTAATCTTCTTATGTAAGACCTTAGCCTCATCTCCCTCTGAAACAGGAACTTCTTCACTCATGCAGATGATCAATCCATCTTCTTCTAGGATTAACCCAATCCACTTGATTTGCAAGAACTGGACCTGGAGATGGATATGGGTTTGTCAGAGAAACCCCAAAGATTCAAGCTTTGAATTTCAAACTTTCGAAAGGATAGAAATATGCGCCTTGATGAGCTGATCAAACTGGTATATTCAGAATTTGAAAACTGCAAAGTTTCACTCCTCAATTTTGCCTTTGAAACTTCCGAAATCACTGTACATGACCCTGAACTGGGGTTTGATGAAGCCCACTCTTTTGCCCCATCAAAATGTTTGATCCAAAGCTCTAAGCTTCTATTTTTCTGAGGAGCTTCCAGCCGTGGTCACAGATTTCAAAAATTCCCATTTTTACAGAAGCCCTAATTTTCCACTTTTCTGATCAAAGTCCCGAACTAGGGTCTAATCAAGCCCGGCCTTCTGCCCAACCAAAAATTCTGATCTTGGTCTCTAAATTTCTATTTTGATGAGTAGCATCCATCCGTGATCTCCGATTACAAAAATTCCAACTTTCTCCAAAGCCCTAAATTCCGGAAGCCATGAATGAAGGTACCAAAAAATAATTCTGTTTTGACAGAAATATGTACCTGATTGTTTCTGGTGTAACTCCGAAATTTTTGATCCACAGGGTCTGAAAAAAGTTTCTTGAGATAGCTTGACCTGTTATCTTTCCATCCTGACAGGTCTGACCCCAATTGGATTCTCTGAGAGAGAGTTATTCCAAATGTCGCAACGTGACCTGTTTTGGGATAAAACAGGAGAGCGAACTTGTACGGAATGCCACGTGTCACTGTTTTAACTTCAACCTCTGAAAATTGTTTCTGATATAGCTCGGCCTGTTACCTTTCCATCCTGATAGGTCTGACCTCAATTGGACTCTCTGAGAGAGAGTTATGCCAAATGTCGCAACGTGACCTGTTTATGGGATAATACAGGAGAGCTAACTTGTACGGCGTGCCACGTGTCACTGGTTCAACTTCGGCCTCTGAAAATGTTTTCTAAGATAGTACATACTGTGTACTACCTGTCACTTTTTACGAAATTTCATTTGGAGCTTCCTAGCCCAAGATATGACCTTTTTCCCAAGGTCACCTGATTTTGACTCATATCTGGAAGAGGCAGAAACCCTATATTGTACAGATCATAAATCACAAAGTGCAACGAATTAGAGGTTGTCCTTTGGACACAAGATACCTGGAGATCTTAGCTTCGTCTTGTAACAATTTCAGATCCGAAAACTTCACCAAAACGGATTTATAGCGAAAGTGCTACGATGACTGGTTTTTGCTATATCAAGCCCTAGCATCGTAAGTGCAACAAGTGTCATACATGCCATATCATGCCTTCTTTCAGGCTAGCTCTGATACCATGTTAGATTTTCTGAATTTACTTCAATATGATCTAGGATCTTAACTGAGAGAACAACATGTACAGCATATCTACAGCATATCAATCATGGAGACAATAATGCAAGCACACAAGAGACACAAAGATTTACTTGGGAAAAACCATAAAGGTGAAAAACCCCAATAACTTCCTCAGAGATAGATAGAGCAATGATACAACCAACCAAGAGAGATAGCCATAACCTAGCAGCAATCCTCCTCCTCCATAAGTGCGCCTCTCCTCCTTGAGAGCATGTGTGAGAAGTGAGTGTGTAAATAGAGTGCCTCCCGCACTCTATTTATACTTGACTTGACTTGCCTTTTTACCTAACTCATGTAGGCTCGAACTTAACCACATAACATAATGCTGAGTGGGCCGACCCCCAATAGGGTGGTCTAATAACCCTTTGACCCACATGACTTATACAGGGCCGACCCCAAACAAGGTGGTCTAATAACCCATCAAGTATAAGTTACGACACTTACAATATAAATGACGACACTTCCTTATAGAGGAATAATACCATCTCTATAGGAATACAATATACATATATGTGAAATACATTCCGAAGTTACATATACATCAACATATCCTTCATCATCTTGTGCATATACTTATTCAAAGTGGCTTCCATATACTTCTTTAAGCTGGAATAAGAATGTTGTATCCAATTTGACCTCAATTGACATCAATAATTCAAATTGAATCAATTGACATCCTCTTTGACATTAGTTGACATCAATGACAAACAAAGTTCAACATGACCAACAATAGCAAAAAAAAAAAGGTTTGTAACAATTGGTCAACCAAGGAGCAACCATATTTGGAAGGGTAGGGTTAGACTGATTTAGAGAGCTTCCTTGATTATGAGTTTAAACTATTTCTCTATTTTTTCTATAATACCTCTTTGGATTAGGTATAAAAGGAGTAAGTGCTTGAGAAGATCCTCTTATAGAGTATCTCTAAGGCACAATTTCACTTTGTGGAGTTGTAATATGAGCTCTTAACCTTGTGAATATTGTGAAGGATCATCAATTGATTAGGATGTCATTTAAAACTCAATTATATTGACTTTCCCTTGACAATGATACCAAAATGTTACATCTTCAATTAACACCTTATAAGTGAGAAAGTCCTAACCCATGAGTGCTACCCCTAGACCCAATCACATGAGAAGGCACCACTATCACCTTAGTGCACAACTCCTTTCAATTTTGACCTACAATCAAAGGTCAGGGGGATTCCCTAAAGGTTAATTGATTTTAAATAAGTTCTAAGTGAAATAGATCTATGATGGTTGATTTTAAATCTGACTGTATTGCATGAGTGAATGTGTTGCAAATTTGATTAGCCATAAAATAGTGATTATTAGAGTGTAGAAAAAACAAACACTTGAATGGAAAAGTGAAATATTGCTTAAAAATGAATTCATATGATGAAGTGAAGGAATATTCCATTTAGAGACTTAAGATAAATATAACAAATTCATCCACATGAAGCCTTCGTAAATATTGGAAATTAAGTGATAGGTCTAGAAAAGAAACTCCAAATTATAAAGTGATTAAAATCACTCCCAAAGGGTGAATTAAAGGAAGATTACTTTATACTTAGAATTGCTGCAAATTTGATTTTAGATCAGCCAAGCTAAAGTGATTGCCAAAAAATGAATATTAGAACACAATAATGAAATAAGCACTTGAAAGAGAAGTGAAATGTTGCTTGGAATGTAATCTAAAATAAATTAATAACAATACTCCACTTAAATATTCCTAAAAAATGATGATAAATTGAAACAAATGAATCCTTCTAAACCAAAAATTAAACCAAAAAATTAAACTATATCAATAACTTAGTTCATTCCAGAAGTACAAAGTGATTAAAATCACTCCTCAAAGGGTGCATTAAACTGATTAATTCAGTTTAATGGTTATCCAAATGAGTGCTCAATGTACTATTATTGAAGAAAACCAATAAAGGAAATTTGATTTAAAATTATTATGATGAGATGAAGCAAGATCCTACTTAAAAAATTTCACAAAGAGTAATGAATTGTAGCTAAATGAAATCTTTAAAACTAGGAAATTAATGTCTTAAATGCACAAAAATTTCAGAACTTGCAAAGCGATTGAGATCACTTTCTAAACTGACTTAGGTAAATTAATTTAGAACTTAAATATTGTTGTAAATATGTTATGTGTTGCATAAAATTAAAGTACATATTCGACTAATATGTTATGTTATGTTATGTGTTGTAAATTCTATTTTTAGCATTTGAATGATTTAAAAATTCCGACCTCTTCATGGTGAGATGGAAGGATGAGCTACGTGGATAGGGTTATCTAATATATGGCGGATATCTCTGCACACTGACAACTCAAATATGTTCAACATCATCTCTATCTGACAACGCCCATGGCAATGTCTATGAGGGGGAGTTATCCACCTCCTATAGGGAGGCGACAACTAATTGGGGCGGACGAGGCCCTGGTGGCTCGAGAGGGCATTGAGCTCCCTTTGAATAGACTTTCACGCCTCCATTCTCCAACCCTTCCTTTGGTGAAAAAATCAAAGGAAAAATAGTAGACTTTGAGATGTATCCCCCATCCAAAAATGGCATAGGCTTGGGAACCGGGGAAATTCTTCCTACATGTTGAATCCATGCCAAATATGAGATCCAATTAGACCGAATCGAATATCACATGAAATACATGAGACACCATGTGCTCATAGGGAAGTTCCTTGGAATATGGCCGTTTGAGAAGGACCTACTCGAGTGGATCAAATTTTGGTTGAATCCAAAGGCCATAATGATCTACAACTTAGCTAAGGGTTCTTCACCACTATCTTCCACAATGATGAGGACCAGGATCAGATTTTTGAGAATGGACCTTATTTCTATAACTTAGCATGGCTATATCTAAAATAATGGACATAAAGGTTTAGTATGGACAAGGAGGAATTCATCCACACCTTGTTCTAACGTAGACTATACTCACTACTACAAGAATTATGGTTAGAATGAATCCTTCAAGGGATAGGGAGCACACTGGGAAAGTTTGTCAAAATAGCAGAGGCCAACAAGCATAGATGGTGCACCTCATTTGTAAGGATCTATGTATACATGGAAATCCCCAAAACCCTCCCCATATCTATCTACCTTAGCTTTCAGGATGAGGGCTAGATAGAAACCATTGACAATGACCACATCCCTTTCAAATGCCAGAAATGTCATGAACATGGACATGTTTTCGGGGAATTACCACTCAATGGTTCATCCAAAGAAGAAGGATCCATATCAGATAAGAACAAGGATGGATTCATCCACGTACAAGGAAAAACAAATGCCACCTAGAGAATATTGACTCAATCGCAAGGTCAGAATCACAAGCCTGAGAAATCATTCAACATTCTTAATGACATAGGGTAAAATAGGGAAATGGAAGGTGTAGATCTACAATTTGGACCAGAACCAGAAAAAAAAAGACAAACCCATCCCATGAGGACAAAGAACAACATAACATACCAATTGAAAACCCAAATCTATCTAGCACCGATCCAGCTCTTGAAGAAAGGGCAAAGATGGAGATATAAATTGATGAGAAAGAACTAGCAGACATAGACTTGGAAATCCTGAAGGAGGCTTATCACAATAATAATCTAATGTCTCTCTCCCATGAGCAATTGCAAAATTTTTAGAAGATATATCTAGACTCAATAGCAGGGGCAACATCTAGATCAGGGAAGGGGCTAGGGATTCAGAGAGATCCACTAAAGGACTCCATGAGATAGCAAAAAAATAAAAAAAAAGGAAGAAAAACAACACAATAGCTCATCCAAGATGTGGGACATACATTGATCGACTCAGGCCAAATTCAATTGATCACGGACATATTCCATCCCAAATCCTCACTTCCCTCTTTATGAATCTGACCACATGAAATATAAGGGGCCTTAATGAGAGAGGGAAGCAAAGGCTTCTCCAAAACCATATAATGAAGGAAAATCTTGATGTTCTGTTCCTCTAGGAAACATAATGTGTAATTGTAGAATCCAACACCATCCTATCGAAATGTTGGCGACATTGGAAGTTCATTAACATTGATTCAAGAGGAGCAACACGAGGACTTTCTATCCTCTGTAACCTAGACTCAGTCATCTTAGATCAATTTTCAACACCAAATTGACTATTTCAGCTAGATATCAAATGATTGGATCGAACAAGGAAGGTTACATAACAAATGTTTATGGAACATTGATGCTATGGGAGAAACATCATTTTCTGCAACATATCAGTGGCTTAAGAAACACCATCCGGGGAGACTGATGGATAATTGGGAGATACTTCAACAAAATCCTCTCCCTTTCATAGAAATGGGGAGGAATCAGAAGATTGGAAGGAGACAACACTGTACTCCAGGACCTCCTGGATAATATCCAACTAATTGATATTGAGAATATCAAAGGGGGATTCACCTAGACCAATAGAAGAACTAGAACCCAACAGATTGAGTGTTTCCTTGATAAATTTCTCATCTCAAAAGCATTCATGAAGGAAGTCCTTACAACATAATCCAACATCCTCTCGGTCTCGGGATCAAATCATTGACCCGTTTAGATATGGATGAATATCACAGACTCTCCCAAGCAAAATTCATTGTGCTTTGAAATTTTTTGGCTAAATTACCCCAAATTTCAAGAGAATGTCCAACAATGGTGGGAGAACACAACCATCAAGCATGGTACTCCAATGTACAAATTTCAACAAAAACTAGAGAAATTCAAGCATCAACTCAAAGGATGGAACAAAAATGTCTTCGGGAACATATTTCACACCTAGAGTGATATGGAATGGAAAATGCAAGGGATTCAATAGGAAATTATTGCCCATGGTCATAGTGTCCAGCTAAAGGTAGAGGAGGACTGCATCAAGCAACAACTGGAAGAAATATATCAATAAGAGGAGATCCTTGGGAGGCAAAAATACAGAGTCTAGTGGCTCAAGGAGGGGAATAAAAACACCAAATTATTCCACTATTCCATGATACAACAAAGGCATATCAATAGAATAAAAAAATTGGAAGACGCCTCAGGTCAACCAATTCTGAACCACCGAGGCCTAGAGCAGGAATTGGTGGATTTCTACCACAACCTTCTTACTAATTCGTTCCCAAATTGATCAGAGGAAATATAAAATATCATTCAACACATCCTTTCTACTATCAAAATGGAACAAAATTGATCCCTCATGCATCCCATTACCCTGGAGGAAATAGACTAGGTGATCTAGGATATGCCACTAGTGAAAGCACCCAGACTAGACGACTTCACAATGGATCTCTTCCACCATTGCTGGCACATTATCCATGAGGAAGTTTGGAAATTAGTGGAAGACTCCATAAAAGTGTTAAGCATACTAATGGCACTAAATTACACATTTATCACTCTCATTCCCAAGGAGGAAAAGATGGCTCATCCAAAGTAATTCCGACCCATGGCACTATGCAATGTGATATACAAAACCATCACAAAGGTAATTTCTCAAAGGCTCAAACCCTTTCTTCCTCAGATAATTTCCCATGAGCAAGTAGGTTATATATAAGGATGACAAATCATGGACAACATTATTATGGCACATGAAGTTATTCACTCCTTGAAGGCCATAGGCGCACATGGAATGCTCATGAAATTATACCTCTCCAAATCATTTGAAAAAATCACCTAGTAGTATATGAAATCATTCCTCCTGGACTTTGGTTTCAAAAAATATTAGGTAAAATGGGTAATGGCTCTAACCTCTTATGCTCTCTTTTCCATTTAAACAATAGAACACCCTCTAATCCCTTCTCTCCTTTAAGAGTAATTTAATAAAGAGATCCCCTTTCCCCATTCCTCTTTTTCATTATGGAAGAAGGTATCAATCATTCCATAAAAGCTTCCATAGCTAACGGCTCCTTGTCGGGCCTCCCCCTTCATGGAATCCATCCTCCGATCTCATGCAGTCAATTTGTTGATGACACCCTCCTCATGGGAGCCACAAAGGTCCAAGAAGCCCTATATCTAAAACACATCCTCCAATATTTCACCAAATCCTTAGGCACCTCCATCAACTTAGAAAAATCACATATTTTCTATTTTAACATCCCTAGATCTATTTAAATCCATATTTCAAGAATTTTGAACTTCCACTGAAGCTCCCTTCCATCCAAGTATCTAGGCATTCCTCTAATTGACAATTCTCTTCGCAATAGTTCCTAGGAGGACCTACTCATTGCCTTGGGAAAGTGTCTTAAATCCTGTACCTTTCGCTCCCTCAATATGGATGGAAGGATAGTGGTCTTAAAATTTATCCTTAAATCCATTATGATCTACATCTTCTCTGCCCTTGCCACTCCCAAATCCATGCTCAAAATCATCTACAATATATAAAGGAAGTTCCTTTGGTAGGGTATGCAGGAGAACAAAAAATGGGTTGTAGTCAAATGGGAAGAATCCTACAAATCCAAGATGAATGGGGAGCTTAGTATCAAAGATTTGAATCTCCTAGATTAAGCAATGTGTACTAAGATTTGGTGGTGCTAGGTAAAAAATCCTAGTGATCTATGGGCATGCTTCTAGAGATGCAAATATGCCACCAACAATTTAGAAGAAAATATGATCATATTGAACAATCAATTAAATGGGTCTCTAATCTGGAACACATTATAGAAAAACCTGGCATTGGTTCAAGATCACTCCTTCTGGGATATCAAAGAGGCAAAAGAGGCAAGCTTCTAGTTGGAATCTTAGAAACAACTGCCTTCGTTAAAAAATATTGATCCTCTTCACCCCTTGAGAGATTGCTTCTTGGAAAATCCCCCACTCTTGGTCCCATAATTCTGGACTAACAACTCATCAGGAACTACCTAGGAGATATGGAAAATGACTTTCGAGGAGCTATGACTGCATAATGAGATAGATCCGGGTCCATGGTAGGATGAGGCTAATTTATGCAAGGTCAGAATCAAGCACAAGTTGGAAATCTTGAGATGGGATACTCTACAAAATGTACTTTCACCATCAAATAATCCTACTTAATAAAATATGGCCTCCATATTCTTCCCAAGAAGGAAATATGTAAAAATATCTAGAAGGATAAATCATATCCCAATATAAGCACTTTCTTGTGTCTAATGATGCATCGCAGTACTTTGAACTGGGACAATTTGAAGAAAAGAAGATTCATCAGTCCCTCCATTTTCCTCCCATGCTTTCAAAATGAGGAAAACATGGAGCACCTCCTTAATCAATGTGCCTACAGTTTTAGGTTGTGGGATTAGGTAGTGCAATCAAGCAAACAGTTTGACTGAAAAGGGGATATCATCATCAACATTATCAACCTTTGGGATCCGTCCATGTAAAAGAATCCAATTCTCAACCAAAATTGGATAGTCCTACTGGGAACTATAGTATGGAAAGTCTATAAAGAAAGAAATTTGATAATTTTAAAAAATTCTCAGCTCCCTTGGCAATAATTTTGGCTTCAAATATGCAACAACATAAAATAAACTGTTCATGCACGCAAATGGTTTGTTGCTGACTTGGAGTGCAACAAAGAAGAAAGCTCAATTCTGAGAAACTGGGTTCTGATATTGATGGTGGCGATGAACACCCTCACCCCCAATAGATCTCGCCCCTCTCGAAGTCCCACTATATGGTCCCTCCCCCGAGAAGGATTGTTTAAAATTTTAACTTTGACGGGGCCTCCAAAGGAAACCCGGGACCTACTAGTTTTGGAGTCATTTTCAGGAATGATCAAGGACAAATCCATCTCATTCTAGTAGGAAGTCAAGGTTTAAAATACAACAATACTACAAAACTATGGGATCTCATTCGTGGAATCAAAACCATCAAGAAAAAACTTCACAATCTAATAATGGAAGGCGATGCACAAATCATTATCAATATGCTCACCAAACTCTTGCATGGATCTGCACCATCTAATATCTCCCCAAGTTGGAGAATTCTTAGCAATCTCGAAATCCTCAAATCCCTAACTAGAAAAAACTTGGTTCTAATCCCATCCCACATCAGAAGGGATGCTAATAAACTTGCTAATGTGGGAGTGGATTTGAAATATCAAGATCTAGAACTCCTAGCAATTCCTGAAGAAGAGCATCCAATCCTTCAAGAATGCATTAGTTTGGCCACCTAGGAAGGACACTTCCAAAGTGGGGCTCCATAGTGTCGATTTCATAGGACAAAATTAAGTAGGAGCCATGTAGTCTTCGTGCTACATGGTGTTGCATGGGACATAAGGAAAGAGGATCATTTATATAAGGAGGTACTTGCACATCCTCCCATTAGTAAATCCACTGCATCTTTGGCGTGGGAGAGATATGGAGCATCATGCGAATGGATTGGGAATTCAATTTTTATGTTACGACTATGCATGGCTCCATTATTTCACTATAAGGGAATCATCATGGAGGGTTGCACCCATTTATGGCTATCCTGGTGAATATTGAGCATCATATTTTGTTCCATGTGCAAATCAGAGAGTTGATTTTTCCATCTCTTCATATCCTTGAGCACTTAATAATAGGGGGGATTTCATTTTTTAGGGGAAAATGAATTCCTTTTCGAGGGGACCAGGCCCCTAATAGAGGTAGGGATCTCCCTAGAAAAATGGAGAATCCCCTAGAGGATAATTCAGGAAGTGAGGAAATCCAGGAAGAGAGTAATGAGGGTCTCAAATCCCCCACTAAATTGGTAATGTCATATAAAGAGTGTAAAAGAGAAGGGAGCCCCAAACATTATGAGCACGCAGGCCATAGATGGAGAAACAAGCGATGGAGGTTAATTTTACAATGGAAGAGAGCTTGAATCCATGGAGCTTTCGAATTGTATGGGATGAGACTGCAAAACCCATCCATTTCGATCCCACCAAGTTTGTCACCTTTCCTAACTTGCAGGAAAGATATCAGTTCAAATAATATGTTTATTTGGACTCTGAGAATCTATGTGTCCCATTAGATGCTCCCCACTCCCAATAGAATTTGGTTTTCCAACATTGTGTGGGAATCGGTTGTATACATATTTGAGAAGAATAACTTCAGTTAATTTTTTAGATGAGGAGAGACGTCGCAAACTTGAACTTTTGCATGGAGAATATAGTGCGCATGCAACAAATGTTGATGGATTTATTCACTCACGGCCCCAAATTGGGAGAACACACATCCAAAATTCCCATCATCGTTTCCCATGTGCCTGATCATGAAGGTATTCTCTAGGAGGAGTAGAAGAATGGTGCTTTAGTCAGGTAGAAACTTGTGGTGTTTGTTAGTTTCATGTTTTATGGTGCATCATTTTTTGTTTACTATTCACTCCAAGAGGCTATAGTTTCATGGAAACAATCTTGAGTCCTTTTGTTGGTTTTATTTTTTGTATAAGCTTTGAACTATGAAGAACGATAGGCTTTATGAGTGCTATTTAGGTCCTAGATGCATTGTTTTGGATGCCCATACTTGTATCGATTGTATCTATTTTTGTATATTCTTCGTTTTGTAGTAATACAACTTCTTACTTACAAAAAATAAAGAAATTCTAGTTTTATTTGTAAGGATTGTACCTACGGAGTTTCAAATCAGTGACCTTACACAAGGAGTTCCTTTACACCCATTCACTATCTATTCTACACACCGTGGGATAGAAATTCCAAAATTTATAATTAGCCGAAATTTTGTTAAGCCCTAAATATTGGCACATTACCCCCTTTGTAGTGGCACATTACCCCCTTTATTATGGTGCATTACATAGTATTGATGTCATCTTGTGTCTATTACTGGGTATATTAGTTGTTATTGTACCCCTTTGTCTCCTATATATACGAAGGATACCTTTTCATTTTAGTCATCATTGTATCCTGTCTTGTCTTATGTACATTGTCTAAGGAGGTTCCTCCCTTGAAGAGGATTGTTATTCATGTTAGTTATTCATTATTAATGAGCTTCTTACTTTCTTTTGGTCTATTTCTGCTATTTTTATGTTATATATGGGACTTGGTTGCATAACATTTGGTATCAGAGTTCATTCTTCAGGACTGGCTTCTTCAAAACGAGCCATATTGGAATTTTCGCTATAATTTTTATTCTATAAGAATGTAGATAGAGAGATTAAAAACCCACTTCAAACATAGACCGAGATATATGTGGTCCTAAATTCAGGTCTCGATACATCACAAGTACGGAGATATTGGCCTCGGAAGTTAGGGTTTTTGACTAGACCAAAAACTAGTCTAAAACATGTGTTCTAGGGAAAAAGGTCATATCAGGGGCATGCCAGATACAAATTAAGTGATACTAGTTGAATCAGAAAGAGAACAAACCAAAGTAACTGTGGTAGAAGTTTCAGACTGGTATCCAACATATTGGACATGTGGTAGTTCGTACAAGTTCGATCTTATGAAAGGACAAAAAAAAAGTGTTGGTATATTCGCAATAAATTTCTATTGGAACATCAGAAACAGGTCATACCTATGGCATAAGAAATAGGACACACAAGGATACAATAGGAAGAATATTCAGTCCCATAGGAGTCAAAATTTGAATTTTACCTCAATTTTAATTCGGCCCTAAAACAGTCTTCCAATCAGGGTTGAAAAAGGTACGTCATTTTAAATTTGACTAACTTGAGTAGAAGGATATAATTATGGTGAACCCTAGGGTGTGATACCTATATATATTTTTCTAAATGCCTCCTAAAAGGGTAACCTATACACCAAATAAGCCTCCATAGAGTTCTACATGGAATTATGATGAAGGTGAAGAAATGCGCAAGGGCATATCTAATTTACAAGAGAAAATAGTGACAAAATATGCACTAATATCAATCCTAGGTCCAACCAAAAATGAAATGGAAGTGAAAATGCATGCTTTGAAAAAGGACATAGATGATTTGAAGGGTTTTAAGGGGGATATGGAAGTTTTTAAATAAGGTTTTTCAGATTTGCTGCAAAAAGGGCTTCCTAGAGTGAGAAAAATTCATGATGAAAACAAAAGGAACATATATCATGAATTTAGGGACTCCAACATGGGGGAAAAAACCAACTACATCCCAAAGATCGATATGAGGAATTTTGATGGCACGGATCCAGTCACATGGGTACTATAGATGGAGCAGTTCTTTGAGCTACACGAGGTGCAATCCACACAAAAGGTACACGTTGCATATTTATATTTAGAACCTAATCAGTTTGTGTGGTATAGATGGATTTTCTCTCGTAAACCAGTTGTCACTTGGACAATTTTTATGGAGGAATTGATAGCACATTAGGAGGACACCAAGAACAATACCTTCTTTATCCAATTGATAAATACCAAACAAAAGGGTTCAGTTGGGTAGCACATTGAGAACTTCCAAAGATTGAATATCAAGGTCATAAATATTCCAAAAGAGCATCTAACTGACGTCTTCATAGGAACTTTGAGAGATAACATCCAACATGAGGTTTTCCTGTGGGAACCTAAATCCTTGGAGCATGCATTCATGGTGGCAAGAAAAGTTGAAAATAAAATTATGGAAACAAGGAATTCTACTACATACAACTATAATGGAGGAAGTGTGGTCTCAAGTCATCCACAACCTATAAGGTTGACACCACAACAACTAGAGGAAAAAATAGAAAAAGGGGTTTGTTACAGTTGTGATAGCAAATACAATAAGGGCCACAAGTGCACTGAGAAGAAACTATTTTACATAGATTGTGAAGCAGAGGAAGAAAATGAACAAGAAGCACCAAAATAATGGGAACCATATCAATATGAAGAAATAGAGGATACTACTTCCGAAGAGATTACTCCCACCATATCCTATCATGCATTGGATGGAATTAGCACTCCTCAAAATCTCAAGATCGAAGGATATGTGAAAAATAAAAAGGTAATGGTGTTGATTGATTTTGGTAGTACTCATAATTTCATTCACTATAAATTGGCCAAGGTTCTCAATTGCTTTGTATATCCAACACCAGAGTTCCAAGTAATGATTGCAGATGGAGGAACTATAAATTTCTCAGGAAAATTCCATAATATCAATCTCGCTATGGGAGAATATGTATTGAATAGTCCAATGATTTCTATTCTAATGGCGGGTGTTGATGTTGTCTTAAGAGTTCAATGGTTACAATCATTGGGAATAGTGGCTTTGAATTTTTAGAAGCTTTTCATGAATTTTTTATGGGAAGGAAAATAATATGAGTTAAATGGTATCATAGGGAAACCTAGTAAGGTGATAAGCTCTAATGGTATGACAAAATTGATAAAAAAAAGGGGTATCAAGGTATAATTGCACAATTATGCTCATTAGATGTTCAAACATCTAAGTCTCCTATTTCCCCAGATCTCCAGAAGGTGATTAATAAGCATTCCAAGGTATTTTAAGATATTCCAAAAGGTCTTTCACCTGTTCGATATTTTGATCATGCTATTCACTTAATTCCAGGAAGTATTCCTCCTAACATCAGACCTTACAGATACCCCTATGGACAAAAGAGTGAAATTGAGCGTATGGTTGAAGAAATGTTAGAGGTCGACATAATTAGGCCTAGCCAAAGTTCTTACTATGCACCAGTGGTAATGGTACACAATCTGGATGGATCATGGTGTATGTGTCTATATTAAATAGAGAGCTCAACAAGATCACCATTAAAGATAAATTTCCTATTCCTGTCATTGATGAATTACATGGAGTAGTTTTCTTCACAAAGTTGGATATCCATTCTAGATATCATCAGATTAGAATGAAGGAGGAAGACATTCCAAAAACAACATTCAGAACTCATGAAGGTCATTATGAATTTTTGGTCATGCCATTTGGTCTCACAAATGCGCCTTCCACATTTCAAGGTTTGATGAATTCCATTTTCAAGCATTTCCTTAGAATTTTTTTTCTAGTATTCTTTGATGATATGCTAATCTATAGCAAGTCTTGGGAAGAACATGTTCAACATGTTGACATCGTACTGCACATACTAAAGGAACAACAACTATATGCAAAACCTTCCAAATTTTTCTTTGGGATAAAGGTGGTAGAATATTTGGGTCATATTGTATCTTAGGAAGGTGTCAAGGTAGACCCCAACAAAATTAAATCCATGATGGACTGGATGATTCCCAAAACCCTAAAGAATATTTGAGGATTCTTAGGTTTTATAGGGTAGAACCGCAAGTTTGTTCAAAATTATGGAAGAATAGAAGCACCTCTAACAACATTACTGAATAAAGATGCATTTTCATGGACTCCAGAGGAAACTCAAGCTTTTGAACAACTTAAGGAGGCTATGTGCAAAGCTCCTTTTTTGGCCACACCATACTTCACAAAAACATTTATTGTGGAATGTGATTTTTGGGAAATGGCATTGGCATTGTTCTAATGAAATAAGGACACCCGCTTGCTTTCACAAGTCATCCAATCAAGGGAAAGCACTTACATAAGCTCATTTATGAGAAGGAAATGTTGGCAATTCTACATGCTCTTAAGAAATTGCATCCTTACCTAATAGGTAGACACTTCAAGGTCAAAACGGATAATGATAGTCTTAAATAATTCTTGGAACAGAGATTATCTTTGGAAGATCAACAAAAATGGGCAACCAAGATATTGGGATGTGACTTTGAAAGCATCTATCGAAAAGGGAAACATAATGTGGTGGAAGATGCACTTTCCAGAAAAGATGAAGATGTCGGGGCATTACTTTGTGCAATTTACATTCTACAACCCGATTGGATAGTAGCAGCTAGGGAAGAATGGAAAAATGACCTATCTGTGTGGATGCTCATTCAAAAGCTACAGGATGATCCCATTGTATCATATACTTTTGTGTGGAAAAATGATTCACTAGGGTATAAGGATCGCTTATATTTATGCAAAGACTCCCAACTAAAACAAAAGGTCCTCTTAGAATTACACACCTCTCCTATAGTTGGGCGCTCTGGATTCTTGAAAACTTACCATAGGGTCAAGAAGGATTTTTTTTGGGAAGTTCTTAAATATGATGTTCAAAGGTTCGTGGCCAAATGCTTGGTTTTCCAACAGAATAAGGTGGAAACAGTTAAGACCCTGGGACTTCTACAACCATTAGACATACCTTGCTAGTGCTGGGAAGAAGTCTCAATGGATTTTATCACAGGTTTACCCAATTTAGAAGGAAATAATGTTCTTATGGTGTTTGTTGATAGACTCACGATGTATGCACAGTTTTGTGTACTCTCTCACCCTTTTAATGCAAGTATAGTAGCTACAAATTTTCTGGAAGCAGTTCAAAAGTGACATGGAAATCCGAAGATTATTTTAAGCGATAGAGATCCAATTTTCACTGGAAAATTTTTGACTGAATTATTTTCTTGTTTGGGTACCCAATTGGCTCACAGTTCATCTTATCATCCTCAATTTGATGGAAAACTAATATAGTGAACACATTTTTGAAAGGCTATCTTCATTGCTTTGCATCTGATAAACAAACAGAATGGGTGAAATGGTTATCTTTGGTAGAATGGTGGTACAATACTTCCTTCCATACATCATAAAAAATGTCTCCATTTATGGCACTTTATGGGTACCAACCTCCATATATCACATCTACGTTAAAGGGAAAATCTAAATTTCAATCCGTGGAAGATCACATAAAGCACCAACAAGAAGTTCTCCAGAGACTTAAGGACAACCTAGCTATGTCACAAAACAGGATGAAACAACAAGATGTTCAACATTAGAGTGAAAGGAGTTTCGAAGAATGGGATTGGGTATTTCTAAAGTTACAACCTTATAAGCAAATGTCCCTCAATCAACGAAATAAGGACAATAAATTAGCACCCAAGTATTATGGTCCTTATAAGGTGTTGCATAAGATTGGTAGTATGGATTACAAATTGGAGCTTGCTTCATATTCAAGAGTGCATCCAGTTTTCCATGTTTCTTGCTTAAAGAAGATAATAGGAGACAAGATCCCAATTCAAACAATATTTCCCGAGCTTGATGAAGAAGGAAGAGTCATATTGGAACCTGAACAAATCACTGAAACAAGGACCAAACAACTACCAAATTGGGCTATTATGGAGTACCTCATCAAATGGAAGAACCTACCAGTGGAATATTCAACATGGGAAGATGAGTCCTTCATACAGATACATCCACAACTAATCAAGAGTTGATGAAAACAATTGTCTCAATGGGAGGGGCATGTTAAGCCCTAAATATTTGCACATTACCCCCTTTGTAGTGGCACATTACCCCCTTTATTATGGTGCATTACATATTGTTGATGTCGGCTTGTGTCTATTAGTGGGTCTATTAGTTGTTATTGTACCCCTTTGTCTTCTATATATAGGAATGAGACCTTTTCATTTTAGTCATCATTGTATATTGTCTTGTATTATGTACATTGTGTAAGGAGGTTCCTCCCTCGAAGAGGATTGTTATTCATCTCAGTTCTTCAATATTAAGGCGTTGATTACTTTATTTTTGTCTATTTTTTCTATTTTTATGTTATATCCGGGACTTGGTTGCATAAAAAATATAAAGATAAATTAATCAATTAAATGATTACATTTCCAATGCTAATTGGGAAGAAATTAATTTTTATTTTTAATATTGTTATGAACAATGAATTCCAAAATTAAACTAGTGAAAAGCAAGCCTAAAAATGATTTTAAAATTAACCTTGAAATCTAAGGCTTAGTAAAAAAATTGAAAATGAGGAGACAACAAGTCTAAACTCAAATTTTAGTGAGTAAAATAGAAAAATAAAAGATATTTTTTGAAGTTTCTTTTTATGGTGGTTGGGGGAAAGACAAGTGCCTTCAACCTTGGGAAAATGGGATCATGAATATAGGTCTTAATCTACTGTTATATGATGGTTTTGGGGGCTGAAATCACTGAATATTCATGCCAAATACAACCTAGAACATTGGATTTAGATGCATAAAGTTCTCCAAGAAAGGGTCAACCTTGGGCATACACCTTTATCTAGTAGCCTAACATATACTCCAATAATGAGAGTTTGGGCCTTCAAAAATTACTAAAACGATGCCAAATTCAAGCAATATATCAATGCACAGAGCATATAATAAGTAAATTTTACTATTCAATAAACTAGAATAATTAACATTACAATGAAGATGTTTGGATCATTAGCTCCACATATGACTCATATCATAAGATAAGTCTTCAATACACCACTAGATTCAAGTAATGGGAATTCAATCTCTCTAAGATCTTAGCCAACAACAAAATACAAATGAGAGGGGAGCCTCTTGTATAGATCTTTGAATAAACAAACCCTCAAATAAAATAACAATATCCTTGGTTAAGACCCTAGAAATATCCCAAGAAGGAGTAAATAAAAATATTATCCTCTAGACATGGTAAGCGATACGTAAAATATGAGGTGGTTACACTAACCAACCTATAAAATGCTAAGAAAATTTCCCAAATAGGGGGGATGCACCGCTAGATCTAGGTGATCAAATACAAAATGAATACATTATGAGCTCAATAAGATAGAGCACTACACTATAATAGGTCAAACAATGAAGGAGGAGGTTGGATATAGGGTTTTGAACCCTTAGATCTCTCTAACAAACCAACAAATTCCTCAAATGATGTGCTAGAACATGCAAGAATCCTCAAAAGGTGCACCCTCTAAGAGCATGGTCCAAAACCCTAGAGTGATCCTCATAAAAGTGGCACTTATGGCATGGAGATACCCTTCAAAGTGTGACATTTGTTTATGCACAACCAATTGGTCAATGGATAGGAAAGGAATCAACCACTAAATGGTCACAACTATGGCCCTGCTTCCCAATGTGTCACTACCAGAAGGACTTCCTCTTTTAGGTTTCCTAGGTCTAACAATGAACAAACTTAGAGTAACCAAGGGAGAGACCCTAGCCAAGATTTTTCTAAGGTTAACTAAAGAAAACCCAGGTAACCCAAAATACTAGCCTATCTCTAATTTAAAGGAGGAAGAAAGGTGTCTAACAAGAATACTTAGTTAAGATACAAGACACACTTTAGTTCAACATTTAAATATGTAACTAAATATAACCATGAGAAATAATAGGTGCAAAATACAAAAATAATATAGAAGTTCACATCAACTATTAACCATATGATTTCTCGTATAATAAAGTAAACACCCAAATCCCAACAAGGATTGATAGTCATAGGGATTGTCATGCTACTATAACCGACCTTCTATCAAGCTAAGAGATCCAACGATGATGACCGACCCAATATTTCAGATCACGAACAAAGTAGGATAGACTGTACCCTTGGCCGCACCACTCAACTTCCTAGATGTGTGAAGAGTAATCTTCCTGAATGTTGTGTCTAGTGCACTACAGTAATAGTCCAAACAATGGGTTGGTTTCAAAATGCTTATGGGGGTCCCCGATATATGCAAGGTATGTGGGGTCCAAGTATATGCTCAGTGTTGTCTAATGTGGTAGTACTCTAGAGTAGAGTCAAAGGGGATGTCCAACATCTTGCACCTAATGGGGATGCACAAAGATGTGCCCCATTAATGGTCATTGTCTAGTCTTGTTTCATTTGTATCAAACACAATTTTACCCTCTTAACGACAACTCTTAAAAATATTTACATATGTTGGCACATGACTTCTACCCAAAAATTCCAAATGTATTTTAACATGAAATACTTCTAATACGAACAATGCATAAATGTATCTTTTGCATTCAGTAACAACTCATAGCACTAACTAAATCAACATCAATGGAATGAAAACATCACCATGAAAGTTATAACCACTTATGATAATGTAAATATGCTAAGTAGGCCAACAATGAAATAAACTAAGCATCAAGTCCTTTCAAACTTATCATAAGTAATTATATGAAATCAATATATATGATAATACCAAATATTAATGTGTATGATTATAAGCAAATATTAGTTATTATAACTTAGACTCGTCAAGCAACCTTTACTTATGGTTGTTGAATTATCACAAAATATTCATTTATATACTAGCAATAGGTTATAACATCAACTACTCACAATAAGATCAATATAATGTAATCATTCCGAGTATCAAAATCAACCTCTTATATAATTCAACATATAGCATGTATAACAAGTGTAACGTGAATATGAAAACCAACGCTTCAATGAGATAATGTGATCAATGAGGACATATATTGAATTATGATCCTACTCAACCAATATGAATTAGGGCATGTCATTCATGAAATGAGAAATGCAAATGGAAAATCACATGATTTAACTATAAATTTATATAGATCTAGTTGCAAATCTTATTATGCATTCTAAACTTAGATTTTTAACCAGACATCAGTCATTTACATTTATCAAATCTCTAAGACAAAATACATATGCTTCTTATGATAATAGAGGTCACCCAAGTACAAGTGTGATTTAATCAAAATAGAAAGAGTGCTAATTGACTTGATGTTAATTTAATATTTGCTCAAGATTCAATTTGACATTCAAAATGACTTAGTTACAACTGTTTATAGCACCTTAGGAGACCTAAACTATATCAAAGGTTGCATTTGAATTAGGTTATAGGATTGGCATATGTTTTCATAAGTAAAACAACGAATATAAAATTGACAACAATGATGAGATGATTCTAATGCTAGTTGGATTCAAGTAGGGTACCCTCAAAATGATTTGTCCAAGTGCCACTTATATACATAGATTATAATTATATCATTAAACTACCAAAATTATTCAATAGTATAGAAGGACAGTACATAAGGAAATTATTATTACACTTATGAAGAGATTTGATAACAAAGATATTATTTGGATATCATGTCAATAAACAACATTTAGATCCTTAAAACATGATCAACCTTGTAAATAGTGACATCTGCAACCAATAACTATAAAGGAGGTGGGATTTGGTTATAACTTACTCTTGGTGAGTTTGTAGTTGTAGATTATACATTGAAAGGAGTACTATGACAACCAATAGAACAATGACAATAGTGATCACTTAGTACAAAAATAGAACCAATTTGATCTCAATGAATGGGTGAACCACAAGGTGTTATTAATAGTTGGTTAATTGTCATCGAAAAGAAAATAATTGAATAATAGGGCTTGTATGAGCATGCATCAATTAGAGGCTTATGAAAACCAACATGAGATTTGAATAACAAAGATATATTAAACACTAACTTGCAATGCTGTATTGAATACGATTCGGTTGAGTGTTCACAAGGATCAATTTTTTGTCAAGTAATTGCAATAGTTTGGCATACTTATTGTGATAATGAGGTCTTCTACATATGCTTGTAATATCTCATATTGAATGTATACCAACAACCTTGTAAACAATGCAAGATATGAAAATGATCATAACACAAAAAATAGTACAAGGATAGTGAAAATGACCAACGAATAGTAAATGCATTGATTCCCATAATACTTTTATTAACAGCTCCAAAAGTAGAGATAATTAATGGTAGATTTGCATCATAAATCGATAAACATAACATGAGAAACCAAGCCCTAATCAATAACACATTAACATGTAAGCATCACTTAGGTTTTTAGGGCCCATTAAAATTGAGTTAGTGTTGAGTGTTAGGTATCTTACCAACCATAGTGAGCAAGCATGGAAGATAATCTAAAAAATCAAATCAATACAAAAGGTTAGCAAGCCATTATACTAGATACTCAAAAGTAGAAATGAATATGCAAATTAGATCTACAATAAACACTATGATAGTCATAAAAAACCATCAAAGAGATAACAAGATAAAAATGTAAGAAAAATTGAAACCCTCATTAGCTAGTACTTGGATTCCTTAAGAGTTAAGAAGCTCAACAATACACCACAAATTGATTTAGTGCTGGTTAATTATTTTAATTATGATGTTATAATACAATTCCTTAGGGTTTACTAGTAATAATTGGGTGAACAATGAGGGGAATTCAATTTCCCTCAGATATTCTTCTTTGGATTAGATCCAAGTACCTACAAAACATAAATGAGTAAGAGATATATTTACAAATGGAAGAAATTGGACACAAAATAAGAAATAAAATATCCAACCCTAGATCTAGTGCCTTTAGGGAAATCATTGTAGGGTAAATGGATGTTGAGTATGATTGTCATTGATGCCAAAAGTATTCATTAATGACAAAGGATATGATGATATGGAATATATGGTGATGTGGCATGTGTGATGAGTGTGCAAATCCATTTGATGGTGTTCTAGTACCTTCATGATGTCATTGTTACAATTTGACATCATTATATAAAGGTTTGACAGTTTGGTGAAACTTTGAAAATTGACTGAGTATTGGAAAATTAGTCTAAGTTGCTCTATGAAAATGCTCGCCGCCTTCTGTATTTGATTGATTAATTAATTCTGAGGATATATTAATGTATATTGTTGGTTTGTGCATCCAACCATATGATTATTTTTCCAAAACAATCATTGAGGGTGAAGATATTGGCTTCCCAAAAATGCCCTCTGGAATGATTTACGTTGTCCCAGTAAAATGCCTGCCAAGGAGAGAGGATGAGGTTGCAGAGGATGGAATTGACATGGATGGAATCTAAATGATGTCCCCCATGTTGTGTATGCTTCATATTTCCAATATTGGTGAAAATACAAATCATCTTATTTGACCTAGGGTTTTGAAAAACTGTCTAAGTGTATAACCCATAAGTTTAAAAGACCATTTATAAATGCACTCCATATGCTCTCGTTTTGTAAATAAGTTTATCAAATGGTATGAGGTTGTTCCTTGATTATTTTTCCATCCATTCATGGTATTGGTTCCCTTTTTTATGGTCACATGTGCAAGATTTTGGTCTGCCAAAATAGAGAAAACAATATGTTTGTTCACACTTTATAGTATGCCCGCAGGCTCAGGAAATATGCTCGTAGGTGAATGAGGGATAATTGAAAAAGTTCACTCGTTGGTCTATGGAGGTTGACCATAAATTATATGCACGCATAGATCTTGTAGGATATCCATATTGAAGGAAATGCATGGTGTTGTTTGAAGAATAACAAGTTAATTAAATTCTATGTCTGTTAGTATTTAATTAAATATAAGTTTGAAAGGTTTCTTTCATTTTGGATATGAAGAGGCATGATGATTAGATGATAACAAAATAAAGATATAACCTGTTTACGAAGAGACATAATGTTTTTATGTTTTAAATGAAAAGGAATGGTGGTTCTTTTTGAAATGATGCATATACAAACAGTTTTTGACCAAATGATAGAGGCATCTCTATGGTTTCGATAAGCATATAAGAAACAAAGGTAAAAGATAGAGAATAGAAACAACAGTTCTTGAATAAGTTCTGAAGATTCTTAAAAGACAAAAAAAGGTGGTTCGGAGGTGCAAGGACAGGATACAAGCCTGTAGGGGGTCATAGCCCCCTTCTAGTTGTTGCTGGTAAAAAGGGTGTAGGTGCATCCTTCAGTCATTGCTGAAAAATTTGGGACTTAGTGAATCCAACAAGTTGGTGCTTGCAAACTATTTGTAAATATAATTTTGCAGTAATAGAAAGTATTGGTGGTTTTCCCAATTGGGCTTCCACGATAATATTGTGTGTTCTGTCTTCATTGTTGATTATTTTTTAAGTGATAAAAATTTAAATATATAGCCTAATACTGATTCACCACCCCCTCTTAGTATTACTTGATATTATAACAATTGGTATTAGAGTGGGCTCTTCTCTAAAAGTTTAAAACACTTGAAGATAAGTTTTTTTTATCACTATGGATCAACAAGTAAAAATTTCCTCCACTGTTCCAATATTCAATGGAGAAGATTATGCGTTCTAGAGCATCGGGATGAGAAGCTATATAATGTCTCTTGGATTATATGTTTGGATGTCTATAGACATAGGGTACACATATTCCAAAACCCATCCCACATATCTTGAAGGAATAAAAAATTCGGAAGCAATGCTAAAGCTTTTAATGCAATCTTGGCTGGATTAGCTAGAACAGTCTTTGCCAAAGTGATGCATTGCAAAACAATGAAGGATATCTAAGACAAATTGTAGACTATCTATGAAGGAGACACCAAGTTAAAAAGGGAAAAACTCCAAACTTTTAAAACCCAATTTGAAAGTCTAAAAATGAAGGAAGAAGAAAACATTTTAGAATACTTTGAGAGAATTGATGAAATTGTGAATGCAATTCAAGGGCTAGGAGAAGAATTGGAAGAAAAATAAATAGTTGAAAAAGTACTAAGATCACTTCCAATGATTTACAATCCTAAGATTTCCACACTAGAAGATAGAGAAAATATTGACAAACTCACCATGGAAGAACTATATGGAATTCTCATAGCTTATGAAATGAGGATTGGGCAAGAAAATTCTCAAAAGCAGGAAACAGCTTTTAAAGCATCAAAAGTAGATAAGAAATCTAAAACAAAGTTTCAATCAGAAGACTCTGGTGATGAAGAAGCACTTCTTGTTAAAAATATTAAGAGAGGTACTGGAAGGTTCAAAGGAAAATTTCCCTTAAAATGTTTTAACTGTGGGGGAATTGGTCACTTTGCTTCAAAATGCCCTTATCCCAAACAAGAATACGATGATGAGTGCCTGAAAAATTCAAAAAGAACAAAAATAAGACCTTTTATTCCATGGATGATATCTGCTCAAATGAGTCTAGTGAAGATGAAGAAGCAGAAGTTCTATTCATGGGAATAGAAAATAAAATATCCAAAGAAGAGGTAGAAGGTGTGGTAGATCTTGAAGCAGAACTTGTAAGTGCTCTTGAAGAATTAGGAAAGTATAAAAAGATGTACAAAAAACTAAAAATACATATGAAAAAAATTGAGGAGAAAAACAACGAGGCAAAAAGAATTATTGTTGACTTAGAAATTCAGCTTCAAGAAGCCAAAAAGGTTGAAAGCAATCTAGAACAACAGCTCAAGAAATGAGAGGAATAATTAGAAAAGTTCGAAGCTGAAATGATCTTGCTTAGAAAGAAGACTGGTGAAGAATCATTTCAATCAAAATTTAAGAGCAGCTCAAAAACTCTAGATGACATCCTAAGTTGTCAAAGATCATTCGGTAATAAAACTGGACTAGGCTATGACAAAGGAAAGAAGCCAGAAAAATCCTCTTTCATAAATAAAGAAGGAAATAAAAGAAGTTATGTTGATGCATTTATGAAACCAGTTGTAAAGGAATATAGTAAAAAATTAGCTCACTCTCAAAATGAAAGCAGGACAGATAATGTGCCGAGCAGACATCAACAACTCTTTTTGGGAAATTGTTATGCCTGTTACAATTTTGGACATATAGCTAGAAATTGTAAACTAAATGCTCATATTGGGAAAGGAATTACATCACAATCTCTGTTATATAAGAAGAATGCCAATAGAACCAATCCAAAAGGAAGAAGCTATAACTCTTTTTCTCCTCTACAGAATTATAGTATAGAATGTTACAAATCTGGTAACCTAGGACACATAGCTAGAAATTGTAAACTAGTGATTCCTATGAAGAATGACACCACAAAATCTCAAGGCAATGAGGAAAAGAAGGTTTGGAAGAAGGAGGAAGATGTGGAATGTTCAATAGCTCTATGTGCAATAGAAAAACAAAATATATGGCATGTGGACAGTGGATGCTCAAAACATATGGCAGGAGACCCACACAAATTTATAAGCCTAAAAATGAATAAAAAGGAAAAGTCACTTTTGGAGATAATCTATCCTCTAAAATAATTGGGAAGTGTACAGTGGCTCTTAGAGACAAGATGAAAGATGAAATTTTTTTGCTTGTAAAGAACTTCAAACCTAATCTTTTAAGTGTGATCCAAACATGTGATCAAGGACACATATGTATATTCGATTCCAAGAAGTGTGAAATCATAAGAAAAGATTCAGGTAAACTTGTTGGGATTGTTGTGAGAAATCCGAGCAATGTGTATATTCTAGAAAATGAAGAACAATGTTATATGAGTCAAATTGATGAAATTTTTCTATGGCATAGAAGGATGGGACACTTGAACTTTGACAATCTTGTAAAAGTTAGTAAGAAGGGAGTTGTAAGAAATTTACCAAAGATCATAAAACCACCAAACCATGTTTGTAGACACTGTATTCATGGGAAGCAAACAAGAACAAGATTCAAGGTCAAAGAGCATACAACCTCTCAGCCATTAGAAATAATTCACACTGATATTTGTGGACCTACAAGGACTAAAAGCTTTCAAGGTGAACATTGTTTCATGTTATTAATTGATGATTATACAAGGATGACTTGGGTGGCATATCTTAAAGAAAAAACAAAATCTTTTATGAAGTTCAAAGCCTTCAAAGCACTTGTTGAAAATGAAGCAAATATCAATATTAAGTGTCTAAGATCAGATAATGGTGGTGAGTTCACCTCAAATGAATTCAATGAGTTTTGTGAAACTCATGGAATCAAGAGGCAGTTTTCAGCCCCAAGAACTCCTCAACAAAATGGAGTGGCCGAGAGGAAAAACAGGATTGTCCAAGAAGCAACTAGAACTATGCTAAATTAAATAAAACTTCCTGATGGCTATTGGAGAGAAGCAGTATATACAACTGTCTATGTACAAAATAGAGGACAACTCAGAGTAAATAGTGACAAAACTCCTTATGAGCTATGGTTTGGAAGACCAAATTCAGTTAAATATTTTAGAGTTTTTGGAAGTAAATGTTACAAAAAAAGATATGATGATAATCTAGGGAAGTTTGACTCTAGAACATATGAAGGCATATTTATTGGATATTCTTCCACCAAATGAGAGTACAGATGTTATAATATAAGGTTGCACAAGATCATAGAAAGTGCAAATGTAACTATAGATGACACTGAACCAAGAAGAATAGAAATCCAAGAAAGTGTTGATATTGAAGAAACCGATGATGAAGAAATAGATGATAAAGAAAAAGAAGAAATTTTACAAGAAGAAGATATTCTTGAAGAAGAAGAAGAAGAAGAAGAGAAAGTAAATAATGAAGACTCCCCTAGATCAGACACAAAAACACCATCTAGATGGGTTCAAAAGAATTATCCTAAAAGTCAAATAATGGTAACAAAAATTCAGGAGTTCAAACAAGGAGAAAACTGCTTTATGATGAAGAACAAACACTAATTTCGATAGTAGAACCCAAAACCTTTAAAGAAGATTGCAAAAGTGAGGATTGGATCAAAGCTATGAATGATTAAATTGATCAAATAGAGAAGAGCCAAAACTTGGGAACTTGTCCCAAGACCTAAGGACATGAATGTTATTAGAACCAAATGGATCTTTAAAAACAAGTTCAATGAGGATGGTCACGTGATCAGGAATAAGGCCAGATTAGTATGCAAGGGATATGCTCAAGTAGAAGGTGTTTATTTTGAAGAAACTTTTGCACCTGTGGAAAGACTTGAATCCATTAGGATGTTTTTAGATTTTACATGCTACAAGAAATTTAAAGTGTATTAAATGGATGTAAATATGCATTTCTTAATGGAGAACTTGAAGAAGAAGTATATGTTGAGTAGGATGAAGGTTTTCTCTTATCAGAAAATAGAGATTATGTTTGCAAACTTAAGAAGGCACTCTATGGTCTTAAACAATCTCCAAGAGCATGGCTCTCAAGACTTGACAAGTATTTAAAGTAGTAAGGATATAAACGAGGATCCATTGACAGTAATCTATACTTGAAGTTTGAAAACAAAAATATGATCATTATTGTAGTCTACGTAGATGATATCATATTTGGAAGTCATCTACAAATTCTAAGTGTAAACTTTGCTTCAGAAATGAAGAAGGAATTTGAAATTTCAATGTTGGGGGAACTAACATTCTTTCTTGGTTTACAAGTATCTCAATCAAAAAAGGGATCTTCATCTCTCAAACTAAGTATATCAAAGAGATGTTGAAAAAGTTCAAAATGGAAGAATCCAAACCTGTTAGTACTCTTATGGTCACTGGTTGTAAATTGAGCAAGGATGATGAATCCTTAGAAGTAGATCATACTATGTATAGGTCAACGATTGGTAGTTTATTATATGTAATAGGTACAAGACCAGATGTAATGCAGGCTGTAGTTCTGGTTGCCAGATTTCAATCAGTCCCCAAAGAAACACATGTGGCTGCAATAAAAATAATTATTAGATATCTAAAAGGTACTATGCATTATGGATTATGGTATCCAAAAAGAAATAACTTCACTCTAAGGGAATTCACTGATGCAGATTGGGCAAGAAGTATTGATGACAGAAAAAGCACTAGTGGAGGAACATTTTACTTAGGAGATTGATTGGTGTCATGGCTAAATGAAAAGCAGTCTTCCATTTCACTATCTACAACATAGGCCGAGTATATTGTTGTTCCATCATGTTGTACACAAGTCGTTTGGATGAAGAAAACGTTGGAATATTTACTTGTAAAATATGAGGATCCCATTGTTATACATTGTGACAATACAGGTGCTATAAACATATCCAAAAATCTTATTATGCACTCTAAGACAAAACATATGCTAATCAAATATCATTTTTTAAGAGAGAAAGTGTCACAAAAGGTTGTCAAACTAGATTATTTTGATACAAAGGAACAGATAGCTAATATTTTCACTAAATCATTTCCTAGAGAGTCATTTTCCTATCTTATGCAAAAACTGGGAATTATCTCTCTTCATTGAGATAAATTGAAGATTGTAACCCTGTCACAAAAGGGACATAGTTGAGAGGGGGAGAAATGGTGACAGGGGGAGATTTATGAAGCTTTGTCATTAATGTCAAAAAGGGGGAGAAAAATTTGAAAAATTGTTGTTATGAATGACAAAGGGGGGGAATGTTGAGTATGATTGTCATTGATGCCAAAAGTAGTTATTAATGACAAAGGATATGATGATATGGAATGTATGATGATGTGGAATGTGTGATGAGTGTCAAAATCCATCTAATGGTGTTCTAGTACCTTCATGATGTCATTGTTACAATTTGACATCATTATATAAAGGTTTGACAGTTTGGTGAAACTCTGGAAATTGACTAAGTATTGGAAAATTAGTCTAAGTCACTCTAGGAAAATGCCCGCCACCTTCTGTATTTGATTTATTAATTAATTATGAGGATATGGGAATGTATATTGTTGGTTTGTGCATCCAACCATATGATTATTTTTCCAATACAATCATTGAGGGTGAAGATATTGGCTTGCCAAAACTGCCCTCTGCCATGATTTACACTGGCCCAATAAAATGCACTCCAAGGAGAGAGGATGAGGTTGCAGAGGATGGAATTGACATGGATGGAATCTGCATGATGTCCCTCATGCCGTGGATGCTTCATATTTCCAATATTAGTGAAAATAAAAATCATCTTATTTGACCTAGGGTTTTGAAGAACTGTCTAAGTGTATAACCCAGAAGTGTAAATGACCATTTATAAATGCACGCCATATGATCTCGTTTTGTAAATAAATTTATCAAATGGTAGGTGGTTGTTAATTGATGATTTTTCCATCCATCCATGGTCTTGGTTTCCTCTTTGATGGTCACATGTGCGATATTTTGGTCACATGTGCAAGATTTTGGTATGCCAAAACAGTGAAAAAAAATATGTTTGTTCGCACTTTACAATATGCCCATAGGATCAAGAAATATGCCCATAGGTGAATGAGGCATAATTGAAAATGTTCACGCGATGGTCTATGGAGTTTGAACATAAAATATATGCACACATAGAGCTTGTAGGATATCCATATTGAAGGAAATGCGTGGTGTTGTTTGAAGAATAACGAGTTGATCAAATTCTATGTGTTAGTATTTAATTAAATATAAGTTTGAAAGGTTTCTTTCATTCTGGATATGAAGAGGCATGATGATTAGATCATAACAACATAAGGATATAACATGCTTGTGAAGACACATAATGTTTTGATGTTTTAAATGAAAAGGCATAGTGGTTCTTTTTGAAATGATGCATATAAAAACAGTTTTTGACCAAATGATAGAGGCGTCTCTGTGGTTCCAATAAGCATATCAGAAACATAGGTAAAAGGAAGAGAATATCAACAAAATTTCTTGAAGAAGTTCTGAATATTATTAAAATACAAAACAAGGGTGGTTGGGAGGTGTAAGGATAGGATACAATCCTATAGGGGGTCATAGCCTCCTTCCAGTTGTTGCTGGTAAACAAGGTGTAGGTGCATCCTTCATTCGTTGCTGAAAAATTTGGGAGTTGGTGCTTGCAAACTATTTGTAAATATAATTTTGTAGTAATAGAAATTATTGGTGGTTTTCCCAATTGGGATTCCATGATAATATTGTGTGTTTTGTCTTCATTGTTGATTATGTTTTTAAGTGATAAAAATTTAAATAGATAGACTACTACTGATTCACCCCCCCCCCCCTCTCAGTATTACTTGATATTCTAACAATGGAGTCATGAAAAATTAACATGAAGGTGAAAGTTCTTCATTAAGGGAGGGTGGAGGATGAAACAACCCCCCTCATTGATATCTTGAGGCAATTTCGTTGACTTCCTACTCCAACCTTATCTTGAATCCTTGTAATCGTCAAGAGGACACAAGCAATCTATCTAAAAGAAAAAAAAAATCATTACAAGGTTAATAAAAAATTTAGTGAATGAAATTAAAGAAAGGAAGATGATGTTGCAACAATAAGATTTATTAATTTAATTATCATTCCTAGAGAACAAGGTTGCACCAATTATTCTCTAATCTACTAAGAATAATGCAATACCCCAGTTGTTAAGCCCTGGACTTCTGATCTTTCATGTGACCTATGTTCTTTTGCATTATGGATTGATGATCATTTTTGTGACTGTGGACTTATGTTCCTTTTCATGTTAGTGTGATTAAGGACTTATGATCTGTGTTTGATAATGTGATTATGGACTTTTGCATTAATATTAATATTAATTATTGTTATTGTTGTTATCATCAATGGTTGTTTCTATTAAATAAACAACTGGCTCAACAAAGGAAACTAAAAGAGTATGGGAGACCATGGATTCCACAGTTTGAGGGGGAATGGGGACATCCATAGCACCATAGAACTTGTTGGTTTTATTTTTTCCATCCTAGTTCATATTTGCACCTTGGTGGCATTAATAATGTTGGTCACCCAAACCTTGTACAACAAACCATATTCTTGGTCTTTATGGACAATGGAGTTACTATTGTACCTTATGCATACCTTAGTGGGACCCTCTTTCCTAGTGATCCCTCCTTGAGTGAAATATTCCATTTTTTTGAACCCAATTGCACTAAGGAACCCTCTCCCTAGATTCGAGGAGCTGTAAGCTAGAATTTAGCTTCCGCCTCCTTGATTTGTGCCTCCACCTTGTTGTTGTAGCAACATCCCCCCCCCAAAATTTTGTACATATTGGGGGCCCCTCCTTTATTTTTAGAAAGGTTGCCTTAAGAGGCCTTTTCCATCCTTTTTAACTTTGCTTTTCAACAGAAAATCTTGCCGTAAACCTTTCCAAATTTATTCCAAAGGACAGAATTCGTGGAAGCTTCCCCGAAGATGCAGAGCTTTTCAGGCTATCTCCCCGCAGTTGCGGATTTTTTTTGAGTTTTCATCCCGAAAAGGTGGAAGCCTTTGTTTAAACCTTTTGAAAAGGAACTTAGAAACTTTTCCCAAAATCGCGAAACGATTCAGGCTATCCTCCCACAGTTGCGGAAGCCACTCACACAAGCCTCCCGAAAAGACTTAGAAATTTTGTTGAAAATGTGCGGAACTTATTCGCGAATTCCTTCCGAAACAGCGGAGGCTAAGGGCAAAAGCTTTCCGAAGCTCTCTCGAAGCCCAGTCGATACTTAGAAACTTTTTGAAGTTTTCGGAAGCCTTTTGCGGAAACATTCACCGAAGCCTTCCGAAACTGCGGAAGCTATTTGCGAAAGCTTCCCGCAATTTCGGAAGCTTTCACGTTATCCTCCTGCTACCCACCAAAAGACTCTGACGATCACGTTAATTTTTCCGGAGCCATTTGCGAGGACCTTCCGAAACGCCGGAGCTTTTTAAGTTTTCTTTCCGCTACCGCGGGAGCCTCTTTCCAAAAATTTCACGTTCACGATAATTTTGCGGAAAAGGTTCGCCTTCTCCCTCCGAAACAGCGGAAACTTTCGTTCTATCATCCCACAATGGCGGGTGGAATTCATGAACTTGTCCCACAGGTGGCGGTCACGCACGCACATCGAGACGGCTTGATATGACCCGACGTACCAATAATAAAGCCGCATTTTTAATGTGCCACCCACCGTATTGAAACCCCACACGTGCCCGAATTATTTAAATAAACGGTGGGGGTTTGAACCGACCCCATTTCCATTTGTGTCGATTAGCAACTGTTGGACGTTGTGCGACCGCTACAGCTTAGCTCACTCGTCCATGTTCGCGGCCACCTCATTCAGCTATCTTCACGGTGCCAGGTAGGATTTTTAACCATTAAATTTGTCTCTTCTACGCGACAAATTACTATTGAGTTGTCCTTTTTCGAAGACGATTGGTCATGGGCTATTTTTCCCATCAAGTGCGGTCTAAATTTCTTTTTTCCCGTCAAATGCGGTCTAAATTTCATTTTTCCAAAGAAATTGTAAAACGTTTGTATACTGTGTACAGACTGTCAGTTTGAACGGGTGGATTTTTTCCAAGCTCCTAACCCAGCTCCAGCAGTCGTTATTCTTTGCGTTTAAAACCACTGAGGCCCCATGGACTTTTCGTGTCCTCGGTCGAAAGCTAAAACTATAGCCACCTGGGCTTTTTCATAAGCCTTAGTCCCGGCATAGCCACTACCCAATTCAAATTCTAAGCCAAGCGCCATCGCCCCTGTTCAAGCTTACCATAGAGCACCTCGTCAAGTGCCATAAATGACGATGGCGTTCGAAGCCCTCGCCTGATCGTAAGCTGAAAGCGGCTCCTTATTTCGTCGTAGGGTTATTTCACCCCAGACTTCCCCGCCATTAGCCATTTGAACCGCAACCATGGCGAAGGATACCATCCCTCTTAGATGCTAGACCAAGAGCAGGTTGCTTCCGCAACATGCTTATCCTCGCAGGAGCATTCCAAACCCACCCCTTTAAAAGAATTAGGATGATTAAAATCTAGAATTCTTCTTTGGAATGATGTATTTGCTTCCCAACATGTAGCTTCACATTTTATTTTAAATGGTGCTGCTCTCTATTAAAATCTCACAGTATGTTGCACATTTTTATAATGACTGGTGTTTGGTTTCTATCAGGGATAAGTCAAAATTCCAAAAGGTGGTAGGAAGAAGGCTAAGATGACAGAAAAATAGCCTACACCACTTAAAACTGAGACCACACTCCAGGATACTAGGTGCACCACTGGTGTTTCTCTTGAAATCCGATGGGGTGATATCTACAGAATGATCAGAGACCAGGATGTCCCTGACATGTTGCTAGAAGAGGGGTAGATTTATCTAAATATCAGAGCTTCAGGCATAGCCAGAGCTGCTACCCGCTCTGAACTGTTCCCATGCTCTGAAGTAATAGGGTGGATACTCCAACATGCCGATGCGGAAGGAAGGGTAATTCATGATAGCGGGAAGATAGCCATTGCCCCATTTCACCCAGCATACCTGGCCGTGGCCTACAAATTTCCCCATGCCCAGCAATCTCTGACTGATGAATGGCTGGGCCAGATGAACAACGTTGAGATGGCCAAAAAGCTACTAGTCACAGGCAAGCATTTGAGAAAGAAAGGTAACGACGAATACGACATCCAGAATCTGAGACCTCCTTTTAGGTTGATCGCCTTGATGTTGTGCAGAATCTTCGGTATGCCCGATGGCACCGTGTACAAGATTCAGTGGGTCCCTATCATCCACTTCGTGGCATTTAAAGGAACTGTGTTTGACTGGGCCACTCTCCTATCAGACAGTTTAGCCTCAATGATAGTTGCTGCAAGAAAAGGACTAGCCTTGAAGAAGGTAGAATTTTTCATGTCCTCATATCTGATTGATTGTGTTTTGGTTAAGGTGGATTTCCCCAAATTGGGCTGCACATGTGATAAGGCCACCACCCCGGTTTATACCGCTTTTAGGATGTTGTGGGATTAGAATTACAAGCCCAGCTATAAGCTCATCTGTGAGGGGTTCATCATGCCCCTATATGAGCAGCTATTCAAGGAAGAGCCCAACTGCCTGTCAGAGAATGCCATGGAAGTCCTTGAAAATTATGGAGATTTTTATTTCTCGGAGCAAGGCACCTATCTCAGAATGTTTGGAGGAACTAAAGCTCCATATATTTTGCCAAGATATGCTACAGATTATGTTGTCCTTAAGGAGGCAGTAAGACAAATCTTCCTGGATGGAATTGGAGCAATGCTCCACAAACAGCATAAGGCTTCTTTTCCCCCTCTAACTTTCTGCATAGGAGCTTACAAGTTCTCGGGGGTTGCCTCAGCCGAGGAGCTTGTTCAGGAACTGAAGGCCTTCCACTTCGGCGAGGTGATCTTCCACAGGAATGACATGAAGGGAAAAGTGGCCGAGCATTGTAGGGAAATTTATGCTCATTTTGAGTACTCTCACTATCATGATGCTGAGGAAGAGGCATTCAGAGGCATCAGCAACATGGCTGAGCTGCGGATTTGTCACCAAGGCACGGGAACAAGTTCTAGCTCAGCGAAGGCCTAGAAAACCAGCCAGCAGAAAGAGAAAGAAGCTGATGATTCCCGAGCTCAGGAAGAGCTCAGATTAAGAGAGGAAGCAAAGTTGCTACAGGAGGCAGAGGAAGCAAGGTTGCTACAGGAGCTTGAGGAATCCAGGTTGCAGCAGGAAGCTGAAGTGGCAAGAATGCAGCAAGAAGTCGAAAGTGAGAGGCTCCAGAAAGAAGCCGAGGAAGCCCAACAGTAGAAGGAGGCTGAAGATGAAATGCAGCAGAAAGGAAATGAAGGTCAGCCACAAGTTGAAGGAGGGGAAGGAGGACTGGAAGTTGAATGGAAAGCAGAAGAAGAGATGAAAGTAGGAGAAGATGCCCAAGCAAGTGGGTCCGGTGTCCAAGACATGGAAATAGACGCACCTCAAGCAGGTGGCTCTGGTACCCAAAATGTGGGAACAGATCCAACTCAGGGAGTTCGGACCCCACCAGCTGAAGAAGAAATAGACATTATGGACCTCCCAATTGTCCCGTACACTCCATCAGGAAAACATACGGTGTCCAAGTGGAATGAATTTGTCTATGATAAGAAAAGGAAAGCAATGGTCCTTAAATCGGAAGAGAGGATCAAAAGACTCTTCCAGGAGGATATCATTACCCACTGGGAGATCACTATAATGCGGAATACCGATAAGGATCCCTTAGCTATGGCATCCACAGTTGTAGAAACAACAAAAGCATCACTAGAAAATGTAGGTGTTATAGTTAGTGAAAATGAATTGAAAAAGAGGAGAGCTCGTACGCTACAACAGACTGTGGCTAATGAGCAAGCCTACAGGGATCTTGTGGTAAACAAGTATAATTTCCTGTATGCCGAGCATAAAGAGCTATCAGGAAAATATAACTAGCTGGAGGAGGAAAAAGACCAACTAACACTCCAGATGATGATTGTGGAAGCAGAGAAGAATGAAGCGGAAGATAAAGAATCCCAGCTAGAAGCAGACAAGCGGGCATTAGCTGAGCAATTAGAGCAAGCTGAGAGTAGAACGATGGACATGTCTCCCTTCCATGAGCTGTCCTGCAACATCCTGAAGCAAATGCATGAGACTCAGGGGCTAATCACTAATGAAGTTTGCAAGCTCAAGGCCATGGTGGTCAGGCTAAAAGAATTTAATGCAGAGGCCCATAGGCTTAAAGATAAGCATACCCGTGTCAAGGCAAATATCTTGAGCCAGATAGAATGGCGAGAAGGAAAGGAGGATTTCCCCACACATCTCCCATTTAAGTCTGTGGAAGGTTTTAATGAAGACATAGCCCTTTTGGATTTCTGCAGAAGCTGTGGCAGTAAGCTAATGGCCAGTGTGCAAGGGACAAGGGATAGGATCAACGGCCTGTATCAAAGAATCCAGGGAGTGCATGACAGGTGCAAATTGAATTTCCCGCAATCCCTCGATGACTTCCCGAGTGAAGAACAACGCTTGGCTGAATTAAAAGAAGAACTGGGCATCCAGACCGAATATGTGAAGAAAATTGATGTCCTAGCAATTGACGACCTCCAACATTATATTGGAATGTCATCAGTCCACAACCATTTGATTAAAGAAGTACATCAAGCTGCAATGACGGAAGTTCAAGGCATTGGAGTAGAGTTTAGAAAAAATGTGACTTCTCAGAAAATCCTGCTCCCTGCTTCCGCAAACATAGTCATAAGGGACACTGGCATTTGGTATAGCTACATAGCAGAAGAGGAGAAGAAGGCAGAAGTAGCAGCTGTGACAACAAATCCAGACTCTTCTCTCCCAGCAGTAACAGAAAATCCAGCTGGCTCAATTTCTTCTTCCCCAGCAGTAGAAGCAGAGATAGTTGGCTCAATTTATTCTTCCCCAGCAGTAGCAGCAGAGATAGTGGGCTCGATTCCTCCTTCCCAAGCAGCAGCAGGAGCAGCAGCCAATTTGAGCGACCCTCTTCCAGCAGAAGCTCACACATAGGAGTGAAATCGCTGATTTCAGAATATTATTTCTGATATGTTGTATTTTTAAGCTCTCAAATGTGTAAAGCGTGAGCTATGGGACAACTGTCCATTTTCTTTTTGTTAAATATTTTGTAAAAGAAGTAGTCACATTTTTGGTCTATTATAGAAGAAAATTGCTGAAGATGACAAGTGGAAGAGGCCAGGTGGCAGCCCAAAGGGCAATTTTGTAACTATAAATAGAAGTTAGGAAGGATTAGACAGGACTTTTGGCAGGGAACGATTTTTTCAAACCTGTACGAGCTATCTTGTATATGTTTTAAGAAAATAAAAGTTTTCTAATAAAATCCTGGAGATGGACGTTTTGCATGGGAATGAAGGATGGATGTATATTGGACTATTCTGGTGACTTCCATACTGTAATGTGAGATCTTTCTTGCTTTCTGAATTATTTCTTTGCAACTAATGATTTCACTCCTTTCTATGCAAACAATTTCTCTCTTTCATTAGTAATGAATGTGTTTCATATTAAATTAGAAGCTATCTTCTGATATCTCTCATTTTGCTGTAGTTTTACCTGTAAGAATTAATGGCTATCTGTTCTTTCTTTATGATATCTATTACAACTCATTGCTCATGCTTTAATTTGGCTCCTTACAGGGACAATTAGATTTATTTCATGTGTTTTTAGATTTAGATCTGTTCTTTCAGTTTTGCATCTAGATTAAATAATCTTGCTTCTCTGTTTCATGAGCAATAAATGTGTTTTATATTAAATTAGAAGCTATCTTCTGAGATCTTTTATCTTCTTGTAGCTTTCTCTTTAAGATTTAATGGCTGCTTGTTCATTCTTTAAAGATAATTCTTACAGCTCATTGCTCATGCTTTAAATGTGCTCCTTGCAAGGATAGGTAGATTTACTTCAGTTTTAGACTTAGATCTATTTTAGTTTTGCATTTAGATCAAATATAAATTAGGCACTTGCATCTCATAAAAAAACATAAAATCTAAAGAAAGGTGGATCGGGCCATAACCGGTATAATTGGAATTAAACTCCAAACCCACGGTTGCTGGAACCACTAACCGGACGGATTCCCTATACCAAACGGTGGATAATCTAATTGGGATCATCTATCGGGGAGAATCCCTTTCTGATTGATGCTACGATATCCGAGGCATCAACATTTTTTGGTGCTAGAAGGAGGGCCTGAAAGTGCATGGCTGATAGAGGAAAATCTCCCACTGCCATAGATGACACTGAAAACCCGCTTAAAGAAAGCATTTCAAACAACCCAGATCTTGAATTATTAAATCAAGAACATCTCATTTATGATCCTGAGCCTCAAGAAGCTTTATACGTTGTCCCTTTTATAGAAATAGAGGATTTGAGAAGACATACCAGATCCTACGTTAGGCAGCTAGGTGGTTTAAACGCTGTAAATTTTCTCCCTAAGAAAACTACCCCTAGAAAAGAGCCACAATATACCCGAGATTCGATTCTTGTTCAAAGTTTTGAAGAACTTGTGAATCTGACTTTGTAAGAAATTTCAGACACTCTTAACAAGGCAGATCTTGAAAACTCAGAAAAAATTTCAGACAAAGAAACCTTGAAGAACTAATTACTCCAAAGAGTACTCCCCAGAATTCACCGTGAAATTCTCCGCCAGGGTCTCCACATCCAAACATGGCTGTACTTGCTTGGAGAGCAAGGGGAGTGCTGAACCTAGCTGGACCATTCCATAATCTTCCGAAAAACCCAGAAAAGGTCTTGCCTAAGTTCGATCTAGGGAAAGCCTTTTCGGCGGAAGACCATCTCAAGAGTTTTTACTTAGCTCTGAACCTTTTGAACGTACAACATGAAGACGTAGTTTGCAGGCTGTTTCCATATACATTCGAGCCAAAAGTATCATCCTGGTACTTTAGCCTACAACCCAGCTCGATCTCTAGTTGGGATGAATTCGAAAATTGTTTCTTAAAGAAATACGGAAACCAAAAAACTGTGGCAACACTTATGAAAGAACTCTTATCCATGAGAATGGAAAAGAAAGAAAAGGTTCAAGACTTTAATCAAAGACTCACAACGTTGTTAAATAATTTCAGTGAAGCTAATAAACCAGCAGAGGAGTCTCTGATTGAATACTATACTACAGCTCTTGAAGGACCCATAGCAATGTTCGTAAAAAGGTCCAAGAAAACTACCCTGATAGAGAACTTTGAGGAAGCTAGAAAGGTAGAAGAAGAAGTCGATAGCATTTCTAAACATGCCTTAGATGCAGAGCCAAAACCAGCAGCTAGAAAAAAACCTTTGCTGCTCACTAGAGGTAAAGAAGAGCCATCTACAGACATGGAAAATGTAGTCGAGATGATGCAGAAATTATCTAATAAAATTGTAGATCTCGAGAAGGATAAGGCTGCTAGCACATCTAGGAAACCTTTCAAGCCATTTTATAAAATAAGGGAAGACGGTGATCAAACTCATCCACCAATGAATACTTCCCTTGTCTTAAACTTGAACGAAATCGGGATGGAAAATTTCTGCACTTTTCATCAAGAACCACATTCGGAAAAGAGCTGCCCGCAATGGATTAATTCCATGAGCTTAGTCATGAACCAAATGCTAGATTCACAGATCCTAGACCAAGATGACTCTCCAGAGGAATCGAGCCCTGAGTTAGAGGAACCAACCCTGGACACTACTATGTTGTTATGGGATTGGGTACCTATGACAGAATCGACATAAGAGGATCCCATAGAAAGCTCTCCCTCTACCATAAATGTTGCTACTCGCAGCAAAGGCCCTATTGTGGATCCTGTGCCAAGCGCCGCTCCTCATAAGCCTAAAGTTTCAAAAGAACCACCTAGGAGGCATATAACAATTATCCCACCGCAGCCCAAAATTAGCCAAACAGCGACCAAGCAGCCAAACGCTGACACTATAGTTCAGCCACATAAGGCCACAACGAGCAAAACAGATCAGCAAGCTCGAATTGGAAACGAATCTGACATAGGATACGATATTATCGAAGATATCAAGAAGGTCAAAGCAAATGTGTCAATATTTTGTTGAGATATTGTAACTTCAAAGAATATTATATTTGTACTTTATTATTCCGGAGATGTTTCATTCCTCCGTGAAGATCTTATTGTATATCCGGAGATGTTTATTCCTCCGTCGGATTTTGGTAACTCGGGTTATTAGACTTCCCTAGTGGGGGTCGGCCCTATATGTGTTATGTGGGTCAAAGGGTTATTAGACCACCCTAGAGGGGTCGGCCCAGTCAGTTGTAGTGGGGTATTTAACCCATTGGTTAAATACGAGCCTACATGTACTTGTGTAAAATACATGTCAGTGTAGTGTATAAATAGAGGAGGTATGTTCCTCATTTGACACACACACTCACTTGAGAGAGGCGCACTTGTGGAGGAGAGGTCTGCTATGGTGGAGGAGGAGATCATGTCTTTGGTTTGCATCTTTGTATATTGCTGGTCATCTATATTGAGGAAGCTTTACTGGGTTTTCTACCCCATGAGGGTTTCCTAGGATAAATCTGTGTCTCTTGTGTTTATGCTATGCTTGTTGTTTCTTCAGTGATCCTGTATATGCTATTATTGTGAAATGGAATGTAATGCTACTATTTTCTATCTTAGCATATTAAATTTTAACATGTTATCAGAGCTAACCTGAAGGAAGACAAGGTATGGCACTTACGACACTTGCTTTACTTACGACAATTTGAAGGTTAGGGTTTTACATAGCAAAAACCAGTCATCGTGGAACTTTCGCTATAAATCCATTTCTGCGAAGTTTCAGGGTCTGAAAAGTTTATAGGTCGAAGATAACATCCCCAGGTACCTTGTGTCCAAAGGGTACCCTCAGATTCGTTGTACTTTATGAGTTATGATCAGTACAAGTTAGGGTTTCTGCCTCTTCCAGATCTCAGTCAAAATCAGGTGACCTTGGAAAAAAGGTCATAACTTGGGCTAGGAAGCTCCAAATGAAATTTCATAACAAGTGACAGGTAGTACACAGACTGTATTATCGCAAGAAACATTTTTAGAGGCTGAAGGTGAACCAATGACACGTGGCACTCTGTACAAGTTCGCTCTCCTGTTTTATCCCATAAACAAGTCACGTTGCGACACTTGGCATAACTCTCTCTCAGAAAATCCAATTGAGGTCAGACCTGTCAGGATGGAAAGATGACAAATCAGGCTACTGCAAAAAACATTTTCAGACCCCGTGGAGCAAAAATTTCAGAGTTATAGCAGAAGCAATCAGGTGCATATTTCTGTCAAAACAGAATTATTTTTAGCACCTTTATTCATGGCTTCCGGAATTTAGGGTTTCGAAGAAAGTTGGAATTTTTGAAGTCTGTAACCACGGCTGGAAGCTCCTCAGAAAAATAAGAGTTTAGAGCCTTGGATTGAACCTTTTGATTGGACAGAAGGGTGGGCTTCATCAAACCCTAGTTCGGGTTCCTATCCAGAAGATCCAGAAGTTTCGAAGGCAATTTTGAGGGGTCAAATTTTGGAGATTTCAAAATTGAAGAATGCTAGGTTGATCAGCTCAGCAAGACACATTCTTCCATCCATTCAGAAGTATGAAAGTTAAAGATTGAATTTTTAGGGTTTCTCTAGAAAACCCTAATCAAGCTCCATATCAAGTTTCAAGGGGAGTTGAGGCTAAGGCCTTACATAAGAAGACTACAAAATGTCTCGATAGGTATGACTTAAGGAGGTTCAGGTATGCCTTGAAATCTGATTCTTGATTAAGTTCATAATGTGTTTGTCTTCATGTTATTTAGTACAATCTTGATTAATGTTATTAATTGTCTTATCACCCTAGTAACAATATGAATGCATGTGAATGATCGAAGACATTCATTGATTAGGGCTATATGATTGTACTTATGCATTATGGTGTTGTGTGAGGTTGATGTTGTCTGCTAACAAGACAAAGGTACATTACAAAAGACAAATCAAGTTCCATGACCATGACAACATGAAGACAAAGACTAACGGGGTATGTATGACTTTGCTATATTATGTTTAACCTACGAGACATGCAGGTTCTAGCTCAGGATCTCTAAATCATTGAAGAGATTGTTTAGGTATGTTGTACATAACTAAGCAGGTATACTAATCCAGGTATGTTTCCCATGAATCTTACCTTGAAGACTTTGCTATATTATGTTTCCCATGAATCCAGGTATACTAATCCAGGTATGTTTCCCATGAATCTTACCTTGAATCTTACCTTGTATGACTTTGCTATATTATGTTTAACCTACGAGACATGCAGGTTCTAGCTCAGGATCTCTAAATAATTGAAGAGATTGTTTAGGTATGTTGTACATAACTAAGCAGGTATACTAATCCAGGTATGTTTCCCATGAATCTTACCTTGTGTTAGGATCCCTTATATAAGTATACTTGGTATGATTGGTTATGCTTATTCATAAAGTTAGTAATCAAGGGTTTATGCATATTATGTCTCTTGTCTTGATGATTTAATTAACCAGAAGAGTACTATAATCAAACAAGAATATGCATGAGTAAAAGAAGACTTCCTTGAAACCCTGAATACTAATGATCATGACTATACATATTCAAGATTATTTAGAATTAGAATGTTTGGAGAATATACTAATGAACGTATGTTTGTGTATGAGATCATGAGGATGACACTAGTGCACACTTGAGCATGCATAGTGGTACAGAATGAATACAAGTTTAAAAGACATATAGAAGATCAAGCGGGAGGCAACCACACAAACATAAAAGATAAGTATTTGAGTTGTTATTTGAAATAGTAAATGATATTGCTTGTATGCATATTTGTATTCCTAGAATATATCATGCTGAGCGTAAACATTCATAGAGCATTGAACAGTATACTACTAATATGCATATGATTGGTAAGTTGGACAAACATTCCGTTGTTGCTTGTCTAGAATGAAACCTCTTTGCTGACATGCTGAGAGCTGTGCACACTCTCGATAGTATGTTCTGGTAGAGATGGAAGGCATCTAGATAGCCACTGTATGCATACAGGATATGGGAAAGTGTTGTGCCAAAGTATTGGTCAAAATAGTTGTATAACTATGTAAATGATATCTGTATGCATAATAGGTTATCATGTCAGTTGTATAACTATGTAAATGATATCTGTATGCATAATAGGTTATCATGTCAAATATGATTTGATGATTATGAAGTATTACTAATCATGTACTTAATTTTGATTTGTAGGAAAGATCATGATGAATGATGAACTTTGAACAGGCGATGGATGTTCAACAAAAGAAACACACTATAGAAAGCTTGTGGTTAAGAGATTCTCTTAGAAAGAGGAAGAGAATCATGATGAGATGTTTTGCTCCAAGGGACTAGATAAGACCATTCTCTTAATGGTGTAATTAAAGAAGAAGTGTGAATCAGGTTCTGTATGGGTTCCCAGGATCGATAGTAATTGATGAGAATACATGTGAGGATTGCATCATCCTTGAACACAAGTTCTAAAGTGAGCCGTAGACAAGTGTCTCCGAGAAAGAAGAGGGATTGTATCATCCTTGAACACTTGTTCTAAAGAGAGCCGTAGATGTATGTCTTCGAAAATGAAGTCCTTGGTGGACATGAGAGGATTGGATCATCCCTGGACTTCAGTTCGAAAGAAGAGCCGTAGACGTATGTCTTCGAGAATGAAGTTCTTGGTGAACATGTGAGGGGATTGGATCATCCCTGGACTTCAGTCCGAAAGAAGAGCCGTAGACGTATGTCTTCGAGAATGAAGTTCTTTGTGAACATGTGAGGGGATTGGATCACCCCTGGACTTCAGTTCGAAAGAAGAGTCGTAGACGTATGTCTTCGTGAATGAAGTTCTTGGTGAACATGTGAGGGGATTGGATCATCCCTGGACTTCAGTCCGAAAGAAGAGCCGTAGACGTATGTCTTCGAGAATGAAGTCCTTGGTGGACGGTTGAGGATTAAGTCATCCTTGGACGTAGTCCTAAATGTATGGTTGAGGATTAAGTCATCCCTGGACGTGGTCCTAAATGTACGGTGGAGGATTAAGTCATCCTTGGACGTGGTCCTAAATGTACGGTTGAGGATTAAGTCATCCTTGGACGTAGTCCTAAATGTACGGTGGAGGATTAAGTCATCCTTGGACGTAGTCCTAAATGTACGGTTGAGGATTAAGTCATCCTTGGACGTGGTCCTAAATGTACGGTGGAGGATTAAGTCATCCTTGGACGTGGTCCTAAATTTACGGTTGAGGATTAAGTCATCCTTGGACGTAGTCCTAAATGTACGGTGGAGGATTAAGTCATCCTTGGACGTAGTCCTAAATGTACGGTGGAGGATTAAGTCATCCTTGGACGTGGTCCTAAATGTACGGTGGAGGATTAAGTCATCCTTGGACATGGTCCTAAATGTACGGTTGAGGATTAAGTCATCCTTGGACATGGTCCTAAATGTACGGTTGAGGATTGAGTCATCCTTGGACGTGGTCCTAAATGTACGGTTGAGGATTGAGTCATCCTTGGATGTGGTCCTAAATGTACGGTTGTGGATTAAATCATCCTTGGACAGTAAATCCAGTAATTCCGAAAGGAAGGATAGTCCTAAATGAATTGAGTGGATTAAATCATCCTTGGACAGTAAATCCAGTAATTCCGAAAGGAAGGATAGTCCTAAATGAATTGAGTGGATTAAATCATCCTTGGACAGTAAATCCAGTAATTCCGAAAGGAAGGATAGTCCTAAATGAATTGAGTGGATTAAATCATCCTTGGACAGTAAATCCAGTAATTCCGAAAGGAAGGATAGTCCTAAATGAATTGAGTGGATTAAATCATCCTTGGATAGTAAATCCAGTAATTCCGAAAGGAAGGATAGTCCTAAATGAATTGAATGGATTAAATCATCCTTGGAAAGTAAATCCAGTAATTCGAAAGGAAGGATAGTCCTAAATGAGATTGAGTGGACTAATCATCCTGTAAATAGATTGGGATTGCCTCGTCCCTAGACATGGTGAGATGTATTAAAGTGATAAGGACTAATCATCTTGTAAGTTGATTCGGGATTGCATCATCCCTAGACATGGTGAGGTGTCTTAAAAGGATAAGGATTGATCATCGTGTAAGTTGATCTGGATTGCATCATCCATAGACATGAGAGATGTCTTAAATTGAGAGGGATTGATCATCCCACAAGTGGATCAGGATTGTATCATCCTTGGACCTATGTCCTAAAGTAAGAGGGATTGACCATCCCGTAATTGGATCATGTGTGTTGCAGGGTATGCTGCTGTTGTGTATACTTGTATCGGTGTGGATACTTGTATTGATAGATGTATTAGTGAGAATACATGCTTTTGATGATAGATTTATTAGTGAGAATACATGCTTTTGATGATAGATGTATTAGTGAGAATACATGCTTTTGATGATAGATGTATTAGTGAGAATACATGCTTTTGATGATATATGTATTAGTAAGAATACATGTTTTGATGATAGATGTATTGGTGAGAATACATACTTTTGATGATACATGTATTGATTAATGTACTTGTATGGTTGAGGATACTTATGTTGTAGATCGAGATGATCCAGATGCTGTAGATCGAGATGATCTAGATGATGTAGATCGAGATGATCCAGATGCTGTAGATCGAGATGATCCAGATGCTATAGATCGTGATGATCCAGATGCTGTAGATCGAGATGATGTGACGATGTTGTAGATCGAGATGATGTGATGATGCTGATCGTGTTGATCTAGATGACGTTGTTGATCGTGTGATGACGATGCTGATGATTGTGTAATGACGATGCTGATGATCGTGTGATGACGATGCTGATGATCGTGATGCTGATGACGATGCTGATGATCGTGTGATGACAATGCTGATGATCGTGAGATGATGATGCTGATGATCGTGAGGATCCAGATGTTGATGTTGCTGTAGTTGTTTGAGTGCTGCAGAAGATAAAGACTCAGTACTGAAGATGTTGATGTTCCAATATTGAAGATGTTCCAGTAACTGCTTGAGTTACTGATGATGTTGAGAAAGCTTCCAATGATTTATAGATGTATCATGTATGATGTTGATGAATCCTTGCTCATGCATATGTTGTTATAATATCCTTCTCATTAAGGGGGAGTGTTGAGATATTGTAACTTCAAAGAATATTATATTTGTACTTTATTATTCCGGAGATGTTTCATTCCTCCGTGAAGATCTTATTGTATATCCGGAGATGTTTATTCCTCTGTCGGAATGTGGTAACTTGGGTTATTAGACTTCCCTAGTGGGGGTCGGCCCTGTATGTGTTATTTGGGTCAAAGGGTTATTAGACCACCCTAGAGGGGTCGGCCCAGTCAGTTGTAGTGGGGTATTTAACCCATTGGTTAAATACGAGCCTACATGTACTTGTGTAAAATACATGTCAGTGTAGTGTATAAATAGAGGAGGTATGTTCCTCATTTGACACACACACTCACTTGAGAGAGGCGCACTTGTGGAGGAGAGGTCTGCTATGGTGGAGGAGGAGATCATGTCTTTGGTTTGCATCTTTGTATATTGCTGGTCATCTATATTGAGGAAGCTTTACTGGGTTTTCTACCCCATGAGGGTTTCCTAGGATAAATCTGTGTCTCTTGTGTTTATGCTATGCTTGTTGTTTCTTCAGTGATCCTGTATATGCTATTATTGTGAAATGGAATGTAATGCTACTATTTTCTGTCTTAGCATATTAAATTTTAACATATTTGACATGTGCAGCTTGCCCCATCAACGAAACAAACTGCTGCATGTTCTACAACCCCAGACCAGCACTCCATTAACGGATTCTCAAGACAATCCTGAAATTAATGAGGCTAGCATCGGTGGAAAATCTAAATCTCAAACATTGCCATTGCTATTGACCTTTGAAATTTTTAATCACAATGTTCAAAACGGTTTGGTAGATTCTGGAGCATCATCAAACGTTATGCCACTATCAATTTGTAAAAGGATTAATGGGAAGCCTGTGCCATCTCTAGCCCAAATTATCCAATTAGATAGGACTGCTGTCAAGGTAATTGGGGAGATGAAAGATGTTCTCATTAGATTATCAGCTGACCCTAGAGTCTGTCAATTCATTGACATAATGGTGGTCGATATTCCTGAAGAGTATGGGCTGATTTTAAGTAGGGATTGGTCTACCAAGATGAGTGGCTACTTTGCTACTGATTGGTCTCATATGTGGTTTCCTTATCAGAACAGGCAGAATCAGATTAAAGTCCTGAGAGAACCTCATATGAAGCAAAACGTAACTCAGTTAGAAGAAAAAAATGAGGCTGTAGCTTTCTCATCCTCGGTTCTGGGGAATTACTTCTTAGAAATGGATCCGGGCAATTATCAGTCTGAAGCCATTAGCCATGAATCAGATAAATAGTCCGATCTCCTTCATTTCTCTTGGACTGATGATGTTGATTGTAACATAGTCAATTTAGTTACTGACGTAGATCACAGAGATACTAACTTAGTTGAATCTAAAGATATGTTTTGGACATTATACTTTGATGGTTCTAAAACTCTGGAAGGATCCAGAGCCGGTTGTGTTCTAATGGATCCAAAAGGAAACAAGTATTTTTTGTCTTGTAGACTAGAATTCGATTGTACTAACAACATAGCAGAATATGAAGCTTTGGTACATGGATTAGAGAAAGCCATTGGCTTAAATGTTAAGTACCTAAAGGTCTTTGGTGACTCCGAGATAGTTGTAAGATAGGTAAGGGACACCATTCATTGTCTCTCACCTCACTTGAAGGGTTATCAGGCTGAGGTATGGGATTTAATTATGCATTTTGATGCTTTCAATATAAAATCAATTCCTAGATTGCAAAATTCTGCAGCTGATTTGTTAGCAACATCTACTTCTAGATTGGTGCCGTCAAATAATAAATGCTCAATTAAATTGATTTTCAGGCCTTCCGTTCCCAATAACATCACAAACTTCAAAGTCTTCGATGATGATGAACAAATTATCAGCTTTCTAACAAACGAAGATAGCTTCCAAGGAGCTGCAATAGATGAAGAAGAACACGATGCTGATTTGATGAAGAAGGATGAGGAGAAAGGAAATTTCATGCCCAAGGGGGTAAGGTCCCTCGAAATGCTATTCGATCTTCAAAATAAGTTCAAAAGGACAGCTAATACCAAAACTAACAGCTCATCAATGCAACATGAGTTAGTTAATTTGGGTACCGAGGCAGAACCAAAATTTGTCAACCTTGGCAAATGTTGTTCACCAGGAGAAAGAGACAGGTTCATCAAATTGTTTAAAAAATACAAAGATGTTTTTGCATGGACCTATGAAGATCTGAAGACGTATGACATCCGCATTATTCAGTATGTGATACCAATGAAAGTGGGCGTCAAGCCATTTCAGCAGCAGTTAAGAAGGATGCATCCTACTCTAGAACCGCTGATCCAAAAGGAATTAAAGAAGCTCCTGGACGCTAAGATAATCTTCAAGGTCCGACATTCTGAATGGGTTGAAAACTTGGTTCTCGTAAGAAAGAAGTCAGGAGAGATAAGGCAATGTGTAGATTTCAGAAATTTAAACAGAGCTTCGGATAAAGATAACTACCCCGTCCCTTCAATGGAACAAATCCTTCAAATGGTGTCAGGGTCTGAGCTGTTTTCTCTCCTCGATGGTTTCTCTGGCTACAATCAAGTATTAGTAGCCGAAGAGGATCGCCTCAAGACTACTTTCCAAACTAAATGGGGAACTTTCGCATACAGAAGGATGCCATTTGGTCTGATAAACGCAGGAGCTACATTCCAAAGAGCAATGGACATCGCCTTCCGAGGATTGGGTGGGAAATGTGTTGTTGTTTACTTAGATGATGTGACAGTCTTTTCAAAGAAAAGAGAAGATCATGTTGTTCATCTGAGGCATATCTTTGATCGTTGTCGGAAATACGGTATTTCTTTGAATCCCAAGAAGAGCGTATTTGTTGTCCCCGAAGGTAAACTCTTGGGCCATATCATTTCTAAAGGGGGAGTGTCAATAGATCAAGAAAGAGTCCAAGCTATTAATAAGATCCCAATGCCTTACAACAAGAAATCTATGCAGTCCTTTATGGGCACCATCAATTTTGTCCGCAGATTTGTTCCAGATTTCACACAAATTGTTAAGCCATTGCAACAGATGGTTAAACAAAGCATCCAGTTCAAGTGGACAGATTTGGAGAAGGACGCATTTAGAGATATCAAGGCAGCTATAGCTAAGGATCCTTCCTCACAAAGCCCAGATTTTGATAAAGACTTCATCTTGTATACCTTTGCTTCGGATGACTCCCTCGCAGCTGTACTCACGCAAAAGGTGGAGCTGGGAGACGAATACCCAATTTCGTTTATGAGCACTGGTCTGCAGGGGGCTGAGCTGAACTATCCCATGGTTGACAAGCATGCATATGCGGTCTTCAAAGCAGTCAAACAGTTCATGCCATACATTCTTAAGAACAAAACTAAAGTCATAGTTCCCCACCCAGCTGTTAGATCCCTTTTTGTTCAAAAGGAATTGGGAGAAAGGAGAGGGAACTGGGTAACAGCTCTGCAGGAATATGATTTAGAATTTAAACCAGCCACGATCATCAAAGGGCAAGGCCTGTGAAAATTACTTGCAGGAAACTCAACAGATGAAGAGCAACATTGGAAGAATGAAGCTGAGCTAAATTCGGTTGAAGTATGCCCTATCTTCTCGACTCCCCAGTCATGGTATAGGGATCTGGTGCACTATTTACAGCAGGGATACCTGCCTGAGCACTGGAGCTCTAAGCAAAGAAGGGAACTCCGTTTGAAATCAGCTCCTGATCAAATCATTGATGGGATATTGTTCAGAAAGAATTATGATGGAATTCTTCTTAGATGCCTAGAAAAGGAAGATGCAAGTAAGGTAGTCAAAGAATTACATGATGGACCCGCAAGTGGACATTATTCAGGAGAGACAATAGAACACAAGATACTGAGAGCTGGTTATTATTGGCCCACTCTGTTCCAAGATTCCCACACGTATGCACGAAACTATGATGTATGCCAGAGAAGTGCCGGGAAATTACCTAAGGCAGCAGGGCCCTTGCAGCGAGTTATTATCTCTGAGCCTTTTGAGCAGTGGGGCATAGATGTTATCGGAGAGATAAATCAAAAATCTTCGTTGCAACATCGATACATCCTGATGGCTACCGAATACTTCACTAGATGGACGGAAGCCATCCCATTGCGCAAGATCAACGAAGACGCAGTCATCAGCTTCTTGAAAGAGAACATCATAACCAGGTTTGGGGTTCCAATTTCCCTTGTTTTTGATAATCCTACTTATTTTTCGTCTTGCAAGATAAATGAATTTGTTTATGAATCGGGAATTAAGTTGCATTATTTAGCCAATTATTATCCTCAGGGGAACGGATTAGCTAAATCCTCAAACAAGAATCTGATTCGAATTCTCAAGAAGACTGTGATAGAAAACCAGAGAAGTTGGCATGTAGCTCTCCCAAACGCCTTATGGGCAGATAGGATGACCCCAAAGAATGCTTTAGGTATTTCCCCTTTCACTCTTGTCTATGGAAAGGAAGCAATCCTTCCTCCAAACATCTTACTCCCATCCTTACAGTTATCCCAAGCCTCTCGGGGTTCTGGTAGCCAAGCCTTACAATCCAGGATCAATACCCTGCTTCAACTTGAAGAAGCCCGACATAAAACTAAAGACCGATTCCATCAACACCAAGACATAGTTAAGAGATGGTTCGATAAGAGGAAGTCCGGTAAAAGAAGTTTTGAAGTTGGGGACTTAGTACTGAAATGGGACCACAATCATGAAGGCAAAGGAATGCATACGAAATTCCAACATCTATGGGTAGGTCCGTACCAAATTTCGGCAAAATTAGGCCCATCCACTTATAAATTGACAAATCTCGAGGGAGAAGAAGTAGCCCTTCCTCTCAATGGCCTTGCCCTGAAACAATACTTCGCAAGTCTCTTTGAGACTTCCTATACATAAATAAAGTTTTCTTTTGTTGTTGCTTTAACCTTTAGTTGCTTTATTTTCGGCCATTTTGTTTCTTTCATTGTCATTTGAACCTTTGCAACAAGTTTTGTTTTCTGAAGGCCCTTTTGGTTGAGTTCCCCGTTGAGGATAAGTCTCTCAAAGAAATCTCGCAACCCATGAGTCCGGAACTATGCTCGAATAAATCCTGTCTATTGTGCTCTCGCTGAAATGTTCAGAAGGAAGGAAGCCTACTCTGCTGGTCACATTAATCCTGTTTAATAGCAGAGACCTATGACCATCTTCACTACTATCGTTGAGCTCCACTCACTATCACACTCAAAGGCATCTCAAGAAGGCTATTAAAGTTGGACCCATGGAAAGTAGCACATCTCGAGGACATAGGGTATTGAAATGACTCCATGCTGCAAATTTAATAGCCAAAATGGCTTATCCTCAAGAGTCTGTTTTCCATAGATTCTCGCCTCAATTAAAGCATGGTTGAGACAAAAGCAAAAGACATGTAAAATCAAGAAGGTTGTCCAAAAGGCTCAACCCAAAATAGGCTCCTCTCCGTCCATGAGGCTTGATCAAATCAATAAAATTTCTAGCTCACACAAAAGGACATTATGGATTGAGGAGCCTAAATCAAAGATCATGTCCAAAAGAAAATATCTCTGGAAGACTCAAACAGCTAAGTTGTCCAAAGTACAAACATCCAAAAGGATGCAAGTAGCATGGGAATGAGGAACAAGAGCAATAATGTCCATGAGAAAGTGCTGCAAATCCTGTGGAGTCCGACAGTAGTAACCCTCTGAAAGATGACCCTTCTAAAATGAATCTCATATGTCGGCCCTTTGAGAGTGGTAAAGATGTCTCAGTCAAAGCTCCCCTTTCCCCAATGGCTAGCAGGTAAAGTGCCTTCTTCCCCTCGCATGAATTTAAATGCTCAGCTGAGTTTTGCACCTAAGATGGATGTCTTTGATGAGGTTTCAGACCATGAAGAGGAATTTTTCAGGGATCTATGTTCGCCAGCGACTCGCCATTGTTGTTGCAGCAACATCCCCCCCCAAAAATTTTGTACATATTGGGGGCCCCTCCTTTATTTTTAGAAAGGCTGCCTTAAGAGGCCTTTTACATCCTTTTTAACTTTGCTTTTCAACAGAAAATCTTGCCGTAAACCTTTCCAAATTTCTTCCAAAGGACAGAATTCGTGGAAGCTTCCCCGAAGATGCGGAGCTTTTCAGGCTATCTCCCCGCAATTGCGGAATTTTTTTGAGTTTTCATCCTGAAAAGGAGGAAGCCTTTGTTTAAACCTTTCGAAAAGGAACTTAGAAACTTTTCCCAAAATCGTGGAACGATTCGGGCTATCCTCCCACAGTTGCGGAAGCCACTCGCACAAGCCTCCCGAAAAGACTTAGAATTTTTGTTGAAAATGTGCGGAATTTATTCGCGAATTCCTTCCAAAACGGTGGAAGAATTCAAGAAAGCTTCCCAAAGTTTCGGAAGCCATTCGCCAAATCCTCCCGCAATTGCGGAAGCCTTCACGTTTTCGTTCCAAAACCTCACCGAGAATGTTTTGCGAAAACCTTTTGGTTTTTCCCCCCGCAGTTGCGGACACCTTCACAAAAGCTTTCCGAAACGCCGAGACAACAGACCTTTTCCAAACCATTCGAAGAAGCCGTTCGAAACAGCGGAGGCATTCACCAATTCCGTCCGAAACAGTGGAGGCTAAGGGCAAAATATTTCCGAAGCTCTCTCGAAGCACGGTCGATACTTAGAAACTTTTTGAAGTTTTCGGAAGCCTTTTGCGGAAACATTCACCGAAGACTTCCGAAACTGCGGAAGCTATTTGCGAAAGCTTCCCGCAATTTCAGAAGCTTTCACATTATCCTCCCGCTACCCGCCAAAAGACTCTGACGATCACGTTCATTTTGCGGGAGCCATTCGCAAGGACCTTCCGAAATGCCGGAGCTTTTTAAGTTTTCTTTCCGCTACCGCGGGAGCCTCTTTCCGAAAATTTCACGTTCACGATCATTTTGCGGAAAAGGTTCGCCTTCTCCCTCCGAAACAGCGGAAACTTTCATTCTATCATCCCGCAATGGCGGGTGGAATTCATGAACTTGTCCCGCAGGTGGCGGTCACGCATGCACATCGAGATGGCTTGATATGACCTGATGTACCAATAATAAAGCCGCATTTTTAATGTGCCACCCACCATATTGAAACCCCACACGTGCCCAACTTATTTAAATAAACGGTGAGGGTTTGAACTGACCCCATTGCCTTTTGTGTCGATTAGCAACTGTTGGACGTCGTGCGACCACTCCAGCTCAGCTCACTCGTCCATGTTCGCGGCCACCTCATTCAGCTATCTTCACGGTGCCAGGTAGGATTTTTAACCATTAAATTTGTCTCTTCTACGCCTCAAATTACTATTGAGTTGTCCTTTTTCGAATACGATTGGTCATGGGCTATTTTGCCCATCAAGTGCGGTCTAAATTTCTTTTTTCCCGTCAAATGCAGTCTAAATTTCATTTTTCCAAAGAAATTGTAAAACGTTTGTATACAATGTAAAGACTGTCAGTTTGAACGGGTGGATTTTTTGCAAGCTCCTACCCTAGCTCCACCAGTCGTTATTATTTGTGTTTAAAACCGCCAAGGCCCCATGGACTTTTCATGTCCCCATCCGAAAGCTAAAACTATAGCCACCCAGGATTTTTCATAAGCCTTAGTCCCGGCATAGCCACTACCCAATTCAAATTCTAAGCCAAACGCCATCGCCCCTGTTCGAGCATACCATAGAGCACCTCGTCAAGTTCCATAAATGACGATGGTGTTCGAAGCCCTCGCCTGATCGTAAGCTGAAAGCGGCTCCTTATTTCGTCGTAGGGTTATTTCACCCCAGACTTCCCCGCCATTATCCATTTGAACCGCAACCATGGCGAAGGATACCATCCCTCCTAGATGCTGGACTAAGAGCAGGTTGCTTCCGCAACATGCTTATCCTTGCAGGAGCATTCCAAACCCGCCCCTTTAAAAGAATTAGGATGATTAAAATCTAGAATTCTTGTTTGGAATGATGCATTTGCTTCCCAACATGCAGCTTCACATTTTATTTTAAATGGTGCCGCTCTCTATTAAAATCCCACAGTATGTTGCACATTTTTATAATGACTGGTGTTTGGTTGCTATCAGGGATAAGTCAAAATGCCAAAAGGTGGTAGGAAGAAAGCTAAGATGACAGAAAACAGCTTACACCACTTAAAATTGAGACCACACTCCAAGATACTAGGTGCACCACCGGTGTTCCTCCTGAAATCCGATGGGGTGATATCTACAGAATGATCCGAGACCAGGATGTCCCGGACATGTTGCTAGAAGAGGGGCAGATTTATCTAAATATCATAGCTTCAGGCATAGCTAGAGCTGCTACCCACCCTGAACTATTCCCATGCTCTGAAGTAATCGGGTGGATACTCCAACATGCCGATGCGGAAGGAAGGGTAATTCATGACAGCGGGAAGATAGCCATTGCCTCATTTCACCCAGCATACCTGGCCGTGGCCTACAAATTTCCCCGCGCCCAGCAATATCTGACTGATGAATGGCTGGGCCAGATGAACAACGTTGAGATGGCCAAAAAGCTACTAGTTGCAGGCAAGCATTTGAGAAAGAAAGGTAATGACGAATAGGACGTCCAGAATCTGAGACCTCCTTTCAGGTTGATCGCCTTGATGTTGTGCAGAATCTTCGGCATGCCCGATGGAACCCTGTACAAGATTCAGTGGGTCCCTATCATCCACTTCGTGGCATTTAAAGGAACTGTGTTTGACTAGGCCACTCTCCTGTCAGACAGTTTAGCCTCAATGATAGTTGCTGCAAGAGAAGGACTAGCCTTGTAGAAGGCATAATTTTTCATGTCCTCATATCTAATTGATTGTGTTTTGGCCAAGGTGGATTTCCCCAAATTGGGCTGCACATGGGATAAGGCCACCACCCCGGTTTATACCGCTTTTAGGATGTTGTGGGCTCAGAATTACAAGCCCAGCTATAAGCTCATCTGTGAGGGGTTCATCATGCCCCTATATGAGCAGCTATTCAAGGAAGAGCCCAACTGCCTGTCAGAGAATGCCATGGAAGTCCTTGAAAATTATGGAGATTTTTATTTCTCGGAGCAAGGCACCTATCTCAGAATGTTTGGAGGAACTAAAGCTCCATATATTTTTCCAAGATATGCTACAGATTATGTGGTCCTTAAGGAGGCAGAAGACAAATCTTCCTGGATGGAATTGGAGCAATGCTCCACAAACAGCATAAGGCTTCTTTTCCCCCTCTAACTTTTTGCATAGGAGCTTAGAAGTTCTCGGGGGTTGCCTCAGCCGAGGAGTTTGTTCAGGAACTGAAGGCCTTCCACTTCGGTGAGGTGATCTTCCATAGGAATGACAGGAAGGGAAAAGTGACCGAGCATTGTAGGGAAATTTATGCTCATTTTGAGTACTCTCACTATCATGATGCCGAGGAAGAGGCATTCAGAGGCATCAGCAACATGGCTGAGCTGTGGATCTGTCGCCAAGGCACGGGAACAAGTTCTAGCTCAGCTAAGGCCCAGAAAACCAGCCAGCAGAAGGAGAAAGAAGTTGATGATGCCCGAGCTCAGATTAAGAGAGGAAACAAAGTTGCTACAGGAGGCAGAGGAAGCAAGGTTGCTACAGGAGGCTGAGGAAGCCAGGTTGCAGCAGGAAGCTGAAGTGGCAAGAATGCAGCAAGAAGCCGAAAGTGAGAGGCTGCTGAAAGAATCCAAGGAATCCCAACAGCAGAAGGAGGCTGAAGATGAAACGCAACAGAAAGGAAATGAAGGTCAGCCACAAGTTGAAGGAGGGGAAGGAGGACAGGAAGTTGAACGGAAAGCGGAAGAAGAGTTGAAAGCAGGAGAAGATGCCGAAGCAAGTGGGTCCGGTGTCCAAGACATGGAAATAGACGCACCTCAAGCAAGTGGCTCTGGTACCCAAAATGTGGGAACAGATCCAGCTCAGGGAGTCCGGACCCCACCAGCTGAAGAAGAAATAGACATTATGGACCTCCCAATTGTCTCGTACACTCCATCAGGAAAACATACAGTGTCCAGGTGGAATGAATTTTTCTATGATAAGAAAAGGAAAGCAATGGTCCTTAAATCGGAAGAGAGGATCAAAAGACTCTTCCAGGAGGATATCATTACCCACTGGGAGATCACTATAATGCAGAATACAGATAAGGACCCTTAGCTATGGCATCCACAGTTGTAGAAACAACAAAAGCATCACTAGACAATGTAGGTGTTATAGTTAGAGAAAATGAATTGAAAAAGAGGAGAGCTCGTACGCTACAACAGACTGTGGCTAATGAGCAAGCCTACAGGGATCTTGTGGTAAACAAGTATAATTTCCTGTATGCCGAGCATAAAGAGCTATCAGGCAAATATAACTAGCTGGAGGAGGAAAAAGACCAACTAACACTCCAGATGATGATTGTGGAAGCAGAGAAGAATGAAGCGGAAGATAAAGAATCCCAGCTAGAAGCAGACAAGCGGGCATTAGCTGAGCAATTAGAGCAAGCTGAGAGCAGAACGATGGACATGTCTCCCTTCCATGAGCTGTCCTGCAACATCCTGAAGCAAATGCATGAGACTCAGGGGCTAATCACTAATGAAGTTTGCAAGCTCAAGGCCATGGTGGTCAGGCTAAAAGAATTTAATGCAGAGGCCCATAGGCTTAAAGCTAAGCATACCCATGTCAAGGAAAATATCTTGAGCCAGATAGAATGGCGAGAAGGAAAGGAGGATTTCCCCACACATCTCCCATTTAAGTCTGTGGAAGGTTTTAATGAAGACATAGCCCTTTTGGAATTCTGCAGAAGCTATGGCAGTAAGCTAATGGCCAGTGTGCAAGGGACAAGGGATAGGATCAACGGCCTGTATCAAAGAATCCAGGGAGTGCATGACAGGTGCAAATTGAATTTCCCGCAATCCCTCGATGACTTCCCGAGTGAAGAACAACGCTTGGCTGAATTAAAAGAAGAACTGGGCATCCAGACCGAATATGTGAAGAAAATTGATGTCGTAGCAATTGACGACCTCCAACATTATATTGGAATGTCATCAGTCCACAGCCATTTGCTTAAAGAAGTACATCAAGCTGCAGTGATGGAAGTTCAAGGCATTGGAGCAGAGCTTAGAAAAAATGTGACTTCTCAGGAAATCCTGCTCCCTGCTTCCGCAAACATAGTCATAAGGGACACTGGCATTTGGTATAGATACATTGCAGAAGAGGAGAAGAAGGCAGAAGTAGCAGCTATGACAGCAAATCCAGACTCTTCTCTCCCAGCAGTAACAGAAACTCTAGCTGGCTCACTTTCTTCTTCCCCAGCAGTAGCAGCAGAGATAGTTGGCTCAATTTCTTCTTCCCCAGCAGTAGCAACAGAGATAGTGGGATCGATTCCTCCTTCCCAAGCAGCAGCAGCAGCAGCAGCAGCCAATTTGAGCAACCCTCTTCCAGCAGAAGCTCACGCACAGGAGTGAAATCGTTGATTTCAGAATATTATTTTTGATATGTTGTATTTTTAAGCTCTCAAATGTGTAAAGCGTGAGCTATGGGACAGTTGTCCATTTTCTTTTTGTTAAATATTTTGTAAAAGAAGTAGTCACATTTTTGGTCTATTATAGAAGAAAATTGTTGAAGATGACAAGTGGAAGAGGCCAGGTGGCAGCCCAAAGGGCAATTTTGTAACTATAAATAGAAGTTAGGAAGGATTAGACAGGACTTTTGGTAGGGAGCGATTTTTTCAAACCTGTACGAGCTATCTTGTATATGTTTTAAGAAAATAAAAGTTTTCTAATAAAATCCTGGAGATGGACATTTTGCATGGGAATGAAGGATGGATGTATATTGAACTATTCTAGTGACTTCCATACTATAATGTGAGATCTTTCTTGCTGTCTGAATTATTTCTTTGCAACTAATGATTTCACTCCTTTCTGTGCAAACGATTTCTCTGTTTCATGAGTAATGAATGTGTTTTATATTAAATTAGAAGCTATCTTCTGATATCTCTCATTTTGCTGTAGTTTTACCTGTAAGAATTAATGGCTATCTGTTCTTTCTTTATGATATCTGTTACAACTCATTGCTCATGCTTTAATTTGGCTCCTTGCAGGGACAATTAGATTTATTTCATGTGTTTTTAGATTTAGATCTGTTCTTTCAGTTTTGCATCTAGATTAAATAATCTTGCTTCTCTGTTTCATGAGCAATAAATGTGTTTTATATTAAATTAGAAGCTATCTTTTGAGATCTTTTATCTTGTTGTAGCTTTCTCTTTAAGATTTAATGGCTGCCTATTCATTCTTTAAAGATAATTCTTACAGCTCATTGCTCATGCTTTAAATGTGCTCCTTGCAAGGATAGGTAGATTTACTTCAGTTTTAGACTTAGATCTGTTTTAGTTTTGCATTTAGATCAAATATAAATTAGGCACTTGCATCTCATAAAAAAAACATAAAATCTAAAGAAAGGTGGATCAGGCCATAACTGATATAATTGGAATTAAACTCCAAACCCACGGTTGTCAGAACCACTAACCGGACGGATGCCCTATACCAAACGGTGGATAATCTAATTGGGATCATCTATCGGGGAGAATCCCTTTCTGATTGATGCTACGATATCTGAGGAATCAACACACCTTCACAAGTGCACCCCACTCATCCATTCATCCCTATTTTTGTGCTTCTAAGATATTTATGAACCTATTGGATCCTCTCTCTCACCTAATGTGCCCTCCTTTATGTTTTGTAACCCCCCCCTTTATGCATTATTGTGCGTCCTTGTGCTCTTCATGGATCCACTCCTTGGTTTTTGGTACTCCTCCTCATGGTGCTAATATAGGAAAGGGAATCTCCTAACTAAGCCACCACTTGACTAATTCGAGTTAAGTATCCATGATGAAGCTTAACATTACCTCTCTATAATTCGAGTTGATCCCCTTGGGTTATAGTTGGCCTCCTTGTGCTATAAATTCATATGCCCTCTCCTTATTGAAGCTAGTCTTGAGCTTTGGACCACGTGACTTATGTTATCTAACCATGTTGGGAATGTTGATAGTATTGAGAGTGTGTTGAGACTTAGAGTGAGTCTATTTGTTTCCCTTTTCTTCTGTTATATCACTCTACAAGTGTAGGTTCTCACACATGAAGCCAGGAAATGGGATGGTGATATCCCGAGGGAAAAAATAGGTGAGGGGAGTCACATCCCATTGTTGAGATATTGTAACTTCAAAGAATATTATATTTGTACTTTATTATTCCGGAGATGTTTCATTCCTCCATGAAGATCTTATTGTAAATCCGGAGATGTTTATTCCTCCGTCGGAATGTGGTAACTCGGGTTATTAGACTTCCCTAGTAGGGGTCGGCCCTGTATGTGTTATGTGGGTCAAAGGGTTATTAGACCACCCTAGAGGGGTCGGCCCAGTTAGTTGTAGTGGGGTATTTAACCTATTGGTTAAATACGAGCCTACGTGTACTTGTGTAAAATACATATCAGAGTAGTGTATAAATAGAGGAGGTGTGTTCCTCATTATACACACTCACTCACTTGAGAAAGGCGCATTTGTGGAGGAGAGGTCTGCTATGGAGGAGAAGGAGCTTATGCTCAGGGTTTGCATCTTTGTATATTGCTGGTCATCTATATTGAGGAAGCTTTACTGGGTTTTCTACCCCATGAGGGTTTCCCAGGATAAATCTCTGTCTCTTGTGTTTATGCTATGCTTGTTGTTTCTTCAGTGATCCTGTATATGCTATTATTGTGAAATGGAATGTAATGCTGCTATTTTCTGTCTTAGCATATTGAATTTTAACATGGTATCAGAGCTAACCTGAAGGAAGACAAGGTATGGCACTAAAGACACTTGCTTTACTTACGACATTTTGAAGGTTAGGGTTTTACATAGCAAAAACCAGTCATCGTAGCACTTTCACTATAAATCCGTTTTGGCGAAGTTTTCGGATCTGAAATTGTTACAGGACGAAGCTAAGATCTCCAGGTACCTTGTGTCCAAATGAAAACCTCTAATTCGTTGTACTTTGTGATTTATGATCTGTACAATATAGGGTTTCTGCCTCTTCCAGATCTGAGTCAAAATCAGGTGACCTTGGGAAAAAGGTCATATCTTGGGATAGGAAGCTCCAAATGAAATTTCGTAAAAAGTGACAGGTAGTACACAGTCTGTACTATCTCAGAAAACTTTTTCAGAGGCCGAAGTTGAACCAGTGACACGTGGCACGCCGTACAAGTGCGCTCTCCTGTATTATCCCATAAACAGGTCACGTTGCGACACTTGGCATAACTCTCTCTCAGAAAATCCAATTGAGGTAAGACCTGTCAGGATGGAAATATAACAGGCCGAGCTATCTCAGAAAACTTTTTCAAAGGCCGAAGGTCAAACAGTGACACGTGGCACGCCGTACAAGTTCGCTCTCCTGTATTTTCCCAAAACAGGTCACGTTGCGACATTTGGCATAACTCTCTCTCAGAGAATCCAATTGAGGTCAGACCTGTCAGGATGGAAAGCTAACAGGTCAGGATATCTCAGAAAACTTTTTCAGACCCTGTGGATCAAAAATTTTGGAGTTACACCAGAAACAATCAGGTACATATTTCTGTCAAAACATAATTATTTTTGGTACCTTCATTCATGGCTTCCGGAATTTAGGGCTTTGAAGAAAGTTGAAATTTTTGTAATCGGAGACCACGGCTAGATGATACTCATCAAAATAGAAATTTAGAGACCAAGATCAGAATTTTTGGTTGGGCAGAAGACCGGGCTTGATTAGACCCTAGTTCGGGACTTTGATCAGAAAAGCGGAAAATTAGGGCTTCTGTAAAAATGGGAATTTTTGAAATCTGTGACCACGGCTGGAAGCTCCTCAGAATAATAGAAGCTTAGAGCTTTGGATCAAACTTTTTGATGGGGAAAAAGAGTGGGCTTCATCAAACCCCAGTTCAGGGTCACGTCCAGTGAATCCGAAAGTTTCAAAGGCAAAATTGAGGAGTAAAACTTTGCAGTTTTCAAATTCTGAATATATCAGTTTGATCAGCTCATCAAGGCGCATATCTCTATCCTTTCAGAAGTTTGAAATTCAAAGTTTGAATTTTTGGGGTTTCTCTGACAAACCCATATCCAGTTGCAGGTCCAGTTCTTGCAAATCAAGTGGATAGGGTTAATCCTAGAAGAAGATAGATTGGTCACCTACATAAGTGAAGGAGTTCATGTTTCAGAGGGAGATGAGGCTAAGGCTTTACATAAGGAGATTACAAGCGATCTCGACAGGTATGACTCATCAAGGTATGTTTTGAGATTTGTTCATAATTAAGTTTATGGTATGTTTGTCTTCATGTTATTACAGTTAGTACAATCTTGATTCTAGATTTGTTGTATCATCTTAACAAAATTTTGAATGCATGATAGAAGATATTCATTGGTTAGGGTATTGACACTTATGATTGTACTAATGCATTATGGTGTTGTGTAAGGTTGAGGTTGTCTACTAACAAGATACAGGTACATCACAAAAGACAAATCAGGCTCCATGACCATGAAAACATGAAGACAAAGACTCGTCCATAATCTTTGTTCTAATTACGAGGTATGTATGACTTTGTTATATTATGCTTAACCTATGAGACATGCAGGTTCTAGCTCAGGATCTCTAAATCATTGAAGAGGTTGTTTAGGTATGTTGTACATAACCATGTAGGTATACTAATCCAGGTATGTTTCCCATGAATCTTACCTTGTGTTAGGATCCCTTATATAAGTATACTTGGAATGATTGGTTATGCTTATTCATAAAGTTAGTAATCAAGGGATTATGCATATTATATCAATAATATGCATGAGTAAAAGAAGACTTCCCTGAAATCTTGAATACTAATGTTTATTAACTATAATCATGACTATACGTTTTCAAGATTATTTAGTACTATAATGTTTTGACAGCATTTAGAATATACTAATGAGTGTATGTTTGTGTATGAGATCATGAGGATGACTCTTGAGCATGCACAGTGGTACAGAATGAATAGAAGTTCAAAAGACATACAGAAGATCAAGCGGGAGGCAGCCACACAAACATAAAAGATAAGTATTTGAGTTACTATTTGAAATAGTAATGATATTGCCTGCATGCATATTTGTATTCCTAGAATATATAATGCTGAGTGTAAACATTCATAGAGCATTGAACAGTATACAACTAATGTGCATATGTTTGGACAAACATTCCATTGTTGCTTGTCTAGAATGAAACCTCTTTGCTGACATGCTGAGAGTTGTGCACACTCTCGATAGTATGTTCTGGTAGAGATGGAAGGCATCTAGATAGCCACTGTATGCATACAGGATATGGGAAAGTGTTGTGCCAAAGTATTGGTCAAAATAGTTGCATCACTATGTAAATGATATCTGTATGCATAATGGGTTATCTTTTGATGATTATGAAGTATTACTAATCATGTACTTAATTTTGATTTGTAGGAAAGGTCATGAAGAATGATGGACACCGTACAAGTGGTGGATGTTCAAACAAGAAGATTTACAAATCAAACAAAATATAGAAGGCTCATGGCTAGAAGATTCTCTTAGAAAGGGGAAGAGAATCACGACAAGATGTTTGCTCCAAGTATGGTGTATTTAAAGAAGAAGTATGAATCAGGTTCTGTATAGGTACCTAGGATCGCTAATAATTTGATAAGCTTAATGATCACCATGGGTGATGTGGATCTCAACCTTTGCTACAAGGTTGAATATGATACACATATGACATGGATGCAAGAAGGAACTCACCACAGAGTTCGAATGATATTGAGGCTCATATCAGTAGACCCATCTAACGAGAGATGGCACAGATAGATATGCTGAAGATCATTCAATGCAGAAATGAAAAAAAATGAAAGATCTCAAATTGATGCTTTACTTCCTAGGTCTGGAAGTATCGCAAGGCTCAGAAGGAATATTTCTCAACCAGGGAAAGTATGATGAGAAATATGACTTGAGGTGTTGGAATGGCCACTCTTATGGATTCCAACTTGAAGCTGTTAGGGGATAACTCATCAGAGTTAGTGGATATAACTCTGTACAATCAATTTATTGGGTCTTTGATATATCTAAACTAGGTTAGATATATGCTTTGTTATGAACACCTTGAGTGAGTATCTAGTGGAATCTAGATGTGTTTACCTGATAGTTGCAAAGTATGTGATGAGGCACATAAAGGAGAATTTGATCTATGCTATCTTGAAGATCATGACTTCAGATGGCTATTCAGATTCTGTTTGGGCAGGAAGTGTATCAGACAAGAAGAACACATCGAGAGGATGTTATTGTCTGGGATTAGCCATGATCTCGTGGTTTAGCTGGAAGCTGTCTAGTGTGACTCTCAGCACAAGCGGAATATATGGCTGCTTGCTCTGCTAGTTGTGAAGAAGTTTGACTTTAGGATTGTTTGACTTAGAGATAGAACCAACTGAGATCCTATGTGATAATTAGAGTTGTATCAAGATGACATAGAATCTAGTGTTCCATGATAAGTCAAAGAACATAGGGAACTAACAAGATATGACACAGAAAGGAACTCTAAAAATTTTGAATTTGTAACAGGTTACCATTGTACTAACCAAGCCTCTACGTCAAGTGAAGAAGTTACCAACCAAACCTCTGTCTCGAGTGAAGTTTGAATACTTCCGAGACAAGCTTGGTGTAGTTCAAAAGGACCCTCCTCGAAAGGGGGAGTAGTATAGTCACTACTGATGAGATTGTCTCATCAAACAAAAAGGTCGTTGATGAGGTAACCTGTTCTCTACACCCAGTTACTTAGAAATATTTAGATTTAGGACTCTTACATTATTTATTTTGATGATTAGATGTATACATGCTTTTGATGATAGATGTATACATGCTAGATACTTTTGATGATTAGATGTATACATGCTTTTGATGATAGATGTATACATGCTAGATACTTTTGATGATTAGATGTATACATACTTTTGATGATAGATGTATACGTGGTTTTGATGATAGATGTATACATGCTTTTGATGATAGATGATAGATGTATACATGTTTTAATGATGATGATGATACATGTTGTGTTTATACATGTTGTGATGATGTTGATACATGTTGTGGTTATACATGTTTTGATGATGATGATACATGTTGTGTTTATACATGTTTTGATGATGATGATACATGTTGTGTTTATACATGTTTTGATGATGTTGATACATGTTGTGATTATACATGTTGTGATGATGATGATACATGTTGTGGTTATACATGTTTTGATGATGAGGATACATGTTCTGCTTTGGTGAACATGTGAAGGGATTGGATCATCCCTGGACTTTCAGTCCTAAAGAGAGCCATAGACGTGAGGTCTCCGAGAATGAAGTCCTTAGTGGACAGTTGAGGGGATTGGATCATCCCTGGACTTTCAGTCCTAACGAGAGCCGTAGACGTGAGGTCTCCGAGAATGAAGTCCTTAGTGGACAGTTGAGGGGATTGGATCATCCCTGGACTTTCAGTCCTAAAGAGAGCCGTAGACGTGAGGTCTCCGAGAATGAAGTCCTTAGTGGACAGTTGAGGGGATTGGATCATCCCTGGACTTTCAGTCCTAAAGAGAGCCGTAGACGTGAGGTCTCCGAGAATGAAGTCCTTAGTGGACAGTTGAGGGGATTGGATCATCCCTGGACTTTCAGTCCTAAAGAGAGCCGTAGACGTGAGGTCTCCGAGAATGAAGTCCTTAGTGGACAGTTGAGGGGATTGGATCATTCCCGGACTTCAGTCCTAAAGAAGAGCCGTAGACATGAGGTCTCCGATAACTGAATGACAGGACTGAATCGTCCCTGGACCTCGGTTCAAAATGTACGTGACAAATCCTAGAATTACTCTAGGTTACATCCAGCATGAAAAAGGGCTGGCTCTGTAGTTGTGATACATCCAGCATGAAAAAGGGCTGGCTCTGTAGTTGTGATACATCCAGCATGAAAAAGGGCTGGCTCTGTAGTTGTGGTACATCCAGCATGAAAAAGGGTTGGCTCTGTAGTTGTGGTACATCCAGCATGAAAAAGGGCTGGCTCTGTAGTTGTGATACATCCAGCATGAAAAAGGGCTGGCTCTGTAGTTGTGATACATCCAGCATGAAAAAGGGCTGGCTCTGTAGTTGTGATACATCCAGCATGAAAAAGGGCTGGCTCTGTAGTTGTGGTACATCCAGCATGAAAAAGGGCTGGCTCTGTAGTTGTGATACATCCAGCATGAAAAAGGGCTGGCTCTGTAGTTGTGATACATCCAGCATGAAAAAGGGCTGGCTCTGTAGTTGTGATACATCCAGCATGAAAAAGGGCTGGCTCTGTAGTTGTGATACATCCAGCATGAAAAAGGGCTGGCTCTGTAGTTGTGGTACATCCAGCATGAAAAAGGGCTGGCTCTGTAGTTGTGATACATCCAGCATGAAAAAGGGCTGGCTCTGTAGTTATGATACATCCAGCATGAAACAGGGCTGGCTCTGTAGTTGTGATAAGGATTGATCATCCTGGAACTTGATCTGGATTGTATCATCCATGGACTCATGTCCTAAAGAGAGCAGGATTGATCATCCTGTAAATATGATCGTGTGATGACGATGCTGCTGATCGCGTGATGACGATGCTGCTGATCGTGTGATGACGATGCTGCTGATCGTGTGATGACGATGCTGTTGATCGTGTGATGACGATGCTGCTGATTGTGTGATGACGATGCTGCTGATCGTGTGATGACGACGCTGCTGATCATGTGATGACGATGCTGCTGATCGTGTGATGACGATGCTGCTGATCGTGTGATGACGATGCTGATGATCGTATGATGACGATGCTGATGATCATGTGATGATGATGCTTATGATCGTGTGATGACGATGTTGATGATCGTGTGACGACGATGATGATGATCGTATGATGACGATGCTGATGATCGTGTGATGACGATGCTTATGATCATATGATGACGATGCTGATGATCGTGTGATGACGATGCTTATGATCGTGTGATGACAATGTTGATGATCGTGTGACGATGATGATGATGATCGTGTGATGACGATGCTGATGATCGTATGACGATGCTGATGACGATGTTGATGTTCCAGTAACTAGTCAAGTTACTGATGATGATGAATTGAAGAAAGCTTCCAATGATTTATAGATGTATCATATATGATGTTGATGACTCCTTGCTCGTGCAGATGTTGTTATAATATCCTTCTCGTTAAGGGGGAGTGTTGAGATATTGTAACTTCAAAGAATATTATATTTGTACTTTATTATTCCGGAGATGTTTCATTCCTCCATGAAGATCTTATTGTAAATCCGGAGATGTTTATTCCTCCGTCGGAATGTGGTAACTCGGGTTATTAGACTTCCCTAGTAGGGGTCGGCCCTGTATGTGTTATGTGGGTCAAAGGGTTATTAGACCACCCTAGAGGGGTCGGCCCAGTTAGTTGTAGTGGGGTATTTAACCTATTGGTTAAATACGAGCCTACGTGTACTTGTGTAAAATACATATCAGAGTAGTGTATAAATAGAGGAGGTGTGTTCCTCATTATACACACTCACTCACTTGAGAAAGGCGCATTTGTGGAGGAGAGGTCTGCTATGGAGGAGAAGGAGCTTATGCTCAGGGTTTGCATCTTTGTATATTGCTGGTCATCTATATTGAGGAAGCTTTACTGGGTTTTCTACCCCATGAGGGTTTCCCAGGATAAATCTCTGTCTCTTGTGTTTATGCTATGCTTGTTGTTTCTTCAGTGATCCTGTATATGCTATTATTGTGAAATGGAATGTAATGCTGCTATTTTCTGTCTTAGCATATTGAATTTTAACACCCATAGGCAATGGAGACGAACATGAAAGTAGTAGTGGGAAGCATTGTTTTTCTTGGAAGAGGTAGTTCTTAGAGTTTCTAGACTGAGTGTGCCTATACATGTGGATATGTGGTCTCATCTCGAGGGTGACCTATTCAAGCGAGGAAGGATTGACTGTGTCTACAGTTGGGAGGAAAGTTTTCCTTATGCAGTCAATTGTCATTAAAGATAAGTATTTGTTCATATACTTATTTATGTTATTTTATTATGTTTATGCTCCATGGAGGTTGAAAAGAATTTTGGAATTGTTTATGGATGATGTGCCAATATTTATATGCAGTATGGATGGATCTTGATACTTTGTATTTCCATTTCCATGGAGCTCATCTTCTTTCTATTCTTTCTATTCTTTCTCTCCTTGCTCATGGTTTACGAATGTAGCTCTCTCGGTGGTGAGAGGGGAACAACCATAGGTTATGGTTCTCCCATTTATGTTCATTTATGAGTTTTTAAACATATTCCACTACGTTCAGAGTGACTATTCGAGTAAGAAACACTTTTTGTTTCACTGGAAAAGCTTTCTAAATGACCAAGTTATGACTATTTTGGTCGACAGTGTTTCTGGCATTGAAGGGAATGCACCCCATCTTTTGATTGAGAGCATGTTTGTATGAAGATATGTCTTATTGTTTCATATATGGATATATTTTTGTAGATCAAAATATTTTAGTATATATCTGATTTGTATTTGTGATTGATGGTTGGAGGGAAGGCAACCATAAAATCCAAATCATAACTAGTGAAATATGGTTGTAGGGAACAACCGCGGGATCTTATTTTGGAGGTTGTCGTTGAAATCCCGTGTTTATGTTTTCTATGGTTTGTTTGGTTATATTTGATGCTATTATTACTACTTAACCATGCTATCAGCACACACATCACATAATTGATAAATAATCCTCGTATGAAAGATACTTTTTATGCAAGCAACCATAAAAACTAAATACTCTCTACTCATGTTATCAAAATATTTACAATCCGATACTTACTATCAAGTGCCTAAATTAATTGTATGCTCATACTCATGCTAGATATTTCCATTACCATGCCTTAACCATGTATGCATTACAAATTGCATTATCATTATGTTTAATATAAGTATGCATATTGGGAAATGTCATGTTTGATTTTTATGGATATCATAAGGCTATGAGTTTTAATTTCTCGATTATATGCTCTATTGTCCTAACCTTAGAACACTTAATCCCATTTTTTAATAGTAATTTATCCCCTTTTCCTAGGTATCCTAGTTCCTTTGGCCTTGTTTAAAGGTCGGGGACACTACAAATAAGCAAGACCTCTAGCAATTACCTCAAACCCTTATGAAGTTTTCGTTACCCAAGCCAATGAAGCAAGATCCACCATACACCAACAAGTAGATCCTAAGTACTAGAAAGAGAAATACATAATAATTTTATTTCAAGTCCAAAATTTTTGACCCCTCAAGGAGAAATCAACCTTCTTTAAATAGCCTAGGAGGGCCAATTTCCTCTTAGATGAGATCTAGGGTTTGTTACAAGGTCATTACATGAGTTGTTGAATTTTGAATATTTCTATGAGGGTTGTTGTTGGATCAATGGCATAGATCCAACCCTCTCACAATAAAAAAAATACAATAAAATGCCAATTCATTGGACTTAGAAGGAACCCTCCTTGGTTTACAAGTTAAGATATTAAAATATTTTCCCAATACCATTGGTCTCTTCAATACAAGAGGAAAATACCATGTGTTGTTTACAAAAACACGTGTAGTTTGTTGAAACCAAGCGTTGTTTTCCTTCAAGCATTTGATCAAAACCACATTCCAAGCTAGGTTGTTGAGGTCAACAAAGTCATTGGAGGTCAACGATTTGCTCAATGAGGGTCATCCATGTCTTAGAGAGTCAATTCAAGGGCTTGGACTTAACTTGATGTTGATATTTGATTTATCTTATCCCAAAACACCTCCACATGTGTGCTCAAGTTCCACATCACTTTAATTTACCTCAACATGTGTGCCATTAGTGAATATAAGCAAATTGACTTAGGCTTTCTAGGCTAATTCATATCAATAAATAAAACAGTGCAATCTCAATAGTAACTTAGAACATTGCACTTTATGACATATTAATAAATTATTAAACACCAACTTAGGATATTTTTTAATGAAAAACCTTAGGTGTGCCAACAATTGATCTATTATTGGCCTGAAATAGCCTGAAATAAGCCTGCAAAACACCCTTGTGGCTAGATGGACAATGCCTTGCAAGGAGACTGGAGAAATGAGTAGTTGGGACAATTGGGTGCCCAAATCAACCAATTCATTGTCAAGTTGATGGCTAAATATTTCCATGCACGTTCATGAAATTTTCAGATTACTTGTTGACATTGAGAATGAGCCCCTATGGAATCTGTCCATTCTGGAAGAGCATTCTAACATGCAGGATGGAGGTTGTAGAAGGGACAATTGGGTGCCTATATATACCCTCATATATTCAAAACACCAACCAAATAAATCCCATGCACGTCCAGTAAAATCAACATTGTAGTATTTAAGGAGAGGCCCACCACCTTTTTGGAAATGATTGATTTTGGGTTGTAATGACCAATATGAATTCATACACCTAGGTAAGTGGCCAAATGGGTATCCAAATATTTTTTTCATCCTCATAATACCCTATAGAACTCAATATATGGATTTTCCACCTTTTCACCCCATAAAGAGACCGATACATTGGAACTACAAACCCTAAACATTTGAAGAAGACATGGTGAATTATTTGTGGCACCAAATCAAAATGTAATAGGACCACATTTGTCCCTCGTGGAACAACAACAAAGGTTTTACACATGGAACAATACATAGAAGATGAAAATTAACCATCACATTGAGTGATCATACAACTAGTCATATCTACATGATTATATACCTAAACCACAAGTATCTTCAAACAAGTTTATGAGAAGCAATATTTACCTACTAATTGAATCCATGATAACATATAAATACTTACAAGGACTATTTTCTTCAGTAGGGTGTATGAGATGGAAAAACCAAGGTTCGGAAAGTGATATTATTGGTTAAAAGATGAATTGGTTGACTCAAGGTGTAAATGGAAAAGGAAATATTCCAAGGTTATCTAGGAAATTAAATAAAATTCACATGTGTCACCAAGAGGAGTATCACAAAGATGCACCCATTTTTTGGTTGTATCCCTTTCTTTCATTATAGGGGGATCTCATTGATTTGGAAGAGATGCCAGTTACCGGAGTCCAAGGAGCTTCCACTAAATAATTCCAGAGTGGAAAAGCATCCACAGAAAATTTTAGAGTGTTCAACAATCTATGTCAGCCAAACATCCATAGCCCCAATGGTGCCTAATACCCATACTTCCAAATAAATACACTTGGCAATTTTCTTCATTATCTATTTGTATCACCCCTTTTCTTTTTCTTTTCTTCTTCTTGGAAATGTTTATTTAATTTTCTTTTTACCTTTTCATTTCATGCTTTGGTAGAAAGTAAGTGCTCTATAGGTCCTATTGACTAAAAATCAAGAAGGACATGATGGGTCGCGATCCCACCATATTCCCTAGCTAGAGGAATCCATAGGACATAGTCAACTCTAAACACATTTTCCAACAATCAACATTGGTAATTGATAACATAGGAGGGGAGACAAGAGTCAACTTTATCACTGTTAGACTAAGGATGCAAAGTAGAATTATGAGTTGAAAATTATGGATGGATGTATGGTCATATTATGGACCCAAACAAAGGTGTACATGTCCTTGCAAGATACTCAAGCATTATCTAGGTTTAATGGTACATAAGTAAAGAAAGGATCTACTACCATCGTCAACTTAAAAGTGTGATACTACTAGCTATACTCATCAGACAGTCAATACATCAACTAAAGTAATAGAAACATATAGTACATCATTACTTAATTGGCATCATCATGGAATTGCATAGTAGTAGAGACATTGGCATATAATTGATCATCACATCATTCATCTCATCATTCAAAGGAAGATGCCTAAGAAAAACAAAGATAGGCCTCAATATTTTGGTTTGTATCTTGCTCAAAAGAAAAAATTAGTATGGAAAAAGGTATGCCCCACAAAGTGTGGCATAACAACATCTAAGAGAAAAAGTCAAATAATCAATGCAAGAAGCCACTTCAAGTGGAGCACTCCTCTCTAAATGAATGCCATGTGTCTATAGGCTCTAATGTGTGCCTCCAAATACATGTAAACAAATAGAGAGCTCATCGAAATAATATTAGGTATAATCCAAATGTGCAATAATAAGTGTTGTACCATGGAAAATACTAGACCACTCATGTGCTAATGGAGTTCAACCCATATTTAACTAGTAAATGCATTAAAATATCAAGAAATAACATGAAATAATCAACCATCATACTTTTCTAATGGCTCCATGTTTTTTTTTCAATTAAAAATTATGCTTACCATGGTGTAACCAACATTAACCCCCATTAGATGTATGACCCGATGTGAGGGTGATGAAATGAAGGTGGTACTTAGGGAATAAAGGGTATGCTTGAAAGTTAATCATCATAGAAATGAGTGTTAGGTCTACCCCTTAGCTTTCAAGAGGTAGGAGATAAATATTTATTTTCAATATGTGTGCCTTATGAAAGGGATTGCTTTGAGCACGAGTTACGATTTCCCAATAGTACATGTGTTCCTTATGGTAGATTTGCATCATAATCAATAAACATAACCTAAGAAACCAAGCCCTAATCAATAGCCATTGAAGTTGACTTAGTGAGCATGCATGGAAGATAATCTTAGGGATGAAATCTATGCGCAAGGTTAACAAGCCATTATACTAGATACTTAAAAATTGAAATGACTAAAATTAGATCTATAGTAAACACTATGATAGTCATATAAAACCAACAAATATATAACAAGATAAAATGTAAGAAAAATTGAAACCCTCATTATTTATTACTTGGATGCATTAAGAGTTAAGAAGCTCAACAATACACCATGAATTGATTTAGTGTTGGTTAATTATTTTAATTATGATGTTGATATTAAAAATCCTTATGGTTTACTAGTAATAGTTCGGTGAACAAGGAGGGGAGGTCGATTTCCCTTAGAGCTTATTCTTTGGATTAGAGCCAAGTACCTACAAAAAAAAATGAGTAAGAGAGATTTATAAATGGAAGAAATTGGACATGAAATAAGAAATAAAATATCCAACCCTAGATCTAGTGCCTTTAGGGAAATCCTTGTAGGGTAAATGGAGTCATGAAAAATTAACATGAAGGTGAAAGGTCTTAAAGGGAGGGTGAAGGATGAAAAAACCCTCTTCCTTGATAGCTTGAGGGAATTAGGTTGACTTCCTACTCCAACCTTATCTTGAATCCCTGCAATCAGCAAGAGGACACAAGCAATCTATCTAATAGAAAACATTCAATACAAGGTTAATAAAACTTTTAGTAAATGAAATCAAACCAATAAATATGAGGTTGTAACAATTGAATTTATCAATTTAATTATCATTCCTAGAGAACAAGGTTGCAACAATTATTCTCTAATCTACTAAAAATATGTAATGCTTCTACCAATTACCTCAAACCCTTATGAATTTTTCATCACTCAAGCCAATGAAGCAAGATCCACCATACACCAACAAGTATATCCTAAGTATTATCAAGAGAAAGATATAACAATTTTATTTTCAAGCCAAAATTTTCAACCCCTTGAGGAGAAATTGACCTCCTTTAAATAGCCTAAGAGGGTCCATTTTCCTCTTAGATGAGATATAGGGTTTTTTACAAGGTAGTTGCATGATTTGTTTCATTTTGATGATATATCTAGGAGGGTTGTTTTTGGATCAATGGCTTAAATTCAACCCTCTCACAATAAAAAATACAAGAAAATTCCATGTCTTTGTCTCTAGAAGGCGCCCTCCTTGGTTTACAAGTCAAAAGTATTAAAATATTTTCCCAATACCATGGGTCTCTTCAATACAAGAGAATATACCACATGTTTTTTACAAAACCATGTGTTTTCCTTACTTCAAGCATTTGACAAAAATGACATTTCAAGCCAAGTTTTTGGAGTCCCACGATTTTCTCTGGAGGCTCGATGCATGCATTAGATAGCCAAATTAAGGGCAGGGAATTATCTTGTTCTTTATATTTTATTTATTTTATCCCAAGACACCCCCACATGTGTTCCCAAGTGCTACATCACTTTAATTTGCCTCAACATGTGTGCCACTAGTGAATTTAGGCAAATCAACTTAGGCATTTTAGGCTAATTTATATCATAAATAAAAGAGTGCAATCTCAACAACAAATTAGAACTTAATTTCACTTTATGACATCTTAATAAATGATTAAACGCGAAATTAGGTTTTCTTTTTTAAAACTTAGGTGTGTCGTTAATTAATCCATTATTAGCCTGAAATAACCTGAAAACCCCTTTGTTCCTGGAAAAGGGTCCATATGGACAACACCTTGCAAGGATATTAATGAAATGAGTAGTTGGTCCAATTCGGTTCCCAAATAAACCAAGTCAATGTCAAGTTCATGGTTAATATTTCCCATGCATGTTCATGAAGTTTTCAGGCTACCCGCTAACACTTAGAATTAGCCCCTATGGAATTTGGCCAATCCGGAGGAGCGTTGTGACATGCAAAGGTTGGAGGAAGTATAAGGGAAAATTGGGTGCCCATATATACCCTCAGATATTCAAAACATCGAATAAATCAATCTCGTGAATGCCCATGAAAATCAACATTGTAGTCTCTTGGGAGAGGGCCACCACCTTTTTGGAAATGATTAATATAGGGAATTAATGACCAATATAACTTCATACACCTAGGAAGGTGGAAAAATGGGTATCCAAATATTCTTTTGCATCCTCAAAATACCCTCTATAATTCAAGCTATGGATTTTCCACCTTTTAACCCCCCATCGAGATTGATACAATGGCCCTGCAAACCCTGAAACTTTGAAGAAGTCATGGCGAATTCTCTGTGGCGCTAAATCAAGATGTACTAGGATCACATTTGTCCTTGGTGGACCAACAACAAAGGTTGTACACATGGAGCAATACATAGATGCTGAAAATTAACCATCACATTGAGTCATCATACATCTAGTCATGTATACATGATTATATACCCACACCACAAGTATCTTCAAACATGCTTCCGAGAAGCAAGATTTACCCACTAACTAGATCCATGATAATATCTAAATACTTGTAAGGACTAGTTTCTTCAGTGGGGTGGAAAATATGGACAAACCAAGGTTAGGAAAGTCATATGATTGGTCAGAATATTAATTGGTTGACTCAAGGTGTAAAGAGAAAAAGAAATACTCCAAGGTTATCTATGCCATTAAATAAAATCCACATGTTTCATCAACAAGAGTGTCACAAATATGCACTGTTTATTTGGTTGTATCCCTTTATTTTATGAAAGGGTATCTCATTGATTTGGAAGAGATGTCGGTCACGGGATTCCAAGGAGATTCCACTAAATAATTCTAGAGTGGCATAACATCCACACAAAATGTTAGAGTGTTCAACAATCAATGTCAGTCAAACATCCATAGCCCCAATGGTGCCTAATACCCATACTTCCAAATAAAGATACTTGGCAATTTTCTTCATTATCTATTTGTATCACCCCTTTTCTTTTTATTTTCATCTTCTTGGAATTCCTATTTAATTTTCTTTTTACCTTTTCATTTCATGCTTTGGTAGAAATGAAGTGCTCTATAGGTCCTCTTGACTAAAAATCAAGGACATGGGTTGTGATCCCACCAGATTCCCTAGCTAGAGGAATCCATAGGACACAATCAACTCTAAGACACATTTTTCGACAATCAACATTGATAATTGATAACATAGGAGGGGAGACAAGAGTCAGCTTCATCATTGTTATACTAAGGATGAAAAAAAGAAATATGAGTTGAAAATGATGGATGGATGGATGGTCATACTATGTACCCAAACAAAGGTGTACAAGTCCTTGGAAGATACTCAAGCATTATCTAGGTTTAATGGTACATAAGTAAAGCAAGGATCTACTACCCTCGTCAACTTAAAAGTGTGATACTACTATCTATACTCATCAGACATTCAATACATCAACTAAAGTAATAGAAACATATAGTACATCATTACTTAATTCATCATCATGGAATTGCATAGTAGTAGAGACATTGGCATATAATTGATCATCACATCATTCATCTCATCATTCAAAGGGAGAGGCCTATGAACAACAAATATAGGCCTCAATATTCTGTTTTGCATCTTGCTCAAAATAAAAAATTAGTATGGAAAAAGGTATGCCCCGCAAAGTGTGGCATAACAATGTCTAAGATAAAAAGTCAAATAATCAATGCAAGAGGCCACTTCAAGTGGAGCGCTCCTCTCCAAATTAATGCCATGTGCCTATAGGCTCTAATTTGTTCCTCCAAATACATCTAAACAAATAGAGAGCTCATTGAATCAATCTTAGGTATCATCCAAATGTGCAATAATAAGTGTTGTACCATGGAAAATACTAGAGCACTCATGTGTTAAGGGAGTTCAACCCATATTTAACTCGGAAATTCATCAAAATATGAAGAAATAACATGAAATAATCAACAATCATACTTTTATAATGGATCCATGTCTTATTTATTTATTTTTCAATTGAACATAAGGATTACCATGGTGTGACCAACATTAAACCCTATAAGATGTATGACCCTGACTGAGGATGATGAAATGAAGGTGGTAATTAGGAAATAAAGGGTATGTTTGCAAGTTAATCATCATAGCAATGAGTGTTAGGTATACCCCTTAGCTTTCAAGAGGTAGGAGATAAAGATTTATTTTCCATATGTGTGCCTTATGAAAGGGATTAATTAGATTATGAGTTACCCTTTCCCAATAGTACATGTGTTCCGTATGGTAGATTTGCATCATAAATCAATAAACATAACCTAGGAAACCAATCCCTAATCAATAGCCATTGAAGTTGACTTAGTGAGCATGCATGGAAGATAATCCCAGAGATGAAATCTATGCACAAGGTTAACAAGCTATTATACTAGATACTCAACAATTGAAATGACTAAAATTAGATCTATAGTAAACAATATGATAGTCATATAAAACCAACAAATATCTAACAAGATAAAATGTGAGAAAATTGAAATCCTCATTATTTATTACTTGGATGCATTAAGACTTAAGAAGCTCAACAATACACCATGAATTGATTTAGTGTTGGTTAATTATTTTAATTATGATGTTGATATTAAAACTCCTTACGGTTTACTAGTAATAGTTGGGTGAACAAGGAGGGGAAGTCGATTTCCCTTAGAGCTTCTTCTTTGGATTAGATCCAAGCACCTACAAAACAAAAATGAGTAAGAGAGATTTATAAATGGAAGAAATTGGACATGAAATAAGAAATAAAATATCCAACCCTAGATCTAGTGCCTTTAGGGAAATCCTTGTAGGGTAAATGGAGTCATGAAAAATTAACATGAAGGTGAAAGGTATTCAAGGGAGGGTGAAGGATGAAACAACCCTCCTCCTTGATAGCTTTAGGGAATTAGGTTGACTTCCTACTCCAACCTTATCTTGAATCCCTGCAATCATCAAGAGGACACAAGCAATCTATCTAATAGCAAAAATTCAATACAAGGTTAATAAAATTTTTAGTAAATGAAATAAAACCAATAAAGATGAGGTTGTAACAATCAAATTTATCAATTTAATTATCATTCCTAGAGAACAAGGTTGCAACAATTATTCTCTAATAAGACTTCTACCAATTACCTCAAACCCTCATGAATTTTTCATCACTCAAGCCAATGAAGAAATATCCACCATACACCAACAAGTAGAGACTAAGTATTAGCAAGAGAAAGATATAATAAATTTATTTTCAAGCCAAAATTTTCAACCCCTTGAGAAGAAATCAACTTCCTTTAAATAGCCTAAGAGGGTCCATTTTCCTCTTAGATGATATATAGGGTTTTTTACAAGGTTATTGCATGATTTTTTGCATTTTGATTATATCATCTAGGAGGGTTGGTGTTGGATCAATCGCCTAAATCCAAACCTCTCACAATAAAAAATACAAGAAAATTCCAAGTCTTTGGCCCTAGAAGGCGCCCTCCTTGGTTTACAAGTAAAAAATATTAAAATATTTTCCCAATACCATGGGTCTCTTCAATACAAGAGGAATATACCACATGTTTTTTACAAAACCATGTGTTTTCCTTACTTCAATCATTTGACCACAACGACATTTCAAGCCAAGTTTTTAGAGGTCCACGATTTGCTCTAGGTGGTTGATGCATGTATTAGATAGCCAAATCAAGGGAAAGGACTTATCTTGTTATTTATATTTGCTTTATATTAACCCAAGACACCCCCACATGTGTGCCCAAGTGCTACATCACTTTTATTTGCCTCAACATGTGTGCCCAAGTGCTACATCACTTTTATTTGCCTCAACATGTGTGCCACTAGTGAATTTAGGAAAATCAACTTAGGCATTTTAGGCTAATTTATCTCATAAATAAAAAAGTGCAATCTCAACAACAAATTATAACTTAATTTCACTTTATGACATCTTAATAAATTATTAAACATCAACTTAGTTTTTTTTTTTTAATTAGGTTAATCCATTATTAGCTTGAAATAACCTGAAATAAGCATGTAAAACCCACTTGTTTTTGGAAAAGGGACCATATGGACAACACCTTGCAAGGATATTAATGAATTGAGTAGTTGGGCCAATTGGGTGCCCAAATAAACCAAGTAATTGTCATGTTTATGGCTAAATATTTCCCATGCATGTTCATAAAGTTTCCAGGCTACCCGCTAACACTAAGAATTAGCCCTTGTGGAATTTGACCAATCCGGAGGAGCATTGTGACATGAAAAGGTTGGAGGATGTATAAGGGAAAATTGGGTGCCCATATATACCCTTAAATATTCAAAACATTGAATAAATAAAGCTCGTGAATGTCCATGAAAATCAACATTGTAGTCTCTTGGGAGAAGCCCACCACCTTTTTCGAAATGATTAATCTAGGGAAGTAATGACCAATCTAACTTCATACACCTATGAAAGTGGAAAAATGGGTATCCAAATATTCTTTTGCATCCTCAAAATACCCTCTATAACTCAATCTATGGATTTTCCACCTTTTAACCCCCCGACGAGATTGATACACTGGCACTGCAAACCCCGAAACTTTGAAGAATTCATGGTGAATTCTCTGTGGCACTAAATCAAGATGTACTAGGATCACATTTGTCCTTGGTGGACCAACAACAAAGGTTGTACACATGGAGAAATACATACATGATGCAAATTAACCATCACATTGAGTCATCATACATCTAGTCATGTATACATGATTATATACCCACACCACAAGTATCTTCAAACAGGTTTTCGAGAAGCAAGATTTACCCACTAACCAGATCCATGATAATATCTAAATACTTGTAAGGACTAGTTTCTTAAGTGGGGTGGACAATATGGACAAACCAAGGTTAGGCAAGTGATATTATTGGTCAGAAGATTAATTGGTTGACTCAATGTGTAAAGAGAAAAATAAATACTCCGAGGTTATCTATGCCATTAAATAAAATCCACATGTCTCATCAACACGAGTGTCACAAATATGCACCGTTTAGTTGGTTGTATTCCTTTCTTTTATTAAAGGGGATCTCATTGATTTGGAAGAGATGCCAGTCACGAGAGTCCAAGGATATTCGACTAAATAATGTTAGAGTCGCATAGAATCCACACAAAATGTTAGAGTGTTCAGCAATTTGTGTCAATTAAACATCCATAGCCCCAATGGTGCCTAATACCCATACTTCCAAATAAATATACTTGGCAGTTTTCTTCATTATCTATTTGTATCACCCCTTTTATTTTCCTTTTCATATTCTTGGGCATGCCTATTTAGTTTTCTTTTTACCTTTTCATTTCATGATTTGGTAGAAAGGAAGTGATATGTAGGTCCTCTTGACTAAAAAGAAAGAAAGACATGGGTCACAATCCCACCAGATTCCCTAGCTAGAGGAATCCATAGAACACATTCAACTCTAAGACACATTTTCCAACAATCAACATTGATAATTGATAAGGCTTAGGAGGGGAGACAAGAGTCAACTTCATCATTATTAGACTAAGGATGCAAACTATAATTATGAGTTGAAAATGATGGATGGATGGATGGTCATACTATGGACCCAAACAAATGTGTACAAGTCCTTGCAAGATACTCAAGCATTATCTAGGTTTAATGGTACATACGTAAAGCAAGGATCTACTAACTTTGTCAACTTAAAAAGTGTGATACTACTATCTATACTCATCAGATAGTCAATACATCAACTAAAATAATAGAAACATGTAGTACATCATTACTTAATTCATCATCATGGAATTGCATACTAGTAGAGACATTGGCATATAATTGATCATAACATCATTCATCTCATTATTCAAAGGAGGAGGCCTAAGAACAACAAAGATAGGCCTCAATATTATAGATTTCATCTTGCTCAAAAGAAAAAAATAGTATGGAAAAAGGTATGCCCCACAAAGTGTGGCATAACAACATCTAAGAGAAAAAGTCAAATAATCAATGCAAGAAGTCACTTCAAGTGGAGCGCTCCTCTCCAAATGAATGACATGTGTCTATAGGCTCTAATGTGTGCCTCCAAATACGTGCAAACAAACATAGAGCTCATCAAAATAATCTTAGGTATCATCCAAATGTGCAATAATAAGTGTTGTACCATGGAAAATACTAGAGCACTCATGTGATAAGGGAGTTCAATCCATATTTAACTAGCAAATTCATTAAAATATGAAGAAATAACATGAAATAATCAACAATCATACTTTTCTAATGGATGCATGTCTTATTTGTTTTTTTTTCAATTGAACTTAAGTCTTACCATGGTGTGACCAACATTAATCCCTATTAGATGTATGATCCCATGTGAGGGTGATGAAATGAAGGTGTTACTTAGGGAAGAAAGGGTATGTTTGCAAGTTAATCATCATAGCATGAGTGGTAGGTATACACCTTAGATTTCAAGAGCTAGGGGATACATATTTATCTTCCACATGTGTGCCCTATGAAAGGGAGCGCTTTTATCATGAGTTACCCTTTCACTGCACCCCTTTGTTACCTTTATTTCATTTTTTTTGTTTTTGCTTGGTCCCCTTTTATTTAGATTTATCTTTGATAACCATTGGAATTGCGGAATGGGCTTTTGGCAAGGGGGCATGGATCATGAACTTTACAATTTAATTTATCAAAATCAACCTTAGAGTACTTGACTCTTTTAGCTTTGATTTAAGCATTTATACACAAGAATAATTACGAGACCTTCAATAATTACATATGATAGATAACTTACAAATGGAAAACTGATGGAAATAGATGATAAGGTTAGTGAAATTGAAAATGGTTAGATAAAATGTTATGGAAATAATGTAACACCTACTTAGTTTTCTAGGGGTGCAACTTAACCTTCATGATGACACACTTATCTAATGGAGAATTATGTCCACACTATGATACATCTTACTAATGGACAATTTTTTTAGTGTTATGAGCCACTATAGAGCATCAAAGTGACATCCCATGATGAAACCAACATAAAATAAAAACAACCATGTGTCAATGAGGGTGAAAAATATCATAGCATAGGCACATATGACACCATATCCACCATTCTCAACAAGGAAAAAGAATAATCTGAGCATGCCAAGACTATATTTGATTAATGGTCTATGGAAATCCATACATCTCCTCTATGGAAAGTTGTTTTTTGGGGATCACAATAAAAAATGATTATCAAGCCACCCTTGCGGATCAAGGAGTAACACGCCCTACTCCTAACATGAGAAATGAACATGAACACTAGGCTTATCATATTGAAAGTTTTTTCCTCTTTGATTTTTAATCTAAAGAATAAAATTCCCCTCTAAGACTATTGGTTTCTTGGATTTGTTTTGAATGTAACAAATTTAATAGTTTGTTGAGTTATGTTCCAATGACAAGGTGTATCACTTGCACCAATGATGACCTAGGTTCAAAACTTAACAAGCTCATTCCTTTTGTTTAGAGTCTTCTAAAAATATAATGCTAAGATCAAAGGAACACGTGTTTTTGATGGAATAGGCATCCCTTAATTGTGGCTTAGGAAAATGTAGCATAATTATAATGAAGAGCTTGCAATGAGTTCCATACCCTGTTCAAGAATTTCTTCATGGAATGATAATTCCTTAGTTGTGTCTTAGGTAAAACTAGCATGATTGTAATGTAGATATTGCAATGAGTTCCATACTTGCTTCAATCAAATAAATGATGCTAGTTATCAAAGAAAATAGTAATTTTATAAATTTAATAAAAATAATTAAAATGAAAAGCATCATAATGAAGTTATAAATAAATAAAACATCACTTTTCTTTTTTAAATGGAAGGAACCATTTTATTCATTTACACTAAGTTACAATCCAAATTGATAGTACCAATGGGAATAGCTAAAATAGAATGCATCATAATCAAATTAAAACAAGGAAACCACCTTTTTTTAAGTAAATAAATCATTTTATTAATTTCCAAGAAGTTACAAGTCATATTGTTGGTACGCCACAAGACTTTTGATTTATAATGTAATTACAAGTCAATGTTGGGCATAGGGAACTTGCCTACTCATCAAGATGACATTCAAATATATGAGATGGAGTTGGTATAGAGATGCTCATGTATTTTATTTTGAGTTAATGCTATTGGCGAGTTGATATGAGTATTGGATGAATATAATAGAGGAGAATCCTGAGATAAGTGTTATTATACTGGGAAGGGGTTTTATTCTTCTTTTGAGGTTTCGTTTTTATAACTATAAATATTGTGTTGTTGAATGTGATGTTTCATTCCTAAGTAATGAGTAACATTAAATAGGAGGTTAGTTAATTCTTACTCTGGTTGAATTATGCTTTGTTGTTATTATTTGATAATGCTATGTTATTATTTGATAATAGGATGTTAAGTTTAAATGGTTATGATACGTTTGATGTTTATGATTCAATTTTTATTCTGGTTGAATTATGCTTTGTGGTTATTATTTGATAATGCTATGTTATTATTTGATAATAGGATAATAGGATGCTAAGTTTACATGGTTATGATGAGTTTTGAGGTTTATGATCCAATTGATTTCAATAGTGATTTAATGTTAAGAGGGATGTGAAATATGTGTCTCTATGTTCAATTGGATTCCTATCATGCTTCACTAGATTTAGCTTTGAGTAAGATTTGATTAATCCATAGAACAATTAGTCAGATTATTGATTAAGGAAGTTTGTACAAGTATTGATCAATGTGAAGTCAATGCAATTATTGAGGATTAGAGGCCACTTGAATATAGTTGGAGAATTTATAGTCAAATTTGTGGGGCAATCCATTAAATTAATGAAACTTATTTGTATCAAGAAAAAACATATCACTAGATATCTACAATGGATCATCTCAATTTTTGAACTTTGATAGTGTTATGGGGGTAATATTAGTTGTTGACGTGGATGAAATAATGTGCGAGAAAAAGGGAGTTGAATTTCCTAAGTACAAGAGGAAGGTTTTGATATTGGATGAGCTAAAAGTATAGGTGTTTATAAAATATTTGGAACTGTGTTATCTAGATTATTTAGAGAATGAAACGAAGGAAAAAATATAAAAATACACCCACACACACAAAGAAGTTGCAAAGAGTATAGTAGTACAATAAAACCCAAATTATATTAATGAATGAAATGGAAAAAGACTATACACTACAAAGAAAAACAAGCTATCTAGAATGGTTGTAGCTTATATCTGAAGAGAGATGTGTCGGTTACACTCAATTGCAAGGAGACCATTACAAGAGGCTAAAAATGGATTTTTAACATAAAATGTTAAACCTTGAGAGGGAAAAACCAAAAAGATACAAAACCCTGACCTTATGAGATGAAGTGACAAAAGGAATGTGGCCCCCAAGGAGACTAGTTTTTACGTCAAATTTCTAGCGCCACAACTTCTACATACAAACTCCATTTTGGGTGTATGATATCCTGTTGGAAAGATATTGATGAGAATACAAATTTAAGTTAAGGAATAGGTAAGCCTTTGGAAATCCTAAACTATTGTAGGGACAAAAAAACATTCTATAGGGCCTTAAAAATGTGTTGGAAGTTCATGACTTGAAAAAATGCCAAGATGGAGAATCATTCTGAGTTAGTGGAAGAGTAGGTGGTCACTGATATCCATATGGATCACCATTCCACCAAATATTACTATCACCTACAACCATACATGAATTGAACCAAATACAAATTAAGAAAGAATGCAACAAAATATAATACAATAGACGATTCAACTAGGGAAGAAAATAAAGATAACTATGGATCCAAAGTTGAAGTTGAATCATAATCATCAAAAGAAATTGGGTCATAATAATTTGATGACTCATTGGATGAACCCCATAGACATAAAAAGGCGAAGATGCATAAATAAAGTCACGATAGAAGCCATAAAGATAGATTTGAAGATGATATTATAACAAGAAAATCAAGGCCTCAAATGATGCTGGTCCCTTTGTTTTTGAAGAGTTGGTTGTGGAAGAGAGATGGATAGTCAACACATGAAGAATTATGTAAGAGTACATGGTGAAATATAAGTTGGTTAGTAATGTGTTCAAGCAAATGAATTTGGGTTGTAATCGTCTTGATGTGGTCAGAACTAATCACTGTAATTTGTATAAAATCTCATGAAGAGTTGTGGGATGGGGTTAGTGAAAAAGAGGGAGATAGAGAAAAAGAGAGATTTTATAGGTTGGATATTTGTAAAGGGAAGGATAGAATAGTTGAGATCTAAGTTGCAGGATATCTATCCTTGGAGATTGAAAAAACTATTTAATGCTCTATTATTGCTGCATAATGAATAATAAACAATGATGGTTTTTAATGCCCCTCAATTGTTTTTGTTATGTATTGATTATAGCATGAATGTTTAATGAATAAAATCTATTATGATTTATGTATGTTTATGCATGCATGGTATGTAATGATACACAATGTTTCTTTACTCTTGCACAATCTGAGTTAAGGCTAATCAACTTTATAGTTACATCTATTTTCGTTCAATAGTATTCCCCTCATTTAACATTGGTTTTGGTTGTGCTTTGCGTGAGACTTTCTTCTCTTTCGAGAAGATTAAAAAATACTACGAATCTAGACTATAGTGGGCCTTTATTGTCTCCTACATAAGGACCTTGTTCTCTAACTTTGAGTCAACAACTGGTTCTATTGCTGGGACTGTTTTCCATACACAGAAGTAGTAGTTGAATGGAAAAGGGGATCTATAAGTACTATAACCAAGATTGGTGGGAAAAGTGGTTCGAATACTTTGTATTGTAAGAGTCCCAATTGCGAAAATGGAATCCAACAATGTGTAGGGATTTTGTGTTGTATGATGGACCCTTATTGGATCAATATGAGGTTTATTGATGTAATTTAATGTAAGCCTATATAAGTGGATAAAAATACTTGTAGAATCCCAAGAACTCGATAATCAATGCAAGAAAGTTATCCAATGGACTCCTCAAGACATAGGTTGGATCACCAGCTTGTGCAAGCCATATAATTATGAGTGGAAAATACCATCAATGGATACATAGTAGAGTTTTCTACATAAAATCATCAATATTTTTCGAAAATATAAGTAGATTTCAAGCGAAATGATGGAGGAAAGTTCAATTGGGAAATCCCATTGTGTATTAAGGTATGATTAGTGGAAGAAATTTTTTTCCATTTAATCAAACCTTGATGGCCTAATAATCTATGCCATGTGGAGTGTCCAAAAGTGATGCTGACAAGTCACGAAAGATGAAGGGATACAATTATGGGGGGATTTCAAATACCAAGCAAGGGTTGAGCGAGCTTCAAGAAGGTTTAATATTAGAGAGAAATGGTGGAAGAAATGAATGAGAATTGTAAGGAATAAGAGTGAATAATTGTGAAAGAAAATGTGTCACATAGGATCAAGTGATGAGGAGAGGATGAATGAGTTGCGGAAACTTAAGAGACGTGGAGAGTTGGGAAACTCTTGGTTGAGAAAGAGAGGTACAATAGTAGAAGACAACTTAGTTAGAGGAAACAAGGGAGAGGAAGGAACTAATGAAGTTATTACGAGAGATGTTGGAATGCACTTTGGTGATGTAGAGCTAGTCCAAGTATAGGTTGTGGAACCATTGGAGCTGCATGAGGATGAAGGAATACAAGACACTAAACCTCCTTGGTTGAAGAAGAAAGGCCAAAAAGACTTGGAGCCAACCCAGTGTCGACCACTCCCCAAGCACCTATAAATCATATGGTACTCTCTTTTTCTAGTTCTATTTTATATTTAACTTGGTACAATCATAATACTAGTAATAGTAGTCATCTGATTGGTGCAGTAATAGGAACACATAGTTGTGATTCTGGTGTTAGTATGACATGGAGAGGCCAAAGTAGTAGTAGTTCAACTACAATTGTGGCTTCAAATTTGATTTCGCAATCTAGTCCTAGAGGTTTCTTTCTTATAGGGACTCCATTGACTAGGATGGTTGGGACACATGGTGGATCCTCCATGGGCTACCTAAAATTTTGGGTAAGGGAGATGAATAAGATTCATAATAACTTTGGTTTCCATGTGATGTCATTTGTAGGTCAGAAGGGATTCCAAATGTCTCCAAATTTCTAGAGTTCCAAACAACATTGAGAGGATGAGATCTACAATGGTATATGAAATTTGTGGAACATGCTCCCAACATTATTACACTTTCCTTGCCAAAGGTTAAGAGATTGTTTATTGTGGAATTCCAGTTACCAAAATCAGAGCAACATGGAATAAAAGAGTTGAAGGAAATTCAACAATATGAGGGAAATTCTGTTTGGGAATATGCGTAGATATTTATGGATGTGATGAGTAAGCTATCCTTTCATATTCATGATATGCATCACAAAGTATGATTTATTCAAGGATTTGTTCCTCTACTAGGATTCCCCTATTTTCAGCAAATCATTGATACCCCTAGAAGTACGTTGGAGCATGCTAGGAAAATTGAGGATATGGATAAGTATCCAAGGAGTAGTAGAGTTTTAGTATATATGACAAGAAATATACATTTTTTATTTAATATATGACATGACCTTACTTATGGCAAGTCTAGAATCATATTGTTGTGTTAACTAAAAAGATTCATTACTTGACCCTTCCTAAGGACCTAGGCTATGAACATGTATGGTGCACTGGGTGTATGAAAAACGAGCATCATGCTCCAAGGATGAGAGGGGGACTTTCACTCAATTCCCCTCTAGGACCAAGGCCAGAGAGACCCTTGGTAGGAGTTGCACAAGTAGGTACTTATACCCCTTTCCATGGACTAGTACAATACCATGCTTTCCCAAATATGCAAAACTCTCAACCTAGAGAATATTGTGAGATTTGTAAGACCTATGGACACCATCCCCAACACTATCCTATTTTGCAGAAGTATTCCCCTATTGCTAATATTATGTATTGCAAATTTTATGTTTATTCCATCTAAAACATGGATAAATGCATAGCCTTGGATGTGCTAGCAGATAGATTAGGTCATTCTCCATTTCGGATATCTGATAATAAACAACCTCAAGAAAGGGGAGGCATAGGTCGAGGATGAGGGAGTGAATCTAGAGGAGGTAGAACCAGTGGTCGGGGTGGAGCTATTTGATGTTACAACTATAATGAGGATGAATGATGGTGTGGTGTTCTTATTGTCAGGTGAATACCCACAATATTGAGGATTGCGATGAATTGATTGTGGAATGGGAAGGCAAAGTTATAAACAAACCTTAAAAATTAATTAACTTAGAGCCTTGAAATGGTAATAATGTAGTTGGTTTAACCATTAATGTTGTCACTTATGGAGGGGCTTGTATAGGTGTTGACAATATCTCCTTCGAGCTTCCAAATATTTAGAAAGCAAGTCCAAAGAAACCATGGTTCAAACCCCTTTAGCAAATGGAAATTTTCAAAAATGCCTATGAGCTGTTTCAACATATGGTAGCCCCTTCATCACCCACAATTGAAAAACAATGTAAATCTTGTAGTATGAGTCCAAATCCATCCTTCCCTAGTTGCAAAAATGAATCAGAATTTGAATCCTCGGGTAATTCTAATCAGCTTATTAGTCTCTAGCTTAACTCATTCACTAATATACTAGAAGATGAAAGCTTAACATAAAAGTTGTGAAACTCTTCGAACTCTTGTTGGAACCAAGGGGGATGAGGACCCGATCTTAACCAACCTTCTCAAAAGGAAAACTAATATAGTAAGGAGAAGGAAGAAGTGGACTAGAAGGGAATTCTAGTTAGACGCTTAGGTAGATGGGTAAGATATAAAGGATGCTATGATGGATCTAAGGTATGATGTTAATATTATCCCTAAGAACTCTTGGAAGGCTATGGTGGCCCTCCATTAGTATAATATCCTATATAGTTGAATATGGATAATCAATCTAGGAAATTTCTGATAGCAAGGATGTAGAACGTGGAAGTTGATCTAGTAGGAGTAAAGACACTTGTTGACCTTGAAGTGATTAAGATAATGGATAAGACCGATCCTTATCCTATATTATTGGGGATAGATTGGGCCTTTGAGAAATATGCTATCATCAACTTAAAGAACGAGACCATTAATTTTGAAGAAGAATGTATAAGATCCACCCAACCATTAGATTCCTATCAAGGACCTCAATGCACATAACCTGTCAACATATCCATGGAAAATACGTCTTAGATTAGATTTATAGTATAATTGTAGGAAAGAGATATGACTACGTTAACCCCACATCAAATGGTTCACTAAGTTGGAGGAGTTTTCACTACTTTGATATTGATTCAAAAGTGGCTTTGAATGAATGGTAGAATACGAGACATGATATTTCCTCATGATGTTGGGAACCTATTAAATCATCTAAATGGATTGGTGTATAAATTCAGGACTCTCCTTTTTATGATGGGGTCTCCAATTTGAATGGATTCCTCACCAAGATGAATAACATATCTACAGAGGAATAAAAGGTACCTATGATATATGTTGCATTGCAAGTTACCTCTACAAGGTGGTGGGATAATCACAAAATTAATATTCCTACATGTTCCTTAGTTCATATAGTTATGATCAGTTGGTTTGTTCCTCTACTTGAGTTTGAATGTTTAAAAATTTCAAAGAAGAAAAATAAAAAATCTATAGATATAGAAATCTATACTGGGGATACAGATCCTTTTGTATATATGGAAGAAAAATGTACACAACATTGGGAGAGGGTGGGAATACACCTTGACCTATAGGTCCATATGGTTGTTCATGGTTTAGGCCCTATTCCAAAAGCATGGTACTTGCATGAAGAAACTAGGAGGAAGACCAGAAATTGCAAGACTGCAAACTTAGTTTTGTGAGGATTTATCCTTTGTGGGAAAAATTGAGCTAGTCATAGCTGCATTGATGCTGATTAAGGAATATTTGTATATTCATAATTTGTGAAATTTTGGTAATCCCCCTATCTACCAATCTCATCAGAAATTTTCATAATTCATATATCCCTATTAACATCATGGAAACACCCTTTTAAGGATGATTCACATCCACACAATTTAGAGCACCTAAGGCATTGATCATTCAAGGAGACAGAAGGCTCTCGAACTATACAATAAAAAAGTTGGATACTAATGTTACCTATACAAAGCCAATAAATTTGTGGAAAATTAATATTAGCTCTCAAGACAAACCCAAAATGGCTTCTATAGGGGATTATTGGGATGACTAGATTGTAGTTGAAATTGTTTCTCTAAAAGAGTATAAGGACTTGTTTCCGCAATTTTTTACAAAATTAAAAGGGATTTAATGAGATGAATATTTCCCTAAAACTTGATGCAAAACCTATCAAGAATCGCCCAAAAAAACTAAACTCTAGGGTAAATTAGAAGGTCAACAAGGAAATCAATCGCATGTTGGAAACCAAACAGATTTTCCCTATGGATGAATTTGAATGGATTAGCCCCATTGTGATCCAAAGCAAGAAGGAATCAGATGATATCAAGGTATGTGTTGATATCCGCAACCTTGATTCTTCTTTTGCTCATGATTCTTTTCCTAGCCCCTTTAGTGATGGGGTCTTGGATCAAGTGGTGGGGAAAGAATCATACTCTTTCACTAATGGATTTTTGGGGTACCATTAGGTTAGAATTGTGGAAGAAGATGAAAGGAAGGCTACCTTCACTACCAAATGGGGTTCTTTTTCCTATAATGTGATGTCATTCAGAATTAAGAATGCTCCTTTCAGTTTTCTCAAGGATTGTGATTGATGCCTTTAGGGGATTTATACACAATTTTTTAGAGGTTTGCATGGATGATTGGAACTGTTGACAACTTGTTGAAAGAGAAGGATAGTCTCTTAAGCCTGATGTTTGACGCATGTTGTCAACTCCAAATTTTTTTAAAATTGAAGAAGTGTGTCTTCTACATTCCCTTGGTAATCTTTTGGGACATTTTGTTTGTCGCATAGGAGTTTTTGTTGATCTTGTAAAAATTGCTATTGTGGTCAATCAATCACCTCCTACTTAAGTTCAGTAGTTTTGTTCTATCTTGGGAAACACTATCTATTATCGAAGATCCATTCGCAACTATGCTACTATCACAAATTTACTAGACCAACTTTTGAAGAAGGTTGAAGCATTTATTCATACTCCAAAATGTGATAAGGCATTTGCACCACTTAAGGAAAAGATGGTAATTGGTCCTATCCTTTCTTTCCATGTTTGGAATTTAGAATTTAATGTACATGTGGATGTGTTAGGTATTGCTTTGGGAATTGTTCTTATGCAGCCTATGAAGGTGACCTCGACCATCCTATCTATTTCACCAATAGGAAGTTATCCCAATTTGAGCACAACTATACCACTATTAAGCATGGAGGTATAGTTATGTTATATGCATTATAGAAGTTTTATCACTATTTATTGGGTGGCCATTTTAAGTTTTTCAGTGATCACTTTGCATTGAAATATTTGGTGAATAAGTCAACATTGGAAGGAGATATTTGTAGATGGCTATTATTATTCTAGGATTTATCCTTTGAGGTATTAATGAAACCAAAGAAGCATAACCTGGGACCTGGCCATCTATCATGGATGGATTCAGGCGAATTTGAAGGCCCTATAGACAATCAATTATTAGAGGCAACATTATTTCACATTGAGGCCATCCTAGACTATTTGCAATAAATTGTTTTGTGTAATTTACCACAGGCTCTATGTCAAGGAATTATTCCATAACCCACAAATGCCACCTGGTTGTTTGGGTTGCAGATTATCATTTACAGGTATTAATAGGATTTTTTGCAGGTATGTCATGGACCATGAATTCCAGGATATTTCATGGGAATTCCATGCAGGGGTTGCGGTAGGTCATGTGGGAGGAAAAGCAACAACTATAAAGGTTTTACAAGTTGGATTATGGTGGCCAATAATTTTTAAAGATTCAAAGGACTACGCCAAGACTTGTGATGTATGCCAACGAGTTGGAAGACCATCCTAGAGAGATGAGCTTCCTCTCCATCCAGTTTGTTCTCTGCAAACATCTTAAAAATGGGTTGTAGAATTTATTGGTCCCATTAACCCACCAGCTTTCCATTCCAAATCCAAATATATTATTACTGCAATTGATTACTTTACTAGGTGGGAAGAAGCTGACCATGTACGTGATTGTTCCACATACACTATTGCTCGCTTTATCTTGAAAAATATTATCACCCAGTTTGGATGCCCTAGAATTCTAAATAGTGACCAAGGGATGCACTTCATGAGCACTACTATCACAACTCTAAGTAGGGAATTTATAATCCAACATCATAAGAGTAGTCCATATCATCCATAGACAAATGGCAAAGTGGAATCTTTCAATAAATTTTGGAGATTGGATTGAATAAGGTCTATTTCTCTAATAGAGATGTTTGGGATGAGCATGTACTTGCAATATTGCATGATTACCGAACTAGACCTAAGAGGATAGATAAGTAGACACCCTTTTAGTTGGTTTATGGTTGAGAATCCATTGTCCTAACTGATTTTAATGTTCCCAATTTGTATATCACAACTACCACTCAAATGATAGATGACGCGTCAGTTGTGAAACAATTTATAGAACTAATATAGTTGGAGGAGTCTATGTTTGTAGTAGATTTTCATGCAACTGTGGAACAATCAATATAGAAAGATTGGCATGATAGACACATAAAGACCAAACATTTTGATAAGATGATTTGGTGCTCCTATATGACAATAAATATCTCAAGAATCCAGGCAAACTTCAGATACATTGGCTTGTTCCTTTTATTGTTGGGGATATGAAAGAATAAGGTGTTATTTGATGGGCATAACTTAATGGTGTCCTTAAGGCTTAGACCTGGATGTGTGAAATGATGTTCACCTAAATCCATATGTTGCATCTCTTTGAATTACATTTTGGGAACTTCTGTTATAGGGAGTGAGGTAGGGTAGGTTTTAGGGTTAGGTTTGGGTTTTGTTGTGTCAGCGACTAGTTTAGTCAATTTTAGTTGTTTAGCTTGTCCAGATTGGCATGTCAAAAGTGATAATGATGCCAGTTCAGTGTGTTTTATATGTTGAACTTTATCTTTGTAGTTATTTAAAATGCCCGAGGTCGGAGGGAAATGTAAAGTGTTTCATTCTTGTTCCAAAATTTGAGACTTGAGGTTTTGCAAGTGTCAAGAATAGGTAGGGTCTGTATCACTGGCTGTGTTGGGTTTCTAGTTGTTGTTTGTCAATCTGGATCTAGTCATTTGGGTGATAGTATGGGTTGGTAAGAGTCTTTAATGGTTGATTATACATGTTTAGAGGTCGTTTAGAGTGAAATCATCATTAACTATTCCTGCATTAATGATTGAAGGGTGCAATATCTTCCACACATTTCATTAAATGAACCCATTAATTCTCACATTGAATGTGACTAAATGGTTAAAAGTACATAATTTTGTCTAAGTGTCCACTTTGTGTTTGTGTAGTCATTGATCATTACATTGGATCCCTCTAAGATTTACATAGAGTGCAATTGAGCTTCCAGTGCAGACCAAGACCAATAATTCAAGGTGTATATCAGAGATGATCAACGACAATGGGTAAGGATTTGGAGGACTGTGATCCAAGGGTGTAGGTTATGTGTGAATTGCATGGGAAAGTGGAGGTCACTAGATTGGTGGATAATGATTTTTATGATAATGATCTCTTCTTGGGCATGAAACCGAAGGTGTACATGGACTATGCACCGTTGGAAATAGGGAATGCGATCGTAGTATGGAAACCCTCATTTGAATCTCTGTGTAAGTCAACTCTTGCGATCCTAAGAGACATTCATGTGTTTAACACCACTGGAAAGGTTATGCGGTGCACCAAGTTCCTGATCAGTAGGGTGCATGGCCACTCTTTGTGGTTGGACATGGCTTACTCCATCCATGTCAATGATATCCACTTATTGACTGAATTGTCCATAGAAGGTTAGGATGTTTCATCGACATTCTAGGGAAGCAACAAGCATGGCCAAAAGAAAGATGAGCCCAACCTCTGCGAGAGGTATGGAATAAGGAGAGGTGGGCATGGAGTATTTATATCTTTGATAAACATCCCACATGTCAAATTCTTGTGCCATTTGATCGCCAAATGAGTTATGCATAAATATAAAAGGGGTGAGTGCACCTTGGATGCAAGATATGTGGCACAATTCTATGTCTAGGGTGTTCAATTGAACTGGTGAGTATTTCTCCTAAACGAGCTGCTCCATGCCTACATGGACGCTATTGCAATGTCCACATACTTTACTTTTGGATACTTTCTTGTATCATTTTCCATGTGGAAGTGGAAACCTCATGAAGGGAGGGGGATTCATCTAAAAATTGATAGAAGAGTGCTAGCCTTGTGGTATGATTCGTTGAAGAGTTGCAGTGATGCCCAAAGCACTTCCTTCAACAATGCTACATTCGAGAAGTGGTATGATCGCATCATTATGGTCACTACATCCATTTTGAGGATTCCACAAGCTCTCCTAGATGTGCACGCAGGGAAGATCTAGTTTGGGATGAACAGGGACAACACATTTGTGTGACCCAATTCTACAAATTCCGAGATGTTCAAGATTGTTTGCCTCACTTGTTATCTAGTTGAGCAAGTGTTTGATTGGGAGGTTTCCTAGTGGTATGGTTTGCGGAAATCTAAAACCACACAAGGAAAAACCATGATTTTTCCTAAAAGCACTACCAAGAATTTGCGATAGAAATAGACAATGGAAAAAGAAGAAGTAATGTGGAAAAGGAAGTCTTTCGTTGTGGAGGATGACCTAAAATTAGGTTTAGATAATGAAACTTCAATGATGCTTGAGCTCTTTGCAATTCTGTCCACGTCCATTCCCAACTTCATGCAGATAACCAATAAGAACTTCAAATTCTATCTTGGGTTTGTTGCATAACTTTTGTATGTGACGACACCAAAGAAACCAAGGGTGGTGCAACCTTTGATTCCGCACCTAATTAAAATTATGGTGGGTGGCTTGTATTTAATTCCAAGACTTGGTACAACATCGACCACCACTGCTACTATAAAAACATTGTTAGTTCCTCCAATAGACCCCTTTCTACAAGAGTTGAAGGGCATTGGGTCAAGAATGATTTGGGTTAGGCAGAAAAGACCCTCAAGACCTTCCAAGACTCTTTGATAATTCCTCCTCTACCATCGCATTCATCACCATTGATAATGACAAAACGAGGTGCTTGAAGGTGGTTCCTAGTGTCCTGATCACCCATGAATTCTGACACATACAAGTTGCCACTACCAAGCAACTAGTAACCACACATCTAGAGACAACTGCCATGTAGGATATTAGGAATATTTTGATAGTGGTTCTTCACCTACGCAGTTTACACCACAAGAGGACCAGGTGGAAAGAAGTAGTGGTGGTGATGAGCCCCCATGACTTCCTGATCTTCTAGTGAAGTTCCAGAATGAGGTAAGCACCCCTCCAGAGGTGACCATGGAGGAAGTGGGGGTGGGAGGACCTTCCCAAAACCATTCCAACCACTCCCTCCTCCTTCCCTCATAGATAGTTTATTCATCACGATGCAACTACAACAGTTAGCACAGGATCTGGAGCATAGCAGATCCATGTTGAGGATTTGCTAGGAACACATTGATGTGATTCCATTTTGTATAGAGGATACATAGACCAAGATTTTGAAGCAGCATCAAGCAAGCAAGCCATAGGTGGAGGCAGAAGTCCAAACTTCATACAAGCTAGATCCTTCGATTTCCAATGGACATCCTTTGAATTAGATGCCTAAGGTTGGTGTTTCCTCCACTTCAGAGGATCTATAGATTTGGTCCTTCCATAACTCCCTCACATGATGTGTGTCTCCACCTATAGAGTTGATCATAGGATTGCTAGAGTGGAGTAGGAGCATGAAGATGCACTCCAAGCATATTAGCATATGAATGTCTAGATATTCCAAGCCCTTGTAGAAAGAGGTACTCAATGCCATATTCGGGAAGTGGTGGAAAGAAACATTGAGGCCATTTGATAGAAGCTTGCAGGTATGTGGCCCAAGATTAGATTACATGACCTTGTGCTCCTAGAGGCGATTTCACCTTCAAGACTGCAGAAAGGCATTGAGGTGCTTTTCTCCTCTTGGAAACATTAATTATGTGATAGAGTAGACACTTTATAAGCCAAGGTCGACACAATACAAGGCAAGGGAACACATTAGTAGGACGAGATCATGGACCATCTACATGCTTTAGTGATTGAGATCAAAGCAGCTCGCACCCACCTCCATGAAGCTAGAGAATAGAGCAAGGTCATCTTTTCCACTTTTTAGGATTGGATGGGATCGTTGGAATACAGATAGAGACTTGTTGATGAATGATGGAAGAGGATTAATATATGCACCAGGAGTAACATGCCATGATTTATCCACTAGAGAAGCAAAAAAAAGCACAAATAAATTCAAGTTGTAGATGATCAACTAGACACCCTCCATGAAGCTGCAATTGTTTCCAAGAAGACCATACACGAATTCTTCCCAGCAACCCAATCCACCTACCTTATGTTTTAATAGATAGAATCATTTGCAGATTAAAAGTGGAAGACCTTGGAGAAACATAATCCCTCAACCCCAAATAGTGAGCAGGCCCAAGTATTCATTGTTGGCACTGATCTGTTGTTGGGAAAATGGAAGGCATGGGTTGACAATTTTGAAGAATTTAGAAGTAAATCCCTATTAGTGGTACTTGAGTTGGGCCCTTCTTTTGATGGGAAGGTGGAACATAATGGTTGAATTGAGGGTGATTCAACGATTGTGGTCAGGGTTTGTTGGCCAGTTCGTTTTTGAATACCTAGTCATGGAAGATAGATGGACAATCAATACACATGAAGAATTGCACAAGAGGACACAACGAAAGATAAGTTGGATATTAACGCATCCATTTAAGAGTAGTTGGGTTGTAATCATCTTGATGTAGTCATAACTAATGACTGTAATTTGTATAAAATCTCATGAAGGGATAGGGGATGGGGTTGGAGAAAAAGAAGGAGATAGAGAGAAAGAGAGAGTTGATTAGTTGGCTATTTGTAAAGGGATGAATATAATAGTTGAGATCTAAGTTGTGGGATATCTATCCATAGAAATTGTAAAAGTTGTGTAATGCATTGTTCTTTCTACAGAATGAATAATAAAGAATGATGGTTTTTGGATCCCCTCAATTTTTGTGTGTGTTGAGTATCTGATGAATGTTTAATGAATAAATTGTGTTATGAATTATGCTTGTTTATGCATGCATGGTATGCAATCTTACACAATGTTCCTTTAATCTTGCACAACCTAAGTTAAGGCTAAAATGAACTCTATAGTTACATCTTTGTTTGTTCACTAGTTTTTCCCTTATTTAACACTAGTCTTGGTTGCGTTTTGGGTGAGACTTTCTTCTCTTTGAAGAAGATAAAAAATGCCAGTGCATATAGACTATAACGGCCCTTTGTTGGCACCTACGTAATGATTCTGGTCTCTAACTTTGTGTCAACAAACAAAATTCCTATGTCACCAACATATGAAGGGAATACAAATGGATATGACCACACATTTACCCTAGTAGCTCTATGGTTGGCAACAACGTCAAAGCCTAATGCAAATTGAAAATGGGTGGAATTCAAGGGGACTCTAAGAGAACAACCCTAACATGGTATTAGAAAGTTGGATATCAATGAAAAATCAAGAGATGGAGTGATATTTCCCTTGATCACTTAATGGCTTAGTGATATGTAGAATGATATTTCCCTCTTGAACTTGCAAAAACCATGCCTTGACAACTAACATGCACATATCACTTTTATTTTACATATTTTGAAAAGCCCTAGTCTACTATTCACCAATGAAAAGCCCTAGTATACTATTCTCCAATGACAATGGAAGCAGGAACTAACATGCCTTGAGAAGACATGGGAGAAATGCTCTTTATCTTAGGAGTTGGCTAATCATTCTACATTTTGGAATTTTTTCGGCGATTTTTGCCAAAATCCAGCAACAATTTTTCGTTGAAATCACGAATTTTGATTGGTCAAATTGCATTCAGTGCCCTCCAAAACCCCTTGACACCACGATTATGCAATTTTAACAACATATATCTACAATTTTAACAATTGCAACCAATTTTTGACCCCAAAAAAATAAAAATAGAAAGATCCAAATCTTAAAAAGTTTATCTTACACCAATATCTTATAACTTAAGATCACTATCCCCTCACCAACAACAAATGGATGAGGTGGAGAAATTGCTATCTGTTTAGCAGTTTCTGATCCATGTTCGAAGTGTCAAAATATCATCTCCAATTACATCTTCACACCTGAGTAACTCTTTGGGTGAACATGGCAGAATTCAGTGAAGGTTTATTGATCCGGAATAGTGGCAAGGTATCAAATTCCTAGTACTCTTCCCTTGATGGTTAACTTTTAATATATTTTCCTCCCCTTGATGGTTAACTTCTAATATATTTTCCTTCACGTTGGATGATGGTTATGTCAATAAGAACCAGTTATGGAAGTAAGAACCTTCTCTTTTTTCTTGGACACAGAAATCTTCCTCCTCTCTTTATCCCTAGGTCAACATTAACTCACCCAATATTTTATCCCACTAATGATTATTTTCTGCTCATATCTAGATTTATATGCATCTTCTTTACATTGAAATGTAACATTGAGTGATTGTGTTAGGCAATTGCAATTCAAACTAGTTAACTTTGTAGCGAGGAAAGTTATTATTGGTAGATATTCATAAATGAGGGTATTATTAAAAAAAACTATGTCATTTGAAATAATCTGTTAATGGTTTTTAAGTAGCAGATTTATGTTTATAAATCTTGGGCTATTAATTTATTTTCTTATTTAATTAAAAACAATTTTAGATCTAATTTCAAAACAAAAAACAATTTCGAAAAAATGTTTCAAACATTTTATTTTCAATTATTCTAAAATTATTTATGAAAATAAATTAAAATTTTTATTGTGTATTTCCAAGATTACATTAACATATACTCAGTTACAATTACAAAGTTGGAGGTTTATGGCCCTCATCAGCATTCATGATTGCCAAACATGGCCTCTGAAGGCTGTAGGCCAAGTCTCTGGTTTCAATTTTTTTATTGATTTCTGAAGTATCATAGACACAACCAGTTACCACACCATAACATACTGTTGTGGACTTTTTACATCAAATACACATTGGCATTTAAATATTTGGGCACCAAGTACCTTAATAACTTCAAGTAGATCAAATCTCTGGACATATAGCTTCTACTTGGGGAAAACCATGAAGTATAATAGTGACCATAACATAAATATGGGCAAAACATCAAGCCTTATATTGGCCATAACATAAATACATTACATAACTTCAACTATATCAAATCTCTGGAGATATAGCTTCTTACTTGAGGGAAAATCATGAAGCCTAATATTGACCATAACATAAATACATGGGCAAACCATCAAGCCTTATATTGGCCATAACATAAATACATTATTGGCACTGAGAACACAGATGATGTTCTGGGTTAAAGTCTACTGATCATCATAAATACATTAGATTGACACTGAGGACACAGATGATGTTCTGGGTCTATTAAGTCTACTGATCATAACTTACAGATGACCAATCATAGTGGGGTCATGCAGGATTATTGGAATTCCCCAGCAGTGTGGATTGTATGTAATTGTTGTTGGAGGCCAAAGAGCAGCAGCAGCCCCATGAGAATGGTGAAGTAATCCCACCCGCTGCATGTCACCATTAACAGTCAAGCAAATGTAATCATCTCTAAGCTTTTTCAGAAGAGCCAGTGCAGAGACCCAGCAATGCTTGACTAGAAATTCCAATCTCTTATTCTTCTTCTCTTCTTCTGTACTAGTGGGCAGAAACTTTCTCCTTCTGATGATGACATTGCTGTTCCAAGTTCTTCTTTTCTGCTTCTTCTGTGTTTGCTGCAGATCCTCGTCTGGTTCTTCATACCATAATCTGTTGTAGCCTGCCATTTGGGAGCTTTTTGGAAGAAGTTGTGGCTACCATAAGTTTTCTGTTACCTATAACAACCTCACTTTGTTTCTGCTGCCCATCATGATGATCCCAGGAGTCCTCAGAAGGAAAAAGATGGTGAAACTGAAAGAAATTAAAGAAAAGAAGCAGCCTATAGAGCTGCCCCGAGAGGGCAAAGGAAAGGCAGTCCACCTACTTTCACAAAATGCAAGTTATATGATCGCAGAATTACTGGTGGGTTGCCCAGAATCGGAAAGCAGGCGACCCATGCGGTCTCCATGTTTCTTTCTGCATGGTATTCATCTTTTCCTTCACAACAAAGACATGCAATGCCTTTTATGATCGCAACTTGAAGTGGGCCTCTTCATATATACCTCCATATATGTGTGTCCATGGCTACTATCGTTTTTAATATTTCATTCTCAATGTTAAACTTGTTATTGGTCTTCATTTTTGTTATTCCATTTTTATTAAACTTGTTAGACTTCATTTCTGTTATTCCATTATTTATTAAACTTGTTAGACTTCATTTCTGTTATTCCATTATTTATTTATTTAGTTGGTTGTTATTTAGGAAGATGTTGGACTTTTATATTATTGCCATATATCTGAAAGTTAAATGATTTTTACTTTCCTAAACTCGATTTTACTGTTAAATATGAATGAGATATGAAATATATATATGAATGAGATATGAAATATATAGACCAGTATTTAACTCAATTTTACTGTTAAATATGAATGAGATGAAATATATGGACCCATATAAAATCAATTTTAAGATAGATTTTAAACATATGGATAATTATTTAGTAAGAAATGTGATTATAATGTAATGATAATATAAATAGTGAAATAATATAAATTTAAAATATTAGTATTAAAAATAGAATTTATATGGTTTAATAACTTAATTAATTAGAAAGTCTAATATACTTTATAAGCTTATATAGATGAGACGTGTAAAATAAAATAATCTTAATAAATTTAAATGAAATTTAAATATGTAAAATAAATTAGAGAGAAAGAAAAGTTAATATTGTTAATGTAAAAAAACAAGAAATGAATAATAATAATAATAAATATAATTAAAATTATATGATAAACAAAACCATTATAGACTCATCCTAACTTTCATTTTTCAAGTTTATACAAATTAATTATTATATATATTTTTAATCTTTTTGGGTGCTTAATAGATTAAAGATTAAGATGAATTTATGATAATATGATATAGTTATAATAGTGAGTATAACAATATAAAATGAAATTGAACTTTGATCATAACCCTTAAGGTCTCGATCCCATATTATATTGAGATATTATTACGAGCATGGAGATTCCTATCTCATTTGTCTTTGATATTAGATACACCTTACTCCATTGGTTGGTTGTTTGCAAAAGGATCTATATTCCCCCTTCATAGGGGGCATTCTTTCTCTTCACTCACTCCTCCTCACTTTGATAGTTTTGTTCTCCCATGGATTGAAGAGACAAAAACCTAAGATGTAGTTTGGTCATATGATGTGCTCTTGACCTCATACATTAGGGAAACTATTAATACAATATTTATTCTCACCTACTTTTTCATGAGTGTCATCACCATTATACATCACTTCCAACAACATTAACCCGAATATTTCCATTGCCTCCATCATCATATGACCTCAATATTGTGAAAAAAACCAATCTAAAAACAAAGTTTGACCATAAAAGGTCATTGCATGGAATATCTCTAAAACTTTGTGCATGATTGTCGCATTAAAAACCTCGAAAACCTTGAAGTGGCCTCCAAAATAGTATTTGGTTTCTCATAAATATTGTTCTCCTTCCAAAAAGGTGTAGTGGTTGAATGTGGACATTGTTATAGGTCAAATTTGCACTTCTCCGTCCGTGATCACATTGCTCTGTCGATCACACAAAAGGACACTATGGATGGAAGAGCTAGGTTGACCTAGATGAGTTATTGCTGAAATTATACTCTTTAGCTGAAAAACTTATTTTTTCTACAGTTTTCATGACATGTGAGCTACTATTGGCACAATGAACCAGCGTTCTAAATGCTACTATGTTCAAAGACAACTAGCGCACACCCTTAAAATATTGCAAACGATTGTTGTAAAGTACAAAAGTTGCTTACTGTGCACTACTCTGGTTGTATGAAACTTGCGCACATCTTAAGATGAAATGAAAAAATATATTAAAATTACGAATTGGGATTAGTTGAAGTTAGTTCTGCAACTTCCTTAACCTCCCAATTCAACCACCTCTCAATTTTAACTGCCTACCTTGTCCCAAAAATACAAGAAGGATCCATGAGAGAGGAACCTAGAAGGAATGTTTTAACTGTTGTTACGTTGGAGGAATTCCCAAGTCATTGTGAACAGCAGGAGCCCAGGACTCGATTGCAGAAGTGTTTGGATATATCAGGTATATCTGTACTTATCTACATTTCTTTGACAATAAAAGGTGGAAATATCCTTCCCGTCCCAAATTGAATGTCTATTGGATTGAATGTTCATTTGGTTTAATGTCTGATTGTATTTGATGTTAAGTTGTTTCTGATTTCATCATATTTATTACAGTCAAGATATGCTAAGGAAGGTTTAATTTGTGTTGCAGGTTCATCATAGTGGAATGTCAAGCGAAAGCTAAGACCAGCCGTCGATAAAAATGCACTTCTTTCGATATCTCAATCTCTTTCCATTTGTAGTAACTAATGCAAGACAATGAATGTATTTACCTGTCAGCCCACCCAAGTTGGTAGTGTCGTCTCCCCAATATAAGGTATTTTTCCTACACAACAGACTGGCGACTCCATTGGGGACTAACCGATTGTTTTTTTTGCTCTAGGAGACCTTGTTAGGTTTTCTTCCAGTTTATTTCAGTCTTTTTGTTCTTTGAGAGATCTTATAGGTCATTTTTGCATATTCTTTCTATCTTGATTCATCTCAGTTTACTTTAACAAAGCCTTTCGTTTGTTTTAAGTCCCTGTGCACTGGTTTACCCTACTTATAATAGAGCATTTGTTGTCATGAATGTTGCTTTGTCCCAAACACAGTAGCGCATTTTTCCTTGCATGCGCTAGTTGTTGTACCACACAGTAGCGCATTTTTCCTGTAGGTTCAAATCCTCTATTAGGGTTTGATTTCCAGATGTTTGGGTTCACTTCTAGCCTTTTGCTTTGCTTCTATGACTGACTCCTCAGACTTGTATGTCTTTTTTGAGTCTTGTTTGCCTCTCTGAAGTCCTTTAGTTTTCCTTTACTTACTTGAGTACTTGTTTAAGGTGTCTTTACTATTTTTTAACCCTATTTAAGGTTGTGCGCTACTCCCTGCTAGACATAGTTGCACACTTTTTTCCCTAGACGTTGGTTGCAGTTATACAGACCTACATTTGGAATGCTTGTTGTCTGTGGAAATAGTAGCACATTTTCATTGTGTCTTTTCCTTTTATTAGGGTTTGATCCCAGTTTGAGTCCTTAGGGTGGATTTGAAAGGTTGTTTAGTCTAGATACCTTCTAAATATATATTCATACCTATATGATCAAGTTAAATCTTTCTAGTTAGCTTTTCTTTTGAGTCGGTGTGTTGGTAGGGTTACTTTTTGGTTTGCTTACCTACTCCTTTGTTTGGCAAGTGTTTTATTAGGTTTTGATGCTTTGGAGCAACCTTTTAGGTTTGTCTTTAGGTTAGGGCATCTCTTTTCTTGTCTTCTTTTACACTTTGTTCCAAACCTAGAGTTTTTTTTGTCAAAACAACTCGGTAGGTGGAGTCTTTCTCAAGTCTTTTGATTTGATTTGTTTTGAGCCATTAGGTTGTCTTTCCTTACTCACACTTTGCGTTAGGTCTTACTTGCTCCTTTTCAAGTTCTTTTTCTTTTACAAATATTAGAAAAGACAAAAAGTGAATTCGGTAGCTTAGTAGTAAGATTTATCATCTTTTTGAAGTAGCATAGCTTGTCTTGCTTTCAAAATTTAGAAGAAAATTGAAATTTTTTTATTTTAGGATTGCCTAGTTTCAGTTTTGAAAGAATATAAATGAAAAAGAAAAGAGTCTTTTGTGAATTTGAATGCATTATTTCTTTACGCATTTTTCTTTCTATCGAAACCATTTCACACACTTCACTACCCTTATTGAGTAAAAAGTAGCCCTTAAAAAGAAATCTTAATAAAATTTACTAGCAACGTTTTGTTTTCAGGTATACACATCATCAACTAGCTTAGGTTAGGGTTTCAGGTTTAAATCACCTTAAACTACCTGAAATCGACTTCATTACTCAACAATCGTAGTAAGACTATGTATTAGGTAAATCCACTTCTATCAAGATATCCTAGGAATGCTCTACTCAAACCATAGTTAAGCACGAGGCCGTGGGAGATTGGAATTGTTGAGGATACCCCCTCACTTTCCTCTCAACAATAAACCCGAGTTGATTCATGTACGAGGGTCCACTAGTACTTTTTAAAGTGATTTTGGATTTCAGGCTTTGCTACCCTGCCCCTGCGTCTTGACTAGGCTGACAACTATTCCCCCAGGTTTCTTCATATTGGTGGTATCCTTAGTATCATAACCCTAGGGCTCTACACAGGTAGAGTGGAAGGATATTTCCACTTCACCTTGGACAGACATGGAAGGTAACCCTTTAGTGGTAATCTCGGGAGGGCGGTTTGGTGATTCAAATGCTTTCACCCATAGGACCTCCATTGGATGCCACATAACTGACCATCGATACTCTATTAGTTTGTTATGGGCCCTCATCATCCCAAACTTGCTTCTAAGAGTATTTTCCTTATATTGCTTCGTTTGATCACTTAGGAATTTTTTAGTGGTATGCTGTTTGCTCCTTAGTCGTAGTGGCCACTAGTTTTTTTACTTAGTTTGCTTTTTATAGCTGTGGAGGACCAACCTCTTCGTAGGTCTCGGAGGTTACAAAACCTTCCCCCACTCACTATGGAGCCTCCACCGCCACTGCGATGCCAGAGGACGGATTCCCGTGGTTCATTTGAACTTACAGGAGAAACAGAAGTACCTAGAGAACCATAGCCCAGAGCCCAAGATCAACAAGTCTTTGATACTGTTGAGGTTGAGGACCTAACTTCTAGAGAGTTTAGCACTCCTTTCAACCCTCCTGTGACTGGACCCAATGATCTGCTAATGGTACCTATCGGATTTCTAGGACAACCTGAGTACAATGCATACTTGTTTACACCTGGTTACACCATGACTAACCCAGGAGATGAGTAGGGAGTTCCTCAAACTCATACAACTTCTATGGCTACAAGGATTGTCAATCCTTCTTTCACAAACACTAGTACTCTAGGCATGCCGAGCTCACAAGCTTTAACATCTGCCTCAGTTTCTACCACTACTTTTGGACCCAATAATGTCCCTTTGATAGGAATACCTGCAGTGAATTTTACTCAGCCTCCTGTTACACAAGAGTTCCAGGGTTTAACTCAAACTATTGCTTCCACATCCATTGTAGGATCGATCCCTTCTGCATCTATACCTGTTATGGGTATGATGACAACACCGTATGTTACTACTACGCCTCGCTTTAACCCCTATGCAAGTTACAATGTTAATCCATCAAATATACCTTCAGGGAGTATCCCTTTCTCTTTGTTTGCTAGAGGAAGGGGTAATATTATTAATCCACAATACGGTGGGGTTAACACCCAGCCGCAATGGACCACTACCCCGGGAAGTAATCCGATTTCTTTTGGGTGGAGAAATTTTAATGCATTCACTTCACAACTAATGGGTGGGGGCAACCCCAACCAACAGTACACGAACCAGGTGATGGGAGGTCCCCAATACTAGGTTCCTGTCTATCAAATTCCATTGGCACAACCGTGTTTACCATTTTTGGCAACTTTGAACTTGCCAGATCTCTCAAAACTCACAAATGACCCCGCGCGCCATGATACTACATGGCCACCTATTCCCACTAAGTTGCCCTCAGACATCCCAAAGTTTGAAGGTAATACTGGTGAGGACCCTGGTGACCATGTTATGAGGTTTCATCTCTGGTGCTCCTCGAATTCACTGAATGATGACTCCTTCAAGTTGAGGCACTTTCAAAGAACTTTGACAATTGTCGTAGCTAAATGGTACATTGAATTGCCTGCAATTGCTTATGGCACCTTTTGGGATCTAGCTAGTATTTTTCTGAACCACTTTCAACTTCCTGTCTGGTACGATGCCGGCACAGACCTTCTGTCGACCTTCTGACATAACAAAGCCACTCATCTATCTGATCACATTTAGGAGTGGAGAAGGAGAAAGAGGTTCATTAAATCCGACATTCCTCTAGCATTTTTATTAGAGTGGTATCTCAAATCACTCCTTTCTTATATTTCTAAGGAAGTTGCAACTTCAAGGGTGTCCTCTGAAGAGGAAGCCATCTTGAGAACCCAACAGCTTGAATTGGTATATACTATGTCTGGGCTCTTATACGAGATTATTCTGGATGCGCTGAGGTCTAACATAGACTTAGGTAAACCTAAACCTGGACCACATGCTGATGGCATTGTGGGTTCAGTAGACTTTGCAGTGTTTGATGCTCTAACAAAGCAGGTTCATGCCTTGTCAGTCAAACAGTCTACTGCAGAAGCAACTTCGGTTGCAGCCTCTCCCTCAACAATTGAATCTGTACAAAAAGTGTAGACAAACCAAAAGGTCCCTCGGTAGCCCAATAACAAAAGAAAGGGAAAGAAAGGGGAGGGAAACCAACAAAAGCCCAAAAACACACAAAATGCCGAGGAGGGTAAAAAGGAAAAAAGGAAAGTGAAGTTCCCTTGCAAGATATGCCAGGATGACCACCTTACCCATCAATGCCCTCTAATGGAAGAAGCCCAAAAGCTGATCCGTGAAAAGAAACCAGCTGTCTTAAAAGACCCTTTCCCTTATGGACAGAGTTCATCTTTTGGAAGCTTCGGTGCTGGGGGCACCACTCGTGCCACCTCAGCTGATCAATCATTCATTAATATGGTTAATTCAGATGCTCTTTTGCAAACTCGATCTCGAAATTATACCCCGGACCCACAGCATAAGGATGTTCCTGAGTCATCTACCCCTCTCCACACCAAGAGACCGGTGGATCCGCTGTCGAAGATTCTGAAAGGTGTCTTCAAATGGGTTGTGCACAACCCCAACGCGAGGGGTGCCTCCAACTACAATGTTGTGGAGGATTTAGCTCAAACCCCCTATGCCATGTCCACTTTAGAGGTACTACAAAGTTGTCCATTGCAACGCAGTGCATTCCTCGCAGCAATTGGGAGTGTGGATCATCCAACCGATTTTCTCATTTTTATATGAAAGATATCAAGTTCTAGTTTCCATATCACGTCGCTCTCCAAATAGAGGTAATCCATGGTTTGAAAACCATTGGGAGAGCTATTGTAGATGAGGGCGCGTCTACGTGCGTAATGTCCATTTCTTGCTGGAAGGATTTGGGCGAACATGAGTTAGACCCCTCGAACATAGTACTTACTGCCTTTGTTGGAAGATCTTTCCATCCACACGAAGTCTTACCATCATTTGATGTCGAACTTGCGGGCAAACTAGTATTTGTAGAGGTTGAAGTTCTGGATGCTCCACTCAATTATAACTTGTTGTTGGGTAGGAGCTGGACATATACCATGCAGGCAGTGCCATCAGCTGTTTTCCGGATAATAATTTTCCCTCACGAAGGAAAGATCGTCACAGTCGATCAAATTTCGTTTTCCCGGAAAAACAACCAGACTTCATCGGATTCAACAATCCCATTGGTTGATCAGTCCCGCCCAGTTACTGAGAGTTTAGGAGCAAGGCTCTATGGGTCATTAATAGGAACTTTTGACCTACCTTCTCCTATTCATTTTATTGGTTCTGAAGAATGTTCTTCGTCTGATATTTTCACGGTCAGTCCAATGACAGATCCTTGGATTCTCCCAATTGAATCAGAACCAATTGTGCCTTTATCTGTTGCAGAGGTGGCTTACTTAGATTCACAACATGCTGCAATAGAACATATCGTGACTCCATTGGTCTTTGTTGAGTCAGATATGGACTATGCTCCTGCATGGTCAGTGGACTCTATCCACTCTTTTGACTGTCTAGACACTGTTTTTCCCTCTGATGAGGCGATCTTGAAAGCAATGATTGGCCTGGACCATCCTTGGGAACACATGCACCACAGATCTTATTTTCTTCTCGATCTTGACAGGATTGAGAGAGGTGAGTTTTTTATGAGACCCTGTGGGAATGTTGATTTGTCCACTATCCCTTCTACTTCGAGAGTTGTTTATGCCGAAGGGAATATGGAAAATATATCGAGAACCATTCGGATCAACATTTCCATCAAACTTGGGGTCATGGAAAATATTTTCATTGGAGCAGATTGTTCTCCTAAGGAGATCATTTTGTATACCAACCTTTTTAAAGAATTCCACGACGTTTTTGCTTGGTCTTATGAGGAGATGCCAAGCATTGACCCCACCATTGTTGAGCATGTCATCACAATGTATCCCAATACTAAACCTGGGAGACAGAAGCTCCATCCAGTTAACCCTCAAAAAGCTGCTGCCATCAAGGAAGAAGTAGAAAAGTTGCTCAAAGCGGGATTTATCTATCCAATAGCTATGACGGAATGGGTTTCAAATCCTGTTCCGATAGACAAGAAGCAAGGTACCATTAGAGTCTGTATTGACTTCAGAGACCTCAATAAAGCTTGTCCGAAAGACAATTACTCCACACCATTCATAGATCAGATCATTGACGCGTGTGCCGGCCATGAAATGTTCTCAATCATGGATGATTTTTTAGGATATAATTAGATACAGATCAAGCCTGAAGACCAACACAAGACAACTTTTATTTGTCCTTGGGGCACCTTTTTATATCGGAAGATGTCGTTTAGTTTGAAAAATGTTGGAGCTACCTTCCAGTGAGCAATGAATTTTGCTTTTCATGACATCAAGCACATAGTAGAACCCTACCTTGATGATCTCCCAGCGCGATCTCGCAAGAGATGGGAGCATCTGGATCACTTAAGACTCGTGTTTGAATGGTGCATATACTACAAGATTCGACTAAATCCCAACAAATGTGTATTCTGCGTTGAATCTGGATGATTACTAGGTTTCATAGTATCCAGTCATGGCATAATGGTGGACCCATTGAAAGTTGAGGCGATTGTAAATCTTCCTCCTCCTCGAACCCTAAGACAACTTCAAAGTTTGCAGGGCATGTCCAACTTCTTGAGACGCTTTCTCATTAACTATGCCAAAATTACAAAAGGTTTCATGAGACTGCTTAAACAAGATACCTACATTTTGTGGGATGAGGTTGCTCAAGCATCATTTGAGGCCTTGAAAAATGCATTACTATCAGCCCCCTTGTTAAGCCCGCCAGACTATACGAAGGATTTCCTCTTATATATGGTTGCATCAGTATACACAATAGGCATAGTACTGGTTCAGGAGGATGGCATGCTCCAAGAGCATGTCATTTATTATCTGTCGCGCGCCCTGATAGCTCTTGAGATCAAGTATTCTCATGTAGAGAAGTTGGCATTAGCTGTTGTCTATGCAGTTCAGAGGCTACGTCACTACATATTATTACGTACCACCACAGTGGTTGCAAAGGTCAATCCTTTCCAATATGTTCTTAGTCGACGCATCATCGAGGGGATATTTAATAAATGGATTGTCATCTTTCAAGAATTTGACTTGGTTTTTCAGTTCGCTAAGTCAAAGAAATCACTGGTGTTCGCCGAATTGATTTCAGAGTTTCCTAGTGACATAGTACATGTTGAGGAAGAATCATCATTCCCAGATGAACATATATTTCTCATAGCATCCTCTGATCCATGGTACGGGGATATCCTGGTATATCTCCAGACTTTGAGGTGTCCCACCACTTTCTCTAAGGATGAACGATGCAAACTTAAGAGTCATGCGAATAATTACCTCATCATTTCTGACACTTTGTACAGACATGGGGTAGATTCCATCTTATGCTGTTGTTTGACCCTGGAGGATGCATAATCAGTATTGAATGATTCCCATAGTGGAGCTTGTGGGGGTCATCTTTCTGGGTTGGCGACAACCCATAAAATATTGTGTGCTGGTTATTTTTGGCCCACAATCTTCAAAGATTGTGTGGAAGCTGTGAAATGCTACCAGAGATGTCAGTTTTTCACCAGGAAGATGCGAGCACACCCAACTCCTCTCCATCCTATAATCACAGCAGGCCCCTTCACCAAGTGGGGGATTGATTTTATGAATTGCAATCTAGTTTCGGCTGGAGGTCATCACCATATCATTGTTTCTGTAGACTACTTCACCAAGTGGGCCGAGGCAATGCCTACTATTAAGGCAGATGAGGAAACGACCGCTTATTTCGTTTTCAACCAAATCATTGCAAGATTTGGTATACCCAAAGAGATCGTGACTGATCACAGTCGTTATTTTCAGAACAACATGATGACCGATCTATACACTATGTTAGGTTTTCGATAGGAACATTTGTATTCATTTTATCCGTAGGCGAATGGTCAGGTTGAAGCAGTAAATAAAACTTTGAAGACCATCTTACAAAGGACCGTTAATGCTAATAGAACTAACTGGCACACTATGTTGTATGCTTCTCTTTGGGCCTACTGAGCCAATGTAAAGACTGCTACCGGGTTCTCTCCCTTCCAATTGGTACATGGGATAGAGGCAGTCATTTCGGTTGAGTGCTAGATTCCTTCATTGAAGTTGGTTGTCCAACTTTTACCTGACACTTCAGCCTTGGAAGAACATTTGCTGCATTTAGAACATCTGGATGAGAAGTGTCGTGACATGCTCACAGCAAACGAAGCGCATAAGAACCGAGTCAAGGGACAGTATGATAAGTCTATCAAACCTAGGGTTTTTCTCAAAGGAGACCTTGTTTTGCTCTGGGATCGAGACAATGAACCTTTAGGGGTTGGAAAGTTTAAGTCCATGTGGCTCGATCCCTGCATAGTTTCTAAGGTACTGAAGAAGGGTGCATACGAGTTAACAGACTATGAAGGTAATAAGTTGTCGGAGCCTAGAAATGGGCTCTACCTGAAGAAGTACTATGCTTAGGCATCTGTGCTTTTTCATGTATTATAGTTGTACATTTTGTAGAGTTAGCTTTGTTTACAGTTGTAGTTATGTCTTATGCATCTATTTCTTTGTGTTTCAGATGTCGACTGAACACTTCATAGGGTTTGCTGATGGCACTAGTTGCCACACCTGTCAGTTGGCCGTAGCTGCTTGGGTTATTTACTCACCAACTGGCCAACGGGTTTCCTCGGGAGGGGCTTGTTTAGGTCCCACAACAAACAATATGGCTGAATACAATGCAGTCATAGAGCTACTATGAGATGCTCTTGTCCATGGCATTTCACATTTTGAGGTACGGGTCGACTCATAGTTAGTTGTTTTTCAGTTAATGGGTGTTTATCAGGTTAGAGATCTTACTTTTCTACGTCAGTTTTTGCTCGTTAAGTTGCGTTAAGTTGATTGAGAGATAGTTTGATTACATCATATATCAACATATTCCAAGGAACTTGAATGCATTAGCTAATTCATTTGCAAACTATGTTTTAGATTGGCATTTGCATCATTCACATACATAATTCATGCATAAAACACAATAACACACATGTAAATAACATCGATACCGTATATATATAATCCATATAAAAAATAATATGAGTTTGGGTCATAATCTACATATGACATTTTGTTTCAGTACTTCAAACTCATCATAAAAATCATATATATAAAAATTGAAAAAATTAAATAATTTTTCAAAAACATAAACATACCTATCTCTCCCCAGGCTACTCCTGGAGGAAGGATCAACTCAGGATCGTTGCGGAAGTCTATGCCCACATATGGAAACTGATCAAGAGCTGGCACTTGTCGTTCCCACCAACCCTAGAAATCATCCTCATTATAACAGAAGTTGCTCTCGCCACCACCCTGGAGGAGGTAGATCTCACCCTAACAAGCCAACATTGGCTCACGAGGGTTGACTGGGGGAAAGGTCACGCCCAGACTGATAGTAGGCACCCTTTCAAAGAAAAAGGTGCAAATTATGCTTCCGTACCCAAAATTCTTCATCCTCCCGGTCTTACACCCCGAGAGTTGAAGCTTCATGTTCACCAAAAGACTTGAACACCAGTCATATACTTTGCCTTGCAAGCATTCATACCTATATGCATGTAATGTCTCAAAGCAAGATGTTGCGTAGCACTCCCTGCCATCTGGTTAAGAATACGCATGATGAATTTAAAGGGGAAGCTTGCAATAGTCGAGATAATAATCTGACTACCGGACTTCTCAGTTCCCGGTAGGTAGTAGGCATTGACATACTCCTACACGAACAAGGCACCCACATCACGAGAGGACCCTTTTAAGTTCACCAAGTCTCCCCTCCGAGAGAGACCCGTGATAAAATATATGTCATCTATGGTGAGTTCCAATATTTCTCCTTGTATATTGAACACCAATGCATTGGCATCCCAGTATTGGAAAAGCCTCTCAAGCAAGTGGATTTGTGCCCGCATGTTGACCGTTCTATAAAATTTAAACAATCCACATATTCGAAGCGCATGGAGAGTCAATGGATCTTGTAATGCTTCTCAATCCATCTCCTCATGCTCCCTTTCACACCATATGAGAACCATCCTGCCAAGCAAACAGTCAAGTATTGGTCATTTTGATTTTTTACCCTACTTTCAGCGGTGTGCGCTACTGTTTTTACTACACAGGCACGCTAGAACGCTGTTGTGTTTGAAGTGAAGTAGCGCGTCTTTGTTGAATGCACTAGTTTCACTCAAACATAGAAGTGCACACGCAAAACCGCATTTGAAATAGTCCTAAAAAATGATTTCGACCATGAAAATTTAGAAAAATTATATGAAATTGCAAGTATGGGAGGAAATAACTTACTTGGTGAAAGTAGAAGATCGATTGGTGGCCCAGTTTGATCACAACAAACAGAGTAAGATCAAGGTTTTGCTCCAATGTTCCCTAAAAACTTCAATTGTGATATTTGATTTCTAAATTTGAAACTATTTATAAAAATTGACTTTGATTTTTACCCACTTTTTTCAAAAGTGTATAGTTTCAATTTGTTTGTAAAATGTTCTATTTAATCACGTATATTTTGGTGAAATAAATTAACTATGTATTTCAAATTTTCACTATAAGTTAAAAGTATTAAAATGGATATGACTTATGTTCTTTATTGATAGATCAATATAGGTACCATATTGTTTTATTACTATGTCATTTAGGAAATTTGTCAATAGTTAATAACTCGGTTGTTGAGATTCTATTCTCTGGCAGGTCATGAACTTACGATCCTAGAAGCTGTCTTTTAAGTCATTTTAAGCTCTTGTTTTGACTATTCTAAAAACTAAACTAGATTGCCGAGCATACTTGTTCTCTTCAAGCTCGTTAAAGGAATTGAAGGTACATCCGCTTAGGTATAAGTTTAACCCTTTTCTAGACTTTTGCGGATTACTTACGAAAAAAGAATACTCTAGTCATACGTGGCTAGAAGAGTTCTTTTCTTATAATTTTACACTTTTGGGGGGGAGGAGACTAACTATACGAAAAAGGACTTTTGGAGCCTTCTTTAGGGTTTTCAGGCTCTCTAAATATTAAAACACCAAGCGAGCATTCACCTACTCGGGCTCGATGTGAAATTCATGAGAGGGAATATAGAGGATTGTTTAAGTTTTTCAGACTCTATAAACAAGAAAACACCAACGAGCATATAACAACTCGGGCTCGATACTAAAATCCACGGGTAGGTGTATGGAGTTATTGTTTAAGTTTTTTAGACCCCTTAAAATTGAAAACACCGGCAAGCAAGAATAGATCTCGGCTCGATATTAAAATCCAGAGGTCAGTATTATAGAGTATTCTTCTATCTCTTATTCGAACTCTGTAAACAATGAAGAAGGTCCCGAGTCTTCCTCCCATGGGATCGTTAAACTTTTACATGGTTGGACTTATTGAGTTTTCTTTCTTGGACTCATTAAAACAACAAGAAGGACATTATTTTACCAAAAAGAATAAGGGATGAGAAGGGTATATCACATATTTTTAGTTTCAAAGGAAATTAAGTCAGTCATGTCCTTGAACACAGCACCTATTTGAGTCCATCATTTCAGTTGGGTTTTAGTTTTTAACCTTAGGGTGCACTTGATCTCCGATTTTTTACTCCCTCGAGTGGTTATTATTCCAATCATATGGAGGGTCTATTAATGTCTCCTACATTGCAGGCTTATATCACTTCTCCTTCATGTTAAAAGCTGCCTAAGTCACTTTGTGTCGTGCTCACTATTCAAGGATACAGCCTATGTCGGCCATTCTGCAGTTTAACTTGACTTCATGTGTCGGCCATCTGGTGTCAGTTTGTTTCATCTTATTACTTGTCCTACTCCACATCATCTCATACTTTTTGAGTGTTCCTCGTGTTGGATGATGGAGGATGCATTAAGGCCTCCCTTCCAGTGGACTTCTTCCCATCGACTTCAACTCATTATGCTCTCGGAACAAAGTTTAGAGTTTCGGCTAGTACCTTGGGGATTGCAGTCACTAGTGGAAGTTTCCCTCGATGTTGAATAATGGGAGTACATCAATGTCTCTTATTTGACAGGTTCTTCAAGTGTTTGATTTCAAGTCCACTTATTCACACTTGTTGGAACATACTAGGTACCTTGGGCCCCATTATCATTATCGATGGAAGCCCTCGCGTTTGTTAACGATATACATCAATGACCGGTAATCAAACGATACTCCCCATGTTCGACTTTAGCTCATTTATTCACATGGTTAGGGTTTGTACCTTGAGTTGTTTGGATGAAGACCTTGGGACTCTGATAGCATCACCATATTTATGTTATCACCCAAGCTGCGCAAGACTGAGCCTCATTCATTTTGGCTCTTCATGAGACATAGATCCAATTTGTTGTTATGGCTATGATCTCTCATTTTGACATGGATCCATGCTTGTATTTCAGTGGCCATGCTATATATACATCTCCTAGTTATGTATCGGAGATCATGTTGTATTTTGTTACACATCTATATGATGTCAATATTGTAATTGCTTGCTGACCTTGATCATTTTTTTCAAGTACTTTTGTGACTTGGTTCTGCGGTTTCTTGCTCCTCCTCTGACTTGGAATTATAATGTATTTCGGCCATCATTTCCCTCTGACCTAACACATTAGGGGGCATCTATTATAGTTCAAATCTGCACTTCTCCGTCTGTGATCACATTGCTCTGTCGATCACACAAAAGGACACTATGGATGTAAGAGTTAGGTTGACCTGGATGAGTTATGAAATTACACTCTTCAGCTGAAAAACTTATTTTTTCTATAGTTTTCATGACATGTGCTCTACTATTGGCACAGTGAACCAGCATTCTAAATGCTACTCTGCTCAAAGACAACTAGCGCACACCCTTAAAATATTGAAGATGCTTGTTGTAAAGTACAAAAGTTGCTTACTATGCGCTACTCTGGTTGTATGAAACCTGTGCACATCTTAAGATGAAATGAAAAAAATTATTAAGATTAAGAATTGGGATTAGTTGAAGTTGGTTCTGCAACTTCTCCAACCTCCCAATTCAACCACCTCTCGATTTTAACTGCCTACCTTGTCCCATAAATACAAGGAGGACCCATGAGAGAGGAACCTAGAAGGAATGCTTTAACTACTGTTACGTTGGAGGAATTCCCAAGTCATTGTGAAGAGCTGGAGCCCAGGACTCTGTTGCAGAAGTGTTTGGACAAGTCAGGTATATCTGTACTTATCTACATTTCTTTGGCAATAAAAGGTGGAAATACCCTTCCCGTCCCAAATTGAATGTTTATTGGATTGAATGTTCATTTGGTTTAATGTCTCACTAGTACATGTGACCATTTTTGCCACGCAACTTCGTTGCTATTGCAACACATGTTCATCTCTATAACAACGAAACAGACAACTAGTTTTTGTGGCACTAATTTCGTGGCTACAACGACACTTCAAAACTGTCGTCGCTATAGCCACGAGATATGGATGACATGTGTTGGCTGCAGAGATAGTTTCAAAATATTCAAACCTGTCTCTATAGCGACGAACAAGCATCACTATTGCGACGAACATCTTAACAAATCGGTGTCGCTATAGAGACGGCTAGTCTAACAAGGTGGGGTCTCTAGAGTGACGCTTGTCTGTCGCTATAGCCACGGGGATACTTTTTGTTTTTTTTGTTGTGTTGCTAAGGAAGGGTCGCTATAGTGACGCACAACCTAGCAAATTGTGATGAATTTGTTATACTAGCGACGAAATTCACTATGATTTCTCCATCGCTAATATAGCAAATTCATCGCAATTTGCTAGGATTTGCATTGTTATAGAGATGACCATGTTTATATTTAAAAAAAAATTATAAATGAAGCCTTCCAGATGTAGGCCATGACACCATCAAGTAAATCCCAAATCCAATCCTCCAAGCTCCTTAGGTCACCAAGCGAAGGTGGCAAAATTTCCAACAATTCGCTTCCAATATGCAGAAGTTTCAAATTACTTAGCCCTCCAATAGCACTTGGGAATACTCATAAGCTTGTATCCACCACATGTATTTCTCGCAAGAACTGTTGATATACGACTAGGGCAGGCAATACTTCAATTTTCTTACAACCTGATAGATCTAAGTATTCAAGTGTGCTAATATTTTCAAGTGCTTCACTTGAAATGACCAATTTTTTGCATAATCTCAAACAAAGATATTTAAATTGTCTTAAATTCCCAAAGGACTTTGGAAGCATCTCCAAACTGGAACACCCTGTAAAGTCAATATGCTGGAGTTTCTTTAAAGTCCCAAAGGAATTTGGCAACAACTTTATTTATGAACACTTATTTAACTCCAAGTGTTTCAAGGACTGAAGATGACAGAACTCATTTGGTAAAGTTTTTAAATCAACATGGGAATATCCATAATTTCGGCGGAAGATAAATTTTTCAAGATACTTCAGCTTCCCTATGGACTTCGGAATCTTTAAAAGGCGGGCATTTATATCCAACTCCCTTAGCTACAGAGGTGCCTGCAATGTTCATATTTACGAAGTGGGTTGACGCCATGGATGTCAACATTAATGAATTGTAGTATTTTTACATAGGATATTCAAAAGTGATTTTCACAAGGGAACATAAATTACCATATACCTGAACATTCCCCTCAAAAGTGACTGCTAATATCATTCTGAATCTTTCAAAAGAGTTTATGACTGTTCTTATAATAAAGAATCCATATTCCCTTCTATGCCAGAGTTAGACTTCGAATTTCCTTGGGGTTACTTTGATGGAGGTTGCTAGGGTCATTTGAGTATGTGTGGGGTCGGCGTGGTTCTATTCTTGAACCGGAATCATTTCATGCAAGTCCATTACACTCCAAGAAGAGGCACAAACAATAAAGATGAATTTATTGCTCTTTATACTTTGTTGGAGGTTGCTACAAAAAAATGCATCTTAACGCTTCAAATCCTGGGAGACTCCAAAGCGACAGACATATATATTTAAAATAAATAAATAAATAAATAAATTGACATGCAAAACCCTGCAATCTCCTTAAAACAAGTTCAAATGAAACTGAACTTATGGAAATTTGAGTTGTGGCACTGTATTTCTAGGTCAGCAATAATCAATATTTATAGCACTTTGATGCACAACAACATGTTTTAGAGATGCAACAAGCAAAATTTTTGGACAACTATTACCTCTTCACATGTGAGTGTAATAATTGTGTAAGAACACATGCACACACCTTGGACTAGGATGTGATTCATTATTCATCTCATGGTAGGTGGATCACTCAATCTGCCTTGACGTTTTACAATTTTGTTGTTGGAATTCAACTCAAGAATATGTGGCAATATGGTCATATGTTTACTGTATATTTTATTTTTAAGTTTTGGTATTCCAATCATGTACTAGAGTGTTTTCTCTTTTACTTACAAAATAATATGAGGCATGCAGTCTGTATTTAGTACTTAAGACTTGCAATGAGTAACTTCCACAGGATGTGAAGTGAATTTCTTCATTTTTATTTTGACAAGTTAAAAATCTATACCCTATGTACTAGCAAAAATAAGATTACTTATGTGGCTTCCATGTAGAGATTTAGCAATAGTGTGACTGATAAACCTAAATTTGAATTACTGAACTAAACAGTTTATATAGGAGTGAATCTGACATTCATTTTTTTGGACATAGGGTAGGGTAGATTACCAGTAATATTAATAATACATTTCTAGCTTTGATATCCTTGTTCCAAACATTGCAGAAATGCATGTATTTAAGCCATTCAATATCTGCTACATGAGATGCTTGACATTATCAGGACATAGTGGACCCTTGTAAATCCAGAATAGAACCTCTATCGATGAATTGTGACACAATGTAAAGGTCAGTTCTATCCTTTTTGTCTTCAGGGCTATTCATAAAAACATCTATCAAGGGGAGTTTGTTAGGGTGAGATAGACGATGCATAATGAAAACTTCCCAGAGGACACTCTTCAAGATAGAGTCAGATTGCATCACATCTTTCACCATCTTCACAGCAATGAACTCCTCAGTTTGTTGTCCTGGGATTTACACACTTGACCCTATGTGCCACCTCCCAGATAGTTGAGTATATTATATTTATTTGCTTCCTACTCGCCACAACATGCCCTCAACTTCATAATGGCCTTTCTTAGAGTCTACTTCTAGAAATTTCAATGGCCCTGCACCGATTTAAAAAAGATTGCATTTCCATGGCAATTACCACCTACTCCTGAGTAGCATTAAGCCCGAAAACCACTGCCTTGAGTTTCCCCTTATTGTCTAAGATAATATTCTCAGGCTTGAGGTCTCTTTGGTAAATTCCCTTGCTGTGACAGAAGTCTATAGCACTGACTAGTTGCTGGAAATATATACTCAATGTATGCTCCAGTTCAATCCATTTTGTACAGTGAGCTAACTTTGTTTTTTCAAAAAGGGTTCCTCCATTGACATACTCCATCACAAAATATATTTTGTTTTTGTTATCCATGACTTTGTAGAGCTGCACGATGTTTGGATACTTCAGTGCTCTCATAATCGAGAGTTTTCCCAGTCTCTAACTTGCCCAACATAAGCATTGAAGAGGCATTGTGGGCTTCCTGGTGTGGGCCATATAGGGAAATATTTTACTGTATCTTATTAAATACCATGAGGGCATATAAAAATTCTTTACACATTAACAAACGCAAAAGGAGCTGTGAGGGATGGAATCAAATGTTGACTTGATACCCACTACAGGTTCTTCTACAATCATTGTTTTACAAAAATCCTTCAACTGTGGAAATGAGCCATCATCACCTACAACCATTTTGTTTTTTAATCGAAAACCATGAATTGGGTCTTGCTTGAATTTTGTGATAGTGCATAATGATGATCCTAAGATGATCACCAAAAATAATCCCAACCCATTTTGGAATTTGGCAGAAAAATGGTAGTTATCAAATTGCCTATAGCAATTATCAAATTGCCTATAGCATAACTACCAAAATTCACTACTCTAGTAACTTTATAGTGTTACAAATTCTTGTAGATGGACTTTGGATATAGCTTGTTGGTTTAGATGTTTTGGGAAGCAAGGGTCCAAAGCTATGCAATTTCACTAAATGGAGTAGTTACAAAGTTACAAAAAGGTATGCCAATATGTATTTATGCATGAGAAAGATATTAATGAGATGGTGAACCTTGAGATAATTCAAGATTGTGTTTAAGATGTTTGACCATAATTCAACCTTCCATGAAGAAGAAATCCATGGCCTATGAATTTCTCAAATATCCACATGTAATAGGTGAGGACATTAAATGCCCAAATCCGATTATTAAAATTATCGAAGGAGATCAATGAGTCATTCAAACAGTCTCCAAAAGCAAGGATGCGACCCTTCTAGGGATGGTACTTAATGTGCATGCTTTATATGCTGCTACAAAAATTACCTTCATGAAGAACACACAGTCACGTACTTCACATGCATGAGGACATGCAAGGTCTTAAGTGTGGGGGAGCTGGAGAAGCCTCCTTCATTTCAACATTTTCAATAGCATCCTCTGAATCTTCGAAGTAGAAATACGACAAAATTCAACTCATCTAATCTGTTCAACATGGTCAATATGCAAGGTTAGATCTTAGTTTGCAATACTTAATGATTAGCATATGTCTCCAATAATTTTTAACATTATCATGCAACATTCTCAGAGCTCAAGAACAACATATCTTGCATCATAAGGGATTCCAAAATGTTTGCAGTTCTGATAATCCTTTGATGTGACCAAAATGCATATTAATTACTAGAATTCATGTAGCTTTCAATTTGCAAAAATATGGTAACACTTTGATGATATGCATAGTCATGGCCATTGGGGATTAATTACATCATATAGGTTTTGTTTATAATGATGTTGATGTGTTTCCATGTTCATCAAATTGCCTCAACTCTCAACAAATATAGCCAAAATCCTTGGTTAAAATCACAGTTACAGGAATTTTAGTAATTGATTTCCTGTAGTATCCTATGCTATTCAAACGGCCATAATATTTTCAACTTTCCTAAGGTCTTCATCTAAAACAGATCATTGACATGTGCACTCAAATCTAGTTTACAAGGATCAACTTTATAAATTTGTTGGTATTTGTTTCACTGTCATGATTGTGGTTCAAATCAAAACTCTCACCATGGCTAGTAGCTATAGGAAGTTCCCATCTTTGCAGTATCAAATTTTTTCAGACATCTCCAATAACATATTCATCACGTTTAGCATACATGCATCATATCAAAGGAAACCAAGTTGGGATGTAAAGTAAGGGCACAATCTGAAATTGATTAAGGCCAACCTATGACTCTATTTCAACATTTTTAATAACCATAGCTACAACAATTAAATGATCCTTGTGCTAGTGGTGGAAGTCTTGTCTTCTGGTAAAGTGCAATAAGTAAGGATTTGATATTATGGGATGAACATAATATCATCCTTGAATTTAGATGATAGTAGCAAAACCTACAGAATTTCAAGGTCTTCATTTGCATAAATTGATTTCTTCACTGCCACTAGAAACTTTCATCCTTACAGTCTTAGTTTCGTAGTTGATATTCAACAAGAATTTTCGAGTACCTCTAGCTTGAGTTTCTTCAACTAGAAACAACTCAATCTCTTATAGTAGCATGTTGGAGTATTGTTCCAATAAGAGACCAAAATTCTTTAGCGAGCAACCTGTAGCATAAGAAGTTAATCGAGATGTTAAACATATCCAAGCAGTCAAATTTCAATATTCATTTTCACATCATTGTGACAACAAAGTAGGGTTTTAGATTCAAGTAGCTAGCTGTGTTATATATTTCTCCTCAATTTACATTGCAACATTATGTATCAGCAACTTTGGGGTTAACCATTGGAGAATATCAGGCATCTTGTCAAAAGTGACTTTGACACACGTGTCCATAGAAAATACAGAGTTTCTTATGACAACCCATATAGGAATCAAATATAGGGGCTAGCAAGATCTAATTTTTATCATAACATTTTTTCATTCAATAGGTTTGACTAGGGAAAAGCTGAAGGTTCTTTCAATAATTCCTTCACATGTTGACATAGGAAAAACAACAGACTATTTGTGCAACTTGGAAAATTAGATACTGCCAATGCTTAACCTCCCTTGTGCTTGTTTTCCATTAACTAGCAGACCTTGAGGGAGGATGGACCATCTGAATACAATAAAACCTGGAAATTACCCTGCAGTCTGAAACAACTTGAATTTATTCTCCCATCTGAATACAACAATAAAATATCACACTGGTGGTTGAAGAGGCTTGTGCAATTCAAGTACTTAAATTTGGGCTTGGTGGGTTTGGGGTCCATTCAGGACATGTTGCAGGGACTTCGTGGGTTGGGAAGTATGTTAGATTATGCAGCCATTATGGGCTATAACTTGTTTCTTCTATTTGCACAACTTGCAAAAATATAGGAGTGATATCGTGCTTCTTGGCCACTTATTCAGTCTCTCCCCAATTGTATCACTCGTATGGATGGTTGGAGTACAAATGTCTCTTATTGAAATATTTTCCCAATAGATGGATATTTTTTCTAGATACTTATCACTGGAAGAAAAAAAACTCCTTCCTAGGTTTCATGAGTGGTTAACACTGCTTCACCTATTGCTCAAGGATGGAGGCTTGAATAAATATGTTTAAACTTGAAGTTCATCTTGCAAAGGCATGCCCTATACATCCCCATTTTCTTGTTTGATGTTGCTTTCACACCTTGGTTGTAATGTCCCCATTCAAATAATTTCATAGTAAGACAATCCCATCAATCCTACTAGTTTCATAGGTTGGATGGGCACATGTGGAATGGTATTAAGGAAGCTAATAAATGATGTTTATACATTAGAAGGGTTCAGTTATTTAATAAATAGAATGAATAAATAAATTCAAGAGAAATCCTAGATGGCAAATGGTTTTGGAGACATATGGAGGATGTGGGACCCACACTAGCTTGATTTTTCATAATACATAGTATCTCTCTCTTGCAAATTCGAATTAATGGGAAGGTGAACACTCTTGGGTGAGTTGGTAAGTCATAAAACATGTCATTGAGCATATTAGGTCGAATTGGGAATGATTGGTAACCTCCATGGAAGATAAAGAGTCAAATTGGAAGTTTGTGGACACTTGGGCTAGATTCCCTAGTCCCAATGACACCAATGATGGAGCATCTATGACAACTATGACAAATTGCAGACCTGACCTCTGAAATATGACCACCATGACATGTCATCCCCAAAAATAGGCTCAAGGAAGGCACTCATGGGAGTTGGAGAAGCCAAAGAGACTCAAAATCGAATTTGGGAGAAGATGGAAGGTTGGAACTAGGAGACAAGTGGCAAATGTGGAATATTTCCTAAATGGAAATATATTGAATCTATTGAGAGGATTTCGACCCTTAGAAGGCTAATGTTGGTTATAAAATGTAGAAATGAATTATGAGAATGGCCTTTGATGATTTGAGAAAAATTGCATTTGTGAAGAGAGAACTAGTGGATGACTAGTTTCTTGCCTTAGCCAATTTCGAGGGTGAAATATTCCCATCCAAGTTGGTGTTTGGAGAGGCCACTCAGGTATTTCATGGTGCTTTAATGGAGTTTTATTTGCAGGTATCAGCTACAGGAAGTTTCATGGTTTGGTTTAGTGCAGCACTTTCTCTCCACCATTTCCAATTTTGAAGGCATATTCGGGCTCCTTGAGGGATTGCGCTTTGGGTGAGATCTTGCACTCATTGGGAGAATTTAATATGATATTTTTATGATTGTAATAGCTTCATATACTCTGTTATTCATATTCAGAGACTCTCAGGTCGAAATACCCATTGACTGTATGCAAAATTATTGATTAATGAGCAAACAATGTCCATTTCCCCAATGCTTTGATGTATGACACTATAAGGTTGATTATTTCAAATGGATGGATGATTCTCTGATATATTTGTGATTAATATACTTCCATGGATATATTATACAAGTTTCATGTACTGTACTCGAGCATTTGAAGCATTTTTACTCAGTTTGTTTGTATTGAGAGGTGAAATAGTGCCATTTCCCCAAGGGTCGAATTGGGGGTTTTTTCTATTGAATGTGAGAGAGTTAGAACAGTAGTAAAAATCAATTAATGGAGCATATGAGACCTTAATAAAATAATTAACACATTACATACCTATGTTCATAAATTCGTGGGATTTTGGAGGCATTTGGAAGGCCATTTGCAGTGTTACCCCAGGGGGATTTGATGCACAAATTACTAGTCAAAATTACATATATTGATCAGAATACAAATCAAGTTTGCAGCAGTATTTTGAGGGCCATAAAACATCCCTGAACCTAATATTCATGTCTAAATACCATTCATACACTCCTACAGAATATTTGGGTGCATTTGGGTTGATTTGGAGGTCAAAACAGTAAAACTAGTCAAAGGTCAAAATTGGGGAAAAAGTGGAAAAATTGGCATTTTAATAAAATTTTGAAAAAGGGTCATTACATTGGTGAAGGTAAATTATAAATTTTTATTGGTTATTGCCAACTTTGTTTGAGGAGATATTCCTCTTGAATTAGGATCTCTCCACTAAGAGACTTGGAGTTTGTATTTTTCCTTAATTAGGGTTTTTGGCTATTTTGACCTAGTATCGGGCTATGCAACATGATGTGACCATATAGTCCTTTGTGTCCTTTTCAAATGTGTCGGACATGTGACACTTATTGACACGTGTCAAACATAGGTTTCAGCATGTCTTGAATGTTGGGACACATTATGGGTACATGTTGGACATGTTCCCTAATGTGTCCATAGTTTCTAGACACTTTCCTACAGAAAAGAGACTCACGGGCTTAAATGCATCAAACTCTCTTTATTAAATTAATGTTTTTTAGGTTAAGAGACGTGAAACATGTTTTTTGTTTGCTAGTGAACGGTTTTGGAGTGCAAAGAAGGGATTGAAGGTGGATTTAGCTCACATTTGGAAGCTAGGGGATTGGCTTTTTTACATAGTGGAACTAGGGGATTGGATTTTTTACATAGTGGAACTTTTTTCCATTTGTCTATTCCATAGTTATCTATTTTGATGTGGTAAAGACAGAAGATATTGGATGGTTATGTTCAATGTGAAAAAAACGCCAATGGATGGTTATGTTCTTGATTTCGAAAACAGGGTTCAGTGGGGTTTTGGTGGTTCAATGTGCGTGGGTGCTTGGGGCATCCAACCTGGGTTGATTGGCATGTATGGTCAATGTGAAAACATGGGTTAACTCTATATAATGAAAAATAGTGATGAATGTTAGGTAAGATGGTGTATAGATACCCTCACTAGGCATAAGTCAGATCAAAATGTTGGGTCTTATGGACGACCTCATTTTCAATCTATGGAATTGTTGTCAATACATATTTGGAGATCATGGATAAGATGTCATTACGAAACCAATCACCAATATATGTGGAAAAACCACCACTGGAATGTATTTATACTATTGAATTCCATTTCAAATCCTAGTTGTAATCCCGCATAACTAAAGGGCACCAAAGCAAGAACTATTTCCTTGGCTATGGTAGTATGGAAACCAATTGGCACAAGTCGAGTTGGCATAGAAAATAAATTTGGAGGCTTGGACACCCACTCAATTTTTTAAATTCGTTTTCAATTCATATACACATTCTACCCAATAAATGCATGGGTATGTACATGGAAAGGGAATCTAGACATTGTAAGAAGTCACATTAAAGGAATTCCTCTGGTAATGTTTGTTATAGAGAAATAGTGATGTTGTTAAATGTTTTCTTAAAATCATCTTGATAACTATTATAACCCTAACCACTATTCCATATCACTTGTTTAGTGTAAATCGTATGTGTTCTTTCAACCATCGAAAATATAGGTAATTAAGAATAATTTCCACCTAAAACATCTTAGAACCTAAACCTTAAGCAAGAAAATTCCAAAATCATGCTTGCATGGCACATGTGATTGATATCTTAAAGCTCATTAGAATACAAATGTTTGGGGGAGTGTAAAATTGATTTGGGGCAGAGAAAATAAACAAGCATAGTCCAAAACTTGCTACTCACCGATTTGGGGGGCATAGTTTCCTCTAGCTGGCCTCCGCGACCCCTCTACGTCCTTTGTGCCCTCTGTGACAATTAAAATTTCAGCTATCAAGGATTAATAACTAAAGTGATCTTTTACATATTACATATAATAATAAAAAAATCACAAATTAACGCAAGTCATCCCACTTAATGATTTTTCCCATACAAATGACGTATAGTTTGAAAGTCGATCTTAAATTGGAAGGTATTACCTTGAAACTTAGCTTAGGTATCATTTGCCTTGTTTAAGTTTTAAACTTCAAACCATAAGTGCTAGTAAAGGAGCATCCTTAGGGCACCTGCGCAAAGGAAGTTAAAACATGTGTTAGCATATACAAAAGCTAAGTAAGCCCCGTCACCATGATACCACGTAAGCTAAAAACACAAGCTAACATTTAGTCGGTAATAAAAGTGAATCGACTAAACTACATGTGTCACTCTCAACAATTTATGCAAATAATTATGCTGCAAAACTAAAATTTGAAATAGAGTGTCTGTTGCTTAGGGCAACTTCTTTCCGTCAGGCTGTAAACTGCAATAAGTGCATCCTACTAGTTCTGCTTACTTTTCAAGAAGGTTTTGGATCCAAAATCTTGGTCACAATGAACTTCAAGTTCACAGTCTTCATTTGGAATTTTTCTCAAGATTGCAAGCTTGCAAGTATCTTTGAAGACCACTAGTTGCAACCCAAACAGATAAAATATGCAAGCCCAATCTATAGTATTTGGCTGAAGAAAACAGGTTCCATTCGTAGTATCCATAGAAATAGTAGCCCAACATTCTAATCCTTGAAAAATATTGCCATTGAATTATTGCAGGTTCTATGAAAACTACAACCACAGCCACAACACAAGTGATACTGCAACTCCCCTTGTGGGTCTTGAAGAAGTTTGCAACTGCGAGTCCTAGAAGGCCATGATAACATCATAGAGTGAATCACAACACTCCATGACATGGATCTTCCAAGAAGTCCATTCATTGCACCACTAACCAACAAAGATCATCGACACTGAAGATCACAATGATCCATTGCAACGTAATGGAAGATGAACCATTTAGGGCATTTTAGCGCATTGAATTTAAGAAGGTGACTGAGAAAACTAATTCCTTCACTCCACAATTTAAATCTCCCAAAAATGGTCTTTTCTACTGTTAGCACTAAAATCCACTCGTCAATTTTCTTTTTATCCTCCCCAACTATGTGTCAACTTTGCTAAGTTTCCCTTAAAGTCTCCTATCTTGCTAAATCCCAATATGGTTAATCTCACCAGTGTGCATGTTCATCGAGGAGTTGAGTTCTAGCCCTTTTTCTCTAAAAGCGCCAAATTCACTAGCTTGTTGTCACTTTAAAACCTTTTGTGTCAAAATTGCCATTGTAATGTCAAGTTTACAATTTGGGCTTATCCCACAATATAATCTTATCCTTTCACACCAATGGTCTTTTTTATTGTATTTGGAGTGCTAAATTGTTCTTGTTATTAAAAAGAAAAATAGTTAAAATTATTATAATAAAATCATTTTTTATAATTGATTTTGTTTCAATAATTTTTAATTTGTTTTATAAAACTTTACCAAATAAAAAAAATTAATGCGAGTGGCATATTGTGCAAGGAAGATCATCTCCATTTTGGAATTCAGGCTTGTCTTTGCAATGACAGTACATTGTTTTGAAGCTCTCGGCATTATCAAATTTGCGGCTTATGTTCTTGTGAAAGTTGTGAAATCACTACAGAAGTTCTTGAATTCTACAGTGGTTGAAGGTGGGAATTTTCCAACATTAACTGTGGCCAATCTTATTAAACCTCTTAGGTTGTTGATGAAGAACAATTGTAGAGACCATCTCCACTTATCAAGTATTTTTGCCAAGAGAATTCAATGGCTTGTTGACTAGAAGAAATGTTTTACTTGCCAATAAACAAAGTTTCAACTATTTAGCACATTGTACATAGAGCTTTACAATTAGGATCAATAGACTCCATTCATCATAATTAATAGTGATTCAGAAAAAAAGATAGATCCACGTCACAATGCAAAGGAAACCAACTTTTACAATGTCTATCTTGACAATTTTTATAGATTAGCTATGTTCTACAAGAATCTGCATAATTTTCAAAGTAAGGACAAGTTCAATAACAACATAGGGAGAAGGTGGTGATCTAAAAAGAAAGCTACAAGTTAGAATGTTAATGGCTATTTTTTATTTCCTTCAAGAGTTTGCACAAATGATGAACTATAAATAAATTGCTATGAGTATGAACCATAACGTAAAATGGAAAGTTGAGACAATCAAGAACACTATCATATTTAAAGGATACAAAGAGCCATGACTCATCTAAATACATACTCTACCTTATAGAGATAATCATACTAGTTAGGCTCATAACATAAAATCATATAGACAAAGACCTTTCTGCTACATTTCATTATGTAAATTCATAGACAATAGCATATCATCCTCCTTGCAATCTACATAAGTTACCAAATAAGAAAATCATAGCCATAACAAGGATTAAGCATTATGTCATTTTATGAGAGCTTCTTGAATGATTTGAACAATCAACCTTGGCTGATAAGATAAGATAAGATAAGTTAATTTTATTAAAGTCCAACAAGTGACCATAAATAGGTTGAAGGGATTGCTAGGTACATCAGAAACAATACATATTGGGAGTGAGGGAAAATCCTATAAAAACATATCTAACCTCTGAGCTTAGAGGCCTAGAATATAAAATTTGTCAAGATACAAAACTAGGAGTCCTAGAGAAAAAAGGATCTCTGTCAAGAACTAAAGAACTGAGAAATTGTCCAAATGTACAAAGCTTCCCCAACTGTCCAAATGTACAATGTATAAGTAATTCTACAGAAGTGTTTCCCATAGGAAAGATGATTCCCATACCTTTGATTAGGTTGGCACACTATCCATGCAACTTTTACTCTAATTTTGCAACTAGATTTTACCATAGGGAAACATTTTACCTTCCTAGGTGATAGTTCACATTCTCCATGTTAACACCAAAAGCGTGGTACAACTTTGAACTTTGAGGAGTTGGGGTTTCATTGAGATGGAGGATGGATTCACGGAAAAAAAAAAAAAGTGTTAATTGGCACATCTCATGGTAGCTGATAGGGTTATACCATAGTTATCAAGTCTGAAGGGTAAACAATTTCAGGTCTGTCTAAAGGTGTGCTTATTTATCCTAGTAGTGTCAAGAGAGCTGGGTAACTAACCTCAAATATTTAGAAAAGGGAGGCAATTTATGGGATTGGATTGACTGTCACCTACAACAATGCTGACTCAACTTTGGGGAACCTTTAACACAATAGTATAAGGGCAATCCTTCATACACTAAACTAATGGTCTCGAGGTATATTTGACCAATAATAAAGGGCATTGCCCTGTGACCTTATAGAATCATTCTTAGAGAATTATGGAAGGATTCTTGGTGGCTTATGAAGGGAAATTATAACCAACGAACTTTGTATTCCAATGGAAGCCATTTGAGGATTTCATAACAGTATTGGAATATATTTTTATGCATAATGTCTACCAAGTATCTTTCTTTGATGAAGCCATTCCTTGCACCTTGGCTGCCTCTGAGTATATTGAATTATTTAATACACATATCATAGCAAGTTTAAGGGAATATTATTGGACATATATACAATCTCCTTAACCAACAATATTAACCCTTGATGATGGCCTAAGATAGTGCATTTTATAGGTTTTTTGTAGCAAACAACACCTTCATTATGAGTCTACAAACACAGTAAATCAACAAACAACCTTATAGCACGACCTTGGTATGAATGGAAAGTTTAAACCAGACAGTGCCTATGAGAGACTAGCATTTTCATCAAGCACTTCACAGAGGATGGGATGCTTCATAAACCACCTAGAGTTGGCGCTCTTGTTGGAGGACCTGACCAAAATGATAACTTTGTTGACGAAATAGACAACTATCAACAGAATGAACCTACAACCTACAACAATAGCCCAATGGTGGGAGTTTTATCTAGACTTCAAGGTGGAAATGCTAGATACAACCAGCTTCTCCCAGGTATCATTTTCCTCCCGGATGCAATTAGTTTGGTTTGTGTGTTTAAGTAATGTTGATGGTGGTGTTTTAATGGTTGTTCTTCTGGCTTGCTGTATTTGCTCCTGGATCAGGTCGAGGATCATCTTCTCCAACTACAGTTCCAAATCCAAATCTAGAGCCAACGCCAAGGCCCTCTGCTGCTCCTAGACATAGCTCTTCTTCTCCAACTTCCCCACAGAGTAAGCTTTCTAATCCTAAGTTTTGGCTGGCAAAATCCACCTTTAGCAGGGATGAGCAAAGGAGAAAGACAATGCTGGTAAAAGTTAAAATTTAATGTCACATTAAAAGAAACAAAATCATCTTGGCCAAATAGGGAGTTCAATATAAATAATTTCAATGGTAGTTCTGAATTTATAGATAAATATTTCTTGAACTTAAAATACCGGCGCATCTCATTTTTATTATATCATAATGTCCTCTATGTATTCATTTCAATTGTTGGTATTTTACAAAAAGAAAATCAATGTTGATAAATATATTGTCAAAAGAGTTAAATAATGATTCTAGTACAGAAACATTGTGACTTCCATACACTAATGCCCAGTGAAGATATGAAAATACTACTATGGTGGTACCTTGGTGATTATTTAACTAAAAAACAATGCTGATTATGGTTTATTGTTCACAATCTGTAGAGGATAATAGGTTGACCATCTCTTAGAAGCTGATAAGTTCTTGGTATCACAGAGAAAATAATTATCACAGATATGCCGTGTCAGTCTCTAATAAATCTCCGCAACAGACACTAACAACTGTCAAGCTCTCTATTCGGGGACTCTATGGTCCTGTATGGGGTTTCTCCAAACTAGATGCCAACAACTTGTATTCATTTCCTAAATGGATGAAGTCACTGCCTCTTAGACAAAGTATGGATTTCATTTACATCCATGCTTCTCCTCCAACAATCATTTCCCTTGAAAACTACCATATGAATTGATATGCATAGTGGACTGTTATCAGAATGATGGATGATGGGTTGGTTGTAGCTTATATATATGGAAAAGGGACACCAATTCATACCTCATGCACTCATGGAGGAGGAGAGTGGCTAACAATCCTATAATGTAGGAATTGAAATATGAGTCACAATTTAAAGAGCCATGAATCAATGAAGTTGGAAGGACCATTCTTTAATAATAACTATGGTGTGTTTTGTTACAATTGGATCTTGGAGAATAAGAAAGAGATAAGTATCATTGTATCCCCCTAACAACACCTAATCTCCATTTTGGGCACATAAACAACAGTAAATGGCAGCTTTATCCAAATCTGGGTGCATTTTGATCAGTCTAGGATGACTTCCTGTATAGTAGCAGCCCTAAAACAGTCTACTTGTGAGGTGGAGGGTTCCAAACAGGTTGGAGTAACTACCAAGGCCAGTTTCAACATAGTTCACCTCAAAATCAGAGGTATTTTCATTATACGAGATAGTTATGAGTTCCCTTTTTATAATAAGGTTTTTATGATCATGAGGAATAATCAAATGTGAGTTTTCAAGGCTCATGTAACCACCAGCTAGATGTTGCCATTCTTACCCAAGTATTATGGAGAAGTTACCCACCTCCATGTCTGTTACAAGGAAATTACTAGTCCAAATTTATGGATTTAAGCACATGACCAAGGTAAGGTCTTTGATTTGTCCTATGGTAGGTTGGAACTTTTTGTTGAAGATAAGCACACTCTTGACTTCTATTGTACAAGTAAGATCAATTTGTTCCATAATCACCTTAAACATGATGTTTGGATACGATCTTCTATCAATTAGGAAAGAATGTGCAATCTTTTCTATTATCCACATATAAAAATAGAAGGGAGGATTCTCATATTCGAGGCTAGTATCGATTGTAACATTAAATTTCTCTCCAAATTTAGCAACATTAGCAACAATAGATGTTGTTGCTATAGAATTTCGAACTAGTAAGATAGGCATAGCAAGGGATTTATTATGATTCTACTAATACTCAAGCACTTCAGAGGAGATCTAGGAAGTTCATATTGGCTGAGATGCCAATTCATAGGCTACATTATATAGTGACTAGTTGGTTGGCCCGGTTGCAAACTTTTATGTTAGAACAAGAATTATGAGGAATAGTAGGTAAGGATTGTTGTTCGAGGGATAAAAATATGACATACCTATCATTCTCACTTCCTTTGTGGTTTCTAGAATTACCGGGAGGATAATTTTGGATGGGCTTGGGTTTAAATTGATTATAAGCTATATAGATATGAGTCATGACAGTGTATACTTCATTTTATGATTCTTCTTCCTTAATAACAACCATGTTAGGAAATCATTTCTTTTCTTTAGCTCACTCTTTAGCCACCAAAAATTGCTCACAAGTAGCTAGGTCATGGGATTCCTTATAGAAATTACACCAACGATGAACAAATGCATCTTCAAATTGAGATAGGTTAAGCCTTGTTGATAGGCAAAGAGAAGAATTTGAAATAGGTTTAGGATTAGTAGTCAACCAATGTACAAAAGATATCATGCATCATTTGCAACATAACAGTCATGTCATAAGATTGAGATGTTGCCTCCTTGAAATGGTCAAAAAGTCATCTCCTAGATTTACCCTCCAACAATGGTTTGAATCCAAGGGATAGGCCTTGGATTCTTTCGGATCTTTGAGGTGAAATGGACATGCACCAAAGAAATGGAAAACTAAAAATGTTCATCCCTATTATGGTCACAAGAAATGTTCATTGTTCTCTCTTTTAATGTATTGTAAGTGACGGGAAATGGAAAAACATCGAATTTATTTGCCTGCTAACATTCTTGTACGAGAACCCTTTTAAGACTCATAAAAAAACAATAAATGAAGGGTTTCGAATTCAAGAAAATGGGTCAAATAAAAAACCACTCAGTTGTGTCAAAAAATGTAGCAATGCATGTAACAACGAGAAACAAAGACATATCTTCCAATCCTACCTCATCTACTTTCATTTGAAGGCTTGAATCCTTTGTAGAGTTTTCATTTGTGGTAGCTCAAAAAACTTCTTCAACAATGAGCACTTGAGATGCAAATTTTAACTTAAAAGAGGCCCCTCAAACTGATGCAACCTATGCATAAATTAAGAAGGGAAAGTCCACTTTCAAGCAACTGTTGTAGCTCTTCCTTCAACAAATTATCAACATACCATACACATAGTTCTTTTCTTCCACTGGAGGCCTAGAAACACTAAGTTTGGGCCACTCTAGATGCCACAATCTGATAATAAAATCAAAATGAAGAAAAACACCATCGGTTTGGGTTTCCAAGGTGATTATGTAATGTGGTTTAGTAAAAAAATATACTCAAAACAAATACATACGGGCTACCCCTGGATGGTTGAGATTACTACAATGCATTCACCAATAAAGGATGACTTCAACGCTATATTAACGGGTAATAGACACATTACGTAATTAGATAGCATGTCATTTTCTTGGATGCTCTATTAATGTCTAGGACCAAGGGAATGGTTGTTGCTATTTCAAAGTAGTTTAATACTATAGATTTGATTTCAAAATAGACTCATCTAACCACTATGTTCACAACTACAAATGGCTACTATATGTTCCTAGTCATGTCCTTTAAACTGGCCACCTCATGCAAATTGATGATTAAAGCTTGCAAAAGATATTGATTTGGAAACTTGTGACAAACAAGAAAACTAGCAATGTGTGTCACCGATGGGAAATATGGTCTAGTTTTTATACTAATATTTGTGAGGCTACATAACCCAATGTCCAAAATATCAATATCATAACTAGAATTCGTCACATGAAGTTTACTAGTAGTAAGAATATCCTTTTCAAAATATTCTAACATATCTGGATAGCCCAAATGAACTTTACTTTCACTCTCTAGGTGTGTTATACCAAAAAACACTACATGTTCATGCATTTCAATGTTGTTAGAAGCTACATTGTAACATGTCTCTTGAGGATTAGGACACTTCACAACCACATCTGTGTCTTTTAAAAAGTCAGATTTGTAGGAATCTCTTAACTGTAAAGAAGTTTTAATTTGAGTAAGGTCCTCTAATTCCTTTGCGCCATGACTAAATGAAGTTTAAATATGGGAAAAACGTTTCTTGGGCTTGTATAATGTCATGTTTATGCTACCATTTTAGTTTGCTTGATCTGGATTTCATTTATTATGCAATTTTTCAAGGCTGTGGATTCTCTATCAAGATGGTCTTACTTGTGGCAGGGCCAAGCACAAAGGCATTGGACCAACCTGAATGGGCACAAGGTTTCATCAGTGGAGAGGCTCAGCAGAAGGCTTAGATCCGACTTGTACAGAAACATAAACCCACCAGAAGAATCGCGCGACCAAGATGATGCATTTGTAAATACCCTCTACAATTTGGTGAGGAGAAAAGAAATCCAGGAAAATTTACATTAAATTGATATTATAAAAGAGGCTTAGGGTTCTTACAGGGTTCTATGAAGCCATTCCCCTTGACAATGGTGGGCTCATCGGCTGCTCTTTGGCTGCTCCTCCTCGCGGGCTCCTGGACTCCTCGGATCCTCCTCACTGGCTCCTTGAATCCTCCTCGACTCCTGTGTCACTCCTCGTCTCCTCCTCGTGGGCTCCTTGACTCCTCCTCTGCTACTCCTTGACTGATCCTCCTCGAAATGGTGTAGGCTGCTAGTTGCTCCTCCTAGCAATGGTGGGCTCCTCGTGTCCTTTCGGGGAAATGGTGGGCTACTGGTTGCTCCTCCTAGCAATGGTGGGCTCCCGTTTTCTTGGCATTCTCAGGCATGTTTGCTGCTGTATTCATGGGCTTTCTTGGTCTGTAATGGATGGTATTATTTTATACTTCTTATAAAGTATAGTAATTTTCATATGAAAAAAAAATATTATCACATTAAAACATTATAATGTAGAGATTAAAACATTTGGATTATAACATTATAATGTAACCATTTAATATAATGTTATCACTTTAAATTAATAATGTTATAATTTGGATTATAATATAATGTAATGTAATTATAATTTGCTAAAATATGACCCTAACCATATTGAAGCAACATCCACATGGATCAATTTTTTTCTTAGGGGAAGATCATTTGCTAAAATATTGGATCATAAAGTGCCCAAATGGAATATAACTAGTATTATAACAGGTTTATTATGCACTAGATTACAGGGTTCAAGTAGGCTCCTTCTAAGGAAACGTCAGGCTTCACAAGTTTTGTAAATGGAAATTACAGCCCAAAATTGTCTCCTAGAAATTTCTAATGCTAAGGAGCCACTGCAAGATGGGAATGATAGAAGATAAGTTGATGCCTAGAGCCCAAGCCTCATATCAAAGGATGGGGAGGGCCACACAATATTGTCAATGTTTATCCTCCATACACTGTCTTGCACCTATGGTTTTGTTGTTAATTTTTGGATTTGAATGGACTCACCATGATGGTGTTATTAACTTTGGACACTTGCACATTTAGTATATTTTCAGGATTTTGATGCCCCATTTTTTCATTTTCTTATAAAAGATAAATAAATTATCCTATGTTGGTCAAAGCTAATGAATCTCTCAATAAAATTGGAGGCACATAAATACAAGCAAAAGAGAAAATAATATACTTCAAATCTCATCTAACTCAACAAAATAAATGAGATTACCAAGGGTTTAAGGATAAAACCTAGAATCTTAGGCCTAAAAGAATGTTTTAAGGCTAATGGACCATGAACATGGTCTTAAGCCATCTCACATGCCTTCTAAAGGGATTATTTGGCTTATATGCCATCATCATCATCATCATCATCATCGTCCAATGAACGATGCTTAAGTGATGTTTTTAGACCATGAAGTGTCGCTTAAGAGACGTTTGTAATATTAAATTTTGAGCATTAATTCACAATACTCTAGGATCTTCACTGAAAGAATAACATATACAATATATCAATGCATAACAATCACAATAAGCATGACAAGCATCACAAGAATCAAAAGCATGAGAGACAAGAGACACAGAGTTTCCATCGGGAAAACCCTAAGGTGAAAAACCCCACAACTTCCTCAGAGATAGAGAGAACAATGGCTCAACCAAAGTACAACCAAAATACACTGAGATAGTCTCCTAGTAGCAGATGATCCTCCTCCTCACTAGTGTGCCACTTTCTGAGTGAGAGAAGTGTGACTTTCTGAATGATCAAAATAGAGATCTCCTGATCTCTATTTATACTAACCTGTTTGCCCAGTTACACTATGGGGCCGACTTGTCTATCTAGATACATCCACAATATAATATATGTTTTAGGGCTGACCCCACACATGGTGGTCTAATAACCCATCAACAAGTACACACACTTGCGACACTTGTTAATCCACATGACGACACTTCCTTATAGAGGAATAACACATCTCTTATAAGGGTACAATAAATATATATGAAATACATTCCGAAGTTACATATACATCAACACTCCCTCTTAACTAGGAAGGTATTTCTCGACACAGTTCTGCTAGACAAGTCTTCTTCTCGGGATCATCGTCACTGCTGCTGCTATCTCAACCAATCTCTGACTCTACTTGACATAGGAAGTTCTACAGAGCCAGTCCTTTTTCATACTGGATGTAGGCCCATTACCTGCAGGTCTTCATCATCACTGGCCATACTATGGAATCCTCAGGACTTATTACGTGCGTTACAAAACCTGGCTACAACATCCCAAGCTATTACGAGCACACAACTCTACCTGTCGGATCTCCCAGGAGCACATTACATGTGACCCATCACAAAACCTGGCTGAAGCATCCCAGGCTGTTACGAGCACACAACTCTACCTGTCGGATCTCCCAGGAGCACGTTACATGTGATCTCACCACAAAACCTGGCTGAAGCATCCCAGGCTGTTATGAGCAAACAACTCTACCTGTCTGATCTCCCAGGAGCACATTACATGTGGTCCACCACAAAACCTGGCTGAAGCATCCGAGGCCTTTTTCATCCTGTCCAGATCTCCTAGGAGCAAATTACATGTGGTCATGGCAAAACCTGGCTGAAGCATCTGAGGCCTTTTTCATCCTGTCCAGATCTCCCAGGAGCAAATTACATGCCATAGGAAAAAACCTCGCAAGAGCATCTCAGGATGTTACAGGTACACAACTCCAACCTGAAGATCTTTCAGGGCACAAATTACATGTCCTCCCAGAGCAATGTCTCGAAAGAGCATCCCAGGCTGTTACGGGTACACAACTCCAACCTATAGGATCTCCCAGACATGCTCATCTGCACAACTTGATCCACGACCACAAAGTATCATCTGATACTCACCATACATCATCCTGATTTACACATGATCATCCTGATCATCATTACTACAACATCCTGTTGCATGTCATCTGGAGAAGCTCGTCATCCACGATCACCCTGATCATACAATGCATCCATCTGATGCACACCAAGTATCTACCTGATACATATCATCATACATAGTGTAACCACCTGATACATAGATACATGATCCACACAATGTATCCATCAACATAGATGATCTACCTGATCATACAATGTATCCACCTGATACATATACAGATACATGGTCCAAGCATCCAACATGATGCATATACAAAATACATACAAATGATCCAACCGATCATATCCAGCATCCAACATGATGCGTATATACATATAAATGATCCAACTGATCATATCCAGCATCCAACATAATTCGTACATACATATAAATGATCCAACTGATCATATCCAACATCCAACATGATGCGTACATACATATCAATGATCCAATTGATCATACAAAGCAGAAAATAGAACATCATCTTGATGCTCATCATCCAGTGCTTACATCCACAGCCATGTGAAGGATCCTCCTTCCAACATGCTTGGAATGGATTTAGCAAATGTGTCCATCACTTCTTCCTCGAAGTGTCCTCGATCTGAAGAACACCAAGCCTCTCCCTGAAGTACTCGAACTTCACCTTGGCTAGTGGCTTCGTTAGCACATCTGCAATCTGCTCGTCCGTCGCAACATACAGGAGCTTCACAGCTCCTCTCCACACCATATCCTTGATATAGTGATATTTGATCTCTATGTGTTTTGACCTGTCATGAAACAATGGGTTCTCAGACACCTTCACACAACTCTGGTTATCGCAGAATATACCAGTAGCATCCAATGGGATATCAAATAACTCAGGCAGTAGCTTCCATAGCCATACTGCCTCACAACTAGTTGAACAGGCTGCAACATACTCTGTCTCAGCTGTACTCAGTGCTACACAGGACTGCTTCCTGCTAAACCAAGAGATCACACCTGATCCCATACTAAAGCAGCATCCAGATGTGCTCTTCCTATCTGGAGCACTGCCAGCCCAATCTGAATCAACATAACCCTGCAGGTTAAACTTTTGATTCGCTTCATACTTGAGCCCATAATCCACTGTACCCTTCAGGTACCTCAGAACATGCTTTACTGCAACCAGGTGAACACTCCTCGGATCCATTAGAAACTGGCTCAATGTGTTCACAACAAAGCAAATATCCGGTCTCGTGTTCGTCAGGTACATCAAGGACCCAATCATCCGACGATACATAGAGACATCAACCGGCTCAGATGAAGCATCACATAGAAGATTCAGATTCGATGCCATAGGTGTGGCCATGGCCTTGCAATCCATCATCCCGAATCTATTTAGGATATCTACTGTGTACTTCCCTTGACCAAGGAATATCCCACCTGCACTTTGCCACACCTCCATACCTAGGAAATAATGCATCATTCCCAAATCTTTCATATCGAACTCAGCAACAAGCTTCCTCTTAGTATCTGCAATCAATTTGTCATCTCCTGTTACAAATAAGTCATCCACATACAGGAGTAGAATCACAGGATTCCCTTCTTCAACCTTGTAGTAAAGGTTGGAATCCGCTTTACTCTTGGTAAAGCCCAAACTAGATAGGAAACTATCCATCCTACCATACCAAGTTCTGGGAGCTTGTTTCAAGCCATACAAGGCTTTCTTCAATCTGCACACATATGACTCCCTGTCATGTATTTCGAAATCGAGTGGCTGCTCCACATATACTTCTTCTTCAACTACACCATTCAAGAAGGCAATCTTGACATCCATCTGGTGTATTTTCCATTTCATTGCTGCAGCCAGAGCAAGTACTGTTCTGATGGAAGTATACTTGGCTACAGGTGCAAAATTTTCTTCATAATCCATTCCCTCTTTCTGAGAGAAGCCACAAGCTACGAATCTTGCCTTGCATTTATCTACACTGCCATCTGCAGCATGCTTGATTTTGTAGATCCATTTGGAAGTCACAACAGACTTATTTTTAGGTCTTGGGACAACATCCCAAACATCATTCTTCATTATTGATTGGTATTCCTCAACCATGGCATCCTTCCATTCTTTCTTTTCCACTGCTTCTTCATAACTGGAAGGTTCTTTGTTCATAATATCACAGAGTAAAGCAACATAGTTGGTATGAGATCTGGTTCTCTTCTTTTCTCTATGTTCTTCTTCTATTATGCCAAATCTTTCTGCATCTTGAATGAGCTCTCTAGCCCATGCAGGTTTCCTCTTGTGAGAGTTATCCTCATGGGGTGGATCTACAGGTTCTTGTGGATCTTCAAACTCACGAACAACTTCTGGAATTGCTTCAGTCATGGTAGTGTCTTGAAATCTAGTTTCCTTAGGTTCTTCATAAGCTTCGATAGGTGCCTTCCTTAATTTGATGAATGCTGAGTTTTCATCAAATGTCACATCCCTACTGACATCAATCTTCTTGAACCCTGGAAAGTATATTCTGTAAGCCTTCGAGCTTTCACTGTAACCCACAAAGATACCCTTCTTTCCTGAAGGATCTAGTTTGGTCCTCTTTTCCTTTGGGACATGAGTGAATACTGGACAACCAAATATTCTGAGATGGCTGACTTTAGGTTTCTTACCAGAAAAGACCTCTTCTGGTGTCTTGTTGTCCAATATCTTGTGGGGTGTTCTGTTCTGCACATATACAGTTGTTCTAGCTGCTTCTTCCCATAGATGCATAGGTAGATCCTGGTCATGTAGCATTGCTCTTGCTGCTTCCATGATTGTTCTGTTCTTCCTTTCTGTAACTCCATTCTGTTGTGGATTGTAAGGAGCATTCAACTCCCTCTTAATCCCTGAATCACTGCAAAGCTTCTTGAAGTCACCTGAGGTGAATTCTCCACCATTGTCGGATCTGAATGTTTTGATCTTCTTGTCAGTTTGATTCTCCATCAAGGTTTTGAATTCCTTAAACTTATCAAACACCTCATATTTGTTCTTCAAGAAGTATACCCAAGTCTTCCTGGAGAAGTCATCAATAAATGAGACATAGTAAACATAGCCACTTAGAGAACTAGATGACATAGGACCAAATACATCTGAGTGGATGATTTCCAGGATATCCTTTGCCTTGCTTTCATTGCTTGGGAAAGCCTTCTTAATGTTCTTACCTTTTGCACATCCTTTGCAAACACCTTCATGTTTGGTCTTGATTTCAGGAAGACCCTCTACAGCCTTGCTTGCAATTGGAAGTGCCCTATAGTGCATATGAGCAAGTCTTCTATGCCAAAGTTCACTTGGCTCCATGGATTCATGCACCATGGCATGTTCAGGTTGTCCCTTCAATTTATACAAACCTCCCTCTTGCTCTCCAATCACTACTGCATCATCTATGGTCTTTCCCTTTGGCCACATTAGGACTTGGCCATCCACAAATGCAACCCTCATACCTTTTGTATCCAATGCAGAGATGGAGAGTAAGTTCTTCTTGAGCCCAAGTACATAAAGGCCTTCTTTCATCTTCAAAGATTTTCTAGAATCTAGGTTGTAGGAGGCTTCACCACTTCCTTTGATTGGGTATTGATAATCATCCCCAAGTTTCACCTTATGGGGTGATTCATGTTCAGATAGGTTCACAAAAGATTCCTTAGACCCAGTCATGTGTTTGGAAGCCCCACTGTCTATTAACCAATCATTACAACCATGGGAGATAGTACCTGTGACAGCAGAGATCAGAACATACTCTTCTTCACTTGATGAGTCATCATTACTATCATCACTTTCTGTCCTAGCCTTCTTCTTGGGGGGTTCATCATCCTCGGTAGCATGAGCATGAAACCTTATTTTGCTGCCCTTCTTCTTCTTGTTGAAGTTGTTGTTGTCCTTCTTGTTCTTGGGACAATTTATGGCAATATGTCCTTTCTCATTACAGGTGAAGCATATTCTTCTTTCTTTGAAGTGATGTGAAGATTTCTTGGAGTGAGATGGCTCTCTCTTGGACTTCCCTTTCTTGGTGTGAGCCGTGAGAGCTTGATCTTCATTCCCCATCTTTTCTTCTCGTGCCACAAGCCTTGCTTCTTCTTGAGATCATTCTTCTCATAGCTTACTGAAGGAAATCAACTTCTTTCTTGCACAGATTCCTTGAATGAAGGAGTCCCATGACCTAGGTAAGCCATTCAGAGTGGTCACAACAACTTCACCATTCTCCACCATTTCATCCATTGCTTCTAGTTGTTCCCTGATCTGGGAGACCCTTGAAAAATAAGATTGAATGGTTTTTCCATTCTGAAACTTTACTCCTTTCAATTGGTTCCGCAGGGTCATCTTCCGATTTCTGTTCTTCCCTTCAAATAGCTTGGTCAAAGAGTCAAACATCTCTTTGGGTGTCTTTAGAGAAGACACATGGGGTATGAGATGGTATTTGATAGAATCAACAATGATTCTCTATGCCTTGAACAAGTTCTTCTTATGAAATACTTTAGCCTCTTCATCCTCTGGGATAGGGATGTCTTCTTTTATATATGAGTCCAACTCATTCTCTTCCAGGATTAACCCAATCCTATACTTCCAAGCTCGAAAGTTATCAGCCCCTTCAAGCTTATCCTGAAGCTTGGTGTGGTGAGACATTTTAAAGAGTACTTCAAATGGAAATAGAAAAGATTTAGGTCTTACCACTTGAAATGTTGAAAATTGGATATGGTCCCGGATTAGGGTTTGTCGAAAAAACCCTAAAAATTCAAAATGTGAATTTCAACTTTCTGAAAGGATAGAAAGATGCACCTTGATGAGATGATCAGCCTGGTGTATTCAGAATTTGAGATTAACAAAGCTTTACCCTTTAGATTTGCCTTTTTGTCCTCCCGGGTTCACTAGGGAGAGCCCTGAATTAGGGTTTGAGTTTACCGGAGATCTACCCAGCCAAAAATCTCGATCTAAAGCTCTAAACTTCGATTTTTGCAAGGAGCTTCCAGCTATGTCTTCAGATTTCAGAAATTCCTATTTTTGTGGAAACCCTAATTTTTAGGGCCAAATCTGAAAATGCTCAGAATTGAATTTTGATTGGACAGATGGATTCTCCTTGATGAGTAGAGTCAATCTACTAGACTGCTTTTCCAAAATCTGTGGAGAGAAACCCAATAAACAAGAAACTCAAGTTTTCGTCACTGCAAAATGTCTTCTTCTCAGGTTAGCTCTGATACTATGTTAAATTTTGAGCATTAATTCACAATACTCTAGGATCTTCATTGAGAGAATAACATATACAGTATATCAATGCATAACAATCACAATAAGCATGACAAGCATCACAAGAATCAAAAGCATGAGAGACAAGAGACATAGAGTTTCCATGGGGAAAACCCTAAGGTGAAAAACCCCACAACTTCCTCAGAGATAGAGAGAGCAATGGCTCAACCAAAGTACAACCAAAATACACTGAGATAGTCTCCTACTAGTAGATGATCCTCCTCCTCACTAGTGTGCCACTTTCTGAGTGAGAGAAGTGTGACTTTCTGAATGATCAAAATAGAGATCTCTCGATCTCTATTTATATTAACCTATTTGCCTAGTTACACTATGGGGCTGACTTGTCTATCTAGATACATCCACAATATAATATATGTTTCAGGGCCGACCCCACACATGGTGGTCTAATAACCCATCGGCAAGTACACACACTTGCGACACTTGTCAATCCACATGACGACACTTCCTTATATAGGAATAACACATCTCTTATAAGGGTACAATAAATATATATGAAATACATAGATGAAATACATTCCGAAGTTACATATACATCAACATGTAACGTCCATCTAACGTCAATTAAGCAATGGTTGTTCAACATTACAATGTCAAATAAGCAATACAAATACAATGGTGTTGAATCAACATTCATCAATTTTTCCTTTATGTTTAATCAATGTAAAAAATGTTAAACTATTATTGAATTTAGACCCCAAATGTAGTAGTGACATGAAAGATCACTAAAGTAATAATAGGGTTGTATCAAATTTTGGAAGAATGACAAAATGAGGCACTTATCTCTTGGCATGAAGAGATCTAGATAACATCATAACAATTGCCCTTTTTAATGTGTTTCAATCTTGAAGATATGATCTCCAAACCTCACATTCATACAAAAAGGTAATTGTAATTACCAATAAATAAATAAAAATCAAATATTTAATAATAACTTAAAACTTAAAAAAAAGTTAAAAAAAAAAATTTCCTTAACATTCGTTGCTATAGCGATGCACCCATGTAATGTCGCTATATTGACGAACATTCATCTCTATAGTGACGTTATGGATATTTCATCTCTATAGCGACGATCGTCGGGGACAAGATCACTTTTTTCCCCAAAAAATTAACTATTTTTCCACGAAAAATTCGATTTTAACTTTTTTGTGGCAAACTTTTGAGTCATATGTAGTAGTCTCTGATTGTATTTGATGTTAAGTTGTTTCTGATTTCATCATATTTATTACAGTCAAGATATGCTGAGGAAGATTTACTTTGTGTTGCAGGTTCATCATAGTGGAAGATCAAGCGAAAGCTAGGACCAGCCGTCGATAAATAGGTACTTCTTTCAATATCTCGATCTCTTTCCATTTGTAGTATCTAATGCAAGACAATGAATTTATTTACCTGTCACCCCACCCAAGTTGGTAGTGTCGTCTCCCCACTATAAGGTATTTTTCCTGCACAATAGACATCACCAAATTATTATTACCAAAAATAACCTTTGATCTAGTCTCAGTTACCTATCACTAATTAACTATCCCACTAATTCATTAATGAAAAAGGATTATTCGCATTGGAGCTAGTTCTACGAGATGCCCACAAGATTTCCTTTAAATAAATCCCATAAGGCTATTCTATCCATATATCCATCACAAGTAAGCTTACGTTGTTGAACTACCTACAAAAAGAAAGAAATCCATTCATGTTATTTTTCGATTCAACCTTTGGAGTCCATATTACATCATCTCGCTGGGAGTGGATTAATAGAGGAGAATAAGAATTCCCCCTTGGGTTGGTTGTGGAAGGCCTCATCTAATACATCCAATACCAAGGTGTGTATTACTATCTCCATATTTTTATTACTAAAAATGTATTATTTCTCTCATGCTTTGTGTCTTTCTTTTTAGCTAGTTTTGTTTATTTTGCATTGCATCAAGATCTAGGAGCGGTGTTAGATCTATTAATTTTCCTCCACATAATTTGATCTAGTACTCAAGTTGTAGAACCCTTGGGTACGTACTTTTTGGTATCTGTTGGCACTAAAACACCAACACAAGTAAACAAGCTTAAAGATGAGATCAAATTAGCACATGATTATGAGAGTACTAAGGTTAAATTTGATTTAAATGAAGTTCTTGTAATTGATGAAATAGAATGGCATATATAGCCTAGAAATGTATTTTCAAGAGACTTATTGTAAGCTATAAATAATGAAAAAAACTCAGTGGAATGGTATTAAAGATGGAAAATCAGTTGAAGTAGGAAGGCTTGACTTGTAAATGCTCATGGTTTAGAACAAAAGGTAATTTAGACAATATAGAAGTGGTTAAATCATTAATAAAATAAAAATATTTAGATATTCAACTTTTTAATTCCAAACTAAAGATGATAAGTGTATAACATATCCATACTAAAGAGCTTATTCAAGATCAAAAGGAAAAGGAGAAGTTGATAAGTCAAGTTTCCAAGTTAAAAGAGGAAAAAGTCAAATTAAGCCACATAATTGACAAGTTGAATAAAGAAAAAGAAGCAGGAACATCTGGTAGCTTAGCTCAACGGTATTCCACACTAGAAGTGGATATCAACAAGGTGAATGCATTTCCAAATTAAGGCATAGAAGTAGAATATGCAGTAACTTTGAAGAACAAATTTTTGAACTTTGTAACGAGCTTGAGAAAAAGGAAGTAAATATCAAATTGAAAGATGTGGAGATTTCGGAGTTGAAGATAATGATAGGGGAGAAATATACTATAGTTAAATACTATCATGAAAAAATAATGGAAAAGAATAAGGATATAATTGATGTGAATCAAAAGATTGATGGCTTATTCTGGCCATACGATGTGCTTATGACCTCATACTTTAGGGGACAACTATTAACAACCTATTTTTTCTCACCTACTTTCTCATGAGCATCATCACCATTATACATAAATTCCAGTAGAATTAACCCCATTTCCATCACATCCATCATCATATGACCTCAATATTGTGAAAAAAAACTGAGTTAAATGCAAAGTTTGACCATAAAAGGTCATTGTGTGAAATTTCCCTAAAACATTGTACATTACCATTGCATTAGAAACCTTAACAAATATGAAGTGTCCCCAAAATAAAATTTGGTTTCCCATAAATATTGTTCACCTTCCAAAAAGATGTAGTGGCCACATGTGGACATCGCCAAACCATTATTGCTAAAAATAGCCTTTGAGTTTCACTTTTAGTTTTTTGGCCATTTGGTCATTTCCTCGGGCCATATTGATGAATTGGGATGGAAAATGGTGCTTATACTTCTAATTATGATGAAGCAAATGACAAAGTATGTGAGCGAATTTTAGTATTAACACTCTCACAAAGTGATACTACACATCAATATGATTTGTTATAGCATGATAAGTAGGGTTCTTTGGCATTAATATTGCACTCTAATAGTTTCTATATAACCTTATAGATTTATATACAAACCCAATGCATGAACAAAATCTCTACAATCACACATCTTCTTTACTTCTATGTGTGGCTGCCATGTATTCAACTTCTATAGTTGAGAGTGTAATTGCATCCTATCTCTTGCTCATCCAACCGATAGCTCCTCCAAATAGGTTAAACACATAACCACTTGTATATATTCAATGATAAATATCTCCATCCCAACCTACATTAAAAAATACTTGTACATCTATTAATCTCTCTATTCTAGGTCTTCCTTGGTAGCAGATTGCATAATTTGTGGTGCCTCTCTAATACTTAAATACCCTCTTTATATTTGTTTAGTGCTCCTTCCCTGGTTTTGACATATATCTACTCAAATATCCCACTTCATGGTAAATGTCCATTCTAGTACCCACCATTTCATACATCAAACTAACAATAGCATTAGCATAGGGAATTCATGACATATCTTCTTCCTCTCCTTGTGTCTTGGGACAACGATCTACAGATAAATCTACACCTATAGGAATAGGGACCTTGACTAATTTACTTTCCTGCATGTTGAATCTTTGCAATATTGTCTCAACATATTTTATCTAATTCAACAAGAGTTTCCTATTTGGACGATTTCTTTTAATCTCCATTTCCAATATGAAGTTAGCAACATTGAGATCTTTCATGTCAAATTTGGAGGTGTTCATGCCCAAAAAAATCCTTGCATTGTTGGTAGGGGTTCTCCCTGACGAGAAATCCCAATTAGACTTATTGTTGTTTTGAATAGGGAACCTATTCGGATTCTGACAAGGCTACCATTCACTAGTTGGGGTTTTTAGTTGCAGCTTAGTCCATCGTTAAGGGTTTTATCGTTATTTTTAAAAGAGATGCATAATGCTCTAAACTACGGTGCAAGCTAAAATAAACTAATCTATCCTTTCAAGGAGCGAATGTTATAAAGAGTGGGTCATGAACGAAGCAAGATACATTTTAACAATAGATAACCACTGAACATAAAATATATCACAACTACAACATGAAGTTAAATACTCATATAGCTACAACATAAAACCAATTTACATTCATAGCTCATAGAAAGAAAAAGGAAACCGCATTCATCGCATTCATTACATACACAATAAGTAACAAATAAACATTAGAGTAATCCAATGGTTAAAATGAACAATCTTACTACATATGCAACACAGGAATTCCTGAAATTACTTCCACATAATCCATCCTTGCAATAAACATAATTTCCAATGCCAATTTTGAGTCTAGTAATTGTCTATTCACCTTCTGAATTAGTTCATATAGAATGAGTAGCCAAAAACATTTAGGCCAAAAATTCCTTTCTCCTTCCCTCCACTTACTTATATTTTTTAACAAAAATAACTCATTCCTAATTAACACTTCGACTTCTTCCAAGTCACATCTCTTGGGTTTCCACGGCACATGCCATTTACATTTGCTCCAAAGAAAATCAATTTAAATTGCAATTAAGAGGGAGCATTTCCTTGGGATCGAATATATTTATCCCAAAGTTTACAATCATAGAATATGGCATTCAATTGTTGAGGCATTAATTACCGCAATATGACTTAATGGAGGATAGATTCGTTGGACAATCTGGTTAACCAGGATTTGGAAGTTGAGTTGTGTCTCATGGCCATATATTGAAGGCTGAGAGTGGGTGTACCGATCTATTCCTTGAGATATTTCCCTGTGACTTGAGTAACATCCATGATTTCTACTAAATACTCTTCTTTGATGGTCCTTGGTTATGCTAAACACTGCTCCCTTGGGATAGGGTCTCCGAAGGTTCCCAGAGGAGGAAAGTGTCATCGCTCAAAGGCCCTTAGTTCAGTCTGATGTACATTTTTTCACTTCTCCGGTGATGTGTCAACTTCCCTTTGCAAATTTGCTCCTACCCTTTGGCAACTTTCCAATGTTGAATAATCAAGTTGCATGTCTTCCAGTGTTATTTTCAGAAAATTGGGCAGTATTTTCACATTCTTTTTATGTCAGGCTGCTACACCCTGCAACGTTTCTTTTGTATTTGTCACTTGATTTCGCTTTCTCAAGCAGATTCTGACACTGACTTGAACTTAGATGCAATTTTATGTACTTCATACAATTGTTCCATGACGAGCTCATGTGAGTGAAGCAATTGTTCCTGCAAGGTGAAACTAATCTAGGATCTACCTCTCTTCCCTGGGTGCATTTAGTTATGTTGTTAATGAGTCCCTTTGTCACTATAAAATTTCTACTTGAGCTTCATAATCCCAACTTCCTACTATCAATAGATCGATCCATTCTGCCAATTTGTTTTCTTTATCTTGCAACTTCTTTATTTATGTACTCATTGATACCTTTTCTTCCTTGAGTGCTTCAACCTGGTGATTAGAGAAACCTTTATGCTTGCAAGCTCTGGGCCAGGTCTACTACATTCCACTTTTCAACCCCCATGGTGTCTCATTGATGTTTCAAATCAACCCCTTCATTCATATCCTATAGGAGGAGGTATTTCAACTTTTTAATCTTCATTTTTATTTTCTCGACATATTGTAGTATCTTTTGGATATTATATCTACTTTCCATAAAGGTAGCTACACCTACATATGCTATCATTTATGGTTCTTCATCTATTCCTTTGAGCATCACGACTTCTTGGGTGGTGACAAAATCGGGTCACTCAGACATATCGAGTCTTTTTTTAGTCCTTTTGAGGATCTTCTTTCTTTTGGGATCATAAATTATAGTCTTCAGTTTGGATATGACATGGCCTTTGGACGATGTGTATGGGGTGAGTCCCAATTCTTTGAAGGGGAAATTTCCTCCAATAAGTGGGATTTCTATGCCTGTAGTAGTGTTATCAATGTACATATCTTGGGGACCACCACCTTTAGTCTCCTCTAGTATGCCTTGCTACTATTCCATGGCATCTTTTTGTGCTTCTTCCTTTTCTTTTCTTTTAAGTTCTTCCTGTAGCCATTGTTCTTCCCTTACCCGAGCTTCTTCTTGTTGGTTGAGCAATTACGTTTACTTCATTTCTTCTTCCAAAAATTTACTCACTTGCTCTTCCTCTTGATATTTCTTTGCTCGTTCTTCATATTGTATTTTCTTGTTCGTCTCCTCTATCAAGGCTTCCAACTCAGTCTTCTTCTTAGTAGCCTCTTATAGTAGCTTTTTTTTCACTTCTTCAACTGTCTCTCCCATTTGTTTTCTGGTACATGTTTTTGTAGTGATTTTCCCTTTCTTTCTCCTCTTGTTTAACTCGTCAAAATTATGGACCCTCTGATATACTTCTTCATTAGCACATAATTGATCGACATACGTGTAAGATATATTGACAGCTGCATAGTGATTAACTACCTTTCCATGACTGTCTTTTCTAATAAAGCCATTTTTCCCAAAGTGAAAATCCTCGAAGCATTTGGTCAACTTAATCACTTCCTTGACTTTAGAAATTTTGTAGGCCTCAACTATTATAGGTAAGGGATGTTGGGATGCTTTCTTATTGTTGTTGAAGAAGCCATTTATGAAATTCTATGTCACGATTTCCTTGAGGACCATGTTGTCAGTGACATATTTAGGGTATATGTATGGAGGTTTGGACCGCCTATATATGCGTAAATACGTACCCTCATATTTCAAGTACCAATCCCTTAGTTGGATCACCGTCCGAATGGAGTCTTCTGACATGCAATCAGGTTCTCTAGCATACATGATTTTATATAGGGGGATAATAAAACATTTGCAAATCTTTTGATTATGGCCAGTGTGCTTTTGTTCCCATAACTCCTGGAAACACACATGAATAGGCACCTCATTGGGATTCCATTGCATCCCATACCAGGAAAGTGATGAAGGATGAAAGTGCAGTCTATCAGATATGAATACGTAAAATTCTATTTTGTTGGTAAGGATTTTATCTTGTTCCCTTTTTATGGCATATTCCATGTTTGTAGAGATGATTTCATTACAATTGGACCGTGCAACATGCATTGTGGCATGGTGTATTAGGGGGGACCAACTGATCTTGAAATAGGTGGCATTGGTCATTCCATATATATTATAAAATGTAGTTGTATCAACCCTATATGGAGATCTCAACAACTTGGTCTCATATTCCCCATTCTCCTTTTAACGAAATTGCTTCCCAGGAAGCCACATTTTCTTAATGAACTCGAGATAGTCAAGTTGCAGGTTTTCAATCCATTCCTCGGTCAGGAGGACTTCTTCCAGCAAGAGTTATTGGCCTTTGCTAAATGTGTTGGCTGAAACGAGGCTATGCATTTTCTTGAAGAATATTTCACCATGCAGGCAGGGGCATCAATATGAGGTAATATGGAGCCTATTATCTCTTCACAAGGAAATAATTTGGGTCTTGCAACCGCTTTGTGAAACCCGGATGTCTTGATGTTCTAGTAGATGAGTACCTATTCAATACCAACATCTTGGTACTCCTCATGGTTGAATAGTTAGTACATTTCGCCCCACTTGTTCGTTGGATTAGATCCATTGATACTTTGGCTGTCATCATATTGCACCTACAACAAAAATTCTTTGGCTTGTTCATCATTTGAAGGTATCTCCAACACAACTTTAAGATGTTGTCTTGTGTTTCTCTGAGACATGGTAGGATCCTATAAGTCATTAGAGAAAGTATCATTTTACATGGGATACAAATCTATCATATATAGATGAACTAAAATATGATCAATCAATAAAATAGAATCATATAATAAATATCCATAGTAGCGAAGAAATCCCTCATGAAGGAATGACTACAAAGAATCTCAAGATTAGCATAATATTTTCCAATAAGATGAGGATTTAGGGTTTCAATGTCTCAAAGTGGTCATTCATCTTCCTTCCATGGAACTGGTAATAGGCTAACAAGAACAAGGCTCAACCAACGTCCCCGAGTCTAAGAGGCAGGTAGAGAACATGATATGGTTAACTCAAGGAAGGGTTGAGAGTTCCCTAGGGCCAACACTCACTAAAATTTGACCATGATCATCAACCTATCATGACATGATAGGCCTTGCGATGGTGTTAAGACCAAAAACAACCCATTCACTAGACAACAACGAGAATAGTGGCTAGGGTTTGAATTTGGTTCCCCATCAACGACGACCATGAGGGGGGGAGAGTGATCAAGGGGCCATAAAATAAAAAACTAAGACCACGTATATCCTCATGAGAGCCGTGGGTTTTATGACTTGAAAACCCTAGGACATCGAAGAAAAACTCATAGCTTAGATGACCAACTTGTCAAATAGCAGACAACCTCGATACAAGAGGAAAGTACTTACCTGGTGGCTCGTAGATAGGTGGAAGATAACAATTGGATTCAGTACTTTGAAGCCCTAACTTGGGTACGTCTAGGTGTCCTTGCACAATCATATGAGGCTCTCAATAGGGAATCTGTGAACGTAATGGCACAATGAGAGTGTGAGAATGGAAATGGGTAAAGAAACTATTTATAGGTTGTAACACCCTTGGTTTGAAATCCAAGTCTGATGATGGCCATTGTTTATGAATGCTTGCAAGGATGAACATATTGTATTTTTGTAATTATTAATATTAAAATCCATAATTGGTTGTGCTGAGGAAGTACGCTGAAAAGATCGGGGACTCATGTATTCACTAGAGATGGTAAGGGGATTAAAAGCAATGATAATTTTAGGGGCGAAATTTATCCCATGGGTTATTTTTCCATGTTTTTTTCCAAAAAACGATTCACCAATTTGCATTTTTTGAAGCCCCATTTCGCCCAATTTTGATAGGGTTAACTTTTTTCACTCTAAAAATTGCGAAAATATTATATAAGCTATATAAAATTCTTAGAAATTGAAATAATTTTAGAAAAATATTGCCAAATATTTTATAGTTGACATTTTGAGAATTGGTAAGATTCGCCAAGGTTTATACACTTTTAAGTAAGTATGGGTCCTTAAAATTATCCTTGATTAAAGTGGCCTAGGAGTAAACTATGCCATTACCCTTATGTACCTTTAGACCCTTAAAATATCCCTAAAGTTTATCCTAATTCATGGTTAAATATTAATCCCATTTTATTGACTTAAAAATTATTATTAAATGAATGTAACACCCCTCATTTGAAATCCTAGTCTGATGATGGCCATGTTTTATGAATGCCTACAAGGATGAACATATTGTATTTTTGTAATTATTAATATTAAAATCCACAACTGGCTACGCTAAGGCAATACGCTGAAAAGATCGGGGACTCGTGTATTCACCAGAGATGGTAAGGGGGTTAAAAGTGGCCTATGAGTTAAACTATGCTATGACCCTTAGGTACATTTAGACCCTTAAAATATCCCTAAAGTTTATCCTAAGTCATGGTTAAGTATTGATCCCATTTTATTGAATTAAAAATTATTATCAAAATAATAATTATGACTTAAGTGGGATTTTGGGGGGATTTATGTGTTTATATAAAATGAGGAAACCTATATGAGTGATTCCATGTAGTTCTAGTTTTTCATGCAAAAATATATGCATGTAAGGAAAGGATACTATTCCTTCATGATGGAAGAAGAATACACGCAGGTGGGAGGTCCAAGCAAACACAGGACTGAAATTTTAGAGTGAACATTGTTATAAGATTTCTTAATCGATGCATACAAAGATTAAGATCCCCGGTTTGAATGGTTCAGATCTGGAACAAAAAGTACAAATTATACAATCCTTCACCAAGGTCAATGAAATAACAATGGATTAGTATAGCAGATACATACCACTGATATAGCAACATTGTAGCGATCCAAGAGCAGCCGCGATCCAACTTCACATGCAAAAGAACCTGCCAAAGATCGGAACAAGACAACAACAAGTGAAATAGAAACAATATAATTGACCAATGCGAGTGACCAAGGAATCTCACAATACACCATCAAGAACATTAGATGTATGGGAAGGAAATCCAATTGTATTAACAAAGACAGAAAGAGAGTACAACCATTTAGGACTTGGTGTTGTAGCTTTTTTCCAATGGGCTCTTCTTTCTCCAATGAGTCACTTTCACCTTGAATAAAAAGCCTCAAGAGTCTAAGAGTCTAGAGTAATTCCTCCAGCATTTATATACTACCAATTTTCCTCCTCCTCTCCCATGGCCCAAACCATCAATTTATAGGACAATGTGGATAGGGAGAAGTTGAGAAAATTGTGGGGAGTGGATGAGATATGATCTCTCTCAATGGTGAAATTTGATCCATATCCATAACAATAGGAGGGAAACGTTATCATTCAATATTTCGCTCTAGAAACTTCTCAAAAACCTAGTTTTTTTCCCATGGAGACATTGACGTGACTGGGATATTGAGTAACATGTGCCAAATGAGTTCGAGGTGGGTTGATGTGAATGCAAGTTGCATCATTGACGCAGGTTGATAGTGAAGCAGACTGCATCGATGGACTTCGACGCGTGTTGCTAGAAAATCAAAGAGTGTTGAAGCCACAAAAAAAGTTAAGATGCAAGGAAAAATAATCAGAGCTCATTCACCATAAAAGTGACTTTAGGGATTGTGACAAATCAAGATCATAGGATTTTGTAAGGGTGAAAATTATGTGTAACAGATTGCCCCTCAAAGTATGAAGCTAGAGAAAAACAATAGGTGGTGTACTTTGACATGACTGTTAGAGAGAAGAACCATTGGTCGGAGAGCTAACAATGATGATCAAAGACTTTGAAATACAAGTTTTGACATATCTGAACTAGATATCTCAATGAATCAAGGCATGGCTGCTGACCAATACATTACAGATCCATGCTAGTACTGACTGAGGATATGGCCACTGAAATACAATGTGGATCCATACCTAGATGACTGAACACAATTATGGCTACTAAATTACAAGAGTAGATCCATGATGAAATAATGACACAGCCATGACCAATACAAGAGTGGATCCATGTGACAATACATCAATGAGGTCTCCACCATAACTTCAATGTGGAAACCTACTAAAAAATATCCATTGCAACTTGGGTGTAATAGTAAGACATCAGAACAACCCAGGGTATTCAATCTATTCCTAAATCGATACGAATATGACCACATTATTACAAGATGTTGAAGTCGAACATGGTAGAAACCACTTGATTACTAATCAATGATGTGAACCGTTAACAAGTGCAAGGGAAATCACCAATGATAGGAATGATCCCCAAGGTATCTCATTACATCCCAATGAATGTGAATAAATGAGTTGGGAGTCAAAAATTTGTGGAATCATTCGATCAAAGTTCAATGATGTGAACCCACTGTTGAAAGCGAGAAAACTTGCCATCAAGGAATGCAGGCTTCAAGGTACTAGGTAGATTCTAAATCCAATACCTGGATGATGTGTTGGTGTCAATAGGGATAGATTCATTGAAGGAGGGCCATGATGTATCCCACATCATTGAAACAAAACCAATGTAGGAATAATATTTCAGGTGGTAAATCAAATGAGTGTGGACTGACACAAGGCATATGGACAAGTGTTGGTGAGAAATTTCTTCAGAGATTGCCAACATATGAGTGATGATTGCAAAGTTTGACTTAAATGGAGGACTTCCCTCGAACATTTTATGGCACAGCAACATGGACTCGATGATATGGAGGTTAATAAATGATGCAATATGAGTGGAGTATTCTTTGGATTACCTAAACGAGTACAAAGACTCACAGAATTGGAACGAATCAGAGACAAGTTAATTACCCAACTGTTCGTATGAAATAAAAATAGGTGCCATGTTGAAGGGTGACAAGAGGTTGCCATAAATGTGAATAAAAATGAATTTCCCTTCCCTTATTCCCCATCATGATTAATGAGTACCTCTTTGTTTATTAACGAGCTTGAGGACGATAACAAATGCTCAATATGAATCATCTTTTAGACGATTCCGATCTCATATGTTTTACAAACCTGAGAAACGAAGGGTTCGACCCTATAAGGTTCCTTCAATGTTAAGTTTTAATGAGTCCAAAGAAGGTAAACTTGGTGACGTTACACATTTAGAGAGTCTAAAATAGTTAAAACAAAACTCTAAGGTGAACTTTTTCGCAAAGTTAGTCCCTAGGCCCAAAATGTTAAAAAATGCCTCGAAGAACTCTCCTAGTCGATGGTTGACTAAGGTATTTCTTTTTCGTAATTAATACTACTCAGCCCGAAAAAAAGGGTAAACCAAAACTGAATATATTCCCTTTCAAATCCTTTTATGAGCGTGAAAGGAATCAAGTTCTCTCAATGATCTTTTCATATTTTAAGAGTTTAAAAAGGGCTTGAAGAAAACTCCAATAAAACCTTCGAGTATGAAAGACAATTTGGGCCATGACTTGTTTATTATGTTTGACCTGTAACTTCAAAAACAAGTTGTTAAAGTAAAACTATATAAATTTATCAGCAAAGAGTCTTTAAAATTGAAATGGTAAAAAATAATAAAAAACTGCAAAGTAAAATATTAAAATATTCACCCTCAATCCTATAAAAGGGAGTGAAAATGACTCATTTTACCATTCTACCTTTGTTCTTTTTACCAAGAAGGGTAAAAAACTCTTTGTAGTAAAAAATTTGTGTTGAATATTGTGGGCACCCTAGGTTGTAGATTCAAGCTCTGTCAACTTAAGGTAACCATATTCGCCTTCTTTCATTTTCTAAGCCAAAATACTGCAAATTTCATGATTTTTTATGGATTTGGGGTCCTTTTTTTAGCCTAAAATGTGTGCCCTTCCTTTTCGGGAATCACGTCGTGGCCCACAAAAAGGCCAGGCGCATCGATGGCACACTATTGGAAAATTCAAGTGGCGTCGGCCGTGAAAGGCAACCCCAAAGGAGAAAAACATGAAAATTATTTGGATTTTCTTGGAGATGAAGGGTTTTTAACCTTTGTCTTTGGTCTTGCAGGTCTTTAAGCAAAGAAAATGGTGCTAGAATGGAAGGAATGAGACCAAGAATTGGAGGATCTGGAAGGATTACATGATGCCACTACAATATTGGCACTTCAAGAATGTGTCTTAAAGAAGTTCTTCCTTACCCCGAATATGAGGGCCCAAGTGTAATTGTTGGGGTATTTTGTGGACATGTGGGATCTCGATGAACAATATTTCCGAGTAGGGACCCATATCCTTACCCTTGAGATATATGACATTTATTATTTGACCGGGATTTCAAGGAGAGGGGCTCGATTCATGATTACTGGGAATAACGGAGGTGACAAAAACACAAATGAACTCCTAACCCAGTATTGCAAGCTCGGGACTAGGAAGTATCCCAGGAAGATCCCAATTGCACAAGTCTGTAGTTTACCATTGAGGACGGTTCTCTTCATAGTGGTTCGAGTAGCAAGGACTAAGTCCACCACCAGGAAACTAGGTCTCAAATGTTATGTGCCATAGGATGCATGGAACCTGCTACGTTTAATTGGTGTGAGAGCCTCCTGAGCATCATGAAATATCAACTGAAAAAGTGCCAGATAGGTAGGACTAAACAATTGAGTTATGGGTCTATATTGGTATCCTTCTTTATGGAACAGGTTCCTCGCTTCCGTCCTCTGCATATAGAGATAGCTATCCCTGATCCGCAAGAACCATGCATGAGGAGGTGGAATGAGTTGTTTGGCCATCATGGTGGTCAAATCAATATTTATGGGCTGTATTTTTTTCCGATGGATGCGTAGGAAGCTCCTTATGGTAGAGCATTATGCCTATGCAGGCACATATTTTCGAGGATATCCTGACCCTACGCTACTAGAGGGGTTAGTCTGGTGCGACATAGGTAAGAAAATATACTCATTCTCTTTCAAATGTTTATGTATTTTTTTTTATATATCATTTTTTGGTATACTAATACTTCTTATGTTTTACTAATGTAGATGTGGGGCCAGAGAGGCCACCTAGAGCTTCCCCTATACATCGGCGAGGAGAGGGTAGGGCTGCTTCTGCTCATGATCGAGAAGTGAGCGACATACTCATTGAAACCGAGGATAACTAATAGGGGTTGATTGCTGACATCCCAGACATGTCAGTGGATGATCTGCCTCATCAGTACCAACACCACATGGTGGGAGTTTCTACGAGTATCATATGTCTTCTCTGTCGGGTAGTTTGAGTGGTGATATGTTATCATGAGCGCTAGGACTAGCCCTATTATCTATATTTAGTGATGTATTGAAAACCATGAGCTTAAAATTTTTTCCATGATGATGTACTGAAAGATATGAGCTTCAGATTTTGTCTTAGTACTTATTTGCAGAACTTTGATCATACTTAATATAAAAGTGGTTTTATATACAATGTGTGTATGGCAAGTATGGATCTCATAAATGATGCTTATGTATGAACAATTTACATTTTATTCTTTTTAATAATTTTTTTTAAGAATGTGAGACATACCAATCTAAAATGAAATTGGATAAGGAATAAGCAACCGTATTCATATGTCTTGGAATATGTAGGTATTGAGCATGCTAAAAAGACCTCTCCAAGAGATGTACTCATCGGGAAAGAAGAAGTAGTGTAGGGTTGAAAACAACGTAGACTCAATTTAGATGGGAGACTACCAATTGGGAATACAAATATATGACAACGTGGTCCACACCAAGGGAATATGCATTAGTTACCAATCCAATCACTGCATGATACTTGGTGATGTTATTAGTTGCATGACCTAGGTAGGTTCCTCCTGAGTTTATAAGTTCTCTGACAGGGGAATAGAGTACCCAAGCTACTGAGGTGAGGTTTTGAGTATGCCGGCTAGCACCGTATGCAAATCCTAAATAGGTTTTCATCTATGCATTCAAGCAGAACATGGTATAAGCAGTCATGATGAGGTCCTCACCCATGAAAAGAAAACTTCACACCATATCAGACATACATCATATACAAAGTGTACAAGGTATCTATGTATTATTTCTCTAAGCATAGTACCTCTTGAGGTAGAGCCCATTTATAGGATCCCCCAAGGGTGTCCCATCATATTCAACTAACTTGTAGGCCATTCGTTCTAACACATGTTTCACGTTGTAGGGCCCATGCCACATGGACTGGAACTTACTTGCCCCTAGTTTTTCATGTTTTTGTTCATATGTCAAGACCATATCACCTTCGTTAAATATGTGAGGTTCAATGGAATTGTCATATTGGGATATAATGCACTTCTTATGTGCTTCAATAGGGAGAGAAACATCACGATGGGTTCCATCCGATTTGGATAAATATAGGAAACATTCCTCTTCAACTGTGGTGTTTTGAAAATGTTCGATGGCTAGTTTCAAAGATGGGATCTCGCACTCTATGGGAAATGTTGCTTCCAGTCCATATACCAATTGAAAAGGTGTGAAACTGGTAGAATTTTTTATGGAGGTTCTATATTCCAAAAGGGATGGAAAGATCATTAAGTTCCAATTTGATCTACGAGTCCCTACCATGTGTTGTATCATGGTTTTCAAGACCTTCTTGATGGACTCTATTTGACCATTTTCTTGGGTGTAGTGGGGGGTTGAGTGTTCATGGATAAATCCCAATTTGGCCCTCAATTTAGTTACCATTTGGTTATGGAAATGTGATCCATGGTCTATGACAATGGATCGTGGAACCCCAAACCTAGCAATAACATGATTCAACATGAAGATTGCGACAGTTTTACCGTCTTATTTATATGTAGGAATAGCATCGGTCTATTTTTTGAAATAGTAAACAACTACAATAGCATAGCCATGCCCCCCAGCCGAGGTAGGATTATAGTGAATCAACGTTTTGCCCCATTTTGCAAAGGGGACAACAGTAATAACTGGGTGTAAAGGGGCAGGATGAGCGTGCTTTTTGGAATGAAAAAACTAGCAGGGAGGGCACTTCTTAACAACTTCCATGCAATATTTAAAAATGGATGTCCAGAAGTATCCAACACGTAATATATTCCGGTCTTTAACCACCCCAAATAGGTGACCGCCACATGCCCCTGAGTGGCAGTCATTCATAACACATTCGGCCTCCTCATGATTCGAACATCGTCATAAGATTGAATTAATACCACGGTGATATAGGGTGTTGCCAATGCTTAGATAGTATTTGGCATGATGGCAGATACAACGGTGTTCATCGTGGGATAAGTGAGTCCCAAAGCGTTGTGTTTGGAGATACAAGTTGATATATCCATACCATGGATCAGAGGTACTGATCAGGAACAATGACTCATCGGGGAGAGAGTCAATGGGCTCAGATTCATGATCAATGCAGGGAAGGTCACAGATTAGCTCCGCAAATACTAAATACTTTTTGGATTTTTCCTTTTCAAATTGTAAATCAAATTCTTGAAGAATCACGATCCAACACGAATATTCCCCCCTAGTACTTGACAAGTTAAGACGTGGTACATAGGGTTTGAATCGCCGATTATAGTAGTTGTACAGAGAAGAATGTAATGACGGAACTTTTGGACGACGATGATAGCTGCCAGAGCCAACTTATCAACATGTGAATTTAACGAGTTTTAGAGTCGATAAGAACCTTAATAAGGTAATAAATCACATGTTCTTGTGCGTTGTTATCTTCCTGCACTAAATCCATACCAATAGTCGAGGTAGAGGAAACAAGATAACGGATATAATCCTTGGTGTAATTAGGTGGTTGTAACAAGACTGCAGGGGTAATGGCGTGCTTGAGATTATCAAAGTTACTTTGGGCATAGTCGTCCTAGATGAAAGGGACGTCCTTTTTAATAATCGCATATAGCCCTGTGTATTTTTTGCATAATTACACACAAAACGACACAAGTAGTTTTCCTTCCCATGCAAACTTTGAAGTTCATTGATTTCTGTAGGTGAGGGTAGGGATAGAATAGATTCTACATTGAGGGGATCAATGTGGATCCCATATTTTGAGACGATGAATCCAAGGAGACGTTCGGACTCCACACATAATATGCACTTGTGTGGATTGAGGTGGATGTTATACCGTTGACATTTGATGAAAACAACCATCAAATTATCGATGTGAAACTCATGATGATTTGAATGAGCTGGGAAATCATCGAGGTAGGGATCCACAAAATACTTAATATCATGAAAGGCATACGACATGGCCCGCTGGAATGTAGCACCAACATTTTTAAGGCCAGAAGGTAATTTGCGGTATGAAAATGTACATCATGGAACTGGTCTACTAGGTGGATGTCAATCTGATTGTAGCTAGAAAATCGATCCATAAATGAGAAGATGACACTACCAATAGAATTGTCGATGATTTACTCGATAAATGGGGTAGGATAATTGTCCTTGGGGCAAGCCTTATTTATATCCCGGTAATCAACACAGACTTTGATAGTTCCTTGATTTTTAGTAATAGGAACGATATTAGAGACCCAATATGTCAAGGGGACAAGATAAATGAAACCAACTTTCAATAGCTTTTCATTTTTTTCTTTAATAGTCGCGGTATTTCGAGGGTGTACTGGACGGAGTGTTTGTCGTATAGGTTTTGTGTCAGGATAATTTTTTATCTTATGCACAATGATAGCAAGATCAATCTAGGGAATTTCTTGATAGCTCCATGTGAATACGTCGTGAAATTTTTTAAACAAGGCTGTATAAGTTTTGACTTCTTCCTAAGAACAAGTTTGGTCAATATGGATATGTTCCATGACATCGAGTTTTTTCGAGATGTCAATGGTAGTGGTAGGTGTAATGTTTGAAAAATTCCCTTCGGTTACTTTATCCCGAGTGAGAATAGGATACTAAGGGTTGGAAATGACATCTGGTGAAATAATAGTGTGAATATAATTCTCTACCATGTCTAAAGGTAGGGGGAAGGATGATCAATGATAATGGCATTCCCATGGAATCTCATCCAAGCTCATGACCTCCATGATGGATTCATCAGAGGGAAATTTCTGGAGGAGATGATCCAGCGATAGCAAGGATGAGTTCAACAAAGATGGTAGAGGACATGGGTGTGATGCCACTAGGTGATGGTCATCAGGTGAATCAGATGCTGATTGGATGGCATTATAAGTAACCTTGGCTGGGATGAGAGGCATCTGATCTCCAATCAAATCCATTCCAATAGGATCGGGAACAAGCCAAGGGTCCACTGAGTTGGAGGAATATGGGGTCATGGATGAGATCATGTTCACCGTGGAAACTTGTGATGGGGGATCGGGTGTTAGAAAGACTCCCATCGGGGATGAGTCCTTGAGGAGTCTTACCCCCTCTCTCTCATATATTTGTGAAGAGTTTCCTAAGAGAGGGACATTATCTACAGGATGAGTTCTGGTTTCAGGTGTACTGAAATCTAATTGATCAATAGTGACAATTTTCCCTTGATGGGGAAAATGCACAATGTCGAAGACAGAAGATGCAACTGTGGTCATAACGTAAAACCAATTTTGACCAAGTAATAAGTTGTAATCCAATGGCGCAACAACTACTTCCATGTTAATGGAAATAGTCATGCCTCCTAATACAATGGATAAGGATTGTAAAAGCCCATGTGGTTGGAATCCATGTCTGGCAAATTCTTTCAGAGTGGTAGGAGAACAGTTCAGTTCAAGAGAACCGATGGCTCTCCAACAAGACAGGGACATTATGGAAGTAGAGGCTCCTTCGTCTAAAATAGTATGATGAATATTTTTCCCAAAATTGGTAATGATTTGGAATTCCAGTTGGTGGGGAATCCTTGGCTTAAAGTATTCCAATCTAAACATGATGGTATTAGATGATTCTAGATCCATTTCTCTCATAGAAGATAACAGAGTCTTATGCTGATTAGGATAGTTTGTAAGACTTCAAGGGTTGACATGGAACACGGTTCCTATGCTAGATATTCCACAATATTGTATTTTTGATAGCCCAGATATTGGGGTTGAAAATCACTTGTTGGATTGTGCTTTTGGGTGGATGTAATAATGAATCTGGTCTAGGTTTGTCTATGGTCAAAGGACCTTGTGACGGAGGGATAGTGGATGCGGATGTGGAGGATTTTTCATTATTACCTCCATTAGATTCTTTTTTGGGAACACAATCATATGTATGTTCCCTGGTTTATAAGTTAACTATTTCAGTACGCATCATGAGAATATGATCGATCGTGGGTGGTTCTCCTTGCGAAGGAGTCGGTTGTTGTGCAACCATTTGTTGTTGTTGTGTGGGGAAGGGGTCTATTAAAACTACGAGTTGATGGTTTCCTTTTAGGAACTTTTGGACTTCTTCATGTTATGGGCATTTTTTCGTGAAGTGGTCATCACCACATAGTAAACATGGATATTTATCCTTCCGTTTCGGTTTGGTATCAAGAGAGTTTGGATTGGTTTTGTGTTCCTGCTGGTTAGAATATTTATCGGATTTTCCTTTGCTCTTCTTCTTATCACTAGATTTCTAATATGAAATAGATTGGACTGAATTCAACTATGCGGTGGGAGAAAGGATGGGTGAATGGTTGGTGTTATTACTAGCTTTTGTTGGAGTTGGATTTAAAACCACATGGATTTGTGATCCAATCGATGGGGTGTCAAGTTGGGTGTTAACAAAACCAATTATGCCATTGGTGTTAACACCTAAAAAGTGCTCACTAGCTCATTCCCTTACTCACGTGACCCATTTGTCCACTTTTCCACCATCTGAGCCTCTGAAACCAACAAAAGGTCACCAAAAGACCTTAGTACACCCCTTTTTCCATTAAAAAAGATTATTTTTCCAAGAAAATCATAAAAAACCCTCAAAAAGGGTCCAAATTCCCAAAAATATTAAAAAGGGAATTAAAATATTATTTTTATTCAAAAAAGGAAAAAGGAGGGAAAATTACCTAAACCATGTTGGTCAATACCATTGGTTTCCACAAAACCACAAATGGTATTCCTCACCACCAAAACCTATAAAAAGGTGGTAGGGGCTCCTCATTTCACATCCTTCCATTATCTCATCCTTATGCTGCTGAAATCTCCCCTGGGCACTTTTAGCCATTGAAGCAACCTTGGAGAAAGAGACCTATTGGAGTTTGGAGCTACTCATCTTGGGAGTTGCTCAACATCAACCTTCACCATTGAAGGTAATATCACAAGCACTTGCTTGCCCCCCATTTTTCAATACAAAAAATTATTTCTTATGTTTCTTGTTCTTGATTTTGAAATGTTTAAATTATTTGCTTAGATTCTTGTTTAGATCCATGAAAAGTATTGTTTATTTAGTTTATTGTTTTTATTTCTATTGAAACTGCTGCTACTAGTTAGCAGGTGCCCATAGCACTAAGCCTGGTTGCAAAACCGGGCCAACAGTTTTTGGCGACTCCGCTTTGGTTTGAACTTTAGATCTCTAGTTTTGCCATTAAATCTTAGTTTTTATGAGTTTTTAACCTTTAGATCCATAGATCTGCCATCTTAGACAGCAGATCCATTGCTGTTCTGAGATTTGGCCCCAAAAAACAGCCCTAAATTTCCAAATTTCGGGTTCGTTTCTCGGTTTCCGTGCACGGCTTCCGCCTCGCGGCTTTTTGCCAGACAGTCGCGCGGTCCATCGCGACTTTTCTGCATTTTTCCGCGCGGTCCATCGCGGCCTTTTTCCAGACAGTCGCGCGGTCCATCGCGACTTTTCTGTGTTTTTCCGCGCTGCACACCGCGGCTTCGCGGCCTTTTTCCGCGCGGTCCATCGCGACTGTGCGCCCAAAACCCACGCGGTCCATCGCGACTGTGCGCCCAAAACCCGCGCGGTCCATCGCGACTGTGCGCCCAAAACCTGCGCGGTCCATCGCGACTGTGCGTCCAAAACCCGCGCGGTCCATCGCGACTGTTCGGCCAAAACCCGCGCGGCCCATCGCGGCTGTTCGTCCAAAACCCGCGCGGCTGAATTTTTTCATTCGGCCATCCCGATTTTGAAAAATATTTTTTACTGTACTTTCTGCCCATAGCACATTTTTTACAGTACTAAATTCTGCATAGTTTACAGATTTAAAAATTTTTTTTTTACTATTTAAAAGTGCATACCTAGAAATCTTTTTAAAAATTTTCAAGAAAGTGAAAGAAAGACTCATTTTGCATTCTTTATCTAGATTCAAATTTTTTCTTGTTTACTTCTTTAGAATCTTGCCCTTAGCAATTTTTTAAAACGAAGAAATCCATTTATTTCTTTTAAAAAGGAGTTTATTATTTGCTTTCATAAATCCAAGAAATCCTTTATTTTTTGAGTTATTTTTTGAAAAGCATATTAATTCCTTTTAGTGAAAAAAGTCTTAAATATTTGCTTTGTATTTTCAAAAAGTCCTTTATTTTTTGAAAATTTCCCTTAAAGCATTTAATTTTTTCAAGTTCAGTTTACAACACCTCACGTGCACTCACACGATCACTTAATTGAACTAAGACTTAAAACGTACCCTAATTTGAACACACTCTTAACCCCACTTGGGGAACACGAAAAGAATTCTTGTAGCTAGGTAGTATTGGGGGGATAGGTGTTCCAATAACACCCCTCAGTTCATACATCTGAGACATAGAAGTTGTCCAATTAGGGAGCTAAAATCTCTTAGTACTTTTTGGCGCGGTCACAACCGGTTTGTGGGAAGGCCTCTCCCCTAGGAGGGTTGAAGTCGCGAGGATGGTTCCGGAAGCCTGAGTGGGATACCGAAACCCATTCAGTAACCGAAGGGCTACCATTCGCAGTTCTCGAGATATCCCTGTATTGGGATATTGCGATCAAAGGACCAAACGGCAGATTTACCTTTTCTCGACGCGTCATGAACGGAGTATCCTAGTAGCCTGTCTTTTAGGATTGATTACCCGGTGTCCCTCCCGGTAGGGGGATATCTAGCCGTTGTCTCTACATTCATATTGCCTGACTTGGATTTCATCACCTTGCAGAGGATATCGTCTGTTTGAGTCACAATACTTTTAGATTAGGTGTTTGCATGATCTTTACCACCTTTTGAGTCTAGTTACACCTATTTTTTCTAGGAGCCGCTTGCATGTTGGTATTTTGACCGGTTGTTGCATTCCTCCACTTATTGTAGCACAGCTGCTAGGATAAGTGCATTTTTTAGGATTGATTTTTTGGCCTGTGAGCCTTATTTTTTCATTCCCCTTCTTGCACCCTTGGTTGCATTAGGGTTTTGAGTCTTTTACATATATATCACCACCTGATACTTAAAACATTTTTTTTACATAAAAAACATATTCTCACCATTGAGAATTCTAGACGTTCTCGTCGTCTACGGGGCGAACTCCCAGAGTTTAGTCCACTTGGCTCTCCACGTCACGGACGCAGAGCATTATCCCTTGATTCGGCACATCGTCAATCAATTAGACAGTCATCCGATTCTGACATACCCCACTTCACCTTTGATTTGGAGGTAGAATCCGAAAACCCCACCGAGTTACCACCAACCATAATTATGTCTGGAACACCAGTTGATCCACTATATACATTAACCATAGGTCAGACATCCGCAGACCCTTCTGCGGGAATACCATCAACGGCAACAGCCACCCCCTTGGGTATGCCCAATATGGGTAACACTCCACATTCAGGAATGCCTAGCACAGGACCACCACCTGTCATGGGCATGCCCAACATGGGGGTCATACCCCCTTCGGTTTCCACAAACCCTATCCCAGGAATCCCTAGTGCGATTCCTAACCCAAGTGTAACTCCTGTTGCACTTGGCAGTGCTATACCAGGAATCCCTAGTGCGATTCCCAACCCAAGTGTAACCCAAGTTGCACTTGAGAGCGCTAACCCATATCAGGCCACACCTTTTGGAGGGCACATACCCTCCATACCTAGCATACCTATAGGCGCTACTGGACCCCTACACCATACCACAATGGCTAGGCAGGTCTCAGTTCCGGTCACCACATCCGCTAGTCTACCATACATGGCAAGTCTCAACCTGCCAGATTTAGCTAGGCTCACAAATGACCCCATCAGGCATGATCCTGCTTGGCCCCATATGCCCACTAAGCTTCCCTCTGACATCCCTAAGTTCGAGGGTAAGGCTGGAGAAGACCCCCAAAATCACATCATGTCCTTCCATTTATGGTGTTCCTCAAACTCCATAGTGGATGACTCAATCCGCCTACGGCTTTTACAACGCACCTTCACTGGCTCCGCAGCCAAATGGTATATCGAGCAACCCCATGGGACGCATTCCACATTTACCTCCCTTGCCTCGACCTTTCTACAATTCTTCCAGCTACCTGTCCGCTACGATGCGGGCGTCGAGATCCTACTGTCTTGCAGACAGAACACGGCCACGCATATCACTGACCATATTCATGATTGGCGTCGGCGCCGAAGCCTATGCAAGATCAAATTGGACGACCGAATCTTTTTAGACTGGTTCCTTAAATCCCTCCTTCCTCTCATTGCGAAGGATGTAGCATCCGAAAGACCCCAGTCTGAGGAGGAGGCCATCCTTAAGGCCCAACAGTTTGATCTTATCTATGCCTAGTCAGGTTACCTATACACGATCATACCTGACGCCCCACGAGGTGACTCTTCACGCGGTGACACACCGGGGGCATCACATGCCGCTGATGGCATTATTGGCCAAATTACACCGCAAGCAAAACCTTTCAGTATGGTGAGCACCATGCCCGCCCCAGACCTTTCTAGGGCTACATCTAGTTCCGGGGCGACAACTTCTTATGCTCCAACAAACCAGACCCATCACGTTCATGGACCCTCTTATCCACAACATTGTTATGGCCAAGCGCCATCATCATATGTACCCCCTACATACTATGCTCACCCTACGATACAAAACCCCATGCAGTTCCAACAACAGCCCATGCATTACCCACAACCGGTTGCACCGGCTAACCTCACACCTCCACCAGCTCAGGGGTACCAACAACCCCAGCAGGCAACTGGACCACCTCCAGCTCCACCTGCATACTATCCACCGCAACCTGCTCCTGCACCTGCGGCTCCTCAGAATCCCCCTAATGCTCAAGGGCATGTGTACGCACAACAACATCAGCCCCAGTACCAAAATAACCAACGCAACCAGGGTGGGCAACCCAACCGCGGAAGAGGACGCAACCGTGGAAACAATCAAAACCGTAACCAAGCTCCACAACCTACCCATCCTCCGCAAGACAATAACGCGGCGCCCGCTCATCAGAATCCTGATCGGCCACCTAAGCAACCCAAAAATGCTAATTTACGAACAAACCATCCTTGTTCCATTTGCGGTGTCTATGGCCACTATACCCACGCTTGCCCACATCTGGAGCGAGCTCGACAACTATGGACAAATGACGCCCATCGTCAAGGGCAGGCGGCTCCTCAGCCACCACCCAACCCCCCACCACCCCCACAACAACCTTTGGTCCTCCAAAACCCTTTTCCAACACAGGGAGTGGTAAACACTCAGCCGTTAGCCCCCCAACAGGGCAACGTGCAACCACAACAAATAACTTACACAGCTCCTGATCAACCCATGTTTGATTCAGGCACCCACCACTTATTGATGATGTCCACCGCTGACGTCAATATCCAAACCCGTCGGAATCAATACGGACCGACTTCTGAAGCCCCCCCCACTGAAAAGGATACTAATGCTAATCCCACTGATCAGACATTGCGTATACCTCAGGTTCCACTCGATGGCGCTTCTAAAGCACCTCGCTTCCCCCTACGCCGAATCAACAACAACCCCAATGCACGGGCCGCGTCCAACTACAACATTGTAGATGACTTAGCTCAATCTCCCGCAGCCATGTCTGCGTTAGAAGTCTTAAAAACCTGTCCTACTCAGCGCAAGACTTTACTTTCCGCCATTGGGGTGATTGACCCAAATGATTCGAACTTGATGACCTTTGATTTAGACCAATCTGAACCACGGCTGCCTTCTACAATAGCAGTCCAAGTTTCCGTTTCTATTCGGAATCTTGTCATCCATCGATTTATCATCGACGAGGGTGCCTCCACATGTGTCATGTCCACGTTTGTTTGGCAGAAGTTGGGATCCCCTGCTCTCCAGCAATCCACCACTGCCTTGCGGGCCTACGACGGCCGGTCAGCTCAACCTCAAGGTTTATTACCCAAGGTACCCGTCCAATTAGGTGGGAAAACTGTGCTCATCGACATAGAGGTCATTAACTCCCAGCTCGACTATAACCTGTTACTTGGCCGCAGTTACATGTACGCCATGAAAGCGGTCGCTTCCTCCGTTTTCCGCACCATGATGTTCCCCCACGAGGGACGCGTGGTCAAAATTGACCAACTCACCTACTATGATCCCAACGCCCCTGCAGCACCCGAGAATGTTCTTCCCATGATTGAACAACCCGCTTCTAGTGCAGTTACCTCCTTTGTGTCTTCTGTGGCACCCGGACTTTATTCGGATACACCAATGACCTCGACATTCCAGGCCATTCCACCACCGTCACCGGAGCCCCAAGTCGCAAACCTCTGTACTCTTTCGCAGAATACGCAAACGTCCAGTGGTCAACCACCATTGATCCCCAGTCACATTGGTGTTACACCCATCCACACCATCCCCTTCCTATTTCCTCCTTCGGGTGTAGTAAGCGCCCCGGTTATGGCTACCCTTAGCCTACCCGAGCTAACATTGGGATTACCCGTGTGGTATATTCCGCCTCCTGTTCGACCACCGACCCCAGACGTCATCCTCCAACCGGTACAACCTATTGTTACCACAAATCAGCCTCCTCCTGGTGTCGCCATCCCTTCGTCGTCAATGACACATCCTCCTAACCTCAATATCCCTTCGTCGCCAATGAAACCTCCTCCTGGCCTCACGATTGCTTCGACGTCAAAGGATCCCCCTCTTCTTGCTAAGCCCACTGGGGGCAGAGGTCCACAACCATACACTGCTATACCACCTCCCAAGGCAGTCAAACCCCCACCGGTGTTTCGAGCTCCCCCCAAATGTTCATTATGCGATGAAATTGGCCATCCAACTCATCAATGCCCACATTTACCGGCACTCCAAGAGCATATGAATATGTTGGACGATGACATCGGCATCCCAGTAGTCAGATTAGAGCCACCTCTACAGCCCCGCGACAAATCACTACGCACTAACCATCCTTGTGCTATATGCAGTGTTTACGGCCACTACTCTCACCATTGCCCTGATCTACCTGACTATAGAGCAGCGTTGTACGAGTTAAACAATGCCGACTTAGAGATATCTCCTCCCCTCATCGAGGAGATTCACCCCCCACCATCATCCTCGTCAGAAGAAGTCAATACGATATATATGATTTCAACAACCTTCAAACCAGAACCCCTCGATTTATGGTATGACTACTTTAATACTGATGAGCAGATTTTGGAGACACTCACTGCACCCGACTACCCTTGGGATGATATGCATCATCGCTCGTACTTCCTCCCGGAAACATCTACCTCCACCGCATCCAACCAGCTATCAGTCGAGTCGAAAGACTTCATACCCGCTAAGGTCGATTGGTTAAAGGACCCTATCCCAGCACCGGATGCCTTTGAAGAAGGGAACATGTCAAACATTTCCCCCACTATACAGATAGACATTTCCACAACACTAGGGAAACCTGAGCTCATCTCGCTGGGCGCATCTTGCACTCAAGTAGAAACTGAGGCATACAAAAACTCTTTCAAGAGTTCCGAGACGTCTTTGCCTGGTCTTATACCGAGATGCCTGGTCTCGACCCCGCCATCATTGAACACCACATCGATACATGGCCGGAAGTACCCCCTGTTCGTCAGAAACAGCGACCTATTCACCCTGCCAAGCTCCCCGATGTTAAGGCTGAAGTCGAGAAACTTCGAAAAGCAGGTTTTATCTACCCTATTCCGTACACCACCTGGGTGTCGAACCCCGTTCCAGTCAACAAAAAGCAAGGCACCCTTAGAGTATGCACTGACTTCCGCGATCTAAACCACGCTTGTCCAAAAGACAATTTCCCCACGCCATTCATTGACCAACTCATTGATGAGTGTGCGGGCCATGAGGTCCTATCCTTCATGGACGGGTTTTCCGGATATAACCAGATTCACATCCGCAAGGAGGATCAGTACAAGACTGCCTTCACCACCCCATGGGGCACCTTTTCCTATCGCGTCATGCCATTTGGCCTTAAAAATGCTGGTGCCACTTTCCAGCGAGCCATGACCTATTGCTTTCACGACTTGGTCCATATCTTGCGAGTCTATCTTGACGACCTCACAGCTCGTTCCCGAAAACGATCAGACCACCTTAACGACCTCCGACAAGTTTTCCTACGTTGTCGCAAATATAAAATCCGCTTGAACCCACACAAGTGTGTCTTTTGCGTCCCGGCGGGCCGGTTATTGGGTTTCATTGTTTCCCAAGATGGAATCACTGTCGATCCCCTGAAAGTCAAAGCCATCTTAGAACTTCCCCCTCCTCGCACGCTTCGACAGCTTCAGAGCTTGCAAGGGCGATCCAATTTTCTTAGGCGCTTTGTCCCTGATTATGCCACCAAAGTCCACGGGTTCTTACGCTTACTTCGTACCCACATACCCTTTGTTTGGGACGAGCAAGCAGACACGACATTCGAAGCCCTCAAGAAAGCTCTCACACAAGCCCCCTTGATATCCCCACCGGATTTCTCCCAAGACTTCACCCTTTACGTCTCGGCATCTGAACATGCCGTGTCCGGAGTTTTGGTACAAGAAGATGCTTCCCACAAAGAGCATGTGATTTATTACGTCAGCCAGACCTTGTCTGGCCCACCGCTACGCTACCCATACGAGGAAAGATTAGCCCTAGCTGTAGTCTTTTCCGTACAAAAACTGCGACACTATATTTTGCTTAGTCATACCACGGTTGTCGCCGACTCCAACCCCATGGTCTACCTCCTCACCCGGCGGCTCCTTCAGGGTCGCGTCGCTAAATGGGTCATTATCCTCCAGGAATATGACCTTACTTTCAAGACTCCCAAAAGCACCAAAGCCCTCGCGCTTGCTCACCTCATTACAGATCTCCCATCCTCTTCAACATCACCCGTCATCCAAACGGACCTGATTGACGAGCAGATCTTCGTCATTTCGTCTAACGACCCTTGGTACGGAGACATTTTGACTTACCTTCGTACGCAAAAATTCCGACCACACATCGATCGTGATGGACGCCGTCGCATACGACACCACGCCCCCCGATACCTACTTATTGGGGATGTACTTTATCGACGCGGCGTTGATACTATCTTACGCCGCTGCCTATCCCATAGCGAGGCAGAACAAGTCCTCAATGATTGTCATAGCGGTGCCTGTGGAGGCCATTTCTCCGGCATGGCTACCGCCCAGAAAATCATTCGGGCCGGTTATTTTTGGCCATCATTGTTTACTGATTGCATCACAGCAGTCAAGCATTGCCAGAACTGCCAGCTGTTTGCCCCCAAAGCAAGAACCCCCCCTGCCCCCCTTCATCCAGTCATCACTGTTGGACCATTCTGTAAATGGGCCATAGACTTCCTCGACTGCAACCCCCCGTCAGCCGGCGGTCACAAACACATCATTGTGGCCATAGATTATTTTACCAAGTGGGCCGAAGCCATGCCAACCTATAATTGCAAAGCCGACACTGCAGCACGGTTTTTCTTCAACCATGTTATCGCTCGTTTCGGAGTACCACAACAGCTAGTTTCTGACCACGGCTCTCACTTCGAAGATGCCGTCTGGAAGGAATTATCAACCATGTTGAAATTTGAACACCATTTCTCTTCCGCTTACTACCCCCAAGGAAACGGCCAAGTCGAAGCGATCAATAAAATCTTGAAGACCATTCTCCAACGTACTGTAGACAATCACAAATCCAATTGGCATCACATGCTTTTCCCGGCACTCTGGGCCTACCGCACATCAACCAAAACCGCCACCGGTTTCACCCCTTTCCATTTAGTTCATGGTGTCGAATCTGTCCTCCCTATTGAGTGCCAGATCCCTGCTCTAACCATCGCCGTTGAGCTCCTACCGGATACTTCCCTGATCGAGCAACGTTTACTGCTCCTAGAGCAGGCCGATGAAGATCGGCGCACCGCCATCCAAAACATGGAAGCTGCTAAACAACGATCGAAACTAAGTTACGACAAACGCGTCCACCCACGAACCTTTTCGGAGGGAGACCTTGTCCTCGCTTACGATCAAGCTCATGATAAAACCGGAAAGGGAAAGTTCGTGTCTATGTGGCAAGGCCCCTACATCATACACACCTACCTCGGGCAGGGGGCATACATTCTGACCGATTCAGAAGGCAACACCCTGCGCAACCCACGCAACGGGTTATACCTTAAAATATTTTACCCATAGAAAATCTCATGGACACCATCGTCCATTTTAATATAGGCATACATTTTTTCACAAAAAATTCTTCAAAAAACCTAAATATTTGTTTTCTCTGCATGACCACAGATGGAGCCTCTTCCACTCTGCCATGTCGGTTTCGCTGATGGTGCAAGCCGTTGGTCTCCCAATCTCGCCTCCGCAGCTTGGGTAATATACTCCCCTTCACATGAGTTAATTCACATTGATGGAGTATGTTTAGGTGCCGCCACCAATAATCAAGCTGAATACGATGCCGTGACCGGTCTCCTGGCCGCTGCTCTCCAGATGAGCATACGTCACCTCAACGTTTTCTTGGACTCACAGCTCCTAGTTTCCCAGCTCAACAATGATTACCAGGTACGCGATCCGTGTCTTTTCAGAAAATTCCTGCGCACTAAACAAATGGTTAGACAGTTTGAATCCATTACATTCACACATGTCCCAAGACACCTCAATAGTGTAGCAGACCATATGGCCAACAGTGTCCTCGACTGGCACACCAATCACATCATGTCATATCCATAAACAAAAATGCATCCATGTGCAAAACATGTGCCTCCACGGGCATATACAAAAAACCAATGTTGCACCCACGTGCATAACATGTGCCTCCACGGGCATAAAACAAACAAACCAAAATAATGCATCCATGTGCATAACATGTGCCTCCACGGGCATATATAAATCTACAAACACACTGCATCCATGTGCATAACATGTGCCTCCATGGGCATACACAAAAGACAAATGTGCATCCACGTGCATACACGACAATATATCCAAAATATATATCCACATATATATACAAATCGAATAGTCAACATGTCATAAGTGCCCCCAGCACTCAATATACAAAAAATACATCTGTCATACAAAAAATGCTTCCCCATATGCTAGTGAGAATTTGGGGGCAAGTACAATGTCGTCTACTCATCTGGATCCTCAGGATCCTCGGGCTCCTCCTCCGGCTCCTCCTCCGACTCCACCTCCGCCGGCCCAGCCGGGTCAGGACGACCCCGAACTCGCCGCTCTGCTTGCCCTGCTGGATCATCCCTCAAACGGATCCTCCCCTGAGCCGGCCCTGCCGGAGCATCTCCTCCACCACCCCCGTGCCTCGCCGCAAGCACCGCTGTCCTCAACAGGAGCGACTGCCACTCAGGTGGCGCACCAAGACATCCCTGCAAAACATCCCGATCCAGATCCCTCCAACCATCCTCAGGGAACCTAGCTAGGATCCGGGAAAAAGTACGCCGGACACCATCTATAGCGTCACCATCAGGGCCAACCCCTCGCCCACGATCTGCATATCCTCCACCACGCGGAGGACGTACAGGTACTGGGGGACGAGCGACCACCATCGCCCGCCCCTGCCGAGCCACATAGTCAGGTGGTGGCACTGGACCCACATCTGCACAAAGCAAGTAAACCATTAGACACTATATAACAAAATCATCATAAACCATACAACATATGATACATCATCAAACAAAACACAAAACATACCGTCCAAGCCCCAGGCCTGTCCTGGGGCACGAGGCATCTCCGCGTCACCTCTGTAATCCATGCCGGCGTAGGGATAGTCCTCGATCACCAGAGGCATCTGCTCCCACTGCTGAAAAAAGTCCTCTGTGAAGTAGCCACGGATACCACCGCCAGCACGGGGCATCATCTGCCCCCACCTCATCATACGAGGCTCGCTCGGCAGACCAGCACGAACGGGTACATGTGGCCGCAAGGTCGGCACCCGCTCGAAGAAAAAACAGCATAAAAAAGAGGCGTAACAAAACTCGCCCCCCTCTCTCACGGCCTTGTCCAGATCTCTCCGGACACCGGCCAAGAACATCTGCGCCCAAGCGTAGTAAGTACCCCGTAGAATGGAGTCCACCATCATCGTCTGCCCCCCAGACATACGATGTGGGGCAGCAGCACCCAAAACCCTCAGAACACAGGCACCAACAGCCCGCATATCCCACTCACGTAGGAACTTCAGACTAATAGAGCTGTTTACCAAAACAGCGTCATCCACACAGAAGGTCTGTAAGAGGTCCTCCATGTCCACACCCGGAGGCAACCTCGGGGAAATATCACCCACCTCACTTAAGCGAGGCAACCCAGTCAAAAAATACACATCAGTGAGAGTAATCTCTAATCTCTCACCACCAATAATGAAGGCACCCTCTGCCGGCACCCACCACTGCACGAGCTTGTTCAGGAGTCTCCTCACTGAACGGATCGGAGGTATCTGAGCGAACTTCAAGAGTCCGCTCATGGCTAGGGTCTGTCTCACCCCTCCATCATTCTCGATCCTCAACATGATCTCGGCATCAATCTCTCTCTCCCGCCACACGGACTGAGCTCTCCGCAACATCCTGCCAAGCAAACACAGGAAATTTTTAGCCCCAGCATAAAAATTTTAGAAAAATCCCATCGCGGATTTTTCACAAAAAGCCGCGATGCCCATCCCGGCTTTTCCACAAAAAGCCGCGATGATCATTGCGGGATCCATGCAAAAACCCGCGATGACCATCGCGAGTTTTGTCCAGACAGTCGCGATGAACATCGCGACCATCACCCATGAACACGCGATGAACATCGCGGGTTCCGACCTCACAGTCGCGATGAACATCGCGATTGTGAGCCTGAAACCCGCGCGGTTCATCGCGGGTTCAGCCCCGAAACCCGCGCGGTTCCACGTTGGAGAGTCAACGTGGAGTTTCGCGTCCTTCGGGGGCCCACCGCCAACCAGAAAAGACATAATTGACAAGGTTAAGGCAAATAGAGTTACCTGCAACTCGCTAAATCGAAAACCAACGGTGAAATCTCCCGGAAATCAAGAAAAAGCTCTGACAGCTCTATCAAACTCGCACGTAACAATGACATGTCATATTGGGCCCCACGTCCTATTTATAGAAATTCCACAAATTTCAAACAACCATTGCGGTGTCATACGAAGTCCATTTCTCAAACCGTTGGTACCGTTGGGATCAGCACAGCAAGAACTTCATAGAGGTTCCTTCCGTTTCCCGTTTTTCACGGGGTCCATTTTTTGACCATTTTTTAGCCCCTCTCCTGGCCTCGGTTTGCGTGCCACATCGGCCGTTCTCCGTTTTCGATGTGTCTTATATGGCCGGATTCAGTTTTCCGCGCTCGTGATGATGCTTGAGACCATTTCTCGCTCTCACCTTTAGATCTTTCGGGCATTTTTTCCACGCCCCCTCGTCGCCTCGGTTTGCGTGCCACATCGGCCGTTCTCCGTTTTCGATGTGTCTTATATCGCCGGATTCAGTTTTCCGCGCTCTTGATGATGCTTGAGATCATTTCTCACTTTCACCTTTAGATTTTTCGGGCATTTTTTCCACGCCCCCTCGTCACCTCGGTTTGCGTGCCACATCGGCCGTTCTCCGTTTTCGACGTGCCTTATATCGCCGGATTCAGTTTTCCGCACTGATGACGATGCTTGAGACCTTTTCTCGCCCTCATTAATCCATTTTTGTTCGGTATAATTTTATCCCTTTTTCGGGCCGAGCAACCCCTCTTTTACGAAAAAGGCACTTAGGGAGTTTCTGTTAAGCTCTTTTCTGACTCCTAAAAACAATGAAAAGATCGCCGAGCAATCTTGCTTCCTTTCATGCTCGATAAACATATTTGAAAGGGCGTCTACCTGGTATAAGTTTACCCCTTTTCCGGACCTCGTAGACCAATTACGAAAAAGGTATACTCTAGTCACATCGGCTAGAAGAGTTCTCCATCCGCATCATTTTATGCTTTTTCGGGCCTTGGAGACTAAACTTACGAAAAAGAAACACCAATAGAGTCCACTTACCGTTTTCAGACTCTCTAAACATGAAAGCAACCATGAGCATGCGCCGTCCTGGGCTCACAAAATCCACAGGACCGTACCATTTCAGAGCATACTTTTATCCCTTCTTGGAGCTCATTAAAACCACGAAGAAGGAATCAATGGTGCCTCTTGGCGCTACAACACATCATGTCTACTCACATAGCAGCTTCCCCATTTTGGTCGCCTTTGTTCAGAATATTCTGCAGTATGTCACCTTCACAATTCCTCGACGGCACCTATCAGCTCGTCCCCCCCCCCCCCAGAGTAAGTACATACCCTTCAGTCCCTAAAAGATGATCCCCACACCTACAAGTCAGTTCCCTACGCTGCCAGGTCAACCATGTCATCATGCTATGAACAAAGGAAGTTTGAGTCTACCCATTTTTTGACCCAGTTATTTCCCATCCCCACAAGTATGCCAGTCCTACCAGCAGTACTACATCGCTTCAGTTCTACACCTTGTGCTCCTATCAAGGAAACATCATTGCCTTGTTAGTTGCTGGTCTCCTTCTGTCGACGACAACTACATTGATTCCAGAGGATAGACCTAGAGGTCCATGTGTCTTGGACTCATTACCATTTATGATGAGTGCCTACGAATCATTTCGAGAGGAATCCTCAGTACCTCTTCGAATGGTTGTCTCTCACATGCTCGACTTCAACACTTTGATCGCATCGTTGAGACTCGCACAGGGGATTAGTCCGTTCATTTATTAGTCGAAGACCCCGGATGCCACCTGACTCCTCCACATTTGAGAGTCTACCTATGGATAAACACCAATTACACTTTTTCTATAGAGATCCGGGTTGCGCATGGCGACAATATTCAGATTTACCCCAGTTTCATACTCCCTTGAGTATACAGTTACATTATTGCTCAGAGATGACTCATAGTCTTTGAGTCCCTACAGATGTTGGACACCTTCAGTTTCAGCAGTTCAACAGTTATTCCAGTGTATCAGTTATTGAGATCAGTCATGATCATGAGTATATCCCACAATAATGTCCCCTCTGGACCATTATGATGTACCAGTATATTTCTTTACGTATTAGATCCCCCTTCTTGGGACTAATTGTTTTGTATATGTCTTGATACGAGCATGGGAATGCCCGCCTCGTCCTTTATCAGAGATTATACCTCATTCATATTGAGGCAATGTAATATTTTTTGTTTTTGCAGCTTCCAAGGGCCGTGGCTCCAGTCTCCAACCGGTCTCTTCTCTCCCCTAAAACCCAGAAAAAGGACAAAAGAACTATGATGTCTATCGGCCATACGATGAGCTCCTGCCCTCACACATCAGGGGGCAATCTGTTAACACCTAAAAAGTGCTCACTAGCTCATTCCCTTATTCACATGACCCATTTGTCCACTTTTCCACCATCTGAGCCTCTGAAACCAACAAAAGGTCACCAAAAGACCTTAGTACACCCCTTTTTTCCATTAAAAAAGATTATTTTTCCAAGAAAATCATAAAAAACCCTCAAAAAGGGTCCAAATTCCCAAAAATATTAAAAAGGGAATTAAAATATTATTTTTATTCAAAAAAGGAAAAAGGAGGGAAAATTACCTAAACCATGTTGGTCAATACCATTGGTTTCCACAAAACCACAAATGGTATTCCTCACCACCAAAACCTATAAAAAGGTGGTAGGGGCTCCTCATTTCACATCCTTCCATTATCTCATCCTTATGCTGCTGAAATCTCCCCTGAGCACTTTTAGCCATTGAAGCAACCTTGGAGAAAGAGACCTATTGGAGTTTGGAGCTACTCATCTTGGGAGTTGCTCAACATCAACCTTCACCATTGAAGGTAATATCACAAGCACTTGCTTGCCCCCCATTTTTCAATACAAAAAATTATTTCTTATGTTTCTTGTTCTTGATTTTGAAATGTTTAAATTATTTGCTTAGATTCTTGTTTAGATCCATGAAAAGTATTGTTTATTTAGTTTATTGTTTTTATTTCTATTGAAACTGCTGCTACTAGTTAGCAGGTGCCCATAGCACTAAGCCTGGTTGCAAAACCGGGCCAACAATTGGCATGTGATCCCATGGGAGGTTTCGTTGGGTTGTGTGTGGGGCGAGGGGCATTGGGAATTATGTTGTATAAAGTGTCAGATTTAGCGTAGACTAATTCTTAGGACTGGGCACGTGCAATATATTGTTCCTCTGTAACTGCCATGCCCATATAGACATATTTGGCTATAATAGGAAATAATTATTTGGTAAACCAATTAGCCAATAATTGGTCCGAAATGGGAGCCTTAATGAGTCGACGTCTTCTCCTCCATTCGTGAATATGATCGGAAATGTGAGTGGATGTAGATTTCCAGAGCGAAGTTAAAATATCTGTTTCGGTTTCATAGCGGATTGGTAATTGGAAATGCATAAGAAAGGACATATCCAAGGATTGAAAGTATACGAAAGAGTGTGGTGGTAATTCGATATACCATTTGGTAGCCTTGTTGGTGAGGGTTCGTTGAAAGAGCCTCAATCAGATAGAATCATCCATTAATGAGTTTGAGGAACACCACAAGTGATATGTCATTACATGGTTTTTGGGATCCTCACTGGGTTTGCCGTCAAACTTGGGTATATCCAATGGAATTTTTATAGGAATGGGTGGCCAATTCATGCCATGTTGAATGGGATCATTGGTCAAACGTGATAGATCCGGTAGATCTAGTGTATCCAGAAATGGTAACTAGCCATTTGGATGTGGGTATTGGTAATATTGGTACGACATTTGAGTACCAGTATGACCATATATCGATTTATCATAAGGTCCTCCCATAGAGAGTTGTCCATATGGTGGGGGTCCTCCCATGTTAGGAGGTGGACTCGTTGGGGGTCCTCCTTCTGCATGAGGGGGTCATCCCGAATGATGGGGTTGTTTGGATGGTGGGGGTGGAGGTGGGATAGGTGGTGGAGGTGGAGGTGGGATAGGTGGTGGGGGGTGGTGGTGGGGGAGAGGGTGCGCCACTGGCTGGGAGTCCAGTTGGTGCAAAATTATGATGCCCCCATGGCGTGTTTTTGTTTCTGGGGTAAGTTACTCCAGGATAAATATTTCCTGGAGAAGTTTGGTAGATTTGACTTGTTTCCCTATTGTGATTACCCGAATATATATAACCCCATGTGGGTTGATCCCATATAGATTGACCACTAACTAGAGGGTTCCCTCTGATCATACTTTGTCTCAAATTTCACGTTCTAGTCACGAAGTTGACAGTGGCTAAAGGTTCCCTCCCAACCATTGAGGTCAAAATAGGTCTAGAACCGACCAATTGATGTGGAACATATGGAAGCGATGGTTGTCCTGGTTTGTAGGAGGTCAGGTTAGGAACATACATTCCTAGTGAAGGAAAGGCAAAATAATACATGGGATAATTGTGTTTTGGGTTCACTACTTCCGAAATGGACCGGGGAGAAAAACTCTGGCACCTTACCCTTTCTCCAAGTATCCATCAACAAGATACGGTATCTTGAAGTGGTCCGAAAAAATATTTGTTTAAGATGATTCTAGTAGGACAAGGAGGTGGATGAGTCTCCATAGTTGATGGAGAACCAAATCAGAAATAACTTTCCCTAGGGAGGGCCACCAAAATGAAGCGGTTAGACCAAAAGAAGTCACAATCAGGTCATCTGGAGGTCAAGTGAATATCCAATTGATAGCTCCAGGGTGTCATTCAAGTGAATGGTGACAAGACATGTTACACGAAGAAGGTTGTCCCACCACCAATGGTCCCATAGGATCGGTGATGGGAGTGTTTGCAGGGGGAGAGAAATCCCCTCCTAATTCAGTAACTGGAATTCCTTCTTCATGTGAACCAGTTGTAGTAGGTTGGTTCATATCTTCCCCTATGCTTCATTTCCAAGCAAGGGGATATTCAGGTGGCACATTTTGTATTCTATGGGATCTCCTTAAGGTTTGTTCAACTAGAATGGCTGATGAAAGTCTCCTCCTAAGAGTATTCTAAAGAAAAGCACACTTCAATTCATACTCAAGCTAAATTTGCAAGCAAACTTATGTGACTGGTGGGATAAAGAGATGGATCCTCACAGGAGTTTCAAGGCATCACAACTCACAATATACTACAAGGTCCAATATTAATACTCATACCAATATTTCAGAGCACTAAACAGAAGGATTAGGACTATACCCTTGGCCGTATTACCCGACTACTGAACAGTACGTGCGTAGTAGCTCCCTGAGTGTTATTCTTGGTGTATTGCAACATCAAGACTACCAATAGTTAACTCATATGGTTTCACGATCCTAGTGGGGTATCCCTATATACACAAGGTATGTGGGAGCTCTAATCCATAGTAGTGTTGTCTAATGCAAAACTATTTGACAAGATACTTCCTATATATCATCGAGTACGTGAAGTACCTTTCTATATACCCTTAGGTATGTGAAAAGCCATTTGATATATTGACTAGTACGTGGAAGAACTGCAAGCCCCCGGAATGCACTGCAGGAAAATAACGATATCTGCTACGTTTAAATATGTCGGAACACATCTCTAACCTATCACACGAGATTCTAAAGATTTTAACTTTGTGAAATTCAAGCACAACAGATCTATGGAACAAGCACAATAGTTACTAGAGATGCATGCAACAAAATGTATGGAAACATTGTGGAGAAGGTTTGCAACAGTAAAATAATCTCATAAATTCATACTATAGATTACAATGTGTGTAAATGGCTACAATCATCCAAGCAATTCAAATTCCAGAGTGGTCATTCAAATTGAATGCATGAGAGTGGCTTACTTAGTAGTTAACACCACTCGGCACATCAGTTAACCATTTAACTACCATAAGACTGACTCAAAATGACTCTGAAACTGTCTAACTGATTCTAACTGATTTAGAACTCAACTGATTTCCCAAAAATAGGGGAAGGAGCCTATATGTCTACAGTTAACTGAATAGTAGGTAAAAATAACAGCATATGAAGTCAACCAGTATAGTAGGGTGCCTTCTAGTCTCCAGTTGGCTGAATAAACTAGTAAATGTTGTCAGTTGGATTGAGTAGTGCACATAAGTCATGTAAATCACCCCTTGAATGGTGGAGGAGGCTCAGGTGATGGCCTAGTTGGCTCCTAGAATGTAGGAGGAGGCCCAGTTTACTGAAACTGTGATCTGCTGATGATGTAAGCACATGATTGATTCAAAATACTTAGGATAAGTGGAAAATTAAGCTGTGAGGCTCAAATAAATGATGTGTGGTTGGAAAATGCTCCAAAACTGCCCTTAAGATAATCTCATGGAGGATTAAAAAATAATAAAAGGGACCTAGCAACAAAGGCCATAGGTCACCCAGTACAGAAAATAATCCAAAAATGCTAGAAAAAATCTAAGTGAGGAGAGAGGGAAAAACCCAGTGGGAAAGAAACCCCCCCTCAAAAGGAACATTGAAGGATCTAATCTGTCCTCATCATAGTAGAACTCATCCCCAACAGTGAACGAAGGTAAGAGAAGTTCTTCTCAGTGAATCTCTTGGTGAAGATGTCTGCAATTTCCTCTTCTGCAGGGCAACATTGCAGTACAATGGTTCTGTCATGCACAAGCTCTTGGATGTAGTGCATGTGGATCTTGATATGATTGGTCCTCTATCTCTGAACCAGATCTATCAAGATATTAATAGCACTCTAATTGTCACAAAATATGACAGTATAAGTGGTGCTATTGATATCAAACTCTCCTAGAATACCCTGCAACAAAACTGCTTGAATGCAAGCATTGGCTGCTCCTCGATACGCTGCTTCTGCTGAAGATAAGGAAATGGCGGCCTTCTTTTTTCTTGAACAGAAAATAGGCCTTGTTCCAATCATGATTACATATCCAGAATTGGACTTCCGATCAATGATATCACCCGCCCAATCTGAATCAGTGAATCCAACCAAATATATATCAGAATCCACAACATAGGGAATGCCAAAATGTCTAGTACCCTGCACATAATGCAGGATCCTTTTGGATGCATTCCAGTGAAGATCATGGGGCTGCTGCATGTACCTTGACACAACACTCATGACATAATAAATATCAGTCCTAGAGTGTGTCAAGTATAGAATACTTCCAATCAACTGTCAATAAAGTATAGAATCCACCAATGGTGTGGAATCACCATCCTCAAGTCTGGTTCCTGAAAGGAATGGGATTGGTGTCGCTTTACAATATGCCATATTAAAACTTTTTAGCAGGTCTGAAGCATATTTTTACTGAGATATGGTGATCCCATCAAAATTATGAGTGATCTCTAAGCCAATAAATTGCTTCAACAGGCCTAAATCACTCATGTCGAATGCTAGATGTAGTGCGGTTTTTATATTGCCGATCGAAGAAAGAGTGGTTCCTGTAATCAAAAGGTCGTCAACATAAAGGAAAATGATCAAAAAATTACCTTCATGCTATTGTAGGTACACATTTGGATCTCATTTGCATCTTGCAAAATTTTGTGACAGAAGGAAGGAATCCATCTTTGCATACCAAGCTCTTGGGGCCTGTTTTAAACCATACAATTAGTTCTTCAGTCTACACACTAATGTCGGATATGATATGCATCCTTCAGGATGCTTCATGTAAATCTCTTCCTAAATATATCTATGAATAAAATCACTCTTCACATCCATGTGTGCACCTCCCAGTGCTTAGATGCAGAAATTGCCAAAACTAGGCGGATAGAATCCATTTTTGCAACCGGTGCAAAGGTTTCTGTGTATTTCACACCATGAACTTGTGAGAATCATTTTTACACCAACATAGCTTTGTATTTTCAGGTTGATCCATCTGCAGCAACCTTGGTTTGGTAGACCCATTTTCATTGAACTAACTTCCTCCCAGGTGGAAGAGAAACTAGCTCCCATGTAGCATTTTTATGAAGAGAATTGTACTCTTCATCCATGGCAGTTTTCCATCTCGGATATCAGTGGGAATTATAGTATGATTTAGTATATGAACCTATCATCAAAAAAAAATATTCAGACAGTAAAGGATCAGAATATGAAAGAGCCATACATACTCTTTGAAAGTATGCTTGAGTTCTTCTTGGATTGGCAGGATTTCCAATGTTAGAACCAACAGAATTGAGAGTCTTTTCTACCCACTTTGGAAACTAAGGGAGATCATCTGGATATGGATATGAAACCTATATTTCATATTCATTAATGTATGATAAAATATCATAAATATCAGAACACAAAATTTCATCATCTTCTTCTAAATCTTCTTATTGGGGAGGAGGCAATTCAACAGTTTCTTCCTCGACTAGTTTTAGATCTTGAAGTAGTTCTTCAAATTTAACACTTTGCTCGATGAATATATTTTTGGATCTGATATCCATAAGTTTTTATCCTTTGTATTATTTAGAATATCCAATGAGGATGCACTCAGTACTCTGTGGTTCCAAATATCTTATCTTCTCAGACGGAATTCTAGCTCATGCAGTGGAGCCAAAAACCCTGAGATTGGACACATCAGGCTTGTGACCAGTGTAGGATTCAAAGGGAGTAGTACCTTTGCAGGATGAGTGTGGAACTCTATTTTGATTTTATACAGAAACATTCATGGCCTCAAACCAAATATTTGGAGACAAACCTTTCGACTCAAGCATACAAGTGGCCATCTCTTTTAGTGCTCGGTTTTTCCTCTCCGCTACACCATTCTGCTGAGTTGTGTAGGGGATTGTGTGCTGGTTTTGGATTCCATTTTCTGCACAAAGTTGCAGCATCTCTGATTTTATATATTCTCCACCATTATAAGATCTAAGAGCTTTGATCTTGATCTTAGTAGCAGTCTCAACAAAAGCCTTCAAATTCTTGAATTTTTCTAGCACTTCCAATTTGTTCTTGAGAAAGTAGACCCATGTGAATATGGAGAAGTCATAAATGAATGTCAGAAAATACCTTGAGCCATTCATAGAGGTATTTGGCAGCGGACCTCTGATATCACTATGAATCAGCCCCAAAATAAAAGAATCTCTGTTAGCTTTTCCTCGATCGAACTCGTGTTCAGGATGCTTTCCAATGATGCAACCCTTGCATATCCCTTTTGAGGATTTGATGTACGGAAGGCCTTAAACAATGGAATTATTTTGTAGCAGCTGCAAATATTTATAATTTAGGTATCCAAACCTCTCATGCCATGGCTGACTATCCTCATTTCCATGAGTTAGAAGGGCACTTGGATTTGAATGTGGCAAAAAGTGGGAAAACTCATATGTTTTTGCAGCATGATTTGCCTTTCCTACTGCAATGAGATTTCCAGTGGAAATATTAGAAATTTCAATATTATTAGGGTTGAATACAACCTTATTTGGAAAACCAGTGTGTGTCATCTGATACACAGAAAGCAGGTTCGAATCTAGAGAAGGAACATAGAGAAATTTTTGAAAACTGCCATGTTCTAAATGAATAGTACCTTTGCCTTTCGAAGAAATTTGTGAATCATCTCCCATGTGGATGGAGATGCAGCTTTCAGTGTCCAATTATGAGAAGGAGTCTTTGCTTTCAACCATGTGATTTGAATTTCCTGAATCTATGAGAAGAGCTGTAGAATTCAAAACACTTTCCATGAGTGCATGACCTCTTTCTGCATGATCATTATTGTCCTTCTTCCTTGCACCATCTGGAAGAGTAATGTTGTTTTTCTCCAAGAGAAGGGCCATCTAATCAATAGTTTTCTTCATGCATGATCTTTTAGGATGAAAGCCCCTACAATAGTAAGAACACTTTGTCTTCTCTTTTCCCTTTTGCTTTTCTTTTCTTGAACCTAAGGGCTCATATGACGGCTTGGTATTCTCCTTTTGCTTCAAATGATCAAACTTGGCCTTCTCTTTCTTTTGCTTTCCTTTACCATTCGTAGCTTTGGGTCCTCCAGCAAAAAGGGCTTGATCTTTGGAGGTTTTTATGGACCCCATATGAACAAGCTTATCATGATCTTTTGTTAAGGACTCAATGAATGCATTCAAGGTAGGCATCTTCCAATTCAGAGTAGTGATTTTTCCTGAATGGAAAGTAGAGACAAACACTAAATAATCTTTTCCTAGCTTCGTAATGATTGCGATGGAAAAGAAGATCATTCGAAATATTGAGACAAAGAAAACCATAATCTTCATCAAGCTTATTGAAGTACTTGGAATTCTCTACTATAGAATTAGGCTCTGGTTCTAGTCCCATGGTGACTCTGTAGAATCCCTTAGAGTGCAACACAATCTCAACATCATCCTTCCACTGATGGTAGTTGCAATGAGTGAGAATATTTTGTGAAGAATATTCCATCTCTGTAATAGCAAATGCAATAGGAGGGAGTGAGAAACTTGTAATCACAAACAAACAAGAACTTTTTAGGTTGACAACCTGTACTTTTCAAGTTGCATCACACCTGACATAGACTATCAAGAAATATTGAGGAGTCGGGTGCACAATATCCAGGAATTATGTGGAAAACTTTTGGCTTCTGGTGCAGAGTTGGAATATTTTGAGCAATAGCTGCAACTGTAGAAAATTGCTGCAATATTTTTTAGCAAAGTTGCTCAATATTCATATGAAATCTCTGCAGAATATTTGTCTTGTACCTTTCATGGCTATGATACCATGTGAAATTCAAGCACAACATATCTATGGAACAAGCACAACAGTTACTAGAGATGCATGCAACAAAATGTATGGAAACACTGTGTAGAAGGTTTCCATCAGTAAAATAATCTCATAAACTTAGAAGATATATTACAATGTGTAACAATGGCTAAAATAATCCAAGCAGTTTGAATTCCAAAGTGGTCATTCGAATTGAATGCATGAGATTGGCTTACTTGGCAGTTAACACCACTTGGCACATCAGTTAACCACTTAACTACCATAAGACTGACTCAAACTGACTCTGAAACTGTCTAACCGAGTCTAATTGATTTAGAACTCAACTGATTTCCCGAAAACAGGGGAGGGCTCCTATATGTCTGCAGTTAATTGAATAGTAGGTGAAAATAACACCAAATGAAGTCAACCAGTGTAGTAGGGCGCCTTCTAGTCTTCAGTTGGATGAATAAACTAGTAAATGTTGCCAGTTGGACTGCATAGTGCGCATAATTCATGCAAATCACCCCCTGAATGGTGGAGGAGGCTCATTTGATGACCCAGTTGGCTCCTAGAATGTAGGAGGAGGACCAGTTTACTGAAACTGTGATTTGTTGATGATGTAAGCACATGATTGAGTCAAAATACTTAGGATAAGTGGAAAATTAAGCTGTGAGGCTCAAATAAATGATGGGTTGTTGGAAAATGCTCCAACATACTTAGACTAGCAGTTGATTTTATCTTGTACGTTTAAGTGGATGCATGAGGCGTAGAATCAAATCACTATGCATGGATAAGCTAAATGAGATGCAAGTCTTTTACTTTTCGATGAAAACTATCTAAGGAAAGGAGAGAGATCTTTCTTCTTTTGTTGAAACAATAAAAATCTATCCCGGAACACAATATTATCCTTTCACTTTTCTCCTTAAGAAAAACCAAAAGACATAAGTGAATAACACTCTTTCAGTCGAATCCAATGATACCAAAAATAACACCAAAGCAAAAAAAATTCTTTTTCTTTTTATTTTTCAAAATAGGCTTAACAATGCAAATCAAAAATAAATGAACAATGGAGTCTTTTGAATTCGCAAAACAACTCAATTTCGAACAAATAATCAAATATTTAAAAGAAAGATTTCAGAGATCGTTGGAACATGCACTAATTGTCAAAAATGCTTGAAAATGTAAATATCATGATTGTTATAAGAATTATCCTCTTTTTTCAAAGACTTTTTAAAAGATCAAAAGGAAGAAAACATGTAAAATTCTTAGCTCTTTTCAAGTTTTCCAAGCAATTATCCAAGATCCCAAAAATGTATCTTCTCAACAAATCAAAGCACTACACTTCAAAGATGAAGATAATGAAAACCCAATCTTTTTTAACGCTATGTTCAGTCAAATCCAAATACGATTCTGATCACTTTGAGAGAGTTCTACAAATTTTGAAAACAAAAATTATCCACCCAATAAATCAATCTCAAATAATACAACAATTCAAACCAAACTTACACTAGCAAGAGTTAGTACAACAACACACTTTCGGAGGTTTCAAGACTTGAAACAGGGCATATTAGAGGCTTCTACATGTCCATAAGACTAGTCATGCTTGCAAGAGAACAAACTCACCCACAACAAAGAAATTAACTGCTTGACTATAAAGACTCAACAAGAAAGCACTTTACTCCAAATTTCAGGAATGAAAGTAGAAACAGAGATCTAGGGAAGATACGAACTCTGACATAAATTCAAAAGATGACTAGGTCCAGGTTTGAGTAGGGATAAAGACTTCACTACAAAATTTTGTAGTGCGATGTGGTCTATCAGTACAACAAGGCGCGTCTTTGTAAATCGACGCGGTCTAAAACACTACCTAGGCGCGTCGATGGCGCACTGTATGTCTAAGGTAAAGCGCATCAAGCTTCCAAAAGCAATTTTTTTCAAAGATGAAAGCTACAAAACCCACGAAATCAACAAATATGAGTGGATCTAGGGTTCCAGGAGTAATCTGGATGACCTGGTGACTCTATAAAAGCATATCCAAATAAAAAAGTGACACAATCTAAGAAAAATCTGGGCAAAGACAAAGAAATAGATCTAGAGAGTAGTTTTCCCCAGTATGGTCGCCAATTTTGTTATATGATTTATTGATCGATGCAGAAAAAGATTAAGATCCCCATTCTGAATAGTTCATATCTGGAACAAAAAGGAAAAATTATACAATCCTTCACCTAGTCAATGAAATAGTAACAATGGATGCGTATATTAGATACATACCTCTAATATAGCAGTCATTGTAGCGATCCAAGAGCAGTCGTGGTCCAGCTTTGCGTGCAAAATAACCTTACAAAGATCAGAACAAGACAACCACAAGTGAAATAGAAACAATATAATTGACCTATGCAAGTGACCAAGGAATCTCACAATATACCATTAAGAACATCAGATGTATATGGGAAGGAAAATAAAATTGTATCAACAAAGACAGAAAGAGAGTACAATTGTTTAGGCCTTAGTGTTGTAGCTTATTTCCAATGAGTTCTTGCTCCAATGAGTCACTTTCACCTTGAATACAAAGCCTCAAGAGTCTAAGAGTCTAGAGTAATTCCTCCAGCATTTATCTACTACCAATTTTACTTCTCCTCACCCATGGCCCAAAGCATCAATTTATAGGACAATGTGGATAGGGAGCAGTTGAGAAAAGTGTGGGGAGTGGATGAGATATGATCTCCCTCAATGGTGGAAGTCGATCTAGATCCATAAAAATATGAGAGAAATGCTATCATTCGATCTTTTTCTCTAGAACCTTCTTGAAAACCTAGTTTTTTTCCCGTGGAGACAACGTGACCTAGATATTGAGCAATGTGTGCCAAATGAGTTCGACGCGGGTTGATGTGAATGCAAGTTGCGTCATCGACATGGGTTGACAGTGAAGTAGACTATGTTGATGTACTTCGATGCATGTTTCTAGTAAATCAAAGCATGTCGAAGCCACAAAAAAAGCTAAGTTGCTGGGAAAACTAATCAGAGCTGATTCACCATGAAAGTGACTTCGAGGATTGTGGAAAGCCAAGATCACAAGGATTCGTATGGGAGAAAATGTCATGTAACAAAAGAGGATAATGATTGACTGGGAAGGGAATTTGATAAGAATTCCTGAGTCCGTGAACTAGTTCGTTGGACTTGTCCCACTAAAACTATGTCCAATTTGTCTCCCGTAATTCCAGTGAAGTGGAAAATGGTGTATATAGATTCCTTGGTGGAATTATGAGCAGAGGGCAGTGAAGTGTCTCACCTCTATACAGTCACAAGGAAACCAAGGAAATGATATGCATTGTTTGGCATGGAATTGGATTTAAGCCAATTGCCTGATTGCCAAGAGTATAATCCTGAGAAATTATGGGACTGGTGAGATGTCTGTCTATTGAATGCATGAGTATTAGCTTGGGGGTGGAATTTTGTTGAGATATTAATGAGAAAAAATTCCTACGGTTGGGTGGAGCATGCCTCACACACAACCAGTTTCCCATTTCCTATATTTTGCAGAAAAGTTTTAATTTCTGGAAACGATGTTTTAATTTCTCAATATTATTTATTTAATGAATGGTGAAAAAATTTCCATATTTTTTGTTTTAATTCATGAAATTTTATTTAATTGATGACCAGAAAAAAAAAATTATATGATTTTCCTTGTTTAATTTTCTAAGTTTGGATACAAGGAATGATTTCATGTTCTGCTTGGTTAAAATTCTTGTAGATGGAAGCAGATAAGTTTTAATTTCTAGAAATGATGTTTTAATTTCTCAATACTATTTAATTGATGAATAATAAAACAATTTCCATATTTTTCTATTTTAGATTTCTGAAATGTGAATCTAAAGAATTGGTTCATGAATTACTTGGTTGAATTCCTGTATATGGAACTAATGCAAGTTTTATTACGTAGTATATTGCTAAAATTTATATTTGCGAGATGGAAATATTTTCAATGCATAACTAAGTTGAAATATTCATTTTTATTATATTCCCTATATAATTTGGATGTTTACCATGAGTAAATATTTGTCATAACCATTCCCTATAGTGATTATTAGTTATTGCACAGTAAATTTAGTAAATACGTTGGAATATTACATTCCATACTTTAGCAAAACTGGTAATTTCTATCCGAAGTAAATTATGCATGTAATCTTACTACGCAATTACTATGTTGAATTATTAACCTTAATGCGTAGATATTATATTGGAATATTAATTTCATGTTTTGGATAGACTAGTAATTGTTATTCTACTTAAGTTATGCATATAACCTTATTGCGCTTAATATGTTGGATTAATATTTTTATTTGTTATAAAAATTTGGGAAAAAGACATAACTGAAGGATTAGCTATGCATATAGATTTATTAACATTTGTTTCATTATCCTTGTGAATATTACTATGCAAGTATTAAGTTAGTGTTTACTGCACAGTTAACGTTAGTGCGCAGTTCTTATTGCATATAACTTACTGCACAGTAAGATTAAATGAATATTTTGGGTTATTGTTAAAATGGAAATTATGGGAATTACATAACTTGAAGAATAGTTGTTCCTATAGCTATAATTGCATTTATTTAATTTTTGGTGAATTTATACTATGTAGTCCTTAGGTTAGTATTTACTGCACATGTTTTATTTTGCGGGTAGTGTAGTTTTTACTGTGCAGATCTTACTGCAATTTTTTTATTGAACAGTTCTCAACAAAAGGTTTAATGCGATGTTTTTAGGAAAGTATTTATTAAGAAGGATTGGAAGTGTTTCCTTCCAACCCTTATTTTATTAATGTATATTAATAGAAGATATATTATGGGCACTAATTATGGTGTAAATTTTATATGTGTGAAATGTCCTACACATGGAGACTACGTAGGTAAAATAATTATTATACATTTAATATGATTTTATTTGTTATGCATTTGATATAATATTTCACGGGTCTTATGAAATATTTTAAGCTTCTGCTATTTACTTATAGTTATTATACATTTTAATATGCTCTTGTCATAAGAATGCATATAGCATTATACATGTGGCTATTATGCATATATGTTTTATATATATAAAAAAATTATTGTGTCTTAAGTCTAGTGTAACGAAAGGTGTGTTACATAGGCAAAAGGGTTAACCCCTCCTCTTACCCTATGATAAACACAAGGTTAAACATAGTGAAAATGGGGTTTTTGGGCAAGTTTGAGGAAGTCACGCCGAAGCATTTTGATGGATCTTGACGAGTTTCACAGACGCGTTTAGGAGGATCTTGAAAAGTTTCTCGGAAGCATTTTGATGGATCTTAACGAGTTTCGTCGAAGTGTTTCGAAGGATATTGACGAGTTTCACAAAAAATCAGATCTCTTGAGTGTTTTGGTGGTCATAAACCAATTTTATCGGTGGGATGAAGGATTTTAGCCAAATTTTTTTGGTGACTCTAAGAGAGTCCTTCCAAAACATTTCGGAAGAACTTGATGAGTTTTATCAACTAGGGGTTTAGCGTTACTTCTGCGTAACTTCATGATATTAGCTGATCCGTTTTGCTTAACAATTCTTAGTTGGGCAACATTTTGGGGTGTAGAAATTAAACAAAATAAACGTCGACTAGTTTCAAGAAATGGGACAACACATTGGAGAACTCATCAAAACTCATTGAAACAGGAAAAAAAAAAAAACTCATGAAATTTCACCGAAATACAAAAATATAGAAAAAAAGGCTGAAAGGGGGAAACTTGGAAAATTTTAAAGTATTTTCTCTCTAAGTGGGGGAAAATTTTCAAACAATACTTTTCTAAATATGAAGAGCACCAAACTTAGCCCAAGGTGAAGTAATTTCAAGGAGGGGCCCCAATCATTTCAAATAAATAATGGGGAAGGAGGTTTCAGCTACAACAATTGGCGACATAATGGAATAATCTTGGTTGGAATGGGTATTCGGATGATCCACGGTCAGCATTTTCATTGTCGACGTTTCGAATCCCAAGATGGATTCATCATCAGGACGGAATATGGTGTAGAAAGGTTGCTCACCTACATATAAGTAGTTAGGGATGCCCGATCATATCCCCTTCTCCCTTCATCTTTTCATCTTCCAATTCTTTATCTTTTCAACTTCAAAACCGATCTCCTAAAATGGACGCTAACAAATTCTTTCAATAATTATTCATTCACAAAAGTAAACAGTTCAAGCAAGAAACCCTAATTAATTAATTCTAGGAAGATATGACTATACAACACAAGTGAAATTGATAAATTATCAATTAAAAAGGATAACACTTCAAGCATTAATAAATTATCCTTATTTAATTAAAAGATCAACTTAATTAAAAAGATAATAAAAAAATAGGCAGAATAATTATTAATAATAATAATTATAAGACCTTTACTAATGATTTACAATAGGAAGTAATAAATCTTTATAATAATTATTTCCGTAAAAGTTTCAAAAATAATTAATAAAGGTCTCATAAAAATTAATTATTAATAATTATTAATTATATTATCATATCATAAATTAATAAGGATAACACTTCAAGCATTAATAAATTATCCTTATTTAATTAAAAGATCAACTTATTTAATAAAAAATAGGAAGAATAATTATTAGTAGTAATAATTATAAGACCTTTACTAATGATTTACAATAGGAAGTAATAAATCTTTATAATAATTATTAATAAAGGTCTCATTAAAAATTAATTATTAATAATTATTAATTATTCAAGGGTTTCATTAAAAATTAATAATAGTCATTATACAAACATAATGAATAATTAATGAAGAAAATCCACAAATAAAATAGAATAGATGAGTCGGAGGCTAGGTTAGTGATACTGACCAAAGATTGTGATTGTGATAGAAACATACCTGGTTTTCAATCCATTGCCTTCCTTGTTGATCAGAGGTAGCCGTCTCTCGCTTATTTCAAGTCCCCCATCTCTATTTAGGTTGTTCGGGTGCTTTATGATTTCCAAGGCCTCTCTCACCCTTCATTTGTAGTAGTGGTCCTCAACCGCGAGCAACTCTGCGTTTTCCAGGCAGACATGGTGTTTTGTTTTGATAGAATTCTCTGTGAGTGCGGAGGTGTTTGTCCTCTCTCTTCTTATGTCAGCTCCATGTTCTTTCAATCTAGTTTGAAAAGAATGACCTGTCTCTCCTGTATAGCTCCTTCCACATGAACAACCTACCTTATACACCCCTTTATATTGGTGCCAATCAACCTTGTCTTTCATCGACCTCATTTTCTGTCTAATGGTTTCCATAGGCTTGAAGGAAGTCCAAACTTCTTTTTTCTTCAATACCCTTGCAATTTTGTCCGTTACTCATGTGGTATTCGTGGGCCCCACTTAAGATCAGAATGATTTCTTAGTGCAGGAGTTGTAATATCATTTATCCTCCTTGTGTTCCTGATGACGTTGGTTCAAGCCTAAAAGAGGTATCAGAATGATCAAGTGTTATTAGGTAGGTATACTCAAAGATAGCTTAAGTTGGGATTTCAAAGCTACTCTCCCGAGGCCATATTATGAAGTTACTTTTCCAGATTGATCCTTTCAATGTAAATTTAAGGTGTGACACCACATGGTAAGAGAAAAAAACTAGAAAAGTGCAACTGTGTGTTCCTCATCTCTTAAACTACAAACAAAGTTATACTTATAGCAAGCACCCATAGCCTTGATAGATTTCTCTCTTGCACCCATTTTATAGTTGAGTGATCTAGTCTGATTCTAGTAAGTATTTTCATTGTATATGAAATTTTATTTGTTCTTTTTGAGAGTTTCTTCTTAGTGGTATTTCTAGATGGGGGAGATGACTCAATAAGCCTTTTATAGACATGGGATAACATATGGAGTCATTTTTATTTTCTATGCACTTGCAAATTCATGTTTCCTTCCCGTGGGTCGAACATTGGTGAACATTCCATAACACAATCAATTATGTGTTAAAGTGGGTGGAGCCTCAAGAGAGTAACTATGAAAAATTTCTCAAGCGCGTTCATCACAGAGTTTGATATATTTCAGCGGCACTGGATCAGTATGATATCGCTTTTTGATGAACTAGATACATGACCTTTTGATGGATGGGTAAGATCATTTCAAATGATAGTGCTAGGAAGTGCATCACCAAATCCTCACCCTAGGAAAGAACTCTAGTCATCACAATGTTTCCCACTAACTGTGAAAATTTGACTTATCAATAGGCAGGGGCATTCAAGAATTTATGAGATTTTCGATTCTCCATTATGCACTTTGATTCCTGAACTAAAATTTATTAGAAGAAGGTTAAAATGAAAGAAACAAAGTCAAACCAAAATGGCTGGGCTTAAACAAAAGAAAATGAATAAAGACAAGGTTGAACAAAGTAAACGAGGTGGTATAAAGAAAACACCAAGGAAAATGATTTATTTATGTACAAAATTGGATTTCCCTCATACTAAGTAAAGTATTGTTTCAAAAACTAACCATTCACAGGGAGAGCATATATCTCCCCTTATAATTTTTGCAGTCTATATGTACCAAGTCCAAGCGTTTCAACGATAGTGTAAGGGCCAAGCCAAAAATGTTGAAACTTTGTATGTTTCCCTTTTTCTTCATGGTGCTTGTACCACTTTAGGATCAAATATCATACTTCAAAGTCATTTTTTCTTGCTTGATTGTTGTCAAACCATTTCCTCACTGTTTGTTGATGAGATGTGAATCTTTTCCTAGATTTCTCCATTTCCTCTTCAAGTTTCAATAAGGTGTTGATTCATTCTTGGATAGTACGGTTGTTAGATCCTCTAGAGGATTGGGTTAGTTAAAGGGAAGGCATGAGTATGTTTGGGGGAAGGATGGATTATTTTTCATAGACTGGAGTGAAAGGTGATACTCTTAAGAAATTATTTGGTGTGAACCTATCATCCCATAGAGCGTTTGGAAGAGCAGTGTGCCAACTTCATTGATTTTCAATGACAATTTTCTTCAAAATTCTGATAAGGTTTATGTTTGTTGATTCTGCCATCCCATTCCCATGGGGATAATAATTAGAAGAATAATGCAATTTAATTCCCTTTTTTAAAGATAACTCACTCAATTTAAATGAATAAAAACACGAATCATTTTCAAATACTAGGGAAATTGGAACCCTAAATCTGGTTATGATGTTTTCTTCCAAAAATTTGATGACTACTTCCTCATTGACACTGCGTAGAGGAATTGCTTCAGTCCAGCGCGTGAAGTAGTTTGTGGTAGTGAGGATGTAATGATGTTATTTGGATGAATTTGGGTTTATATCACCTATAAAATTGAATCCCTGTTGTTCAAATGGTTCTGAAATCACCACGGGCTACAAAGGAACTGTTGGTTTTATCTCCCTTCCAAAGCTCTTTTGACATATTTCACACTTTCGAGCATAAGCATGAGAATCCTTAAAAAATAGTTGGCCACTAATAACCTTCCTTTAGAATTATATGTGCAATAGTATCTTAGGAGTAATGTCCTCCGATAGTTCCATCATATAATTCAATCAAAACCTTGTCCATGTCTTCCTTTTCTAAGCATCTTAGAAAAAATCGATCATAGTTTTTTTCAAAAGAAAATCCCACCAATTATTTTATATGAAACTAATTTTTAAACAAAGAGCTCTCCTTTGTTTTAAACTCCAATGATCAGGGGCATATCTGTGTTGTATATATTGTAATAGATTGTGATACCAAGAGTTTGGGGAGGTGATGATATAATGTATCTCTTGCAAATTTACGTTTACTTCGTTATCCCAACCTTTAGCTTCTTCTACTAGGTTCTTTGTAAGTAGCTTGCACATTCCTTGGTCTTTAATTATTGTGGTGGGTTTGAATTCTAAGTCATATTATTGCAACGCTATTACACAATTCCCTCACCTTTCTCCCAACTCTTTTTGTACAAACAATTATCTAACCGTTGGGTGAGGAACTATGACTTTGGTACTATCTTTCGAAATATAGTGTTTGAAATGTTTCATAGCTTTAAAGACTAGATAGGCTTATTTTTCTAGTTTGGATAGTTCAACTCAACACCCTGTAAACTAGTGCTCATAAATGAGAATAGGTACTCATCCCCTTTCTCTCATTTTTGAGTGAGCACTGTCGCAAGGGAGTGATCGGATGTGAAAGTATAAATTATGAAATCCTTCTCGAAGTATGGACTTCTTAGTGAGGGTGTAGCATTAATTGCAGCTTTAATCCAATGGAAATCACTTTTCTCAACATCAGTCCATTTAAATTACGCATCTTGCTTTATCATTTGTTGTAGGGGTTTTACTATTTGAGTGAAGTTAGAAATAAACCTATGAACACAGTTACTTTTCCCCATAAAAGATTGCATTGTTTTCTTACTGTGGGGCATGGGATTCTATAATATAGCTTGTATATTTTCAATATCAACTAAGAATCATTTCTTGGAAATGATATGTCCTGGTAATCTCTCTTCTGAAACAACAAATATACTCTTTTTTGGGTTAAGAGATATACCATATTTTCGACACCTTTAAAAAATATGCTTCAAATGATCTATTTTCTTGGATAAAACTATGACATTGTCAAGGTATACAACCACATTGTGACTAATAAACCCATATAATGCAGTGTCCATGTCCCTTTGAAATGTGGCTCCTGCATTCATTAGACCAAATGGCATTCTACGGAAGGAAAAAGTACCTGATTTCGTGCGAAAGGTGGTTTTCAAGCAATCTTCTTCAACCACAAGTACTTGATTGTATCTTGAGAACCCGTCGAATAGAGAAAACATTATAGACCTAGATACGAGGTGAAAAATATGTTCCATAGGAGGAACATGGTAGTTATATTTGTTAGAGGCCCTATTAAGATTGCAAAAATCTACACTAGACTAATTTCTCTTGATTTATTCCATATTGGCACCAAATTTTCCACCCATTCAAAATGTCTAACTTTGAAAATGATACTAGCATCTAGTTGTTTCTTTAAGTCCTTTTGGATCGAGGGTTCTAATGTTGAGTATAATTTCTGCAGTTTTTGTTGGAATGGTTTGACTCCTTGTTTGATAGGAATAGTGTGTTGTATGCTGTGAGTTCCATATGTTTTCATCTCATCATGAGTCCAGGAAAATACATCCTTATATTGTTTAAACAACTAAGTAAATCTTTGGCTTGCACCTGGTGAGTAGCACATTCCAAGATTCACATACTTAGGCTCCTCGTATGTCTCCATATTTAACAACTCATATTTCATAGAGGAGCTGTTGGTCTTGACATTTATCGGCTTTTTGAACTTATGCTTCAAACCAAATAACTTCTCAAGTGCATGTACTGCTTTAGGGATGAAATTTACTCCAAACTGGATTCCATTATATCCATACTTATTTGTGTTTTCTTGATGTTCATCATCATCAATAATAGAGCCCTTAAAAGTCCCCTCATCTATCAGAACGTCAATAAGTTGTGATCCATCATCAAACACTCTCCAATTAGTCACATTGTCTGGAACATAAGGATTGAAAAGCAGTTCAATTGAAAATTTTCATTAAGAGGATTCAAACACAAGGCAGTGTTTGCTAACAAATCAACTGTAACATTCATTGCTATAGGAATGGAATTAATGCAAAAATATTCAAAATTTGAAATTAAATTCCATACCTCTAATTGGTACCCTTTTAAATGTGGATTTAAGCAATGGATATTGTTCCTGGCCTATCTGACAATTATTTCAAAATCACCAAATTTTTTTAAACATTTTACATTTAGATCAATAGCCTTTTTGAGACAAGTGGACCTTACTCCCTCCTGTGTTTTGGAGCCATAAAAAAATGTCCAAAAATCAGATTCTATATTACCCCTAGAATCTAAGTTAGTTTCTATATTTACATCAATGACTAATTATACTATACTGCATTCATTATCATCATCTCATGAGAACTAAAGGAGATCGGGTTGTTTGTCTGATTCATGGTTGCTAATATCTGCTTGATAACAACCTAGTTCAGTATCTGAAAAATAGTTACCTAGGATTGAATGTGTAAAATTTATAGGTTCATTCTTAGCTTCTAATTCAATGACAATAATCTTCATGTGTGGATCTCTATTTACCCTTATATGATTTGGCTTGTTTTGGTAGGGGATCCACAGGTGAGACCAATCAGTGGAAAAGTATCCCTGCAGTTTACTAGACCAATCTATCCTCAGCAATAGACCATAATCCTCAGGTATGTCCACTACCACAATATCAATAAATTGACACTCTTTCATCTAAATCTAACCTAATAAAAAAATTCTTTAGTTCACCAATCACCTTTACATGATATCTATCAAGTTGAATAATTTTGGAAGGACAAGCACTTGGTTGACCATTTATATTTTTGCAAATGAAATAAGGCATAACATTGGAAGAAGCTCTAGAATCCACCAGACAGTTATGAGCAATACAATTATAAATTTCAAATGTGAGTAGGAAAGGTGGGGTCTGGAATTTAGATTTTCCTCTAATGCTAGCTTCATTAATTTCCTTCTCTTGTTCATCATTAGATTGTTTCTTCTCTTTTCCCTTAGGTGTGGGAGGTTTTGTTTGAACATTAAGATCCAAATATTTTATCAGGAATTTCTTATGTTGAGGCAAATGACAAATTTCAAACAAAGATATGTTAGCTTTTATCCTTTTAATGTCTTCCACTACATCGTATCCCATGTTATAGCTATCTTTAGTTTTTTCTGATGTTGTGGCAACACCTGATGAATGAATTGGTCCTTTAGAATTTGCAGGTGGTGTGCTTTTCTAAGTTGTATTTTTTTATGCTTCCTTCTAGGGTTGTTTGGAATCCATTGTCCTTCCTTGAGTCTTGCTTGTTGGATTACCTACTTTATTGTTTTCAGCAACCTTAGGTTTGATAGTAACATGCCCTTTACTCCTTAAGGAATAATCAACAAGGACAATCAACACATTTTTATTTCAGCAATGTCTTCTTCATCCTCCAATCCAAGGTTGGGTGCCCAATCCCACAATACGAGAGTGGTTTCGTCAATATCTTCTTCAGTATCAGCTGATTGTGGTTATTCTACTTCTTCCTCCTCATCTAATCTTGCTTGTCAAGTAGTTGATTTATCACCAAATTCATAGAGTTAATCCATTGAGGGTATGTTTTTTCATAATGGTTTTCTTGATGAAAGCTACAAAAATGATCCATTCCAAGATCATTTAAGTTGAAAACAAAAGCCTTGTTCCCTAGGGGTTTTGGAGTTTCCTCCTTTTTTAAGGAAGGCTTGTAAGATTTATTTCCCAAGGAACTAGCTCCTTTATCCCTTTCTAAATAACCTATTTTGTTGGATAATTTCTAAACTAACTTGAAAACACCCCCTAGATCAGTAGGTTGCTCATATGTGGGTTTGGTCAACAACAAGGGTTTCTTGGATGAGGTAACTTTGGGGTCTACTTCCAGAATTTTTTTAACAATGGTAGATATTTACAGTTTGATTTTCTTATCTTCCTCAAAATTATCTTCCAAATTAGCTTTGCAATATCTCTTGACCAACATAGCTAGTGAAGGGTGAAGGGATGTGGTATAATACTCTATTAACACATGTCCCAGTGGTTTGGAAGCAACTAAAAATTTATTCAGGACTGTAGTGATCATTGATTAAAATTCTTAACTTTTTCCTTCTTGTCCATCTTTAACGATAACAATTCTCTCATAAGATAAGATAAGGTTATTTCTTCTCCAAACTTACTAAGAAAATCCTTTTCGAAATCATCCCAATTTGTGGTTGATCTAGCTAGAAGACTGAAATACCATGTGGATTTACTTTCAAAAGTATAAGGGAAAAACCGACAAACATCATCTTCATTGTCCACTATCAAGATATTCAAAGAGAGATAGAAACTTTTTAAATGATCATCTGTAGTTATGCCTTTGCCTAGGTCAAACTTAAGCAAGATACATTCATGATGGTTGGATAAGTCATGCAATGGACTAGCTAAATTTAGTGCACCTTGACACCTCTAGGATGGTGGCTGATTTACATTGTGAGCCATATGATGAATGTGTGGCGGTGTGTTTGGAGGGGACTGAGTATGGTTTGAATAAGTAGACTCAGGAGAATAAGGCCATATTTGATTGATTGGTTTAGGTATTTCTTGTAAATATAAGTCTACCAATTCTTCAAAGGAATCAACCAAAACTGACTCCCCGGGTTTCCTCGGATTTTATACGGGGATCACGTCTCCTGGGTAGCAAACAGATCACAGGTAATTATCCAACCTTTTGGACATCAGACTTTGTATATTGTTGGAAATGATCAACTTACTAATGTGGTACTGCGTAAAGGGTATCATGTTATGAATATTTATTTAATATTATTATTTATTAATTAGTAGATTATTAGGTTATTAGTGAAAGGGCGTAACCCTTCACAATGTTGGATCAAGCCCTATAAAAGGCGATCTTATTGTATCATCTTTTATCTTATCAATTCAATAATATATATCTTATTCAATATGGATCTCGCGTCCTAGTTTTTCTGCCGCATTTGGTATCAGAGCCCGGTTTCGGCTCCTTAAACCTGAGCTCGGATTCAGCTCACATCTCGTGCACTCTGAGCTCGGACTCGGCTCATCAACGACTCGAGTGAACTCGGATTTGGATTCAGTCATTCATCCCTGACCCCCACGCATCTCCATCCTCTCCACGCAACACCCTGCGTATTTCTCCCGCCACCGCTGCCTCCACTCTCCAAATACCACCCCCATCCAGTTCCCTCCTCCTCCCATACTCCCCATCACCCACTCTCCCCGGCCGTCACCTATTTGCTGCTCCCTTCCACGCCAGCCACCCAACGCTGCTCCACCCCGTGCAGCCCATCCAACACTCCTTGTCCACGCCGCGCCTCCCCTTCCACACCACTCTCCACTGCGCCTTCTCCACCTCCCTTCACCGCCACTCCACTCCCTCCCTTCGTGTCACCTCGCATTCACCTTTCCTGCGTCCATCATCTCCCTAGATTTCCCCTCTTCACCTACGCTGACTCCTCGCCCCCTGCGCCCTAGCTCTGCGGCTCCATCCTGCTCTGCGCTGCCTGCTCCCCCATTTCCCTCTTGTTCCACGACCTCAGATCTTCCCACGCCAGTGCTCCCTACACCCCTCCTCCATCGCACCCCTCACAGCTCGTCCCTCCACGTCGTTCCTCTCCCCTCCGCACCTTGCAACCTCCTACCCCTACCACCGGTGCTGCTCAAACGCAGCTCCCCTTCCGCCCAACTCCACCATTCCACTTCTCCTCTTCCGGCCGCCACATCTCACCCTCTCCATCTCCACCCACGCTCCCTCCACGTCAAACGTAAACCCTAATTTTTAATAAAAAATAAATATTATATAAAAATTGTTATATTAATATTTAATTTTATTAAAAAATTACAATCCACAAATTATAAAAAAATATTTAATATAATCATTATTATATTTATTTATTTTATTCATATAATAATTATTGTCTCTACAATAATTTTTATTAAATTTAGTCCTACAAAATTGATTCCAATTATACACCACCACACTTAAGAAGCATGACGACAGAGTTAAAAGCTCAAATTGCGAAAATAGAGAAGGATTTCCAAAATTTCAAGGAAATGACCACCAAGAGCCAAGAAGCACTTAAGAAAGAAATTAAAGAGGAAGTCATTCAAGTAATAGAGCAGAAAATGGACGAAAAGTTCGACATTATGAGCAAGGAACAAAAAATGTTAGACCAAAAAATGACACAGAACCATAATACATTAATGGAGATGTTACAAGGACTAATGCAAAAAAAGGACCAAGTCGGCAGCCCAGATGTGCTAGATGCCTCATCTCATATTGTCACACAGGAAGCACTTGCCAAGAATCAAGAAGAATTGCAAAAAGAAATGAAGATTAACAATGCGACGCTTAAGCAAGAGATAGAAACAAAAGTAATGCCAGAGATGGAGGCACGATTAAACAGCCAAATAGAAGCTATCAGTAAGATAGTAGAGAATAAAAAAGATAAAAATCACCGCCAGCAATGAAGCAGTTCAAATATGTCACTTACGTCATCCAGTAGTTCTGATCCACCATCAAAACATAAAGCAAGAGGGAATCAATATCACCCTTACATAATGTACCCACCTAAGGCAAAAATAGAGTTGTCGAAATACAATGGAAGTGAAGACCAATGCGTTGCTTGGCTAAACAAAGCAGAAGAATACTTCGACATTTACAATATTCAATCTGACGAGGAGAAGGTGAAATATGTGTCAATGCATATGGAAGGGTATGCCTATAATTGGTACCTTTGGTGGAAGAGAGACAATTTTTCCTACACCTGGAACTTGTTCAAAAATGATTTTTTTAATAGGTTTCAAGGAATCAAGGAAGATGAGTTTTTCAGTAAACTTACGAGATTACAACAAGTTGGAAGTGTTGAAGAATTCACACATCAGTGGGAATCCTTGTCGACACGAGTATTTGGTTTTTCTGACAAGCAAAGACTCGAAACCTATTTAGGAGGTCTTAAACCATACCTCCAAAGAGAGTTAAAGTTACACAACATACCTAACGTAGAGGTAGCAAGACATAAAGCAAAAGCCGCAGAATGCAAACTAGAAGGAATAAAAACAAGAGGTGACAACCATCATCGACAAGAAAAAGAGACACAATGTAGGTACTGTGAAGGTACATGGTCACCCGGCCATCAATGCCACAAACCTCAATCATATGCCTATGAAATGGAAAATAGATCAAAGCCATCTAACAGTTACTCTGATAATAGAAAGAAGAAGAAAAACATATGTCGTCGATGTGGTGATGATTGGATCCCAGGCCATAAATGTAGGAACAATCAGACAATACAGTGCAAAATCATCAATGGAAAGGAAGTGCAAGTCTCTACACAAGAAATCACGTCTGATTCTAATACCGACACTGAATCTGAATGACAAACGACATTAGGAAAATACTCAAGCTTTGAGGACAAAGCTTTCCTAAGGGGGAGGCAATGCTATGAATATTTATTTAATATTATTATTTATTAATTAGTAGATTATTAGGTTATTAGTGAAAGGGCGTAACCCTTCACAATGTTGGATCAAGCCCTATAAAAGGCGATCTTATTGTATCATCTTTTATCTTATCAATTCAATAATATATATCTTATTCAATATGGATCTCGCGTCCTAGTTTTTCTGCCGCATATCAGGGGGTGACTCAACTTGTTCCATCTCATGGTCATTATCCTCAAAATGGCCAATTTCATGTCCAGCTCCTACTGTTAAAGAACTCAACTTTCAAGTGAGGGGTCTTGGGTGGATATTTAGATAAAAATCCTCGAGGGAGAGGACCTCCTCTACTAGCCATGCACTGGCATCCCTCTTTCTAGTGCCAAATCTGTTGAATCCTAGAAAAATACTTGCATTGACAATAGTGGTTCTCCCAAGCGAGGAATCCCAATTAGACTTCTTGTCGTTTGGAATAGGGAAACCATTCAGATTTGGCTCAACTACCGTTCATTGGTTGGAGCTTTCATCAATTCTAACCTGGTCCACCATTTAGGGTTTTATCGTTATTTTTAAATGAGATGTAGAATTCTATAATATACAGTGAAAGCTAAACTAAACTAATCTATCCTTGCAAGGAGTGAAGGTTATAAAGAGCGGACTGTGAATGAAGTAGGATACATTTTAACAGTAGATAACCACCGAACATAAAATATATCACAACTACAACATGAAGTTAAATACTCATATATATACAACATAAAACCAGTTTAGATTCACATCTCGTAGAAAGAAAAAGGAAGCTGCATTCATCACATTCATTACATATACAATAAGTAACAGAATTAAAGAAACGTCAGAGTAATACAATGGGTAAACTGAATAATATTACTACATACGCAACATAGGAAATCCTGAATTAGTTCAACATCATCCATCCATACAATAAAAGCACTTTCCAATGCCAATTTTGAGTCTAGTAATTGTCTATTCATCTTCTGAAAGAGTTCATATAGAATGAGTAGCCAAAACTCTTTAGGACCAAAAGTCCTTCTTCCCTCCTCCATGCACTTATAATTTTTCACAAAAATAACTCATTCCTAAGTGAGTCTTTGACTTTTGTCAAGGCAGTTACAACTCTTGGGTTTCCAAGACACATGGCATTTACATATTTACATTTGCTCCAAACAAAATCAATTTAATTTACAATTAAGAGGGATAATTTCCTTGGAATTGAATATATTCATCCCAAAGTTCACAATCATATAATATAAAATTCAATTGCTAGGGCATTAATAACCGCATTGCCACTTCATGGAGGATAGATTCGTTGGGAAATGTGGTTAATCCTTTCGAAGATAATTTATGTCATGTGGCCATATATTGAAGGCTAAGAGTGGGTGTACCAATTTGTTCCATGAGATATCTACTAGTGACTTGAGTAACATTCTAATTGCTACTAAATACTCTTATTTGATGGTCCTTAGTTTTGTTAAATGCTTCTCCTATGGGATAGGGTCTTTGAAGGTTCCCGTGGGAGGCAAGTGACATCAATCAAAGGCCATTATTATGGTATGATGTACATTTTTTCAATTCTCCAGTGATGTTTTGAATTCCCTTTGCAACTTTGCTCCTTCCCTTTAGCAACTTTCCAGTCTCAAATAATCAAGTTGCATGTCTTCTATTGTTCTTTTGGAAAAATTGGGCGGTATTTTCACACTCTTTTTATGCTAGGACGATACACCCTGCAACTTGTCTTTTGTAGTTGTTACCTTGAGTTCTCTTTCCTGAGTATATTCTGACATTGACTTGAGCTTAGCTGCAATTTTCTATACTTCATAAAATTATTCTATGACCAGGTCATGTGAATGAAATAGTTGTTCTTGCAAAGTAGTTACACAATTGTGGAACTTAACTAGACTCTACCTCTCTTCCCTCATCGCATTTAGTTATGTTGTTAATGCGTCTTTTTCTCGCTACAGAGTTGTTAGTTGATATTCAAAATACAGACTTCCCACTGTCAAGAGTTCGATGCGTTCTTATAATTTTTCTCTTTATCTTGTAGCTTCTTTATTTGTGTACTAATGGATACCTTTTCTGCTTTGAGTGATTCAAGTCGGCTGATTAGAGCATCCTTTTATACCTGCAAACTCTGGGATAGGTTTGTTGCATTCCACTTTTAAATCTCCAAGGTGTCTCGTTGATGTTTCAAATCAACGACTTTATTCCTATCCTATAAGAGGATATATTTCAACTTGTTTATCTTCATTTTTCTTTTATCGACATCTTGTAGTATCTTTTGGATATTATCTCTACTTTCCATATCGGTAGCTACACCCATAGAAAAATCATTTCTGGTTCTTTATCGCTTCCTTTGAGCACTAGGACTTCTTGGGTGGTGATGAAATTTGGTCAATCAAACATCTTGAATCTTTTTTCAGTCCTTTTCAGGATCTTCTTTCCTTTGGGATCATAAATTATAGTTTCTAATTTGGCTATGACATGTTCTTTGGTCAGTGTGTATGGGATGATTCCCAACTCATTGAAGGGGAAATTTCCTCTAGTGAGAGAGATTCTTGTGCCTGTAGCAGTGTTATCGATGTCCATATCCTTGGGACCTCCACATCAGGGATAATTTTAAGGACCCATACTTATTTAAAAGTGTATAAACCTGAGTGAATCTTACCAATTCTTAAAATGTCAACTATAAAATATTTGGCAATATTTTTCTAAAATTATTTCAATTTCTAAGGATTTTATATAGTTTATATAATAATTTGGCGATTTTTAGAGTGGAAAACGTTTACCCCATCAAAATTGTGTGAAATGGGGCTTCAAAAAATGCAAATTGACAAATCTTTTTTTGGAAAAATATCCCATGGGCTAGATTTCGCCCCTAAAATTATCTTTGCACCACATTAGGTGTCCTCTAGCTTCCTTTGCTACTATTCCATGTCATATTTCTATGCTTCTTCTTGTTCTTTTCTTTTAAGTTCTTCCTGTAGCCTTTGTTCTTCACTTACCCGAGCTTCTTCTTGCTTCTTGGAAAATTTTGTTTACTTCCTTTCTTCTTCCATAGCTTTTGTACTAGAGAATTCATTCTACAGATAGTTAAACTCTCGCATGGGATTGGAAATGTCCCTAGAGACCTAACCCAAGACAGAAAGGAAACAAATGGTTATCTTCTCTACTAGATGTATCACAGTACACAAGAATTCATAAAAGAGAAGAGGAAGAAGAGGAAAATTCCTTACCTCCAATCTATAGGTTGTCCTAGCTCTAGCTCCAAGCTTGATGCCCAAACTTGTAGATCTACAAACAACATAGGAAACCAACCTTCCAAGCATACAAATGTACTAGTGGCCTTTATTCCCTTCCTATTTTTCTTTTTTCATATCACAAAACTAGAACACGACTAACTGAAAATAAAAATGGCAATGTACAATGGGGGTGGGCTGGTGGACTTGCGTTTTTACTTGAAATGATGCTTCAAGAACCGCCCATTGACGTATCCCTTGCCAACTGGTTCATTGTCTTCGTCCTATAGGAAGAAAGCATTATTCCCATGGTAGGTGGTGATTGTATAGGGCCCCTGCCAAAGGTTATCAAACTTTTGGGCCTGGTATTCTCTTCTAGCATCCCATTTTAACAGCAAATCTCCCACTTGGAAATCATCCGCCTTGGTCTCTCTGTCAAACGTTTTCTTGATCCAGTCCTGAGTTTTCGTGGCTTCAGCCAACACCCCTTCTCTAATTTCTTGCACTTCCACCATCTAGTTAGTTCTCCTCAGCTCAGGGTTTGGCTCTTCTTCTTGCTCCTGTAGCAATCTCATTGTGGGCCCTCTGAGGGATTCAGGGAATATTACATCTGTTCCATATACTAATTTGAAAGGGGAAGTTCCAATAGACCTTTTAGAGGTTATCCTATCAGCCCACAAGGCAAGGGTCAGCTTGGTGTGCCAAGCCCTTTTATTTTCTTGCAGCAGCTTCTTGATTATCCTCACCACAATTTTTTTGGAGGATTCTTCCAATCCATTTCCATGGGGGTAGTAAGCAGTAGAATGTCCCAATTTGATGTGGAACTTGTCACAAAATTTGACCATCTTCTTGGATTTGAAAGCCTGTGCGTTATCAGTCATTATCTTAATAGGACATACAAAAATAGACATGATATTCTCCTCCATAAAATTGATGATGACAGTATATGTGGCTTGTCTGGTAGGTACTGCTTCGATTCATTTGGTGAAATAATCAGTGGCAGTTAGTATCCACCTATGATTTCCAGAGGAGTTGGGGAAAATTTCACCAATGAAGTCAAGACCCCACTGCTGGAAAGGGGATTCCACCTATATTTGTTTCAGATGCAATGACATGAGTTTCCTCTTTCCTTCAAAGACTTGGAATTCATGGCAGCTGACTATTTCCTTATAAGCATCCTTGAACATGGTAGGCCAATAGAACCCTGCCCTAAGAATTTTGTTAACAGTGGCTTTCCAGTAATGATGTCCTCCACAGATTCCTTTGTGAAACTCTTTCAAAGTTTCTTTGGCCTCATCTTCCACTGTGCAATTCAAGAGGACACCCCCGGGGTATTTCCAATAAAGATAACCACTCATTATGCAATACTTCGCATCCTTCATCTTGGTGGATCAAGCTTTGATTTTTCCCATCTCAGGGGGTGCTTGCAAGTTCAGCAAAACATATACAACATTAGAATACCAAGGGGAGGACAGGAATTTATCTGACACCTAAGGTAGTGGATCTTGGGAAGTTTCTCCCTATATGTGTGACAGTAGGTTCATACTCATTGAATCCCAATTTGACTCAGCCATGAGCCTAGCCCTTTCGCTTTAATAAGCTTAGCAGGTTTGATCTCCAGATCATATTCCAATAGTGTAGCTATCCACTTTTCTCTTTTGCCTTCTGGATTAGGTTGTGTTGGTATATATTTCACATAAGCATTAGGAACATAAGCTACAACATGGGAATGTAGGACATAAACCCTGAAATATTTCAGATTTTTTATCATGGTGTAGGTTTGCTTTTCCATAATGTTGTACTTGAGTTCAGAATCTCTAAGAGCCTTGCTAAAGAAATCTATGGGCTCTCATCCCCTTCTTGATTTTTCTGTAAAAGCACACCTGTTATGGAATGCTCAGAGGAAAAAGAAAACATAAGAAATTCCTTGTCAAAGTTTGGGCTAATCAGTACAGGTGCTTCAACAATTGCTCTCTTTATATCCTCAAATGCTTTCCTAGCCTCTACAGTCCACCTGACTTGATTGTCTTTCTTAAGCATGCGGGTGATCAACCTCATGATTTCTGCAAAATTGGGGATAAATATCCTTATGAAGTTCACTATACCCAAAAAGAATTGGACCTCCTTCTTACTCCTGGGGAGCTCAATTTTCTGTATTGCATCTATTTTGCCTCGGTCAATTTTGATCCCATATTTAGATATTATGTGGCCTAGCATCTTACCCTCTTGCATGGAAAAATTAGACTTTTTAGGGTTCAAGGAGATTCCAAATTTCCTGCACTTGGTGAACACTTGGTGCAAATGCTTCATATGCTCCGTATCAGCTTTAGAATATACTGTGATGTCATCCATGAATACCACTACAAATTTGTCTTTCTCTCCTGCAAAATCTATGTCCATAACTCTTTGGAAGGCGGCCCTTGCATTCAACATACCAAAGGGCATCTTTGCATACATGAAAGTTCCCCAAGGTGTGGTAAAGGTCATCTTGCTCTGGTCTTCTGGCTGCACCTTAATCTGATTGTATCCTGAAAATCCATCCATCATGGACATCCTTGCTGCCCCTACAACCTTCTGCAAAATGTGGTCCATTTTTGGAGAGGGGTAGTTGTCCTTTAGGGACACCTTGTTGAGATTTCTAAAGTCAATACATAGTCTGATTTCACCATTCTTGTTCATCACTGGGACAATGTTGGGCACCCACTGTGAAAACCTCCAAGAGACTATGATTTTGGCTTCATACAGCCCTTTTACCTCTTTATCAGCGTGAGCAGCATGGGATTCATCCTTCTCAGCTTCTGCCTGAATGGATTTTCCCCTGCCTTGAATGGTATGGTATGCTGGATGACAGTTGTGTCATATTATTTTAGATATTCATAGCACCATGCGAACACATCCAAAAAATTTCTCATTAAACCCATATAGTCCTATTTGATATCTGGGGCCAAATACTTTGATAGTTTGACAATTTTGGGTTCTTCATTTCTCCCAATGTTACAGTCTTCTACGTCCTTTGGGATTGGAGCCACCTTGTGATCCCTCGCTACATTATTTTCGTCAAACGTTCTTTCTAGCGGGACCAACCCTTTGGGTATTTTGTTTCTCTTTAGCTGCAAAATCTCATTTCATTCTAAAGTGGTTTCAAGATCTGGTGGGTTAGGTTCCCATTCCTCCCCTTCACAGTCCTCTTGATCAATATGGATATTGGAAAATTCCTCGGTCATCTCAAGAAACTTCTTTATCTACTGGTCATCTTCAAATATTTTCCAGTGCTTAGTGTTGTCTGGGACAGATGTCCTATGCCTCATATTAATCATGTGGGTTATGGTAGGATAAGCAGGGAGCTGAAATCTGCTAGCAGAACTGGCCAGAGTGTTTGCCATTGTATTATGCTCTCTGGGAATGAAAAATATATTGTGCGCTATGAAGAAATCGTCAAACATGTCCCACACAACATTCCTGTAAGATTTTAGCCTAGGATGCTTAGCCTCATAGTTTCCTTTCACCTGTTGGATTATTAGCTTTGCCTCTCCATAGACCTTGATCTTCTTAGCTTTCAGGCCTTTAAGTACATTCAAGCCTAATAGTAGAGCCTCATATTCCGCCACATTATTTGAGTAGTCAAACATTAGTTTGAAAGTATGAAAACTAGCACATGCATTTATTTCATCTGGAGGGATGATCCATATCCCTGCTCTAGCTCCTTCTTTGTTCACAGCCCCATCGAATTTCATGACCCAATGGTCCTCCTTCGGGAGGATGACTGTGGCCTCTGCTTCCAACTCTGATTTCACATTACCACCTTCTTCCATATGTTGGCCACCATTCTCTGTGTTAGCTGAGTTGTCAAGGAATTTCTCCCCATTCCCATCATTAGCTTCACCATTTCCTTCAGGTAACTTGGTCGCTCCCATTCCTTCTTCCTTCGGACTTGGATCATAGCAGAGAATTGAGGAACCTACATCCATGCCTATGGAAAATATGGGTGGTTATCAGGAATATCATTGTTTCTTACTACATATGACAACCTATCCTCCCTGTGCAGCCTTCTGCTCTCCCCAAAGACAGGGATGGTGGCATTGGACATGTCCATTGGTTCCCTTCAACTTTGCATTCCATGACCTGGAAAACATCATCCCAAACTTAGGTGGAATATCAGCCACTACCACATCCATGATCATATTCTTCTGAGGTATCTCAGTCAGTGATGCCACCATTCTTTAATCATCCCTACACATGGAACCATTTTAGAATCAAAGGAGAACAAATATTTATAGGGTCTGGTTATTTCCAACCCAAGCTTCTCCACCATTGAACTTGGCATGAGGTTATGAGAGGATCTTGAATCAAACATGGCATTATGCAGGATATGGTCATGTATGTTGAGACTAATATAGAAAGGAGGGACATCAATTTCTGAGGAATTTTCCACATGGGGGCCAAACATAAGAGTGGGCTTGTCATCTTATAGATTGAGAGTATCAGGCTGCTTTCCTTCTCTGCCATTTACTACCTTCAAGATCTGGTCTTTGTACTCTGGGTTTTTGACGAATTCATTCAAGGGGATGGAGATCTTAATCTTAGATATTTCATTCTCCAAATTTTAAGCAATATGGACCTTCTCTACTTGGTGTCACCTTCATCTCTCCCTTTTGAACTCTTCTTAGGAGGTTTTCCCCCGTTCCCAAGAGTCTCCTTAGAGATTGCATCCTTTGGGTCTTTTCTCCTAGGGATTTCCTTTCTTGGTGGCTGAGGAGAGGATGGATCAACAACAGCCTTTCCTAAGTCTACTATTACTTTTCTACTCCTCAAATTATGCTTCCTCTTGAACTCATAGATGGTGTTGTGGAGCCCTCTTTGGTACTTTTCAAATTCTGATTCCACAGAGACATCATCATATTGCAGGGAAGATCAGTCATGTTCATCTTTAGTCAAATAGAGCTGGGGTTGGATTCGGTCAAAGAGATGTATTTGGTCTTCAGCTTGTTTATCTTCTTCTTCATCATCTATGAAATTCTTAGAAAAAGGTGGTCTAATTGGTTGATTCTCAGGGTTTCTTGGCTCTTTAGGTCTTCTTGGTGGGGCAGGGGGGCTTCTGAGGTTGTTATTTTGAGCTTGAGGCTCTAGTTTTTCTCTAGTAGGAGGCCTGCTATCAAGGGAGATCCTATCCACCAGTCTCTCCATAGTTCTCATCATTTGTTCAAATTTGGCATCCATGGATTGGGATGTGGAAGGTTTCACTGCTTCATGAAATCTCTTTTTCTCATCTTCAGTTAAATGTTTCATTTTTCCTGAGGCCATCAAGTTGGCTTCTCCTTCTAGTGCATCTTTCAACATATCAGGGAGAGTGGGATATCTCTTTTCTCTCGGCATGAGAGCAAATTCATTGTCAAAATAGTTAGAAAAATGAAGCTTAGCTGCCCCTATAGGGGGTTTTATGTCCACAGGGATAGAATTGTACATTCTCATGAACCTGGCTGAGAATTCTTGGATGGTCTCAACATGGGTTTTCTTGTATTTTCATACTGAGTGAGAATCTGGAGAGGGTTTTTCTTATCCTTTCATCTGGCTAGGAAAGCTTCTTCAAATATTTCATAGGTAGCTATTCCTCTATTTGGAAGGGCCTTAAACCATTTATTCACTTCCCCTACTAGGCTTTGGGAAAACAACCTCATTTTGACATCATCTTCATCCACCTCTTCTAGGTATGTGAAGTCATTGAACTGGTTTATATGTTGCTGCGTGGAGACTCTTCCCTCCCCATCAAATCTCATGAGGTGTTGGTCATAGCCCATAGGTAGGTCATCAGGATTTTCTAGGAGGGAGAAAGGATCATATCTGGAAGTCATGGCTCTTATCTTTAGCTTGGGAGCGGAGCGAGTTTTAGGAGCAGCGGGAGTGATATTCAGGACTTGGGTACTTTGGCTAGTAGCTTTAGTGAAGGGAGACAGGCCACCAGTTCTTACCTAGGATTGTAAATTTTCCCACAAAGAACTCAGGCCATGGGTCTGGAATTTTCTTTGGTCAAACAGGGTTTCCCTTATATCAGTCTCAGACCTAGATTTGAATGGGGAAGACTCAGTCCTTAAACTTGGAGGGATAATTTCTATAATATATTCCTCTTTCTTAGGTAAAGAAAATGACCTAGCTAATAGAGAAATACCTTCTTGGATTTTCTTTGCTTTCATGTCCCTCTCTGGGTCTGAAGTAATGTTTGGTAACTCAGGATCTGGATGACTTCTGGTAGGTATTCTCCTGGGAGCTAGAATTTCTCCTAGGGGTACTTCGAGTCGAAATATGGGCTCGCCACAGGAATAGTGCAGGATCCTCTTAGCGTCTAACTACTGTTCACCCCTAGTAATCAGCTCTGATCTAATACAAATCTTTTGAAGTAATCTCGATCTCCAATGGAATTGCTAGAATGTAAGTTTGAGTCGCCAGGGAAAATGATACAACCTTGGAACCTTAGACTCTTTGTTTTCCCTCAGAGGTTTGATTTTACACCGTGAAAACCAGATATTTTCCCCAGCGGAGTCGCGAGAATGTTATCACCCAATATTTTCCTGGGTTGTAGCGGGAAATACCATGGGGTAATTGTTGCAAACCAATATTTAATGGATGGAAACTAGCCTTTCCAACCACACAGAGGGATCTCCCTTTAATGCTTCCAGCAACGGGATATAGCTTGAATGGGCTGGGATATCAGTCAAAGTGTTAGCTAGACCTTCAAAACAACAAATTGAAAGGGGATTTTGGTTGGTTGTAGTTAAGAACAGGAGGACAATTGGGCATGGAGTCAACTTCGATGGGTCACTGTCATCAATGGCATGTTTGGACCACGATTGCAGAGACAAGAGGCAGGGTAGATATGGTTCTTTCACGTCAAAGTAATCAACAAGTGAAGGTAGAGAAGGGAGACAAGTTCAACTGTAAGGCTAGAGCATTTAAGAATGAATTCTAACCCGCAACTTCAAGAGGAAAAGGGTGGAATACCTAGTCATATGCGTCTGGAGCATGTGGGAATGAATTCCATACCATGTAATCTTGATCTTTAGGTACTGCAGAAGTAAACAATTAATGGAAATATGAAGCAAAAACACATACACAGGAAGCAACAAACATCAGAACACACATCACAGGAATCTCAAGCTCCAAAATGCATCTGCTCAATGAATTAAGAGGCCGAGTTTAATACAAGTGCAGAGCAGTAATCTCTTTGAAAAAAAAACGTCTAACCTTTTGGTCTACTTCGGACCTTGCCTTTATAGGCTCACAAAACATCAAAATACCTTAACTAATTCAAAACAAACTCGGACTGGTAATGATAAGGTTGCTCGAGCTGGGCCACCCGAATCAATAGCCACTGATTCTACCATGCGCAAAGGGAGAAATCGCATGTGTTGGCAGTGCACCATTGGGCCATGGAAGCCACCTGTCCATCCTGTGGATTGGGCCATTTTAGATTGATTATGATAGGTAACTGAAACAAGCCCCCTTCATCATTCTCAAATGCACCATTCCTTTATGAAAATATCCATTCCCCGCGACTGCAATTTTCTCTGCAAAACTTTCTCGATCCACAATCGCCCTTCCACAATTTCCCTTCTGCAATTGTATTTCTGCAACAACCTTTCCACACTCTCCCTTCCGCAACATCATTTTCGCAATCCTCCATGTGGTAGGTGGGGATTGGGATTTCGTCCTTACGCTTTCTGGAAAATTACCTTTTTGCAATCTACAATCCGCAATGCGGAATGCGGAAACTTACTTTTTTCTCCATTTTGAAATCTATCGTTCCGCAATCCGCAATGCGGATTGTGGAATGCGGAAACTTATCTTTTTGTTCTTTGGGAAATTTCTTTTTGCAATCCACAATCTGCAATGCGGATGCAGAACTCAGAAATCAGCTTGTGGAATGCATTTCCAACCGCAGATCTAATCCTGCCATTCAATCATGGCCGTTGAATCTCCTTTTTCTATGGAAGAATCCCATATTGACTTCTATTTCCTCATTTTCTTACTACGACTCGGTCATTTGGCTTGGATTTGCTTGACACTTAGCCATTTTTGGGTTTCCTGATTCTTTACTTGATGTAACCATCCAATGGATGATCTTGGGGATTTGGGTGGGGGCTTTCCTTCACCTTCCCTTGTGGAAACCATAATAAGTGTTAACACATAATATGGGAGAATTGGCCGAGTTAGATTAATAGGAAAGCCATGAAGACATGTACATCAAAATGGATTATAATTTACTTTGTTGGAACATGATCATCCTCCAAGCTCTCCTTTATATACCTTTGAAATTCATAGGATCATAATTTCCATCTCTTCATGTGTTTCCCACCTCCTTGAGCCATAGGTATGAGGTCCATTTTATAGGTTAGGGAAACCAAACAAATTATGAGAGATCTTGGGATCAAGGGAAGGTGATTAGGATCAAGTATCTTGAGGGTAATTAGATTAGGAAGAGGCTAGGATTCGAAGGAGGGAGCTAAGCCTCGAAAATATTACCCAAAATCCAATCCCAAAAACCAAGGAATTTAGCCAAACTAACATTTTCTCTCCCCTAAAGTGGTGTACAAAGCGAAAAATGGAGATTACCCCCCCCCCCCCACACACAAACATATATAGAGAAAAAATAAGGATATTTTCTCTCCCCTAACATTGGCAACTGAGAATTGTTGCACCCCTAAGGAAATATGGGGAGCGAAAATATCCTCAAAGGCTCAAAAAGCATGATTTGGCAAGTGGTTTTCAAACCCCTCTTGGTTGGATTTGCTTACAAAATTGACCAAGGAAGGGACCAACAAGATGATGAAGGGTCCTAACACTTCCTAGGAGGTATGAACATCATGTTTCTCATGGTGATATGACATGAAGACCAAAAACAACACATGGTGTGACAGTTTAAGGTGTAACAGAGGCCCCCTAAAGTGTGAGGTAAGAAGAAATATGATGGCTGAAACACTTTACCAAAACGTAGGTGCAAAGGGATATCTGAAAGAGATCTAGAAAGGAGCTACAAGAAAAGACCAAAATGTATATCAACATCATCCTCAAGGTGGGCATACCCATGCTCCGAATAAAATTACTCAAAGAATGGTTGTCGACAAATGCATTGTAGATACATGACAGTAATGACTCAGGCTACGGCCACCGACATACATTATGGATCCGTACCTAAAAATGACTGGAGACAAATCATGGATACTAGAACACAAGCGTATATCCATGATAAAATAATGACATAGACACAACCAATACAAAGTGGATATGTGTGACAGTACATCAATGAGGTTACCAACATAATGTCCATGTGGAAACCTACTCAAAAAAATATCCATTGCAACCTGGGAAGAAACAAAATAAGGATCCCTAGGGTCTTCTACCCGATCCAAAATCGATATGAATCTAACCATGCAATTACAAGGTGTTGAAGTTGAACATGGTAGAAACCACTTGATTACCGGTCAATGATGTAAACCATTAACAAGTGTGAGAGAAATCATCAATTATGATGATGATTCCCAAGGTATCACCATACATTCCAATGAATGTTAATGGATGAGATGACATCGAACATACATGGAATCATTCGATCATAGGTCAATGATGAAAACCTACTGTCGAATGTGAGGAAACCTTCCATTGAGGTATGCAGGTGATAAGGTACTAAGTTGGTTTCTAAGTTTAATTCTTGGATGATGTGTTGATGTCGACAAGAACAAACTCGTCGAAAGAGGGCCATGATGAATCCCACATCATCGAATTGAAACTGACATGAAAGTGATGTGAAGTAATGAATCAGATGAGTATGTATTGACACAAGGATGTAAATTTTGATGATATTGCAGAACCTGACTCATGTAAAACATACCTTGAACATTGGATGACATGACAATAACTGACTTGGCAGCATTGACTCAGAGAGGTAGAGACCAAATCATGATGTGACAATGACTAAGGGATTCTTTAGATGAATTAAAGGAGTAATATGACTCATGGAATTGGCATGACTCAAAGACAAGTAAATTATCCAACTGTATGACAAGACGCAAACAAGTGCCATGTTCAAGGGAGACACAAGCTGCCATAAGGTTTGCATAACAAATTTATCTTTTCTCCCCAACCCCCATCATGATGATGAGTACCTCTTTGTTTTTTAATGATATTTAGGAGGATAACAGATGCTCGGTGTAGCTCATCTTTAATGAATCTAATCTCACATATTGTAAGAACCTGAGAAAGGAGGGGTTTGGTCCCACATGGTTCCTTAGATGTATAATTTTATGAGTCCAAAGAAGGAAAAATCAATGGTGTTTCACATTTAGTGAGTCTGAAACAGTCAAAATAAGACTCTAAAAATGCATTTTTCGTAAAGTTAGTCTCCTAAGCCCAAAAAGGATAAAATAATGTGAAGGAGAGCTCTCTTAGTCAATGGTTGACTAAGGTATTCATTTTTCATAAATAGTCTAAAATGTCCAAAAAAAGGGGTAAACTATCACTAGATAGACGACCTTTCAAATACTTTTACGAGTGTGAAAGAGACAAGTTCGATCGAAAATCTTTTCATGTTTTAGGAGTCTGAAAAGGGATTAAAGGAGGCTCCAAAGAGTTCCTTTTTTGTAAATGAATCCACCTAGTCCAAAAAAGTGGTAAACTAATACTAGGAAGAAACTTCCTTGGTATTTAAACAAGTATGAGTAAAGCGGACTATACTTGACACCTTTTTACTTGGTTTTGACCAGCACGACTAAGGTATCAAAAGAACTTATCCAGAGCATGAAAAAGGAGAAAGTAAGCTCAACCCACTCTTCATGTTTTTAACCAGAGCACGAAAACGTGAAAAGTAAGATCGACACTCGTATTGTTTTTAACAAGCTCGGAGAAAGATTGGAAGAATGATCATGGTATCCAATTCATTTTTTAACGAGCTTGCAATAGAAAATGAACTATGCTCGGGGCGATGGTTTCATTTTTTAGTGATCTTGAAGTTTAAAATAAACTATGCTCAGGACTATGGTTTCATTTTTTAGCGATCTTGAAATTGACAATAAAGTATGCTCAGAATGAGGCCCATTGACATGTTCCTTTCCAATATGATGTCCATATGTTGGCACTTAGGGTGATATCCTTTAACAATATTTTCCCCAATATGATGTTCAAAGATTTGAAATCGCCCCCCTAGCATTATCAACAAGTGCTAGTATCTTAACTCCAGTATGATGTTCAAAGGTTGGAGACATGCCCCCCAATCTTTGTTTCATGTACCTACTATTCTTCTTCACCCAATGAAATTATTGGTTACTAATAGGAAAAAATTCACCATAGGGGTAGGAAGAATGAGGATCAAGTGATACATGTAGATGAAATGAAGGTTCAAGTCCTAAATCTGGTAGGAAACTCGATTCAATGGGAGAGGAATCTGTTTCATTTTTTAACGAGCTTGACACAAAAAGGGAACTACGCTCGTGATGACCTGTTTCATTTTCTAACGAGCTTGGTACAGAAAAGGAATTATACTTATGATGAACTGTTTCATTTTTTAAAGATATTGACATAGAAAGGGAACTATGCTCGTGATGACACATTTCATTTTTTAACGAGCTTGACACAAAAATGGAACTATACTCGTGGTTGGATTCTACCCAACATGATGTCCAGAGGTTGCTATATTTTCCCCATCATAAGAAGCTAGTGGTATTAACTCTAACATGGTGTCCAAAGGCTAGAGACATGTCCCTTTGAGCTTCTTTCATGATGGGAAGAATCTATCTTTTTACTAATGGCTTAACTCTAGCATGATGTCTAGAGTCGAGAGACATAATCGATGATGGGGGGCGAACCACTAAGACATGTAGAATATTTAGAGAAGTCTGGTGGCTGGCATGTTGAAGAATGTAACTTCATAAGATATTCTTATTTGTTTTATTTGTATAATTTTTATTGTACACCTATGGGTATTATTATTGATGTAACTGATCATGTAAAAGTCATTGAAAGAGTCAATGTAAACCCTAACTGTTAGATCAACTTGGAAAGATATAGAAAATAATATTTTATTGAGAATTAGACAAGTCATCCCAGCGAGGAGAGTCAATTCAATCTTGTTTGGTAAAAAATTCAAGTCAGTTGATTAGCATAAATGAGGGGTTCAACCTCCTCATTTGGTCACCACTTTCACTCATTGAGTTCGCATCACTAGGAGAGATAGAGTCAAGTGAATAGCTCATTTTGGAGTCTTCTTGTTTTTGGTCCTTACATGAGAAATAATATTGTACATTCTAACGAATCTATATAGAAGAAGTTTGTTGGGTTTTTCTTCCCCGAGAGGGTTTTCCCAATATAAAATTATTGTATACTATTGTCTATTTTGTGCTTGTTTATCTTTCAGTGATCCATATTGTTGTTGCCCTTAAAATTTAACATGGTATCATAGAAGGCCTAAAGAAAACAATGTGCAACTACTACAACTACAGAAACTAGGGTTTCTATTTCCAGAAGAGTTCTCCATGGATCAACTAAAAAATATGGTGCAAGCAACTTGCCTCACTAAGGCGCATCTTTCTGTCGAAGCATAATTCCAATCCGAGGATTTTCAGTTTTGGGCCCACCACTACAGTTCGGAGAACTAGGGAATCACTTTTTTGGAGGATATTCCACTGAATCAAAAGAAAAGTACCTTTGCTCATTTTTCCTTGGGGAGGCGCATCTTTTCCTCCAACCAGTTTCTCAAGATCCTGAAGTTGAGAAATTAGGGTTTCTATGACAAACCCTAGTTCACCCTACAACCATATCTTAGAAATCAATTTTTGGTTGGTGCATTTCATTTGGTAAGTTATACTCTCTCTATTTCCATTTTAGGTTCTCATTTATCAATTTTATCAAGATGACAAATCATGCCAAGCTTGAGGATAAGCTTGAATGGTCTGAGTACTTATGAGCATGGAAGTATAGAGTGATGCCCATCCTAGAAGAGCATGAGTTGGAAAAGTATGTCACATAAGTAGTAGTAGAGCCAAAGGGAGATGAGGACAAAGAAAAGCACAATAATAACCTTATCAAGGAAAAGAGGATCATAGCTGACTCCATCAAGGATCAATTGATCCCACAGGTCTCTTCTCTGAAGACTCTGAAAGAGATGTTTGATGCACTAAGGGGACTATTTGAAGGAACTAATATCAATAAGAAGATGACCTTGAGGACTCAACTGAAGGCTGTGAAGATGCAAAACAATGAAAGTATCCAGTCTTATTTCACAAGGGTCTCCAACATCAGAGATCAGTTAAGTTCCATTGGAGACGAGGTTGAAAATGCAGAATTAGTGATGACTACCCTAAATGGTCTTACAATATGATGGGAGTCATATATTCAAGCAATATGTTCTAGGAAGAATCTAATCTTGTTCAGTGCACTCTTAGAATCATGCACCCAAGAAGAAGCAAAGATTGCTTCTAGAGAAGAAAAGTTAGGAGATGAAGATAATCAAGCCCTGAAACCTCATTCCAATAGAGGCAAAAAAACAATACCATCATCACTGTTGATGTATATGTAACTTCGGAATGTATTTCACCTATGTATTTCATTTATGTATATTGTACTCATGTAGATATGTGTTATTCCTCTATAAGGAAGTGTCGTCATTTGTATTGACAAGTGTCTCAAGTGTCATAACTTGCCGATGGGTTATTAGACCACCATGTGTGGGGTCAGCCCTAATTAAGTTAACCTTGGGTTATTATGCTAAGCTAGACAAGTTGGCCCCATAAGTTTATTGGGTAGTCAGGACAAGTATAAATAGAGATCGGGAGATCTCTATTTTGATCACTTCATTACTCACTTATCCATCACTTGGAAAGTGGTGCACATGTGAGGAGGAGGATCAGCTGCTAGGAAGAGTCTATCTCTGTGTACTTTGGTTGTACTATTGCTCTATCTATCTCTGAGGAAGTTGTGGGGTTTTTCACCTTAGGGTTTTCCCCACGGAAACTTTGTGTGTCTATTGTCTCTTATGTTTGCACCTTGTGATGATTGATATGCTTGCTATGATTGATATGCATTGATATACTGTACATGTTATTATCTCAGTAAAGATCCTAGAGTATATTGAATTAATGCTCAAAAATTAACATGGTATCAGAGCTAACCTAAGAAGAAGACATTATGCAGTGGTGGAAACCAGGGTTTCTTGTTTATTGGGTTTCTCTCCACAGATTTTGGAAAAGAAATATGATGATAGATTGACTCTCCTCAGCAAGGTGAATCTTTCTGTCCAATTAGAATTCAGTTTTGAGCACTTTTAGTTTTGGCCCTAAAAATTAGGGTTTCCACAAAAATAGGAATTTTTGAAATCTGAAGACATAGCTGAAAGATCCTTGGAAAAATCGAAGTTTAGAGCTTTGGATCGAGATTTTTGGTTGGGTGAAGCTCCTGGAAACTCAAACCCTAATTCAGGGTCCTCCCTAGTGAACCCGAGAAGACTAAAAGGAATTTTTGAAGGATGAAGCTTTGCAGATCTCAAATTCTAAATACACCAGGTTAATCATCTCATCAAGGCGCATCTTTCTATCCTTTCAGAAAATTGAAATTCACATTTTGAATTTTTAGGGTTTCTCTGACAAACCCTAATCTGGGACTAGATCCAGTTTTCAGCAAATCAAGTGGTAAGACCTAAATATTTTCTATTTCCATTTGAAGTACTCTTTAAGATGTCTCACCACACCAAGCTTGAGGATAATATTGAATGGGTTGATAACTTCTGAGCATGGAAGTATAGGATTGGGTTAATCCTGGAAGAGAATGAGTTGGACACTAACATTAGGGAAGAGGTCCCTGTCCCAGAGGAAGAAGAGGCTAAAGCCCTCCATAAGAAGAACTTGGTCAAGGAAAAGAGGATCATTGCTGATTCTATCAAGGACCATCTCATCCCACATGTGTCATCTCTAAAGACACCCAAAGAGATGTTTGACTCCCTGACCAAGCTATTTGAAGGGAAGAACATAAATCGGAAGATGACCTTGCGGAACCAATTGAAAGGGGTGAAGTTTCAGAATGGAGAAACCATTCAATCTTATTTTTCTAGGGTCTATCAAATCAAGGAGCAACTAGAATCAGTGGATGAAATGGTGGAGAATGGTGAAGTTGTCATGACCACTCTGAATGGCCAACCCAGGTCATGGGATTCCTTTATTCAAGGAATTTGTGCAAGAAGGAAGTTGATCTCCTTCAACAGACTATGGGAAGAATGTTCTCAAGGAGAAGATAGGCTTGTGGCATGAGAAGAAAAGATGGGGAATGAAAACCAAGCTCTCACGGCTCACACCAAAAGGAGCAAACCCAAGAAGGAGCAATCTCATCCCAAGAAATCTTTTCACTACCACCAAAAGGGTAAGAAGGAAGTGGGGAAGCCTTCTACAACCTAGACTTTGGAAAGTCTTTGAAGATGAAAGATGTGTTATTTGTACCTGGGATCAAGAAGAACTTACTCTCCATCTCTGCATTAGATGCAAAGGGCATGAGGGTTGCATTTGTAGATGGCCAAGTCCTAATGTGGCCAAAAGGTAAAACTATTGATGATGCAGTGGTGATTGGAGAGCAAGAGGGAGGATTGTATAAATTGAAGGGACAACCTGAACATGCCATGGTACATGAATCCATGGAGCCAAGTGAACTTTGGCATAGAAGGCTTACTCATGTGCACTATAGAGCACTACCAATTGCAAGCAAAGCTGTAGAGGGTCTTCCTGAAATCAAGACCGAACATGAAGGTATTTGCAAAGGATGTGCAAAAGGAAAGAACATAAAGAAGGCATTTCCAAGCAGTGAAAGCAAGGCAAAAGGAATCTTGGAAATCATCCACTCTGATGTATGCGGTCCGATGTCATCCAGTTTTCTGAGTGGGTATGTTTACTATGTCTCTTTCATTGATGATTTCTCCAGGAAGACTTGGGTCCAGTATATACACATGTTCCAAAGGAAAAGAGGACAAAGCTATATCCTTCAAGAAAGAAGGGTATCTTTGTGAGTTACAGTGAAAGCTCGAAGGCTTACAGAATATACTTTCCAGGGTTCAAGAAGATTGATGTCAGCAGGGATGTAACATTTGATGAAAACTCAGCATTCATCAAATCAAGGAAGACACCTGTTGAAGATCATGAAGAACCAAAGGAAACCAAATTTCAAGACACTACTATGACTAAAGCAATTCCAGATGTTGATCATGAAATTGAAGATCCGCAAGAACTTGTAGATCCACCTCGTGAGAAGGACTCTCACAAGAGGAAACCTGCATGGGCTAGAGAGCTCATTCAAGATGCAGAAAGATATGGCATTCCAGAAGAAGAACACAGAGCAAAGAAGAGAACTAGATCACATACCAGCTATGTTGCTTTACTCTGTGATATTATGAACAAAGAACCTTCCAGTTATGAAGAAGCAGCGGAAAAGAAAGAATGGAAGGATGCCATGGTCGAGGAATACCAATCAATATTGAAGAATGATGTTTGGGATGTTGTCCCAAGACCTTAAGGGAAGTCTGTTGTGACTTCCAAATGGATCTACAAAATCAAACATGTTGTAGATGGAAGCATAGAGAAATACAAAGCGAGATTTGTAGCTCGTGGCTTCTCATAGAAAGAAGGAATCGATTATGAAGAAAATTTTGCTCCTGTAGCCAAATACACTTCCATCAGATTAGTACTTGCTCTTGCTGCAGTGATGAAATGGAAGATACACCAGATGGATTTCAAGACTGCTTTCTTGAATGGTTTAGTCGAGGAGGAAGTGTATGTGGAGCAGCCACTTGGTTTTGAGACACATGACAGGAATTCATATGTGTGCAGGTTGAAGAAAGCCTTGTATGGCTTGAAGCAAGCTCCTAGGACCTGGTATGGTAGGATGGACAGTTTTCTATCCAGTTTGGGATTTACCAAGAGTAAAGTAGATTCCAAACTTTACTACAAGGTTGAGGAAGGCAATCCTGTGATACTACTCCTGTATGTGGATGACCTGTTTGTTACAAGTGATGATAGTTTGATTGCTGATACCAAGAGGAAGATTGCTGCCAAGTTCGAGATGAAGGACTTGGGGATGATGCACTATTTTCTAGGCATGGAGGTGTGGCAGAGTACAGATGGAATCTTCTTTGGACAAGGGAAATATGCAGTGGAGATCCTAAAGAGGTTCAGGATGATGGACTACAAGGCCATGGCCACACCTATGGCATTGAACCTAAAGCTTATGTGTGATGCTTCATCTGAACCGGTTGATGTTACTGCGTATCGTCAGATGATTGGGTCCTTGATGTACCTGACGAACACAAGGCCAGATATTTTCTTTGTGGTGAACGCATTGAGCCAGTTCCTAACGGATCCGAGAGGTGTTCACCTAGTTGTTGTAAAGCATATTCTGATGTATCTGAAGGGTACAGTTGATTATGGGCTCAAGTATGATGCGAATCAAAAGTTTAACCTGCAGGGTTATGTTGATTCAGATTGGGAAGGCAGTGATGCAGATAGGAAGAGCACTTCTGGGTGCTGCTTCAGTATGGGATCAGGTGTGATCTCTTGGTTTAGCAGGAAGCAGTCCTGCATAGCATTGAGTGCAACCGAGGCAGAGTATGTTGCAATATGTTCGGCTAGTTGTGAGGCAGTATGGCTCTAGAAGCTACTGTCTAAGTTATTTGATCTTCTGTTGGAGGCTACTGGTATCTTTTGTGACAACCAGAGTTGTGTGAAGTTGTCTGAGAACCCGGTGTTCCACGACAGGTCGAAACACATTAAGATCAAATATCACTATATCAGGGATATGGTGCAAAGAGGATCAGTGAAGCTCCTGTATGTTGTGACGGATGAGTAGATTGCAGATGTACCAACGAAACCACTAGCCAGAGTGAAGTTCGAGTTCTTCAGAGAGAGGCTTGGTGTTCTTCAGATTGACGACACTTCGAGGAAGAATTGATGGACACATTTGTTGGATCCATTCCAAGCATGGTGAGAGGAGGATCCTTCACATGGTTGTGGATGTAAGCACTAGATTATGACAATCAGGATGATGCTCCAGTTATTGCTCTATGTATGTATGCATCATGTTGGATGCTCGATATGATCAGTGAATCATTTATATGTATGTGTATGCATCATGTTGGATGTTGGATATGATCAGTTGGATCATTTATATGTATGTATGCATCATGTTGGATGCTGGATATGATCATTTGCATCATTTATATGTATATGTATGTACGCATCATATTGAATGCTGGATATGATCAGGTGGATCATGTATTTGTATGTGTATTAGGTGGATACATTGTATGATCAGGTAGATCATGTATGATGATATGTATCAAGCAGATACTGTGTATGCATCAGGTGGATGCATTGTATGATCAGGATGATCATGGATGACAAGCTTCAGTATGTTGCTCCAGATGACATGCATCAGGATGATGCAGTGTTGATGATTAGGATGATCATGTGTACATCCGGATGATTTATGGTGAGTATCAGGTTGATACTCTTTGGCCGTGGACAGGTTGTGCAGGAGTAGCATGTAATCAAACTTGGAGATCTGGATAGGTTGTGCTAGTCACTTAAAAGGCCTCAGATGCTCTTTAGAGTTCTTGCTTGGAAAGACACTCTTTTAAGGTTTTGCTAGACCACATGTAATCAGACCTGGAGATCTGGACAGGATGAAAAAGGCCTCAAATGCTCTTTAGAGTTCTTGCTTGGCAAGACACTCCTTTAAGGTTTTGTGGGGACCACATGTAATCAGACCTGGAGATCTGGACAGGATGAAAAAGACCTCAGATGCTCTGTAGAGTTCTTGCTTGGCAAGACACCCTTTTAAGGTTTTGTGGTAGGGGTCACATGTAATCAGACCTGGAGATATGGATAGGTTTTCCCAGTCACGTAAAAGGCCTCAGATGCTCTTTAGGGTTCTTGCTTGGCAAGACACCCTTTTAAGGTTTTGTGATAGTCACATGTAAAAGATCCTGGGAGATCTGATAGGTTGAGCCATGTGCTCATAAAAGGCCTGGGATGCTCTTTCAAGGTTTTGTTGATGCACATAATAAGTCCCGAGGATTCCACAGTATGGCCAGTGATGATGAAGACCTGCAGGTGGTGGGCCCACATCCAGTATGAAAAAGGACTGGCTCTGTAGAACTTCCTATGACGAGTAGATTCATAGATTTATTGAGATAGAAACAGCAATGATGATGACGATGATTCGAGGACAATGATTCACTGATGATGATCCAAAGAAGAAGACTTGTGCTAGCAGATCTGTGTCAAGAACTACCTTCCTAGTTAAGAGGGAGTGTTGAGGTATATGTAACTTAGAAATGTATTTCACCTATGTATTTCATTTATTTGTATTGACAAGTGTCACAAGTGTTGTAACTTGCCGATGGGTTATTAGACCACCATGTGTGGGGTCGGCCCTAATTACGTTAACCTTGGGTTATTATGCTAAGCTAGACAAGTTGGCCCCATAAGTTTATTGGGTAGTTAGGACAAGTATAAATAGAGATTGGGAGATCTCTATTTTGATCACTTCATTACTCACTTATCCATCACTCGGAAAGTGGCGCACATGTGAGGAGGAGGATCAGCTATTAGGAGGAGTCTATCTCTGTGTACTTTGGTTGTACTATTGCTCTATCTATCTCTGAGGAAGTTGTGGGGTTTTTCACCTTAGAGTTTTCCCCACAAAAACTCTGTGTGTCTATTGTCTCTTATGTTTGCACCTTGTGATGATTGATATGCTTGCTATGATTGATATGCATTGATATACTGTACATGTTATTCTCTTAGTAAAGATCCTAGAGTATATTGAATTAATGCTCAAAAATTAACAATCACAAGAGATCAAACAAGGGTAGAAAATCTACTAAATACTATTCAAGCTTTAGATGCTACCATTGTGATGAGATGGGATACATTTCTAGGAATTGATCCAAGAAGAAAGGAAACAAGAAGGGAAACAAGAAAAGACATCATGCTCATGCTGCAAAGGATGATGAACCATCTAGGAAGAAAGAAAGAGAGGACTCTTCAAGTGATGAAGAATATGTTCTGATCTTTGCTCTCACAAGTACAATATCGCTTGGTAATAATGATTGGATTTTTTATAGTGGTGCTTCTAAGCACATGGCAAGATTCAAGTATGCTCTCAAAAAATTTATAGAAAAGGACTCACCTCACAAGGTGAATCTAGGAGATGACTATCAATATCCCATCAAATGGGTAGGAGAAGCTTACTACAAACTTGAATCTTAGAATCCTATTAAAATGAAGGATGTCTTATATGTACCTAAACTGAAGAAGTTACTTTCCATCTCAGCATTTGATGAGCAAGGATTTGGAGTATATTTTTTTGATAGCCAAGTACTAATGTGGCCCAAAGGTAAGACATTTGATGATGCAATAGCAATTGGAGTGCAAGAGGGAGGTTTATACAAGCTCAAGGGACCACCAGAACAATCCTTGGTTCATGAAACTATGGAACCAAGTGAGTTGTGGCAGAGAATATTTTCTCACATCAACTATAAGGCATTACCAATTGTGAGCAAGATGGTGAATGGGATACCCGAGATCCATACTAAGCATGAAGGCATATGCAAAGGATGTTTGAAAGGAAAGAATGTGAAGAAGCCATTTCCAAGTAGTGACATCAAAGCCAAAGATATTTTGGAGATCATACATTCAGATGTTTGTGGGCCTATGTCTTCCAACTCATTAAGAAGGTATTCCTACTATGTTTCTTTTATTGATGATTATTCTCGTAAAACATGGATCTATTTCTTAAAATCCAAAGATGAAGTGTTTAGAAAGTTTAAGGAATTCAAAGCCCTTGTAGAAAATCCTCACCCTAGGAAAGAACTCTAGTCATCACAATGTTTCCCACTAACTATAAAAATTGGACTTTTCAATAGGATAGGCGCATTCAATAATTTATGAGATATGTGATTCCCCATTATGCACTTTGATTCCTGAACTCAACTTTATTTGAAGAAGGTTAAAATGAAAGAAACAAAGTGAAACCAAAATGGTCGGGCTTAAACAAAAGAAAATGGATAAATACAAGGTTGAACAAAGTAAACAAGGTTGTATAAAGAAAACACCAAGGAAAATGATTTATTTATGTACAAAATTGGCTTTCCCTCAGACTAAGTATAGTATTGTTTCAAAACCTAGCCATTCATGGGGAGAGCATCTATCTCCCCTTCTAAGTTTTGTAGTCTATATGTACCAAGGCCAAGCATTTCAATGATAGTGTAAGGGCCAAGCCATAAATGTTGAAATTTTGTATGTTTCCATTTTTCTTCATGAGCCATGTCCCACTTTAGGACCAAATATCATACTTCAAACTCATTTTTATTGTCTGATTGTTGTCAATCCATTTCCTCATTGTATGTTGATGAGATGTGAATCTTTTCCTAGATTTCTTCATTTCCTCTTCAAGTTTCAATAAGGTGTTGATTCACTCTTGGATAGTATGGTTGTTATATCCTCTAGAGGATTGGTTTATATAAAGGGAAGGCATGAGTATGGTTGGGGGAAGGATGGATTCTTTTCCATAGACCAGAGTGAATGGTGAGATTCCTAAGGCATTATTTGGTGTGACCCTATCATCCCATATAGCATTTGGAAGAGTAGCGTACCAACTTCATTGATTTTCAATGACAATTTTCTTCAAAATTCTGATAAGGTTTTTGTTTGTCGATTATGCCATCCCATTCCCATTGGGATAATAATTAGAAGAATAAAGTAATTTAATTATTTTTTATAAAGGGAATTCACTCAATTTAAATGAAGAAAAATACGAATAATTTTCAAATACTAGGGAAATTGGAACACCAAATATGGTTATGATGTTTTCTTCCAAAAATTTGATGACTACTTCCTCATTGACACTGCGTAGAGGAATTGCTTCTTTCTAGTGCGTGAAGTACTCTGTGGTAGTGAGGATATCACGATGTTATTTGGATTAATTTGGGTTTATCTAACCTATAAAATTGAATCCCCGTTGTTCAAATGGTTTTGAAATCACCACAGGATGCAAAGGAATTGTTGGTTTTATCTCCCTTCGAACGCTCTTTTGACATATTTCACACTTTCGAGCATAAGCATGAGAATCCTTAAAAATAGTTGGCCAATAATAACCTTACTTTATAATTTTATGTGCAATAGTCTCTCTGGAGTAATGTCCTCCAACAGGTCCATCATTTAATTCAATCAAAACCTTGTCCATGTCTTCCTTTTCTAAGCATCTTAGGAAAAATCCATCATAGTTTTTTCGAAACAAAATCCCATCAATTATTTGAAATGAAACTGATACGGTACCCCTTGAAAAGGGGTCTCTTGATTGGTATTCCTAGAAGACATTTCCATATCTAAAATCTCTAAGGCCTTCTAAATACCACACACATCAAACACTACTCAAACTAAATAAAACAAGCAAACTTGTGAATAGGTGGGATATAAAATCCGGAATCCTCATGGGTGTGTTAAGCTGTCACAACTCACTATATACTGTAGGGTTCAAAATTCATACTCAACCCAATTTTTCAGAGCACTAACCAAGGAGGATTGGGACTATACCCTTGGCCATAAAACCCGACTAGTTGATAGTATGTGTGTAGTGATCTCCCCAAGTGTTTTTCTCGGTGTATTGCAACAACAAGAAGGCCAAAAGGTTTACTCATATGGTTCTGGGGCTCAAATCCATATTAGTGTTGTCTAATGTGAAACCATTCAAAAGGGGCCTTCTAATATACTCTAGGTACATGGAAGAACCACATAGTCACTAGATTGTAGTGCTGGAAAATAATGACATCTCCTACGCTTAACGACATTGAAACACGTCTCTATTCTATCACACAATGTTGCTAAATTTTTTTAACTTAACCATCACTTGATTTTATCTTATGCGGTTAAGTGAACAAATGGAATTTGGACCTCACTCAAACCATGCAAGTATGAGATGCAAGTATTCTTTTTGATGAAGTCCTACCCAAGAAGGAGAGAGAGATTTTTTATTCCCAAATGCACAACCCTATGCAAATGCAATTTTTTTATCCTTTTCAAAAATAATATAAAGAAGCCAAAAATTAAAAAATCATGCACCCAAAACTATCCTAAAGTGACAAAATAGGTCTTTTTATCAATAACAAATTCAAAAGCTCTATTTATTTTCCTATCTTTTCAAGAAATGAAAATACACATCTAAGCTACGGGAAAGAAAAATTCCATGAATGTTTCCAATCAAGTGTAATGCAAAGAATAAGCACTCAATAATATTTTAATAACTCAAATGCACTCAAAACTTGAAACAATATTCTCTTCTTGTTATGAATATAAGACCAAGGATGCCAAATGATAAAACTAATGCAAATGTTTTCAAGATTGTAAATCTAGCAAAAGAGAGACAAAAATGAAGCTCTCCCTTTGAACAAAAAAGGAAACAAGGAATAAATACACTCTAATGATCAATAGATAGCTCATAATGTTAAGGAAACAAAATGTACAACCCAAGAAAAATGACTCCAAAAGGAAAGGATATGCCAAGTTTTTCAAATTATATAAACCAAACCACTCCACACCAAACCAAAGATTCTTTGAAAATTTAATATGGATCAAAGAGACTATAGGATACACGATCCTTGGTCCCCCTCGGCCTTGAGGGGGGATTCTTTTTTCAAATTTTATGTTTATTTTAATAAAATCTAATGCAAAAAATTCCTAAAAATGAAAACAAAACATGCACTCAAAGAAGATTTTGTTGCAAAAAATTCCTAAAAATGAAAACAAAACATGCACTCAAAGAAGATTTTGTTTTCTTCCTTTTAAATACCTTTAAATGATCAATCCAAGCTTAATCATATGATAAGGAGGGATTAGGACATGGTCACAAAGTTATGGACTTGTTATGGATTTGTAACTTCAACCAAAACAAAGAAAACATAAAATTGCATGCAAAAAAACCTACTCAAAGATTGATTACCAAACACCACCAAAGGCTCCAAAATTTTCCAAATAGGGATTGAGGGTATCCAACTCAACCTAATAGAGTTCTAGGTACCACTAGTTAGGAAAAATAAAAGAAGGGAAGTGGCTAGATCAACAGAGAATCAATACAGCCTATGTTGAGTCCAAACCCTCATGAATTGAACAAGATCAAATGAACATAAAATATACCTACGAGGCACCCAAATATTAGATTCAAGAGCAATTATAGATCCAACCAGACCCCAAGAGATAATACAGACAAGCTTGAACCAAAAGACCAAGGAAAACCCTAGCAAAAAGCACCCAAAAAGCTTGAAACATGGGATTTTTTCCCTTGTACAGGCATACATAGAGAGAAAAGTGAGATTTTTGCTCCCCCATAAGCAAGAAGAGTGTGAAATTTCGCTCCTATAGAGACCAATAGGGTGTGAAAATAGGTAATATCCACTTTATAGTCAGTTAGGAGGGAGTGAAAATGTTCCTGTAGGGGTAAAAAATGAGCAGTTGTGTGTATATCCGAGCAGGGATGAAGTCCTGAGTTCAAGATGGTCCTCAATGATGACCAAAGAGGATCTAATATGATGATAAAAAAAATTAGTAGATGATTTAATGATCTAATCATACAAAATCTAGGCTTCTTCACTGCTGGTGTTTTTTACACGGCAGCGATTGCATCTTTAAATGCAACAGAAAATATATGCGCCCAGTTGAAGATCTTACCAGTAGCAGTGATGTAGTGTGCCAATGGTGCCCATTCAAGCTTGAAAATTGGCATGATTCAATGCCATAGAACCTGTAGATCATTGTCGCTGGTATCTTGTAGGGTTCCCTAAGAAAATAAATGGGATATTGCATGTTGGGTTGTAGGATGAATGTGTCTGGATCGACCATCCAAGACTTGAAAAGGACATATGGTTCATACTTTGTCTCAAATGCTCAAATGAATTCATGAGTGAGCAGATATTAGGTATCCTTCAAATTATAGATTCTGGCAAAACTATCCAGTTTGAAGGAAGCATAAACAATCTGGCCATCGTCCCTAAAGGTTATGGTTGGTGTTAACACCCAAAAATTGTTCACTAGCTCATCTCCCTAGTCACATAACCCATTTGTCCACTTTTCCTACATTTTTGGCCTCCAAAACCCTAAAAAACCCTCAAGTGGTTACCAAAAAGGCACAAAATCATTATTTCCCTCCTCAATTAATGAAATTCCTTCAAAAAGGTCAAAAACCCTAAAAAAAGGTTCCAAAATCCCCAAAATAAAATCAAAAGGGGAAAAAAGTCAAAAATAATTTCAAAAAGAGGGGAAAACCCTAAAACCATTTACCAATACTATTGGTTGCCTAAAACCATGGGTCAATAATCCACCATCCAAAACCTCTATAAAAGGTGATGGAGGCCCCCCATTTTCACATCCATGATCAACTCTTCACACCCTTATGTTGCCAAAATTCCTGTTGAACTTTAGCATATCACCTTGAGCTTTTGTTTACCATTACAGTTGAGTCTTGGCCACCATTGAATCATTTGGAGAAGAGCAAGGAACCCTAGAGACTTGGTGCACTACTCACATACAGCTGCAAGGGCTCCTACAACCTCACCTTTTGAGGTAACACCATATTGTAAACCAATTTTTGCATATCAATACAAGAAAATCATATTTTCAATCATGGGTTCCTCTTTACTTTTTTACTGCAGTAGTTAAATATTTTAATTTTTATTTCCATTGTTACACCCATACATGTTAGTTTAATTTGTTTATTTATTAGCTTTTACCCATTTACATGAAATACTACTAAGGTTTCCTGAATCCTTAGTAGGTGCTCTTTAGCACGAGCTGGTGTGAAAGCACTAGCTACAGTTTTGGTGACTCCACTAGCTTGATTCCCATAGAATCTTTGGTTTATTTTTAGTTTGTACTTGTTATTTTGTTTGCATTTTATAGCTCTCGTCTACCCTTGGGCCCCATATTTGCATATTTGGCCTTTACCTTCACTATCAACTTTAAAAATTCCATTTTTACAGCTCGGCCCCCCACTTCCACAGCCATTTTCCATGTCACGGATCACGACTGTCGTCCCAATAGCTGCGCTCTGTAGTGCACTTTTTAGCCTCGAAACCATGCCCAGTAGTGTGGGTTCCAGCCCCGAAATTGCTCCCTCCAGCATGGGTTCCAGCGCCGAAACCACGCCCTACAGTGCGAGTTCCAGCACCTAGGCCGCGCTCTGCAGTGCGAGTTCTATCCCTAAAGCGGCGCTTTGCAGTGCACTTTCCATCCCAGAAGCGGCGCTCCCTCATCGCACTTTTCACCCAGTCACCTGCACCCTGAAGCACGAATGACGCTTTGAAATCTGCGCCCTGTTTCTTGTTACTGTCGACATGTTTCAGCATGACTTTTCTGCAGTTTCCCGTACCCTACAGCCATTTTTTCCACTTTTTCTTGCCCTAACAGCCATCTATTTGCTTGCATCCACTTTTGCTAGCTGTACTTTTCTGATGTTTACTTGCTGCAGCATTTAACATATTTTACTTTAGCATTTACATTTCAGCAAGTTCATTTATTTTACATAGTAGTTAATATTTTCATTTCAAGTTTTAGTTATTTTGTTGCCACGCTGGGAAATATTGGGTACACACCACTTGTGCACACATTCTGTCACCATACTTCAAATGATCCTTAAAATATACTTAACTCAACCAACTTTAACCCCACTTGAGGAACACAAAATAACTTTGTAGTTAGGTAGGACATTGGGGATAGGCATCCAAATAACACCCCTTTGTCACTTACACTTGAGACATAGATGTTATCCATTAGGGATCCAAAATCCCCTATTACTTGTTGGTAAAGTTAACATCGATTTGTCGGAATGCCTCTCCCTTAGGAGGGAAAGTAGCAAGACTGGTTCTAGAAGTCTGAGTGGAATGTCGCTCCCCACTCTGTACTGAAGGACACCTACTCATTGTTCTCATTGTGCATACTGACGCACATATCGGGTGTGCGATGACCAAAGAACTAAAGGTGCGGGACACCTTGCGGGCATGCCATGAATGCGGTAGTTTAGTTTCCATTATTCTAGGGCTCTTTTACCCAGATTCTCTCTCGGTATAGGGATATCCTTAGCTATTTGGTTCTCCATTTCATATTGCTTGACTGTGGATTTCATCACCCTACAGGGAATACAATTTATGTGAGCTCTAATATCCTTTAGATAGGTGTTTGCATGCTCCTATACCCCCATTGGATTAGTGAGTCTACCTTTTTATTTTTTAGGAGTGCTTCTTGTTGGTATTCTGACCATTTTTATTGTCGCACCGCTTCTTGTAGTACGTTGTTGCAGCATGCATTTTGAGCATTGTTGTTGGCCTGGGTACCATATTTTTTGAGCTCTCATTTTGCACACATGGTTTCACTAGGTTTTCTGAGCATTTCACTCACCACAACCTCATCGTACTTTTACATCGGTCACCATTGATTCATTGAGACACTCTCGTGTCCTACGGGGCCAGTCCCCGCAGTACAGTTCACTTGACACCACCCATCATAGGGGCACAGCCTCATCACCAGATCCTGACACCCCTTATTTTACCTCTAATTCTGATTCAGAGTTACCCATATACACAGCTTTGTCCATCCCCATGGCTGGCATGACTCCCAACCCCTTTTATGGCGGGATTGTTGGTGGTGGATCAACCACTAGGCCATCTACCACTTCAGCATCTATCCCTGTTATACCATCTACAGGACCTACACCTAGCATCCCTATCACTACGTCCATACCTATGTTTAGTGGATTAGTTACAACTACGATCTCTTTGGTGACTAGTAGCACTCTTGGGGGCACCGGCCCTTCCTACACGATTCCACCACCTTTTACTGGAGGTCCCTCAATCCCCATCATGACCCACACCATTTCTCCACCCATTGGGGTCAATGGCCCCACTATTGCCGCTACGACTAGCATACAAGCCCCTGCGACCATGTCACATCCTTTTGCCAGTTTTGCATTCATGTCTATCCTCAACCTCCCTGATCTGGATAGATTTACCAAAGGTCCCATTCAACATGACCCCACATGGCCTCCCATGCCTACCAAAATCCCTTCAGACATCCCTAAGTTTGAAGGGAAGGGTGGTGAGGACCCCCAAAACCACATCATGTCCTTTCACTTATGGTATTCATCCAACTCCATAATGGATGACCCCATTCGCCTCTGCCTTTTACAACAAACCCTCACTGGCTCTACAGCTAAGTGGTACATTGAACAACCTCATGGGACACATTCCACCTTTACATCCCTTGCTTTGACTTTCCTTCATTTCTCTCAGTTGCCAGTCCGTTACAACGCTGGTGTACAAATCCTAATGTCTTGCAGACAAAACACGGCTACCCACATCATTGACCATATTCATGAGTGGCATAGATTTTGAAGTTTATGTAAGATCAATTTAGATGACCACATCTTCCTAGATTGGTTCTTGAAATCCCTTATACCAGTTATTGCCAAGGATTTGGCATCTGAATGGCCTCAAACCAAAGAAGAAGCCATTCTAAAAGCCCAACAATTTGACCTCATCTATGCTCAGTCAAGCTACCTATATTCCATTTTTCCCAATGATCCCCAAGGCGATTCCTCCCATAAATACACGTACGGGGAATCCCACGCTGCTGATGTCATTATTGGACACGTTGCATCTTGCAGTCATCCTTATTCTGCTATGCCCCTTGTTAGTCCCCCGGCTTATAATCCTCCACCCAATTCCTCCATGAGTGGCCCATACGTTTCGCGTGCCAAAACCCATTTCGGAGAAACACCCTCGTATGTTCACATGTCCCAAGCCCCTCATGTCCATGGACCTTCATGTCCAATGCATTTCTATGGTCACTCATCGCCATCATACACTCCTCCAACATACACTCCTCTAGCTACACCTCCTTCCTATTACCATCAACAAGCTGCACCTACACCGGCACAACCACAAACCCCTCCTGCTTACTTCTATCCCCCATAGGAATCCCTTGCACAACCTCAATCCCCCCCAACTTCCTCAGAGATAGAGAGAGCAATGGCTCAACCAAAGTACAACCAAAATACACTGAGATAGTCTCCTAGTAGCAGATGATCCTCCTCCTCACTAGTGCGCCACTTTCTGAGTGAGAGAAGTGTGAGTTTCCAAGTGATCAAAATAGAGATCTCCCGATCTCTATTTATACTAGTCTGTTTTCCCAGTTACACTATGGAGCCGACTTGTCTAGCTAGGTACATCCACAATATAATATATATTTCAGGGCCGACCCCACACATGGTGGTCTAATAACCCGTCACCAAGTACACACACTTGCGACACTTTTCAATACACATGACGACACTTCCTTATAGAGGAATAACACATCTCTTATAAGGGTACAATAAATATATATGAAATACATAGATGAAATACATTCCGAAGTTACATATACATCAACACTCCCTCTTAACTAGGAAGGTATTTCTAGACATAGTTCTGCTAGACAAGTATTCTTCTCGGGATCATCGTCATCGATGCATTATCATCATCATCATCACTGTTGCTGCTATCTCAACCAATCTCTGAATCTACTCATCATAGGAAGTTCTACAGAGCCAGTCCTTTTTCATACTGGATGTAGGCCCACCACCTGCAGGTCTTCATCACTAGCCATACTATGGAATCCTTAGGACTTATTACGTGTGTCACAAAACCTGGTTGCAGCATCCCAGGCTATTACAAGCACACTGCTCTACCTGTCGGATCTCCCAGGAGCACATTACATGTGACCCATCACAAAACCTGGCTGAAGCATCCCAGGCTATTACGAGCACACAGCTCTACCTGTTGGATCTCCCAGGAGCACATTACATGTGGTCCACCACAAAACCTGGCTGAAGCATCTAAGGCCTTTTTCATCTTGTCCAGATCTCCCAGAAGCAAATTACATGTGGTCATGGCAAAACCTGGCTAAATCATCTGAGGCCTTTTTTCATCCTGTCCAGATCTCCCAGGAGCAAATTACATGCCATAGGAAAAAACCTTGCAAGAGCATCTCAAGATGTTATGGGTACACAACTCCGACCTGAAGATATCCCAGGGCACAAATTACATGTCCTCCTAGAGCAATGTCTCAAAAGAGCATCCTAGGCTGTTACGGGTACACAACTCCGACCTATAGGATCTCCCAGACTTGCTCATCTGCACAAGCTGATCCACGACCACAAAGTATCATCCTGATACTCACCATAGATCATCCTGATGTACACATGATCATCCTGATCATCATCACTACATCGTCCTGATGCATGTCATCTGGAGAAGCTCGTCATCCACGATCATCCTGATCATACAATGCATCCACCTAATGCATACCAAGTATCTACTTGATACATATCACCATACACAGTGTATCCACCTAATACATACATACATGATCCACACAATGTATCCATCAACATACATGATCTACCTAATCATACCTGATATATATCAACATACATGGTCTACCTGATCATACAATGTATCCACCTGATACATATACAGATACATGGTCCAAGCATCCAACATGATGCATATACAAAATACATACAAATGATCCAACCAATCATATCCAGCATCTAACATGCTGCATACATACATATACATATAAATGATCCAACTGATCATATACAGCATCCAACATGATGCGTACATACATATACATATAAATGATCCAACTGATCATATCCAGCATCCAACATGATGCGTACATACATATACATATAAATGATCCAACTGATCATATCCAGCAGAAACTAGAACATCATCCTGATGCTCATCGTTTAGTGCTTACATCCACAGCCATGTGAAGGATCCTTCTTCCAACATGCTTGGAATGGCTTCAACAAATGTGTCCATCACTTCTTCCTCGAAGTGTCATCGATCTGAAGAACACCAAGCCTCTCCCTGAAGTATTCAAACTTCACTCTAGTTAGTGGCTTTGTCAGTACATCTGCAATCTACTCGTCCATCGCAACATACAGGAGCTTCACAGCTCCTCTCTACACCATATCCCTGATATAGTGATATTTGATCTCTATGTGCTTCGACCTATCATGAAACACAGGGTTCTCGGACACAACTCTGGTTATCACAAAAGATACCGGTAGCATCCAATGGGAGATCAAATAACTCAGACAGTAGTTTCCGAAGCCATATTGCCTCACAACTAGCCGAACAGGCTGCAACATACTCTGCCTCGGCTGTACTCGGTGCTACACAGGATTGCTTCCTGCTAAACCAAGATATCACACCTGATCTCATACTGAAGCAGCATCCAGACGTGCTCTTCCTATCTACATCCCTGCTATCCCAATCTAAATCAACATAACCCTGTAGGTTAAACTTTTGATTCGCTTAATACTTGAGCCCATAATCCACTGTACCCTTCAAGTACCTCAAAACATGCTTTACAACAATCAGATGAACACTCCTCGGATCTGTCATGAACTGACTCAATGTGTTCACAGCAAAGCAAATATCTGGTCTTGTGTTCATCAGGTACATCAAGGACCCAATCATCTGACGATACATAGAGATATCAACTGGCTCAGATGAAGCATCACATAGAAGCTTCAGGTTCAATGCCATAAGTGTGGCCATGGCCTTGCAATCCATCATCCCGAATCTCTTCAGGATATCTACTGTGTACTTCGCTTGACCAAGGAAGATCCCATCTGCACTCTGCCACACCTCCATACCTAGGAAATAGTGCATCATCCCCAAGTCTTTCATATCAAACTCGGCAGCAAGCTTTCGCTGCGTGTCGGCAATCAATCTATCATCTCCTGTTAAAAACAGGTCATCCACATACAAAAGTAGTATCACTGGATTGCATTCCTCAACCTTATAGTAAAGGTTGGAACCCGCTTTACTCTTGGTAAAGCTCAAACTAGATAGAAAGTTGTCTATCCTACCAAGTTTTGCACACATATGACTCCCTGTCATGTGCCTAAGAACCAAGTGGCTGCTCCACATATACTTCTTCTTCAACTACACCATTCAAGAAAGTTGTCTTGAAATCCATTTGGTGTATCTTCCATTTTATCACTTTTATACTTCTCTATGCTGCCATCTACAACATGCTTGATCTGATAGATCCATATGGAAGTCATAACAAACTTCCCTTCAGGTATTGGGACTACATCCCAAGCATCATTCTTCATGATCGACAGATCATGGCATTCTTCCATTACTTCATCCCAGATCTTGGGAACTTCAATATCTTCAATATATATCTTTGTTGTTGGAACAAATGTTGTAGTCCTTCTTTTGTAGGTGATGGTATACGATCTTTCCTACAAAACAAGTTAAATTGCATGATTAGAAACATCTCATAGTTTTCAGAACAAGTTCTTACACATAAAGAAATATGTCATACAATCATGCAATTATCTTAGCCAATGCTTCAATACAAAATTTATCCATATTCCGTAACTTTCTAGATGCCTTCCAATCTCTACCAGAACGTTGTTAAGAGTGTGCACAACTCCCAATATGTCAGCAAAGGGGTTTCATTCTAGATAAGTAGCAATGGAATGTTGTACAGTTCCATAGGCCACTTACCCATCATATGCATATTAGTAGTATCCTGTTCATTAATGCAAATATGCAAAATACATATCCTAAGTCTAGGAACATAAGCATATACATCATTGAACAATTTTATTTAAACAAACAAATATGTAAGAATTGGTAATTAAAATACTTATCTTTGTTTGTTTGTTGGGTGGACTCCCTCTGAGTCTTTGCTTCCTTGCAGGGGCAACTAGAGTGTGCTCCCTCTTGATCTTTGCTTCCTGGATTACCTGTTCTTGAACTTATATTCATTCTCGATCCCTATGCATGCTTATTAGTATCATCTTTGTGTTATCCTCGAGGTCTCATACATAATCAAACATTCATTAGTATAATCTTAATATTACAATAATCTGAATCATGTATAGTCAGGATCATTTCAAACAGAAATAATAAGCATTCTTATGGTTAGTCATAAACATAATATACCTAAAACCGTGATTACTCAAACCTATGACTCTTCTGGCTAGTCATATCATCAATTAAGGTAAGAAACATAATATGCATAAGCCCTAGATTACTCAAACTTGTAACTTCAAGAGTAATCATTATCAATCATACAAAAGTATACGATATATAACAAAAACATACCTGGTCATCATCTTTGCTAGTTATGTCTAGCAATGTGTTCTTTTTCTCTTCAATGACCTGCATAACTCATTTAGTTAACCTTTGCAAAAACAAATAATACATACCTCTATGTGATCCATGACTATGGATGAATCTTTGTCTTCATAGCATGTCCAGGTTTTCCCTTTAATTTGTACAATCCTCCCTCTTGCTCCCCAATCACCACTGCATCATTAATAGTTTTTCCCTTTGGACACATTAGGACTTGGCCATATACAAATGCAACCCTCATTCCTTTTGCATCCAATGCAGAGATGGAGAGAAGATTCTTCTTGAGCCCAGGTACATAAAGGACTTCCTTCATCTTCAAAGACTTCCTAGAGTCTAGATTGTAGGAGGCCTCACCACTTCCTTTAATAGGGTATTGGTAGTCATCCCCAAGTTTCACCTTATGGGGTGACTCATGTTCAGATAGGTTAGCAAAGGATTCTTTAAACCCAGTCATGTGTTTTGAAGCCCCATTGTCAATTAACCAATCATTACAACCATGGGAGATAGTAGCTGTGAGAGCAGAGATTAGAGCATACTCTTCTTCGCTTGATGAGTTATCATCACTTTCTTCTCTAGCCTTCTTCTTGGGAGGTTCATCATCCTCAGTAGCATGAGCATGAAACCTTCTTTTGCTGCCCTTCTTCTTCTTGCTAAAGTTGTTGTTGTCCTTCTTGTTCTTAGGACAATTTATGGCATTATGTCCTTTTTCATTACAGGTGAAGCATATTCTTCTTTCTTTATAGTGATGTGAAGATTTCTTGGAGTGAGATGGCTCTCCCTTGGACTTCCCTTTCTTGGTGTGAGCTGTGAGAGCTTGATCTTCATTCCCCATCTTTTCTTCTCATGCCACAAGCCTTTCTTCTTCTTGAGAGCATTCTTCCCGCAATCTGTTGAAGGAGATCAACTTCTTGCTTGCACAAATTCCTTGAATAAAGGAATCCCATGACCTGGGTAGGCCATTTAGAGTGGTCATGACAACTTCACCATTCTCCACCATTTCATCTACCGCTTCCAGTTGTTCCTTAATCTGGGAGACCCTAGAAAAATAAGATTGAATGGTTTCTCCATTCTGAAACCTTACTCCTTTCAATTGGTTCTGCAGGGTCATCTTCCGATTTATGTTCTTCCCTTCAAATAGCTTGGTCAAAGAGTCAAACATCTCCTTGGGTGTCTTTAGAGAAGACACATGGGGTATGAGATGGTCTTTGATAGAATGAGCAATGATTCTCTTTGCCTTGACCAAGTTCTTCTTATGCAATACTTTAGCCTCTTCATCCTCTGGGATAGGGATGTCTTCTTTTATATATGAGTCCAACTCATTCTCTTCTAGGATTAACCCAATCCTATTCTTCCAGGCTTGGAAGTTATCAGCCCCTTCAAGCTTATCCTCAAGCTTGGTGTGGTGATACATCTTAAAGAGTACTTCAAATGGAAATAGAAAATATTTAGGTCTTACCACTTGAAATGCTGAAAACTTGATCTGGTCCTGGATTAGGGTTTGTCGAAAAAACCCTAAAAATTCAAAATGTGAATTTCAACTTTTTGAAAGGATAGAAAGATGTGCCTTGATGAGTTGATCAACCTGGTGTATTCAGAATTTGAGATCAGCAAAGCTTTACCCTTTAGATTTGTCTTTTTGTCCTCCCGGGTTCACTAGGGAGAGCCCTAAATTAGGGTTTGAGTTCCAGGAGATCTACCCAGCCAAAAATATCGATCCAAAACTCTAAACTTCGATTTTTGCAAGGAGCTTCCAGCTATGTCTTCAAATTCCAAAAATTCCTATTTTTGTGGAAACCCTAAGTTTTAGGGCCAAATCTGAAAATGCTCAGAATTGAATTTTGATTGGACAGATAGATTCGCCTTGATGATTAGAGTCAATCTACTATACTGCTTTTCCAAACACTGTGGAGAGAAACCCAATAAACAAGAAACTCAAGTTTCTATCACTGCAAAATGTCTTCTTCTCGGGTTAGCTCTGATACCATGTTAAATTTTGAGCATTAATTCACAATAATCTTGGATCTTTACTGAGAGAATAACATATACAGTATATCAATGCATAAAAATCATAATAAGCATGACAAGCATCACAAGAATCAAAAGCATGAGAGACAAGAGACACAGAGTTTCCGTGGGGAAAACCCTAAGGTGAAAAACCCCACAACTTCCTCAAAGATAGAGAGAGCAATGGCTCAACCAAAGTACAACCAAAATACACTGAGATAGTCTCCTAGTAGCAGATGATCCTCCTCCTCACTAGTGCACCACTTTCTGAGTGAGAGAAGTGTGAGTTTTCAAGTGATCAAAATAGAGATCTCCCGATCTCTATTTATACTAGTTTGTTTTCCCAGTTACACTATGGGGCTGACTTGTCTAGCTAGGCACATCCACAATATAATATATATTTCAGGGCCGACCCCACACATGGTGGTCTAATAACCCATCGCCAAGTACACACACTTACGACACTTGTCAATACATATGACGACACTTCCTTATAGAGGAATAACACATCTCTTATAAGGGTACAATAAATATATACGAAATACATAGATGAAATACATTCCGAAGTTACATATACATCAACATCTTATTTGTGCACCATTTCCTCCAAACAAACGGTTCCTAACTCGCAACCACTTTTGTTGCCGTAACCACTATCGATCCCTATTCATGTTGGATCCACACCTATCCACACAATCACGTTCTTGTTCCCACTATCCGGAGTAGTAATTCCACCAATTATGGCCACACTGAATCACCCTGGGTTAATACTAGTACTTCCCATGTGGTACCTACCTTCTCCTACTCCTCCCCCAACACCAGCGTTCTCCAACCAGTCCAACCAATTAACACTGCTAACCACCCACTTCCTAGTTTTGCGACCACATATGCATCCAACCCTGCCCCACCACCACCCAAGAACGCTGGGGGTAGAGGCCCGCCAAAGTATATTGCCCCACAGACAATGAAACCCGTGAAACCTCCCCCTCCATTCTGCACACCTCCTAAGTTTTCTTTATGTGATGAATTGGTTCATGTTACCCATAACTGTCCACAATTTCCAAACCTTCAAGAGCACATGAAAACATTGGATGATGATCCCAATATTTCGATCATCGAACTGGACACCACCCCTAAGCCATGCAACAAATCATTCTGTACCAACCACTCCTGCACCATATGTAGAGTCTATGATCATTATTTACATCATTGCCTAGATCTACTCGAGTACAGATTGGTCCTCCACGAGTTGAATCAATCTTCTTTAGAGTCATCCATCACCATCGAGGAGATTAGTCCCCCTGAATCCTCCTCCTCAGGAGAAATTAACACTATTTACATGATTTCCATGGATGGTGAACCCATTTCACCTCCTGCATCTGGCATCTCTTCGATCAATCTTTCAACACAGTGCTTTTGCAGTGACGAAGAAATCCTCGAAGCGTTAACTGAACCTGACTACCCTTGGGATTATGTGCATCATCGATCCTACTTCATTTTTAAGGAGTCTACCATTACTGCGGCCAACCAACTTTTGGTCGAGTCAAAGGACTTCCTCCCTGATAAGGTGGATTGTTTTAAGAACCCCATCCCATATCCTGATGCCTTCGAGCAAGGTAACATGGCTAACATTTCGCCTACTTATCACATCGATATTTCCATACCACCTAGTCCGTCTGAGATCATTACGTTAGGCACTTCCTGTACTGAAGACGAGATTCATGCCTATAAGAGGCTCTTCCAAGAGTTTCACGATGTTTTTGCTTGGTCCTATACTAAGATGCCTGGTCTTGACCCTGCCATTGTTGAACACCATATTGATACTTGGCCGGATGTCCCACTCGTTTGCCAGAAGCAGCAACCCATCCAAACTCCATGTTGTTAAAGTTGAGATTGAGAAACTACGTAAAGCTGGATTCATTTATCCCATCGCTTACACCACCTGGGTTTCCAATCCTGTGCCAGTTATCAAAAAAAGGGGAACCATTTGCGTCTATACTTATTCTCGCGATTTAAATCGAGCTTGTCCCAAAGACAACTTCCCCACACCTTTCATTGACCAACTTATTGATGCATGTGTGGGACACAAGATTCTATCCTTCATAGACGGTTTCTCTGGGTATAATCAAATTCATATTCACAAGGAAGACTAGTGCAAGACTGCTTTCACTACCCCATGGGGCACCTTTTTCTATTGCGTCATGCCTTTCAGTCTTAAACATGTTGGTGCCACATTTCAGCAGGACATGACATTTTGCTTTCACGATTTGACCCATATCATCCTGGTCTACCTCGATGACGTCACGGCTCGACCCAAGAAACGGTCTAACCATCTAAACGACCTTCGGCAAGTATTTATGAATTGTCACAAGTATAGAATCGGCCTCATGAACCCCCTCAAGTGTGTATTTTGTGTTCTTGTAGGCTGGTTGTTGGGTTTCATTGTTTCCCAAAAAGGAATTGTTGTAGACCCTTTGAAAGTTCAATCCATCATTGACCTCCCAACCCCACGTACATTACGCCAATTACAAATCCTTCAAGGGAAAGCCAACTTTCTTCGTCACTTCATTCTGGACTATGATACGAAATTTCATGGTTTCCTTCACTTGATTTGCACCCACGTTCCTTTTGTTTGGGATGAACAAGCGCAAGCAGATTTTTACGCCCTCAAACAAGCCTTAACTTTCGCCCCATTGATTCCACCTCCTGATTTCTCAAAATATTTTATCCTTTACATTTCGGCGTCCGACTATGCCATTTCGGGGTGTTAGTTCAAGAAGATAGTGCACGACACGAACATGTTATTTATTATGTAATCTAGACCTTATCCGGCCCACAACTACGTTACCCCCATGAGAAGAAGTTGGCCCTTGCCATCGTCTTCTCAATCCAAAAGGTTCGTCACTATATCTTATTAAGTCAAACTACAGTTGTGGCAGACTCCAACCCCATGGTCTATCTCTTGATTTTTCTCCTTCTTCAAAGGCGCATGGCTAAATGGGCCATCATACTTCAAGAATACAACCTAACATTTACTACTCCCAAGAGCATCAAAGCCCTTGCATTGGCACAGCTCATGACGGATTTACCATCCTCATCCACGACATCACCAATAATTACCAGCTTACCTGACGACTAGTTGTTTATTATTTCGTTGGATGACCCATGGTATGACAACATCCTAGTGTACCTACGCACACAGAAGTTTCGATCTAATATTGGTTGGGATGACCGTCATCGTATGCACCATCATGCCTCGCGTTATCTCCTCCTTGGTGATGTCCTTTATCGGTGTTGTGTCGACACCATTTTACGTCGATGCCTCACTCGAGATGAGGTTGAACAATTTCTCAGCAATTGTCATAGTGGAGCCTGTGACGTCCATTTCTTCGGGATGGTGACTGCTCAAAATATTATCCGTGCTGGGTATTTTTGCCCCTCCGTCTTTATTGATTGCATTACAGTAGTGAAACATTTCCAAAATTGCCAGCTCTTTTCTCCCAAGGAGAGGACCCCTCCCGCCTCTCTCCATCCAATTATCACTGTTGGCCCTTTTTGTAAGTGGGCCATTGATTTTATGGAGTATAATCCCCACTTAGCGAATGGCCATAAATACATCATTGTGGTTGTTGACTATTTCACCAAATGGGTCGAGGCCATGACTACATTTAATTGCAAAGCTGAGACTGCAACCCATTTATTTTTTAACCATGTCATCACTTGATTCGGGGTCCATAATCAACTCGTATCCGACCATGGTTAACATTTTGAGGACTCCGTCTGGAAGGAGTTATCGACTTTTCTCAAATTTGAACACCAATATGCCTCCTCCTATTACCCTCAAGGGAATGGCCAAGTTGAGGCTATTAATAAAATTATGAATACCATTCTTCAACAAATCGTCAACCAACATAAGTCCAACTGGCACCATATGCTCTTTCCTTCACTTTGGGCTTACTGTACTTCCACTAAGACTGCCAAGGGATTTACCCCTTTTCATTTGGTTCATGGTGTTGAGTCTGTCCTTCCCATCGAGTGTCAGATTCTCGCTTTACACATAACTATTGAACTTCTCCCCGACACCTCACCACTTGAGAAACACTTAATCCTCTTGGAACAAGCCAACAAAGATCGTCGAATAGCCTTACAAACCATGGAGGCCATGAAAAACCGTTCCAAATCCGGTTATGATAAACATGTCCACCCTTGCAATTTCCAAGAAGGAGATCTAGTCCTTTTTATGACCAAGCCCGTGACAAGACCGATAAAGGAAATTTTGAATCCATTTGGCAAGGCCCCTACATCATACACTCATGCCTAGGCCACAGGGCGTACATCCTCACCGACTCCGAAGGAAACCCCTTGTGAAACCCCTGTAATGGTTTGTATCTCAAACGCTTTTACCCTTAGTACTTTTATGGACCCACTAGTCCATGTTGTGCAGTTGCATTCCTCTTTTTTTCCCTTTTTCTATCTAGAACCTTACACTTTGCTTCCCTACGTGACCACAGATGGATCTTGTTCCACCATTCTATATCGATTTCGCCGACGGCGCAAGCCGATGGTCTCCAATCCTCGCCTCTGCATCTTAGGTATTATATTCCCCCTCACATGATTTGATTCACCTTGACGGAGTGTGTATCGGTGTTGCTACCAATAACCAGGCTAAGTATGATGATGTGACCTATATCTTGACTGCTGCTCTCGAGATGGGTATAAGTCACCTTCATTTGTTTCTTGACTCCCAGCATCTTTTCACCGAACTCAACAACTTTTACCAAGTACGGGATCCTTTCCTTTTTAGAAATTTCCCGTGCACTAAACTAATGATCAGACAGTTTGAATCCATTTCATTCACTCATGCCCCAAGAATTCAAAACAATGTTGCAGACCAAATGGATAACAATATTCTAGGATGGCACATCAATCACAACATGTAAGAAGTAAACCATATAAATGCATCATCATATCATCCACATGCATATATCCATCATATAGGTATACATAAACATAAAAACACCAAAAACAGAACCATCATCATAGTAATCTGCATCCACGTGCATATATATATATATATATATATATATATCATAGAAATGTCATAGTTCCCATAACACCCAATACACATAAATACATCGGGGAGCCCCAACAGATTCCCCGTCATAAAAAACAAGTCGAGTACAAAAATTCCCCATTCTCATCACATTGGGGGTAGTTCCATCAACTTCCTAATCAGAGTCATCTCCATCATCATCATCGTCCTCGTCCTCATTGTCCTCGTCCTTGTCCTCCTCTTCCTCTTCCTCTTCTTCCTCTTCCTCATCAAACTCTGTCTTCGCCTCCTCATCATAGTAGGGGGAATCCCCCTGCGCCATGTCTCTCACTGCCTCCGCTTCCATCGCAATACGCCTCATCACAGGTATCCACTCCCGTAGAGCATTGTAGCAGATATCGATCAAATCCTAGTCTAAATGATGCCAACCATCCTCCAACACCCCATCAAGAAGGCGGTCAATCCCAATACGCAATGTCTCCAACGTCGTCAAAGCACTCCGTTTTCGGCACTGCCCGTGTGCAGGAGGGTATACTCCCTCCACCCGGCCTCTCCTTTCCCAGTATCCCCTTGGAGGCTATGGTCCCACATATGCACATAAAAAGCACATCATCAGACTCAGTGTCATAAAATCTTCTACCTATCATATATGTTATCGAGTAGATACAACATGATACTATACACAAAGAAAACACATACCATCTGGTCCCCAAGTCTAACTAGGATGCCGCGGCAGCTCTTGATCTGAAAATATCAAGATCTTTTTAACCAATAAACTTGCATGTGAAATTAGCGTGAAACATTCATAAAATTGACCTAAGAGATGATTTTAAAATGCTTCAAATCAACACATAAGCACATAAAGACATATGCAAACCAGAAAAAGAACACAACAGCTAATAACAGAGTTCACCCCTTCCTAGGCTACGTCTCTGGGATGCTTCCAATGGGAATGTCGATCTTATTCAGTCTTCAAAGATTACAAATTGGGAATTCTGGAAAACACCTCTATTTTCTATCTGTCAAATGTAGAAACAAACTGCACCACTGCGTCCGTCTCGAAATTCTGAGCAAAATGAGTATAAAATTGACCCGGTTTGCCTGAGGCCTCCTATGGCACACAATTTGAGAAAACCAATCTACACAAAAACACAAAAGCACTAAATGTTTTGTACTTCATCTCAGGAACTATGATCGTACTCCACCTCAGAATCTGTGTAGGCGCTATGTGCTAAACCCCGAACTCCGACTGCTGAACTTTCCCCAACTTTGAACCGTGGTTTGGAACTTGTGGTCTTTTTATAACTGATGGCGCCTTCAACTTCTTAACCTAAATCCGTCACTTCCCTCTCAATGGAGGGCCTGTGCTCCAATGGTAAAAGAGCACCACTTGAAGGCAGAGGTCCCAGGGTCAAACATGGGCCTCTCCTTCCCTTGCGTGTTTTTGCATAGTGGCATATGAATATTTTACTCACGTTTACAATATGGATAAGGTTCATATTGTTATGGTTATGTGATTTATATGGTTTCCACGTTGCATACTATGGTGGGTGCTTACTGTGGTTTCAATACCTTATATTATGGGGGCTCTGAAGTTCTCTTGATTCCAAAATGGAATACTACAGGGAGCTGTATTTACTCCTGTAAAAAAAAAACATATATTATGGTTATAGCACATGGTTGTTTACAATATATATATGCGCTATGGTATAAGTTTGTTATAATGTATATGCGTTATATTATATCATATACCTTGGAATATGGTGGGAGCTCCACATTATAATATATGATATGGTTTAAATACAGTACATTGTTGTAATATGTTTCACTAAGGGGGGCTTGGCTTGGGTCAAGGACTATGCCATTGGCCCACCCCCTTTTTACACAACTCTTTAACCATTTTAATGGGGTCATGGTGGCCTTACCATGAGATCTTGGGTTCGATTCCGATAGCCCCAAAATAACTTTTTAAACCATATTTTTAACCATTTTTAACCATTTTAGCCATCATTGATGAAACTTCAAATGTACACAACTTCTTCATCCGGAGGTCATTTCACACGAAACGAACATTGACAGAAAGATGATGAACATCTCTTTACCACTCTAACTTTTGAACTGATGTTTGAAGACTTTAAATCTGATCAGTGATGAGATGATCCTCCTGGATTATCTCTGGATCCCGTCTGTAGTCCATCTTATAGTAAGGCTAGTCCTCGATCACCACTGGAAGATGCATCCACTAAGTGAACAAATCCTCAATAAATAACCACCCCACCATCCCTCCACCCCTGTGAGTCATCATCTCGCCCCATCGTCGCATCTGCGGCTCAGTAGGCCCTCCGTTGTGCACTTCTCTATGCGGTCACAGCATCAGCACTCGCTCAAAGAAAAATTAACATAGGAACTAGAGGAAACATAAATCCCCTCCAATACAGCTTACCTTGTTCAACTCACGTCGAACCACCGTCAAATACATCTAACCCCAACCATAATAGGTTCCTACCAAGACCCACTCCACCAGCACCATTTGTCCCTCTGAGACCCAGTGGGGTGACTTCGACCCCATTATGCGCACCACCAGCGCTGCAATAGCTCGATTCTCCAGACTCTCTATGTCACAGCACATAATAACGTTGCCATGCACATACGTTGTGGCATAACAATGTCCCTCCAGTAAGTCCTCCATGGACACATCACCTGGCCCCCTCGGGAGGCTGTCTACAATCATTCCCAACCATGGAATCCCTGTCAAGAAGTACACATTCGTGAGCGATATCTCTAATTTCTCCCCATGTATCATGAACACCTCCGCATCATCATCCCAAAAATCTACCAACTTGTTCAACAACAACTTGGCCATGCGCATCAGGGGCACATTTATGAATTTCAGTAGTCCACAACGGGCCAAGGTGTCCTGAACATCCTCATCATCCTGGATAGCCTCCAACAAGTTCCCAAGCTCATTCTCTCTCCAAGACACTCTTGAAATCCTATCAATCAAACAACAAAAAACCCATTAGGACCTTATTAACCCTGCCTCGATCCCCTCTAGATCACCACACCCAAACTTAGGCAAAAAGGCGTGTCCCAAGGCACACTGTTTTTCCTCATAGGTTCCCTCTAGGGTGCGTTTTTCTCCTTGAAAATCACACCCCTCAAGCACACCTGTGGGCCCCATAGCCAAACCTTGAAGCACGCGTTTCCCAAGAAATGTCGTGCTTCAGAGCGCGGTTGTACGTCCCACAGCTGCGCTTCTAAAATGCGGTTTCCCAGCCCAAATCCGCTCTTTGTAGTGCATGTTTTCCCTTGAAATCCATGCTCCAACATAGTAGTGACCAAGCCCAGCTTGGCACGCCTCCCCAGAGGTCCAAACCCCCCTCAAAATGCATTAAAACATCAAAAAAAACTACAAGACTTACCAGCAAGTCACAAAAATCGATTCCACCAGTCGGATTGAGAGAAATCTGAATTTCCTCTTTTGATACCCTCCACACTCCTCCCGATTTGCATAGTGAAAATGACATGTGGAGGTGGGCTCCCTTTACTATTTATAGCAATTATTACCTAGTTTTTCCTTTGACCATTCCAAAGTCATTTGACCTCCGTTTGACGCACTGTTTGCACCGTCGGATTCTTAATTTCGCACTCGTGATGATGCTTGAGATCATTTCTCTCTCTCATTGACACTTTTTTAGTGATTTTTTCCATGCCCCTCACCACCTCGATTTGCATGCCACACTGGCCACAGTCGTTTTTTGTCATTTTTTGCATTGTGTCTTATCCATGAGCCCTCCACTCCATCCATACTGCAGTCATTGCGTTATTTTTCCACCATTAATAAACCCGCAAGGAGGCCCCATCAGTGTTCCCCCCTCACCTTCTATCTTGGTTCTCACATTTGTCCCTTGATTGAACACTTCTTCCTTGCTTGGCCATTACATTTGTTCGGTATACTTTTACCCCTTATTCGGGCCGAGCAATTCCTTTACGAAAAAGGAACTTATGGAGTTTATGTTAAGCTCTTTTCTAACTCCTAAAAGAATTAAAAGATCATCGAGTAATCTTGATTCCTTTCATGCTCGCCAAATTATCTGAAAGGACATATATCTAGTATAAGTTTAACCCCTTTCCGAACCTGGTAGACTAATTATGAAAAAGGAATACTCTAGTCACATCGGATAGAAGAGTTCTTCATTACATACTTTTATGCTTTTTTCAGGCCTTGGAGACTAACACACGAAAGAGAACCTCTTGGAGTCTTCTTATTTGCTTTATGACTCTCTAAAATTGAAAGCAACCACGAGAACTCACCATCCTAGGCTCGTACAAATCCACATGATGGTACCTTTCCACAATTTCAGAGTCTTCTTATCACTTTCAGACTCCTTAAAATTGAAAGCAACCTCGAACATGCATTGTCCTGGGCTCGTACAAATCCATAGGGCAATACCATTTTGAGCACACTTCTCTTCCTTCTTTGAGCTCTTTAAACCATGAAGGAGCAAACAGTTCCTCTCGGAGCCATGATAGATAATATCTAGTCCCGCTATTATGGAAGCCTCTGCAATATGGTCGCCATTGTTCAGAGTATTTTGCGATTTGTCACCCTTAGAGTCTCCTGATATCACTCATCAGTTTTCCCCCCTGAGTCTCCCCCATTGTAGTCACAATCCCTGGTCCCTTACACTATGATCCCCTTCCCTGAAGTCAGTTTCATATGATGCCAAGTCAACCTTTCCATCATACTCTGTACAACAAAATTTTGAGTCCCCCCGCTATGTGACCCTTGTATCCCCCCACATTCCGTCAGTATCCCATCCAGTACTATCACCTCTTGGTTGTACACCTCGCACTCCTGTCAAGGAAACATCATTGCCTTGGTAGTTGCAGTTCTCACTCTATTGAATCCAACCCATCTATTCCATAGGATAGACCCAGAGGTCCATGTGCCTTGGACTCATCACCATCAGTGATGAGTGCCTATAGAACATTTGAGAGGAGCCCTTAGTGCCTCTTCAAATGGTTGTTTCTCACGTGCTCGACGTCAACACCATGATCGCACCGTTTAGATTCGTGCAGGGTATTGGTCCCTTCAGTCATTGTTTGAAGACCCCAGATGTCCCTTGAATCTAGCACATCGATGAGTCTACTTGGAACCCCCCAGTTGAATGTTCCCACGGATATTCGGGTTGCGCTTGGAGATAGTATTCGGAAGCACCCTAGTTATATGCTTCCTCAACTACCTAGTTCAGATGCAGTTCATTGTACCTTTGAGATTCTAATTCTCAGTCATTGATTCCATACAGTTGTTGGACACCTTCAGATCCAACAAAACATTAGTTGTTATGGTACCACATTCAATATGACTGCCATTATTTCCATGTATCAGTTCTTCAGATCAGTCATGGTCAGACCATGAGTATGTCCCAGATTTGTGTCCCCTCTGGACCATTATGATGTACACAACAGTTCTCCATGTATTGTTTAGGTCCCCTTTTGGGCCTCATTATTATTTGTATATCTTGATACGAGCTTGGGTATGCCCACCTCGTCCATATATTGAGATTATTCCTCATTCATTCTTGGGTCATGTATTTTCAGTTTTAGCCTTTGCATTTTTTATGGAGCACATGTTTCGATCTCCAACCGATTTTTTCTCTCCTCCATCACAATTCTGATACCCCTGGAAAATGACAAGAAACTATGATTTCTATTGGTCATGCGATGAGCTTCTGCCCTCACACATCAGGGGGCAATCTGTTAACACTCAAAAATTGTTCACTAGCTCATCTCCCTAGTCACATAATCCATTTGTCCACTTTTCCTACATTTTTGACCTCCAAAACCCTAAAAAACCCTCAAATGGTTACCAAAAAGGCACAAAATCATTATTTCCCTCCTTAATTAATGAAATTCCTTCAAAAAGGTCAAAATCCCTCAAAAAAGGGTCCAAAATCCCCAAAATAAAATAAAAGGGGAAAAAAGTCAAAATTAATTTCAAAAAGAGGGAAAAACCCTAAAACCATTTACCAATACTATTGGTTGCCTAAAACCATGGGTTAATACTCCAGCATCCAAAACCTCTATAAAAGGTGATGGAGGCCCCCCATTTTCACATCCATGATCAACTGTTCACACCCTTATGCTGTCGAAATTTTTGTTGAACTTTAGCCTATCACCTTGAGCTTTTGTTTACCATTACAAGTGAGTCTTGGCCACCATTAAAGCATTTGGAGAAGAGCAAGGAACCCTGGAGACTTGGTGCACTACTCACGTACGGCTACAAGGGCTCCTACAACCTCACCTTTTGAGGTAACATCATATTGAAAACCAATTTTTACACATCAATACAAGAAAATCATATTTTCAGTCATGGGTTCCTCTTTATTTTTTTACTGCAGTAGTTAAATATTTTTATTTTTATTTCCATTGTTACACCCATATATGTTAGTTTAATTTGTTTATTTCTTAGCTTTTACCCATTTACATGAATTGCTACTAAGGGTTCTTGAATCCTTAATAGGTGCTCTTTAGTACGAGTTGGTGTGAAAACACTAGCTACAGTTGGAATATCCACATAATCTACCATCCACTTCATGAGGTCCATGAATGGCATAACGGCGGGCCACGTTGCAATTGTATGCAATTGCGAGTTGTTGATATTCTGGTATAGGGGAGTGTCATCTTTGAATTTTGATAAATCAACCCTATCGAAGATGTTGTAGATCATACCCCAATACAGACACAGGGTGTCTAAAACTTTCACATCTAGATCAGAGTAGAATATGAAGTTAAGGTCCTTAAACATTAATTCTGGAACAATAGCTTTGGTTTTGCTTCACTTCGCCATTTTGTAATGAGTGAACCTGCACAATAGGAACCAAAAAATAAGTAATTTTCCAATGGATAAAACCAATTCAAACAAAAGAAACTGAATCATACTTGCAGTCCCACAGAAAAACTGAACTAAGCAAGGAAAACTTGAACACAGTGTGCCAAGTGGCAGAGTTGCTTAAGAAAGAAATCACAGTGCGGTAATGGCAAAAGATTCAAATATTGATTAAGTAAGGATTAAGTTGAATAATCATTTATTACGCATTAATTGAGGTAGATGACCAATAAAATGGATGGTTAGGATTTACACAATGCTTGATTCGATTGGTCGGCACAAGATTCAAAAAATTTGATGCATGTAGTGAGATCGTGATCCAAATGATGAATTAGGCTTAGCGACTTAAGGCCCCCCCCCCAAATTTGGGAGTCGGGAGTCGGGAGTGCATTGTGAATTTTGGTTGAAAAGCATACGACTACCGAATTCCGCATTCCGGGTTCAAAAAAAATTGAGATTCAGGAGTCGGGATAAATAACACACAGAAACCAAAATTTGCGCTAACTGCGAACTTTCGCATCGGAGGTGTTGGAAATATGGGATTCAGAAGTCGGGGCCCAATTACGTATTGAACATAAAATCTCGTCGACTCCCGACTCTCGATATTTTGACTATGAAAAAATTCGTGAGTCGTGTCACGTCCCCATTTTGATCACCATTGCATTAAATCATAAATGATGTAAATATTGTTATTTAATCATGGTGAGGAGCTCAAGGCCAAGGCCCCACCCTTGATTTAGCATTTTTATGTATCGGCAATTAAAAATAGATTCCTATGGTTCTTGTGCTAGACATGCACAATGTAAATTCAGACATCATGTGAATACGAACTTTAATGAAATACCCACAACTAGCTATGCAATGCAACAAAGAGATGGGGGCATCATTTTACAAGGAATAGGGAGGGAAAATTATTCAAACCCTTGAGCCAATGGTGTTAATACAAATTTCATTGAGAGAACCCATAAACCATCAACAGCCCGTTTTGACTTATGCACCCAATCATTTAATTCTTCCAAGAGTTGGTTGAGGTAGTTAATGCCTTGGGATTGGAGAGGTATGGCAGCCAATATTGTGTATGGGAAAGCCATCAATATGGAAAATCGTATTTTTGCTTCTTGGGAAAGAAAACACCCACGAAATTGTGCCCAAAGCCATTCTTGACCCATGGCCTTTGCTCTCTCGCGTAGTCTGAGCTAGCTAGGGATTTCTCCTTCACATTTTCTATCATTTTCCTACATTTTCCATGGTTGGGAACTCGTTTTTGTATTACTTAGTGGTTGGGAGGAAGGGAGTCACGATTTGGGGGTTTATGGAGGCCTTTTTTGTCCCTTGAATGCCCATAAACGTTTTCTGAAATCGATTTTCCCTCCCATGACTGAATTCCTCATCTACCAATTCGTTTTTGGTTGCCCACGTTTTTCTGAAGCTATTGGAAACCCCATTTTGGGCATACCACTGTAAAAATGTTTTTCTTCATGCCCAGCACTTGTGATTTTGCTGTTTTGTGCATCCCTGTTTTGGTTTGAATTGTGAGCAAGAAATTTGGGGTGGAAGTGGACCTGAATTGGCTTGATAAACCTAGTGAGGGAGGTAACCTCTCAAGAAGATCAAAAGGTTGGCTACTCTTCTATGCACACCTTGAATAACACTAGAATGGAAGGTATGGCCTGAGGCACTGTGTATTAGTGAAGGGAATACTTACTTGTGTGGGGTGTGTAGGCATTGTGGGTGCCAAGATAGATAGATCTTGTAGAGATATCCATAGCTCTGTGGTTGAGCTCACTAGCTTAGCAATTCTTCATTTCCATTGCCTAGCAGCCTGATAAACCCAACTGTTGATTGGCTTGGCTGATTTTGGTGTATATTTGGCTATGTGTAAGTCTGTTGTTCCCTTTTCCTTGTAGAAATCATGCCCAAGTTGGGGGTGGCCATTGCCATTGTATCAAGAGATTGAAAAGCACAACTAGCCTATGGTTGGGTGGAACGTGGCAGTTGCATAGCTAGTTGCTCGAGACTACTTTGTTTAAGATAAGTACTCTCATGTGTTAAATTCTGCAATGTATTTACTTAATGTCTGTCATGAAAATGTTTGAATGTATGTTAGATATGTAGATGATTTTAATTCCTCTGTGTTTAATTACAATATGCACATGTATATGTCTTTTATTATCAATGAGTTTTAGTTAATGGATATGGGGCTAGATGCCTGGATTTAGTGTCATGTTCTCTCCCTTGCTTGGTCTGATGGGAGGGTATGTGATAGAATGGTATCAGAGCCATAGGCTACAGCATTGGGCCTCTATGGGCCAAATCTGATCAAAGTTACACAGGGAAGACCCCTTCCTTATCACCACAGGTTACAATGTTGGGCCTAAATGGGCTAAGTTGAATAGTTTGCAGGGGAAAAGTCACCTCCTGTTAAGCAATGATCATCATAGAAAGAAAGAAAATTTTTAAAATTTTTCTAAGTGTTTTCGAAATTTTGCCTAAGGGTTGTGCTGGTGAAAATTAGGCTAATTTTTTGCGACACGGCGGTAGAATTTATGCTAATTTTCTGCGACGCGGCAGTGAAAAATTAGTCTAATTTTTTACGACGCGCGCGGCGGCAAAAATTAGGCTAACTTTCTGCGACGCACGCGGCGAAGTTAAGGTTAATTTTGCGACGCACGCGGCGAAGTTAAGGTTAATTTTGCGACACATGTGACGAAGTTAAGGTTCATTTTGTGACATGCGTGGTGAATTTAACGTTTATTTTGCGATGCACGTGACAAAGTAAAGATTAATTTTGCGACGTGCACAGGGAAGTTAAGGTTAATTTTGCGATGCACACGACGAATTTAAGGTTAATTTTGTGATGCTTGCAGCGAAGTTAATGATAAATTTTGCGATGCGCGCAGCAAAATAATGTTAAATTTTGTGACTCGCATGCGAAATTAATGTTAAATATGCAATGCTCGCGGTGAAAATAACGTTAAAATCTGCGACAACGGCGGCAAATTTTAGATTAAAATTCCGCGACACGGGTGGCGCTTTTTAAGCTAAATATTCGCGACACTAGCGGCAATTTTTAGCTTAAAATTCTGTGACACGGGCGGGATTTTTAGACTTAATCTTCGTGACACGGTCGGAGGAGAGTTCGATAAGTCTGCCAAACGGGGAAAATACAACAGCTTTTCATTGAGATTTTTGGGTGCCGAAAATGGAAAATCGCCATGAAAGCTATGCGCCAGATTGCACGAAATCAAAGGAATTACAAAAAAAAAAAGAATCCACAAGGGGGCAAGCCCCCTTGATCCTCTTCATCCCCTTGAGACAGTCGTTGATTGTGAGAAAAATCTATGATTGGACAAAGTTGTCAATATAGGATTTTCCCATATACATGCAAATAATCTATGGTAATATAATGCAGCTAACAATTGTGTTTATAAACACATTTTACAGAATCATGGTCACATCAAAGACAACAATCCAGTTAGTGCAGTTGGAAAGTTTTGGTCTTGGTTGGGGCAAGAATAACAACATCATGGATGATGCACAAGATCCTTATGAGCCTGAGACAGATGCCATGGTTGAAAATATACATGTTGAGAATGTTGAAACAGAATCCAATGGGAGAAGAAATCGAGAGACTCTCCCAGATATTGCAGCCACCATGAAGAGCCTAAGGGTGGAGTTGCAAAGCTGTAGAGAAGATAACGAAAGGATGATTAAATCTCAAGAAGAGAAAAATCAGTTGAATGCAGCCATGTTGCAGAGTTTGACAGATATCCAGAGGCAAATTAATCCCGGACATCAGTCGAAAAATCCAGAAGGGAGTCGGAGTAGTTCAAGGAGAAATTCCCACAAGAGGTCCAATATCTCAAGAAGAGTTTATAGAGATAGAACCTATACTCTAGAAATCTCTTCTAGTGGATTGTCTAACTCTAAAGGATCCATTGAGGGTTCAAGATCTTCATCTCGCAAGAATAAGAGAAAGAGGCATTACAAGAATAATTCACATGGGTAATTTAAGAAGGAAAAACCTTCTACATTTGATGGAGAGGTAAAGTCTAGTCAAGAAGTTGAAGCTTGGCTTCTTGGAATGAGAAAGTATTTCCAAGTCCAAGACTACTCTGGAAATATGAAGGCAAGGGTCGCCATCTTCAACTCGAATGGAAGAGAATCTATATGGTGGGATCACATCTGACAAGTGAGGAACATCAATGAAAGAAATATTGTGTGGAAGCAGTTCAAGAAATACTTCAAGCAGAAGTACCTCTCTGATAGGTACTATGATGACAAGATCAAAGAGTTCCATGAGTTGAAATTGGGACAATTGAACATGGAAGAGTATGCAAACAAGTTCTTGGAGCTGCTGAGGTATGTCAAGTATATTTGAGATGATAAGGTAAAAATTCAGCATTTTTTAAGTGGGATACCTCAGTCATATAAAGATAGGATTGAATTTGATGAACCTCGAACTTTGGAGGAGGTAATAAGGAAAGCCAAGTATTGCTATGATCAAAACAAAAGCAAACCTAATTTCCACAAGGCATGGAAGGATAAGAAGAATGAGAAGTTTGACCAAAGGAAGAAAGGTTTCAAATCTCCTCACATCAGAAATCAGCAAAGGCAACCATCACAGGTTGTGACTAAGCCAACTAGGATGATGGGAGACAAGCCAAGAGATCCAAAGGAGCCAAGAGAACCACTTCAATGTTGGGGTTGTGGAGGATACCACATTCTTAGGAACTACCCACATCGGAATGGGAATGCAAATCAAGTTCACAACATCCAAGGAGCTGAAACTGTGGGTCAAGTGGCAAGAACAATCCCTATAATCTATGTAGCACTAGACGACCGCCAGGAAGATCATCAATCAACTGTGGTTGAAGTTGAAGGTAAGATTGCTAAGCAATCTGTTTCTATTTTGATTGATCTTGGATCTACTCACAATTATATCACTCCTAAAATTGTTGGGATTTGTGCTTTTAAGAAATCAAATCATAGTAAATCATGATTAGTTTAACTAGCCACTAGAACCAAGAGAAAGGTTATTGAAATCATAGAGAAATGTCCCTTAGAGATGAACGGGCTATTCACTTATGCAAATCTGAATTTTATGCCACTTGGTTCCTATGATATTCTCATTGGAATGGATTGGTTGGAAGCACACAAGGTTAAACTTGACTGCTACAATAAAAATTTTGAATGCATGGACGAAGAAGGAAACCCAAGGGTTGTAAAAGGCATTCCAAAGGTGACTTCTGTTAGATAGGCTTTAGCCATGTAGCTGAACAAGTTCTGTAGAAAGGGTTGTCAATTGTATGTGTCCCATGTTTTGGAGTCAACAGAGAATGAAACGCTTAAGTTGGAGGACTACCCTGTATTGCAAGAATTCAGGGATGTTTTTCCTGATGAGATTCCGAGACTTCCTCCAAAGAGAGACATTGATTTTACAATTGAACTTGTGCCAGGAGCTGCACCAATGTCTAAGACACCCTACGGGATGAGTACACTAGAATTTCTAGAATTGAAAATGCAATTTCAAGAGTTGTTGGAAAAGAAATATATCAGACCAAGTGTGTCCCCTTGGGGAGCACCCGTTCTATTTGTGAAAAAGAAAGATGGAACACTCAGGTTATGTATTGACTACAGGCAGCTGAACAAAGTTACTGTGAAGAACAAATACCCATTACGGCCCCAAATTGATGACCTTTTTGATAAAATGAGAGGATCAAAGGTATTCTCAAAGATTGACTTAAGGTCGGGTTACCATCAGGTAAGAATCAAAGAGGAATATATTCATAAGATAGCCTTTAGGACAAGGTATGGACACTATGAGTTTGTGGTGGTACCATTTGGTCTCACAAATGTCCTTATTTTTCTAGACGACATTCTCATCTATTCTAAGAATGAAGAAGAGCATGAATAACATTTGAGAATGACATTCCAATTGCTAAGGGAGCATAAGTTGTATGCAAAGTTGAGCAAATGTGAATTTTATAAAGATAGAATCCATTATTTGGGTCACATTATCTCAGACAAAGGAATATCTGTGGACCCTGAGAAGATTGAAGCCATTATGAATTGGTCAACTCCAAGAAATGTGACAGATGTGAGATCTTTTATGGGCCTTGCTGGTTACTACAGGAGGTTTATTGAAGGGTTCTCCAAGGTTGAAAACCCGATTACTTCTTTGCAAAAGAAGGGGATAAAGTTTGAATGGACACCAAGATGTGGGGAAAGTTTCCAACAGTTGAATAATCTTCTTACGAGTGCACCAATTTTGAAAATTGCAGATCCAGAAAAAGACTTTGTGGTATGTACCTATGCATGCAATCAAGGACTTGGAGAAGTTCTTATGCAAGACAACCATGTGGTATGCTATGAGTCGAGAAAGTTGAAGGAGCACAAGGAAAACTATGCTACTCATGATTTAGAACTTGTATCCATAGTACATGCTTTAAAGATGTGGAGGCATTACTTAATGGGAAGGAAATTTGAGCTAAGGACAGACCATTGTGGTTTGACCAACTTTGAATGTTAGGCAAGCTAGATGGTTGGAATTTTTGTGTGAATTTGATTTTGAAATCAAACACATAAAAGGGAAAGAAAACAAGGTGCTTGATGCACTCAACAGGAAAGTACATGAAATGCATGTGGCAGCACTTAGTACTTGCCAACCAGATTTAAGGCAACAGATTGTTAACCATATTTTTGAGGATGAAGTGTATGTGCATATAAAGGGAAAATTGCAGCAGCAAGACCTTGAAAAGAAGTATGAAGGCTATCATTTGGAAGAAGACAGACTTATTACTTATAAGAATAGAGCCTATATTCCAAATGTGGTAGATTTGAGGAGGATTGTTATGGATGAAATCCATAAAGCTCCATAATTTGGGCACCCAGGATATCAGAAATCAATTGCTACAGCAAGAAAATATTATTTCTGGCCAGGGATGAAGAAGGATGTCGCTTAATACATTTATAAGTGCATGACATGTCAATAGGTGAAGGTTGAAAACCAACACCCAACAGGTTTATTGCACCCAATGCTAATTCCTGAATGGAAATGGGTAGTAATTTCCATGGATTTTATTATAGGATTGCCAATGACTGTGAGACAACATGATTCCATCATGGTTGTGGTGGAAAAGTTAACAAAGGCAACACATTTTATACTGGTTAAGTCCACACATAACGTCGATGCCATTGCAAATATTTTCATGAAGGAAATTTTCAGATTACATGGATTGCCTAAGGCAATATTTTCTGACAGGGGTACCAAGTTCACTTCCAATTTTTGGAAGGGTCTCTTTGCAGATTTAGGTACACAGTTGAACTTTAGTACCGCATACCATCCTCAAATAGATGGGAAAACAGAAAGAGTAAATTAGGTGCTTAAAGACATACTTCGCATGTATGTAATGGACAAACCATCCAAGTGAGAGGATTATCTATACATGGTATAGTTTGCCTATAATAATGGGAAGCAAGAATCATTGGGAATGAGTATGTACATATTTCTTAAGCAAAGAGACATGAAAAACATTATGAGCTCTAGTGCTAGCAGGCAATGCAAGTCTATATGCAAATGGCCCTATTCTTTCAAGCACTTCAAATGGCCCACAATATCTAGGTGATAGCTTGGCACAACTCCCAAGCTTCAAGGAACCCTTCCTTGGCCTCACTCTAAGATACACATGATTCCCAACACTGAATTCCCTATGCACCCTATGCTTATCTGCATAGCTTTTGTGTATATCCTGTGCTGCTTTTAACTTCTGCCTGATCTTTGCAACCTCTTACTCCATTTCCTTAAGCAATTCTGGCCCAAGTACAATTCTGTTCACTGGATTGTCCCAAGTCACTGGTGTCCTACACCTTCTTCCGTACAAAACCTACCATGTGATTAAGTGGGATGTGATCCAGGTGGAACTGGAGGGAGAGTTCCAAACTGAGCCATGGCGCATCCTAGACAAGAAGGTAACATTGCTCCAGAATTGAGCCATCGGGCAGGTAAAGGTGCCATGGAAGCACTACGGTCCCGATGAGGCTACATGGGAGCTGGAGGATGCCATGAGAGTGGCATATCCATTTTTGTTCAATTTTGATGAGCATTGAGGACAGTGCTAATGTAAGGGGAGGGGAATGTCACATCTCCATTTTGGCCACCATTGCATTAAATCGTAAATGATGTAAATATTGTTATTTAATCATGGTGAGGAGCTCAAGCCCAAGGCCCCGTCATTGGTTTAGCATTTTCATGTATCCGCAATTAAAAATAGATGCCTATGGTTCTTGTCCTAGACATGCACAATGTAAATTCAGACATCATGTAAATACGAACTTTAATGAAATACCCACAACTAGCTATGCAATGCAACAAAGGGATGGGGGCATCATTTTACAAGGAATAGGGAGGGGAAATTATTCAAACCCTTGATCCAATGGTGTTAATACAAATGTCATTGAGAGAACCCATAAACCATCAACTACCCATTTTGACTTATGCACCCAATCATTTAACTATTCCAAGAGTTGGTTGAGGTAGTTAATGCCTTGGGATTGGAGAGGTATGGCATCCAATTTTGTGTATGGGCAAGCCATCAATCTAGAAAATCGCATGTTTCCTGGGCAAGAAAACACCCATGAAATTGTGCCCAAAGCCATTCTTGACCCCTGGCCTTTGCTCTTTGACATGGTCTGAGCTAGCTGGGGCTTTCTCCTTCACATTTTCTATCATTTTCTTGCATTTTCCATGGCTTGGAACTCGTTTTTGTATTACCCAGTGGCTAGGAGGAAGGGAGTCACGATTTGGGGGTTTATGGAGGCCGTTTTTGTCCCTTGAATGCCCATAAACATTTTCTGAAATCGATTTTCCCTCCCATGACTGAATTCCTCATCTACCAATTCGTTTTTGGTTTCCAATGTTTTTCTAAAGCTATTGGAAACCCCATTTTGGGCATCCCACTGTAAAAACATTTTTCTTTGTGCCTTGCACTTGTGATTTTGCTGTTTTGTGCATCTCTGTTTTGGTTTGAACTGTGAGCAATAAATTTGGGGTGGAAGTGGACCTGAATTGTCTTGATAAACCTAGTGAGGGAGGTAACCTCTCAATAAGACCAAAAGTTTGGCTACTCTTCTATGCACACCTTGAATAACACTAGAATGGAAGGTATGGCCTGAGGGACTGTGTATTAGTGAAGGGAATACTTCCTTGTGTGGGGTGTGTAGGCATTGCGGGTGCCAAGATAGATAGATATTGTAGAGTTATCCATAGCTCTGTGGTTGAGCTTACTAACTTAGCAATTCTTCCTTTCCATTGCCTAGCATCCTGATAAACCCAACTGTTGATTGGCTTGGCTAATTTTGGTGTATATTTGGCTATGTGTAAGTCTGTTATTCCCTTTTCCTTGTAAAAATCATGCCCAGCTTGGGGGTGGCAGTTGTAAAAAGAAATTGATAAGCACAACTGGCCTATGGTTGGGTGGAACATGGAAGTTGCATAGCTGGTTGCTCGGGACTACTTTATTTTAAGATAACTACTCTCATGTGTTAAATTCTTCAATGTATTTATTTAATGTCTATCATGAAAATGTTTGAATGTATGTTAGATATGTAGATGATTTTAATTCTACTGTGTTTAATTACAATATGCACATGTATATGTCTTTTATTATCAATGAGTTCTACTTAATGGATATGGGGATAGATTCCCGGATTTAGTGTCATGTTCTCTCCCTTGCTTGGTCTGATGGGAGGGTATGTGACAAGTCGAGAGTGGGGGATATGAAATTTAAAAATTACTTAACCATCTCGAATTTTGACTTCCACAATTATGTTGAATTTGAAAGGTTGGGGGTCAGGGGTCGGGGACATAAAATTATCTAAAATAAAATCCATCCTAAATTCTGACTTCCACCGAAACTGGAGATATAAATTCGGGAGTTGGGGGTCTTTAACCAATCTTGCTGAAATTTTCCCCACTTCTGGATTTCACATTTTTTTGTTAAAGCAGATTAATTCCTCGATTAAGTTGGTAAAACTTGATTTACTTAATATTAGGGTCTACAAAAGCATGATTAAGTTGAATTTAAACAAGTCATGAACAATCTTTTAAAATCAAAATAAATCAAACTCTTAATTTTCAAACATAATTGAAATTGGGGATCCCATCTTACCTAGATTAGATGGGATCTGTTGTGGCTACAATAAATGGTGGCTCACTAGGGAATATCAGTTATATCTATTTGATCATGAAAACTTGAATCTTACGTTGAGATTTCACCAAGCATCACTTATTCAAAACAACAATAATTATCTTGAAGATCATAAATCCAAAGTCCTCTTATTAAAGATTTCCAAGATTGATAAATTATAAAAAATGATCAGGTAGAGGCAAGCATATATTTCATTACCAAAATAGCACAACGAAATAATAAGGAGACTACGGGGAACCAACTTTGGTAAGAATGAGCAAGACTAGAAAATGGGTAAATAGTGGTAACAACAACTAAAGGTAAAATCCCTATATCACAGGCATTGCCTCTATTTCCAGCGGGCATCCATAGCCCCAACATGATTTCCTTTTAATCCACAGAGTGGATTTTATCCCATTCACTTACAAGATTTATATGGATACTTAATAATATATTTATGTTTCCCAAATGAAGATTAGAGAACACCTCCCTAATTTGGTGGTCAGATGTTGTCAATGCCATTCACAAAAACCTATAGAACATGATCAGGCTGGCTCATGATGAGAATCCTTGCCTTTGGGAAAGGGCATCATCTTGGCTTGGTGACCAAATATTGATAATGTCACTCCACAAGATTTTATTATCATGGTCAAGTTGGATTGTAATAAGACCTCCTGTTCTCTATAACAACTTTTGTTTTTTTTTTTCTTTTTAAATTTATTCAAGGAATGACCGTAAAATGCTAGCCTGGCTTGGTGACCAACTAGTGGTAGCACCATTCACCAGTATTGACAAATAATGAATGGGACATCTTGTAATAATACCTCCCAGATTTAAAAAATTTGAAATCCATCTCCTAGCTTGGTAACTAGATATCGAGATGTCATTCCACCAGTACTTGTAATCATGTTGAGCTAGCTCGTGATGAGACCCCTCACTTTGCAGTAATACTCACGATTTTATGAATTGTATTTATGTTAAAATATTAATTGAATTGGGAAGCAACCCCTTATTCTTCTTAAGAGCATAGAATGATGTAAAGGATTTAAATATATATTGTTGAAAAAACTCTACCCACATTAGTCAAGGGCATTGTTATCAAAGGAAATTCTACCCATAGTAACCCATATTTCATTGGTTATTTAAACTAAGACAATAATACCCTTTCCTAATTATTTTGATAAGAGATACATGGTTAATATATTTCATAGTCTTACTGAACAAATGACTTATGAGAGAAATAATCACCGAAAACTAAAATTTGTGATAACTTGTTAAAATCTGTTTCAATTTTTTTACCTTTGAGAGAAGGGTATCTCCAATGAGAAAATTGAGCCACTTTATTTTGGCAAAGGAAAATTTCTAAAATGAAAACAAACAAAAAACACCAATCAGTATAAAACACACACTATATACAGGCCTAGTGAACAATGTCACTAAGAAAAATATTTCTTTGAAACTTGAGCATTCACTGGATAAGTCTCGGGAGACCCTTTCAGTGTTTGCAATCGAAAAGGACCTAATTTTCCAGAAATAACGAATATTCTTAGCCAAAGTCGTTGGAATTTTATATATTCACTTTTGTCTTCATGAGGTTTATCCCACTTGAGAAATAGATATCCTACCTGAAATTCTTATTGGGAAGAGGATTTCTGATCAAACCATCGTTTAACCAGTTGTTGATGTTGGTGAAATTTTGCGCTATATTTCTCTCTTTTCTCTTCCAACTGGAGAAGTTCATTAATCCTATGTTCCAAGGGAGAACAATCATCTTCCTAAACATATTTGGATAAATGAAGTAAAGGGAGGAGGAGGTTAGGAGGAAAAATAGCCTATTTTCCATACACAAGGCAGTAAGGTGAATTTCCAAGGGCAGCTTTGGGGGTTACCCTATCCGCCTACAAAGCATTGAATAGTTAGGTGTGCCAATTTTTGTGGTTATTTGCTATAGTTCTTTTTAGGATTTTGATAAGGTTCTTATTGGTAAATTCAGCCAAGCCATTCCCCTGTGGGTAGTAGTTGGCTAAGTACTTAATTTTGATACCTTTATATAATGTATATTAAGTAAGATATATTGAAGAGAATTAGGAAGCATTATCAAAAACTAAAACTTTAAGAACACCAAACCTGGGTTCTATGTAATTCTTAGGGAAAGAGAGTGGTGTTAACCACTTTGAGTGGAATTGCTTCCACCCATATGGTAAAATAATGTGTAGCAGTAATTATATACTTGTTTTGTAGGGAGGATGGAGGATTAATTGGACCAACTATATCTAAACCCCACTACTAGGATGGAGCTTCCATAGAAACTATATGAAGTGGAATGGAAGGTTTCTTAATCTTGCCAGTAGCCTTCTGAAAATGTTTGTGCTTCCGAGAAAAATCGTGTGCGTCTTTGAACAAGGTTGGCCAATAATATCCAACTCTCGTTATTGTGTCTGTTGTGGTACCCCCTCCATAATGACCTCCAGTAGGTCATGCATGAAGTTCTATTAGTATTTTCTCAGCATCATTTTTCTCAGCACATCGTAATAAAAATCCATCAAAGTTTTTCCGATACAAAACGTCATCAACTAAAAAATAAGGAGTAGCTTTCAATCTCAGAGCTCTCTTTTCTTTGGTTCTAGGTTGAGAGGAGCATACCCATGAGTCAAGAAAAACTTAATATATTCATATAAAGAGTCTACATGCACCGAGGCAAGACACATAAGGTCGTGTTGAACATGTTCATCATCGTCATGTTGTACTTCGCTAGCTGCCTGAGCTGCTAATTTACACAATCCTTGCCCTCGAACAATCTTAGTAGGCCTGATTCCTAGATTGTATTTTTGTAATGTCGTAATCCATTGTGTGTGCTTCTCTCCTAGCTATTTTTGAATCAAAATGTTCAGAACTGCTGAGTATGGAACTATGAATTTCGTTCGGTATTTTAGCAAATAGGGTCTGAAGTGCTTCACAGCCTTGTAAACTACGTAGGCTTGTTTATCCACTTCCGGATAACTAAGTTCCGCTCCTTTAAAGGTTGATCTCATGAAGGATATCAATATCTCATCACCCTCAGTATTATGTTGTGTACGGACTGCAACATATGAAATATAAGTATCAAATGTATATAAAATAAAATATTTTGAAAAATTGGGAGACATTAACACAGATGCTTATGCAATTACTTCCCTAATTCTACAAAATATTATTTCTACGAGTCACCTCATATAAATGTTGCATCCTTTTTAATCATGTCCTGCAATGGTTTAACAATCTAAGAAAAACTGGGAATGAATCTCCTAACAAAGTTAATTTTCCCTAAAAAATATTGCATAGCTTTATTTCTACCAGGAAAATTTAATTGGGAAATAGCTTGGGTCCATTCAGGATCAATCATTATACCATGTTTGGAAACTACAAACCCAAGTAACTTACCTTCAGTCACATAAAAAATGAACTTCATGGGATTCAGCGAGATACTATATTTCCTGCATCGTTCCATAACTTGCCTTAGATTTGTTAGGTGGTCAAATCTTCTTTTAGAAAAAATTGTGACGTCATCTAAATAAATTACAACACAATTATGAATCAAACCCCTGAAGGCGATATACATCGCCCTCTGAAAATTCACACCCGCATTGATTAATCCAAAAGGAATTTTCCTATAAGCGAAAGTGCCCCATGGGATCCTGGATGTAGTTTTCAATTGGTCAAGGTGCGATACCAATACCTGATTATACCCAGAAAAACCGTCTAGTAATGAAAACATTTCCGATCCTGATACCTTCTGTAATATCTGTTCCATTGGAGGTACTCAAAAATTGTCTTTCCGAGAGGCCTTGTTCAGATTATGGAAATCAACACAAAGACATATATACCTATTCTTTTTTTGTACTGGAACAATATTTGCAACCCATTGGGTATGTCTAACCGGAAATATAATTATGGATGAAATGAGCTTGTCTAGTTCCTTTTTGGCTGTGGATTCTAAACTTGGATGCATTTTCCTCAATTTCTGCTGATAAGGTTCAATATCAGGATTCATGGGTATGTTGTGTTGCATAATATTTGTATCAAATGTTTTAATATCAGCATAGATCCAGGAAAATAAGTCCTTAAATTCTTTAAATAATTTAATGAACGCAACTTGTTCAGTAGGGGAACATTATCTTCCAAGATTAATACACTAAGGATTGTGCTCAGTTCCTAGATTCACTACCTGATAATTCATACAGGAACTGTTGACACAGTTTTGTCGACAAGGGTTAACTTCTCACTGTTTTCAACAAACACCAACCAGACACCCTTAAGCATCGGCCCAGAAAGGTTTTACCCTTTCCAGCAACACTCGCAAAGCGAGTGAGGTCTCACTTGAAATGTTCAAGGGAGATGCAGGAACCAAGTTTCCGCAGTATGGAGAGAACATGTGCTAACTCTTACTCAGTCATTATAGAAACCAGAGATCTTCCTTCGCATTATATTAACACTTCACATGTACATTCGACATCCACATCAACAATATTTAAACACTATTCGCATCAACTTACATCACAGATTAATCAACAGAGCAACAAAACCTTAAATACATCGCATCATTAAGATAACATTCACCATTCACAACATAGCGACACAAATAGAGACATAATTGAACATCCTCATGCATTAACTCATCTAAAAATCAGTGGTACAACCTTCACAGGAACAGTTCCAGGCAACTCAATGCAAATCAATACCCAGAACAGAACTTGTCGAAAGCCGAAAAAACATAAAAGCTAGATATCACCGTCTACAATCGATCTATCATTGATTCCCTTAGGCTTACAATTGTGGTTTTATTTATAGACAACTAAGGTGGTTACAAAATGGTCCATGTGACCAAATATAAATAACTTTGACCAAAACTTGCGCTTTTGTCGGCTTCTTATCCTTCGCGAATGGTCCTTTCTTCTGCTAATGACCCTTCTGTCAATGTTGGCTTCCGCACTTCATGCACTCTAAACCCATGCCAATAGGACCCCAACACAAACTTGTGGCTTGCCCTCGCACCACCTTAGCTAGACACCTCTGGTGCATTTACTTGGAACTTGAAATCATCGTATGCAACTCTAATTTGGTCTACAGCTTCTTTTGATGATACTTTGAGTTCTGCACAATATTCTAACTGTTGTTCCATTGGGTGCTCGCCATTCATCTATTGCACCTTTTCCAGATCCTGCTTGACATGTGCCATTCCTACCATTTCCTGCATCGAAAATCGTTATGCCTTTGTTTGTAACTCATCTAGGTGCGTTGTTCTCCTCCATTGCCTTTCCCTTTCCTTATTCACTCGATGATGGAGTTCCCTCATCTCCATGGTCTTTGTCATTTGTGTGAGTAGGGTCATGACCTTAAGCAATCCCCTCAGTGATTCCAGCTGTGTCTCTACCTCGGCGAGTTGCATATTCAGCTGGTGCAACTGCTCATCTTGTACTAAACTTCCCCAAAACTCGGTAACCTCTTCAGCAATTTTGTGGGTCTCCTTTTCCATCTATGCAATCTCCGTCACAACCTCTTCTATCACATTTGTTGTTTCTGGATCTATTATAGTGGCGTTCCTGGTACTGCCCTTGCCTACAATGCTTCATTTTCCTTCCGCAATTCTGCGATAAGCACTCCCAGCCATATCGCCTTTCCCTCGGGTAAATTATCTTTATCTACCTTTGGTACTTCTTCACATGCAATTGAAACAACATGTTCCAACCTTTGCCTATCTTTAATAGCCTTTGCGACATCTTTCAAGCTTACTTTTGCGGACCCCTTAGGGACCGCCGGTTCCTTGATAGTATACCTGGAATTCTTCCCGATTTCGACAGCTAGTGCGTTTGATTTCCATGGGGGTACATATCCTGGAATGTCTATTGTGGTCGGTGCTACCGGTATTCTGCTCGTTGTTGTTTCTTCCTCTACAGCGGTTGAGGTGCCCACCCCTCCCACCGTTGTGATCCAATGGCTTGCCTTCATTCTTCGTTGTGAGCAGGTCGGATGAGTATCACTTCTATTCTTCCTAACTGATATTCCAAACGCGATCTATGGTTTCTCAGGCATGATAAGCGTTGGTTGGGGTTGTTCTTCGGTGCTTGTGCTTGAGATGTAAACTGCCATGTGCTACCTTGCAGGTTCTTGCTTAACACTGTGCGTTGAATTTCCCCCTTTCCCTATGTTGACACCGTATTTGAAATACTCAAAGAAACCCTAAAAGGTTTGTCAAAAATACCCAAAAGAAGTAAATTTACTAAGGATGTGTTGAATGAAGGGTTATAATACAAAATCAACAAAGCAAAAACCTACAAGTGCAATAGTCTGAAGGAAATTATTGAAAAGGTTAAATCTTAGCTAAGTTCCAATGACAGAGATGACGAAGGAAAAGATCAATGGCTATCGTGGATCCCCGCACCGCCCAAAATTTCATTTTCAAACAATGGTGAGTGGTTGCGGACATAATACTGCTGGAGTATGTGTCGCATTGTTATTGCCCTGCATCAACATGATAGTGGTATCACAAACCACTACATCGCCGTGCAGAACCACCAAAGGATAATACGGGGTAAACGTGGGCCATAGCATGTGGCAGACGTAGAAGGCACAAGGGAATACGCCATATGTTGACATAAATCGGATGGACGATATACATTGGCATAAAATCTAAGGACAAAATTCATTCGCATCATGGGAAGTGCACACTTAATAAAGGAAATTGTGGTTGTGGTAATTAAACCACTCTAACAGGTGTCAGAAAATGGTTGATTCGCACACAGTTAAAACCGGAAAGGAAAACCATTATTGGGATCATGGATACCACCATGGGAAATAAAGAGGCACAAGATCTAATGGCTCAAATTACAAAAGCATGCGATCAATGATTGGGAATAAAGTACATTCAAAAAGCTGCAAAAAGGTTAAGAAAAAGGGCCTATATAAAACAAAAGGGTTTTCAAATAACAACATTTTGTCTATGTGTCGCTATTCTTGGAAGCTCTGAAGACCGGTGGAGATCAGCAGTTGTGACAGAAGGATAAAGACGTGTCTGTACAGGTAGGGTCTGGTGACCTGGCTCACATATTTTAAAGAAAATTTGTTTGTAGAAATGATTTAAATGGAAACTGCGCATGATATAGATGTTTTTAGAGCTAAAGAAGCCCTAGAAGATAGAGATGGGGACATTTACGATACCTTAATCAGGTTACCAGTCGCTGAGGTCAATATTAAGTCATCTAAGTTATTAGAAGAAGGTATAGACATACACAGAGTCCAACAGTCATCCTTGTTAGCTTTCTGCCCGGACCAAATCCCGTCTTTTCCAAAATTTGTGTCGTGGTGTGTTGATAATTATTCCAGAGAAGAAAGAACTGTTTTAGACAGTCGAAAAACCAGATTCGTCTGTAAAATAGAGCCTGCCGTCATAATCAAAGCCCTGGAAATGAATTTTTCCCAAACCTTCGAGTCTGAAAGTTTTTCTGAAACCTCTGCTATTGAATGTTATCATCAAACCCTTCAAGATAATAGAGAAAAGTTCTTGTCTAGGTGTCTTAAACCAGAAACAAACATTTCAGATATCACTTATCCTATAGATGTCACTTTATTTGATGAAAATACCCAGCTGGCTCTAACATTGTTGGCTTTAATCCTAGGGTTCGACATAGACATGTATGTAACTAAGTTTCAGTTAAACCTTTTGTATAAAATGAGTACAATTCCACCAGGGATTGATGAAAATCAAATTCCTCGACTTAACTTTGAAGAATTCCTGGCTGAAAACATCCATGACCAGATGGTCAATTTCCCTACTCTTAGACATTTCAGATTTCAGTCATTTTTGATGAAAATGATAATGATGGCCAGTCATGAAGAATTACAATTCCCTGAAATCATTTTCACAAAGTTATTGGAGAATAATATGTTTAATTACATAAATTATATGCCCTCAGAAATTTACAGAAAGATTTTTGGTGAAAGATTGCCTAGAGTATTACCAGAAATGCAAGCATGTATGCAATTAAGTGCAGAATACACTGTAGGAGATTGGTTCTTGTCAAAAGACAGTACAGTGATCAAGTTATATGGTTTCAAACATAAACCCTATGTTTTACCGGCATTTCTTACCTTAAGGGTTTTCGCCTTGGAGTTCCTTAGGCAGAAATTAATTGTTGAAGATAATAATTTCTTGTTTTTCAAATAAGCAACAGATATCAAATATCCGTTCACACTTGGCCCATTCATAGTGAAGAACAAAAAAGCTGCTATTTATATAGAAAAATTATTGAAAGATATGGAATTTAAGACATACATGACTATTGAATATGATTTGTTAAACATAATATCAAAACGGAGAATGGATCATCGCATCAAAGCATCGAATTATCAGGTGATTGAGGGAATGTCTAATAGAGCAAATTGGTTAGAATATAAGGAAGAAATCATTCCAAATTCTCAAGATAAAGAAATGATATTGGCAGATACAACAACAGAGGCAGAAAGCACGATGAATGCTGCAATGGTAGGGTTTAAAAGTCCCATACAAGACGTAGTCAACATTGAAAGTGAAGAAGTAGAAAAAGGGAAAAAGTTAAAAATGGATGAGAAACAAGAGTTAATGGCAGTTTCAGAAGAGGAAGGAAAAACTGAAGTTAAAATACCAGAGGTCATGGTAAATGAGTACAGTATTAAAGAATCCTCAGTAGAAGTTGATGTAAATAAACCACACAATCTGATGGATGTATTTAATGAGCATAGTCAAAATAAACAGGAATCCTCTCGGCAAACCAGTCAATTGTTTCCAAAGGTTAGGAATATATCCAACACAGAAGTCAGTTTATTTACTAGCATAAATGTTAAAGAAATTCTCTAAAATTTTCAGTTGTTACTAAAGATAAGATCTCAGAGATGAAAGTTGATCTGGCAAAAATCAATGCCCCAGATAAAATTTTATTGCATAGACAAACAGGAGAATTTATATACTCAGATTATTTGGGAGCGATCTTAAAGGCAGACAAGCTGAAAATTTTAGTAGATAAATTAAATAACCAGATGAGACAAGAAAAAACAGAAAATAAGTCTCGACAACAACAAATAAAAAGATTGCAAACAAATTTGATAAACAAAGAGGGAGATGCAACAACAAATTTACTCAAAGAAAAGGATGACACAATTCAAATGTTAAGGCAGAAGCTGAAAATCCTAGACACTTTGCTTATCCAAAGAGACGAACTAACAGTACTAGAAAAAGAAAAAGAAGAGTTGTCAAATGAAGTAAAATATATTACTGCAAAAATGTTGAATCTCACCGAAGAAAACGTTCATTGGGAAAAAGAGAAGATTTGTTTGGAAGAGCAATTGGAAGAAATGAAGAAAAAGTTAGCAGAATTAGGTCAGCAACAGGTACATGCAAATACAGATGAAGATAAAACTGGATTGGACAGTCTCTTACAATCCATGTCCCAGGTAAGTTTGAAAGATGTTGGGATTAAAGAATTGAAAATTGGAATAAAGAAGCTAAAAGAAGAAAATGAGACAAAGGATAAGGAAATTAAAACTTTGCAAGCAAGGAATTAGGAATTGTCTGATAATAATAAAGGTTTGGCAACTCATGTAACAGGACAAGCTGCAATGCAGGGTTGCAAGCATATGGTATGGGATCAAATTATAAAGGAAGTTGAAAAATTAAGACCTTATCTTGATTATATGAGAATCAAAGAAAAAGTGGCCAAAGACGCTTTTGAAAGTTGCAGAGCAGTTAGAGAGAATTTAAACAGAAAGCCAAAGGAAATAGCACAAAGGGAAATAACTTTCCTAAATAGTTTAACTGAAGCAGATTTGAGAGCAATGAATATAATGAATAGAATTTCAGTCATCACATGGGCTAGAAGAATTTTGGGAAATTATTCACATGTTGAAAATATTGAAGTTAAAGCTGGAGATATACAAGAGGAAGTAATAAGGTTTAAGAAGCGATTTGAAAAATTAATAAACAAAGGATTCCCTGCTTTTTGGGATGAAAAGCATGAATTGATTCCTCCAAATTAATATAAGAGGTTACTGTTTGACATAACAATGGATCACAAAGTTTCAGCATTTGGATCATATGCTTACTGGAAAGATTTTAATGGAGAAAATTGCAGAGGACTTTGAAATTTTAAATATGTTGATCTCAATTTGTGAGAATCTTCCTCTTGTTTCTTATGCAGGTCACCTTGAAATGCGAGTCTTGGTGAAGGAAATGACCAGTTATGATCTACCCACGGTCGACCAATGGAACTATGTGGATAAATATGGAAGGACAAGATATTATGTTCATTCATGAAGATACATTTAGAACTTTTTCCAAGTGGCAAAAATGATGTTTTTATTTTAAAAATTTGTAATATTGTTTAAAGCCAGTTATTTATTGTTTAAAGACAGTTATCTTTCGAGTTAAGACATTTTCAGTTACTAGTTAAAAGAAGTGGTTATGTCAAGCTTCTTTCGAATTTTGTATAAAAGACAATAAGAATCATTTTTGGAAGGGTTGCAAACTCTTTGAGAGACAATAAGTTTTGAAGTCAAATTTTGATAGAATAATAAAAGCCGTACAGTGGAAATACCTATCTTGGAGACCAGAGATTCATGTGTTGATCAATTTTACAGTCCGTCTTTTCCCTCATCTCTATATGTGCATGTTTACTTTCTTTGTTATATCTTCCATTATGTTCGTCTTCTATGCTTAAATGAACGTTTGAAATAAATCGGGATTCATACTGGTTATGCCTTGTTTTATCGCATTTAAGTATCCATTATTTCTCCAAAGTTGACAATAGATTCATCCTAGTTAGATGCCTGTTGTTAATGGATTGTCATTATTTCTTTCTATACCACCTGCAAAATTAAATTGACTGTGATATGGTTGCTATCTTGCCTCTGTGAAAATCTATTTGTTATAAATCTCTTGCTGGCATGTTAGATATTTGAAAGTTGACTCCATACCCAATGTTTCTTGTTTCCTTTTCAACCAAGTAAATCATTTTTGAGAAATTTTGAGCATGTTTCTATATATTTTTAGCCTTTACATATATCTTGTGAGAGAGCCCTCTCTGGTGGAAAAAATGGCTAAGTTTTCTACCTAAAGTTTGGTTTGAAATAAGTTACCTTAGGTGTTATTCTTTTACAACCGAGATAAAATCTGAGTGTTAACATTTTGGCACCGTTGCCGGGGAACGAAAGTGAAATTTTCCTCGAGAGAAACGACAAAGAAAGGTCAAATTTCTTGGGCAAGGAAGTTTGAAGTTTTAAAAGTTGGTTGTAGATATTGCCTTGGCGACTTCACTTGTGAAAAATTTTCAAGGTTTTTTGAAGGTATTCAGAAATAGACAATTGTGGCTACAAGAAGAAATCCCAGTTCACAGTTCTTCTCAGGCTTGGATAATCCAGAAAAGCTCCTCAAGATGGATAAAGGCAAAGGCAAGACATAAGAAGGTATTCCTCAGTTTTCGAATATATTCCCTTCTTTTCAAGAAAATCTGTTTGAGGAAGAAAATATTGGTTCAAGTGAAAAAGTTTTGTTTAGAACTAAATCAGATTCTGTTTTGAAAGAAACAAAGGTTGATCCAAAAAGTTTGTGGGACTATTCTTTAAAATCTATCTGGGAAAATTTGCAAAAATTTAAAAAGCCTGGTTCCAAAATATCCAAGGACTAAAGAATACCTGTGCAAAGTTATAAATTTATAAAACAACAGGTAGTGATTGTTCCACATTATAATCCACCACCCATGGCTGCCAGATTTGCCCCATTGGTTTTGCCTGCTACTTTACACGATTTGCCTCAAAATTATGGACAGAGAACCGTTACTTTCGATGATGATGGTAATTATACAGAACAACAACATGTTGATAACTTTAGTGATTTCACTGATTTAGAAGAAGTGGATCATGATGATGCAAAAATGAGGTTGTTTGCTTAAATCCTACGAGGCGAAGTCAAAAAATGGTTCAGAGCTTTAGCTGCAGGATCAATTGCTAATTATGATGCTTTCACAACTCTTTTTATCGAAAGATGGGAAGACCAAAAGAATCCTTCATAGATGTTGACACAGTATAACAATCTGAAGAAAGGAGGTTTTGAGTTGGTTCAAGAATTCTCTGCCAAATTTATGAAAGTTTATAACTCTATCCCTGCAGACATAAAACCTTCAGTAGGAGCAGCCAAGTTACATTATGCAGATGCTTTTGAAGGTGATTTTTCATGCACATTAAGAGAAAGAAGATCTACCACTTTGGCAATAATGATGAAAGATGCGGTGGAAGTTGAATCTAATATGATGGCTTCTAGCAAGATGCGGCATAGAGATACAGACCGAAAGAAAAGTAAAGAAGATAATCAAAATACAGCTTCTTCCTCTTCCACAGATGTAAAATTTGAAGCAATGATGAAAACTATGGAGAAGTTGTTAGACAGGTTAGTGGTGGATAACAAAGCTCTGAATAGAGAACAAAAAGAATCTCAAATCAGAAACCCTAATTTTAGGAGACCCTTTGTCCCACCCATAAGGCCAAGAGATCAGAGGAATCCAAGGAATGTAGAAGAAGATCCAGTCAGACCTCCTTTTCCTGAAAATTATATTGCTGGGGAAGCTGAAGCTGAGATGGCTGAGAGTGACATTCACCATTGTGGCATTTTTTATTCAGAATTTTATCTGACTAAACATGAACATGATATGTTCCTTGCAGAAGGAGAATGTTGTAATTTGGAGACAGAAACTGATCAATACCAGATTGATTACCAAAGTGCTATAAATAATCTTCAAAGAAAGATAAATCTGAGAAATAGAGACATTATAATAGACAAAGGAAAAGAGTCAATGGGTAAATCAAAAGGATCTATAGATAAACCCTCTACCAGTCAGAATGAGCAGCAAACGAGAAGAAAAGAAAACAAAGATATGCCAAAAGGGATTTCAGATAACAAGAAAGATTTAGTAAAAGAAGTTGATAAAAATTTGGTTCCTTTTAATATACAAAGTGAAATGTATAAAGTCAAGATTTCTATACCTTTCAATGAGATATTAAAGAATAAAGAATACAAGGAACAAATTTTTAAGATGATGCAAGTAGAAAATCTAGTGGAAGTAGATACTTTGGAATTGGATAATGATGCTCCTAATATTTGTCTGGGTTCAAGAATGGAAGATAATAGTTTTGGGGAGATTTCTCCTTTCTATATAGATTTGAACGTTCATGATAAAGTTGTGCATAATTGTATGTTAGACTCGGGAGCTTCTCATAACCTAATGCCGAAACTTGTAGTTGAATCTTTGGGGTTGGAGATCACAATACCATATGATGACCTATTCTCTTTTGATTCAAGGAAAGTTAAATGTTTAGGGTTGATTAAAGATTTAACAGTCAATCTCAGTAAAATACCAGTCAAACATATCCTCATGGATGTGGTGGTTGTTGATATTCCAACAAAATTTGGTATGTTGCTGTCCAGATCATGGGCTTTGAAGTTAAAAGGAACTTTGCAAATGGATATGTCTTTTGCTACTATTCCAGTGTTAGGGGTACACAGAAGATTATATGTTGAAAAAATGGTTGCTTATTTGGTAAGTGACTTAAAAGAACCTGAAAAGCATGATATATATGCAGTAGACACAGATTTGGGGTCATGTATTCTATACAATGATGTTGAATCCAAAGAAAAGATGGATTTAATCGAACCTAAAGAAAATGAAAAGGAAAGACTATTAATAGAAAAAATTAGGAAAGAAGGAACTTGGACAATGCATTTTGATGGAGCTAGGAGCAGAGGAGCTGGTGTGGGAGTATGGATAATCACACCTGATCGAGAATTCTTGATGTTTTCTTATCAATTGAATTTTGAATGTACAAACAATGTTGCAGAATATGAAGCTTTGATTCTGGGGTTGAATGTATTGAGAGATTTAAAAGAAAAAAGAATTGAAGTCTTTGGAGATTCTGAATTAGTAATAAATCAGGTAAAAGTTATTTATCAGACCAAACATCCTAAAATGAGGACATACAGGAATGAAGTGTGGGATTTATTGGAAAACTTTTTCGATGAACATGATGTTCTTTCAATTCCCATAGTTAATAACACCGTAGCAGATTCTTTGGCCACTGCTGGAGCTGCGTTCAAAACCCCTATTTTTTCTAAAAAGAAATATGATATTGAGGTTATACACAGACCATCTATCCGAGACAATAAAAAACACTGGAAGGTTTTTGAATATGTTCAGCAGATTAAATGCTTTTTATAGATGATAGATGAATTCAATTATAGGTCTATTGATGCAGAAGATGCTGAAGCTGGACCAGATGAAAAAGATTCCCCTGAAGAAACAGAAAAGTTCAAGCAAAGGATTGGAGGTAAGGATATAATTCAGCTGAAGAATAACGTTATCCCTAGAGGTTTGATTCCTTTAGAAAAATTGTTTGATAAAAATGACGTGGTGAAAAATCCAAAAGTAGAACCTAAACCTGAGGATGTCAAATATTACAATTTAGGTTCCAAAGAAGATCCCAAATTAGTAAAGCTTTCAAAGAAACTACCAAGAAAGGAAGAGAATAAAAGTGTGGAAGTGATGAAAATATTTTTAGATGTTTTCGCCTAGAGTTATGAAGACCTGAAAGAATATGATGTTTATGTTATACATCATATAATTCCTATCAAACCTGATGAAAATCCTTTTAAGCAAAAGTTGAGAAGAATAAATCCCAAGTTGCTTCCAATAATAGAAAAAGAAGTGAGAAAGCTATTTGATGCTAAGATAATCGTATCCTTGAGATTTTCTAAGTGGTTGGCTAACCTAGTACTAGTAAGGAAAAATAATGGTGAAATAAGGTTGTCCTTAGACTTTAGAAATTTGAACAAAGTCTCTTTGAAAGATAATTATCCACTCCCGAAGATGGATCATATTTTGCAGAAAGTTGTAGGAGTTGAAAGAATTTCTATGTTAGATGGTTTATCAGATTACAATCAAATTAAAGTTCATCCAGAAGATCAGGAGAAAACTGCTTTTACTACTCCATGGGGAATGTTTATGTATGCCAAAATGCCATTTGGTTTGATGAACGCAAGGGCAACCTTTCAGAGAACCATGGGCATTGCTTTTGCAGATGAAAGAGACAAATTCGTGGTAGTATACATGGATGATATCACTTTATATTCAAAGAATGCTACTGATCACTAGAAACATATGGAAAGAGTTTTCTTGAAATGTAGAAGGTTTGGGATCTCTTTAAATCCAAAGAAATCTCATTTTTGCATGGAAGAAGGAAGATTGTTGGGACACATTATATCAAAAGAAGGCATCAAGATTGACCCAGAGAGAGTATCTGCCATACAGAAGGTCGGAATCCCTAGAAGTAAGAAGGAGATTCAGTCATTTATTGGAAGGGTAAATTGGTTAAGAAGGTTCATCCCTAGTTTTGCTGAGAGTTTGAGAAACATATCTGAAATGCTAAGAAAAGACAAGGAGATTAAATGGACTGATGAAGCAAGACAATCTTTTGATGATATTAAAAGGGCATTGACTGAATCACCAGTGTTAATTAGTCCAGATTATTCAAAATATTTCATTATGTTTACTAATGCATCAGAACACACAGTAGCTGGAGTATTGTTACAAAAGAACCAAGAAGGTGTGGAACAGCCAATTGCATTTTTCAGTAAAATTCTGAGGGATGCAGAATTAAAATATAACATTATGGATAAACAAGCTTATGCTTTAGTGAAAGCATTGAAGGATTTCAGGATATACATATTGCACTCTCATATAATAGCACATGTTCCATCAGCAGCAGTGAAAGATATTCTTACCCAACCAGATCCCGAAGGAAAAAGAGCAAAGTGGATAGCAGTATTATTGGAATATGATCTCAAAACTAAGCCTACGAAGCTGATAAAAGGCCAAGGTCTGGCTAAAATGATGACGGAGACAAATTGGGATTCTCTAGGTATGAATTTTCTTTCCGAAATTTCAAAAGAAACCATTCCAAATTGCCAAGTAATCGAAGATTTCTCTTTATCTCCTTGGTACGCGGACATTGTGTATGTTCTGCAAAATCTTCAAGCACCTGCAGAGATGGAAAAAACAAGAGCAAGATCAGTGAAGTTGAAAGCAGCCAAGTTCTGCATATTAGATGGGAATTTATTTTGGAAAGATCCAGGAGGTATTCTGTTGAATTGTCTATTGGAGAATTAAGCGCAGCATATTATGGTGGAATTTCATAAAGGCATGTGCGGAGGACATCATTTATGGAAGGCTATGGTGAACAAGATTCTTAGAGCTAGTTTTTATTGGCCCAGCATGTATTCAGATGTATATAAAGAAGTGACCAAATGTCATGAGTGTCAAATTTTTGATGGGAAAAGAGAACTATTACCATTTCCTTTGAAACCTATTTCAGTTGAAGCACCTTTTCAACAGTCGGGGTTAGATTTCATTGGCGAAATTAACCCAAATTCCTCAAGGCAGCATAAGTGGATTCTGACTGCTACAGATTATTTCACGAAATGGATTGAGGCCATTCCAACAAGAAACACCACAGAAACAGTGATAATGAACTTTTTAGAAGAAAACATCTTATCCAGGTTTGGTTGTCCTAAAAGCATAGTGACAGATAATGCTCCAGCATTCAAATAAAAAAAGATGATAAATTTTTGTCACAAATATCACATACATTTAGATCATTCAACTGCTTATTATCCACAAGGAAATGGGTTGGCTGAATCTTCAAATAAAAGTCTAGTGAGGATCATAAAGAAGTTGCTAGAAGATAACAAGAGAGCTTGGCACACTAAATTAAAATATGCTTTGTGGGCAGATAGAATCAGTACAAAAAGAGCAATTGGCACTTCGCCTTTCCAGTTGGTGTATGGCACAGAGGTAATTTTTCCTGTTTCTTTGGGTTTGCCAGTTATGAAATTGTTACAAGAAGTCAAAGAAGAACCAAATCATATGCAAAGGAGGATAAATCAAATGACAGAATTACATGAAGTTAGAGAAAAAGCATACAATAAAACCCAAATGCATCGAGAGAAAATGAAAAAAACTTTTGATAGAAAGGTTAAAGAAAAGAATTTTCAGATAAATGATTTAGTTTTGAAGTGGGACTCTAGAAATGAAGATCACCATGGGAAGTTTGAGCATTTGTGGAAAGGTCCATATATTGTTGCAGGATACCAAGGAGAAAATGCATTCACCCTTAAAAATTGCAATGGAGAATTCTTTCCTGGAGGACCAGTAAATGGTAGACACCTCAAACATTATCTCTCTTAAAGGACAGAGGTGAAAGAGAATTTTGTACAGTGTATATATTTTCCTTTACCATGCATTACCAAAAATAAATAAATAAAAAATGATTGATATGAAGCTTGATTTGCAGAAAAGTTTGAATACAGCCTAATGGATCAGGCACTTGGTCTACGATGTTCTTTGCTACCTCACAGGGAGGATAGCATCCCCAGTTGGAGCTAGTTATTGACACCGTATTTCAAATACTCAAAGAAACCCTAAAAGGTTTGTCAAAAATACCCAAAAGAGTACATTTACTAAGGATGTGTTGAATGAAGGGTTATAATACAAAATCAACAAAGCAAAAACCCACAAGTGCAATAGTCCGAAGGAAATTATTGAAAAGGTTAAATCTTAGCGAAGTTCCAACGGCAGAGATGACGAAGGAAAAGATCAATGGCTATCGTGGATCCCTGCACCGCCCAAAAGTTCGTTTGCAAACAATGGTGAGTGGTTTCGGACATAATACCGCTGGAGTATGTGTCGCATTGTTATTGCCCCGCATCAACATAATAGTGGTATCACAAACCACTACAGCACCCTGCGAAACCACCAAAGGATAATACGGGGTAAACGTGGGCCATAGCACGTGGCAGACGCAGAAGGCACAAGGGAATACACCATATGTTGACATAAATCGGATGGACGATATACATTTGCATAAAATCTAAGGATGAAATTCATCTGCATCATTGTTATAGGTCAAACTTGCACCTCTCCGTCCGTGATCACCCTGAGCTATTGATCACACAAAAGGACAACTTGGATGGAGGAGCATGTTGACCTTGGATGTTATGACAACTCATCCCATTTCCTGAGAATACTGGAAAACATACAAAAATATCATTTTGAGGTATGAGCGCTACTCTACTTAAAGAGACTAGCGCCCATACGCGACTCCAGTGCATAATAGTAGCGCCCATATCAATATATACGCTACTCCTGCTTATCAAAGTAGCGCTCGGAATTTAAAACTAAATGAGCGCTATTTATCAAACAATAGAGTGGCGCCCTATACGCTACTCCACTGTGTAATAGTCGCGTATATCTTAAAAATGATTAAAAAATATATTAGTCCATCGAAGAGGATTAGTTGAAGTCAGTTTCTTAACTTCCCCAACCTCCTCATCGACTTGAACTGCTTCCTTAAACCTATAAATTCCTAGAAGGCTAAAGGAGCAGGGTTAGAAGAAATTATGAATGCAAATGATTGCTAAAGAATGAGAGGATGAGTTAATGGAGAAACTTTGAGACATTGGAGAAACTGTTACAGAAGACATTCAGACCAGAGCAGAGCCAGAGCCCAGGATCTAGTTGCAGGAGCCTGCTTCATTATCAGGTATATTTGTATTGCATACTATTTTGACAAATAAAGGTTGAAGTGTTTCCTTGTTCCAATCTGAAGGTGTTATAAAATGGCATTTTGAGTTGGATTTATTTTGGTCAATACTGGATATTAAACATAATAGTTGTTTATTTTATGATTTATATGTTGCCCAAAGTGTTTGAGGAAGGTATTGTTGTTACAGGTTTGCTGAAAGAAAGTAGATTTGAGAGCTGGACACAAGGCTGGGTCAAGGCTAGGATCAGACTCCAGTAAAAGGTATGTTCTCTAAATCTGTAATCTATTTCTTTTGTAAACGCCTCTGTAATGACATAAATGCACTTACCTGTCACCCCAACCAAGTTGATAGTTTAGTTTCCTGACTATAGGGTAGAAATATCCGCCAACAGACTGGCGACTCCGCTAGGGAACTAGAGTTTTGGCTTTAGGAAACCATTGTTTTTGGATGTCTTCTCGGTTTATTTTGTTTTCTTCGGTGTGTTAAAAACCTTTTTAGGTATCCTTTGTTTTTGGCTTGCCTGCTTTCATCGATTTTCATACCATCCAAGGTCAGTTTCCTAGCCTTTGAAATATGAGCGCTACTCTTACATATACACAGTAGCGCCCATACGCTACTGTTCTGTATATACAGTAGCGCCCGTTTTGGCATGGGCGCGAGTTGCTCTACTGCACAGTAGAGTATATTTCCTGAAGCAGTCATTTTTTATTTTTCTTGCTTTTTAGCCCTATGGTGACTTACTGACTTTGTTGTAGGATTCTTGGGATGATTGCATAAGGTTTTTAATTGTTGATTCAAGTCATAGAACCACTCCTTAAAGTTTTTTCATTTTTTAAACCATTTGTTGACCTTTGGATCTTTTTGAGACCTTTTTGACTTATTTGGAAGACTTAGTGGTGTTTGGTGACGAACATTTTCACTTTTCTTTTCAGACCCTGACTGCTTTTGCCCATTTACAAACCTGTACACTCCTGTGTCTATTGTTTGTGGTGAAGTTGTCTGCTCTCTCCTATCCCTGTCCTTTGTTTAGGGTTTGGTCTTTGGTAGAGCTTCTAGGGTGTCTTCTTTTTGTCAAGTTTCATTTTCTTCCGGGACTTTTTGTCTTTTGATGGTCACAAGTGCTTTTTAAGCAGCTGTGGGCTAGTTTCACCTCTCAGTTTTCTTCGTATTAGTAGGGCATCCTGCTTGTCTACTTGTACTTGGCTTTGTGGTCTTGTTAGGGTTAAACACTTTAAGTCAGTCCTTAGGTGTTCTCTCCTTGGTTTTCTCCCACTTGGTGTCCAAGTTTATAGGCTTTTTTTTTTCTGAGTAAAAAACCTGTAGATCAAGCCTTTCTCGAGTTAGGTTTCGATAGCTATAGGCCCAAGAACATTTGCCATACTTCCACTTTTTTGGCATAAGAAGTTTTTATTTGGCTTTTCCATTTTTACATAGTTCTTTTTCGGTCATTGAAAAAGCAAAAAATTTGGTACTTTGAGTTAAATAGAACTTGTTTTTGTCAATGCAAAATAGCTTAGTATATTTTGTTTGATTCAAAAAGAAAACAAAAAATTAGTAGAAAGTTTGCTTAGATTTTCATTTTTGAAAAAGGTAGATGAAAAAAATAAAAAATAAAAGAGTTTTGTTGTAAGAAAATTTGAATATATTTGCATTTAGTTTTCCTGTTATAACCACGTTCACACACTCACTATCCCTTTTTGCGTAATAAAAGCCCTTAAAATTTATTAATAAAATGAACTAGAAACCTTTTCTTTTTAGGGTACACTACACCAACTAGTTTTGGTTAGGGTCTTGGGTTTAAATCACCTTAAACCACCCAAGATCACACATTGCGCAATAATCGTAGTGAGATTATCATTTAGGAAAATCCACCACACTCAAAATTTGCCTGGGAGCATATGCAGTAGGTCAATGTGAGATCAGTTTGTGGGAATACCTCTCCTACTTTCTGATTGAGCATACGCCAGGATCGGATAGCGTATTGGGGACTCTTTCGAGTTTCGGGCTTAGCTACCCTGCCCACGCTTTCTGATTCGACCGGTGACTGTTCCCCCAGGATTTTTCGGTGTTGTGGTATCCTTAGTATCAGACTTCTAGGTTCTTACACAGGTGACAGCAGAGGGTATATCTGCTGTACCTAGGACAGACGTGGGAGGAAATCCCTTGCAGGTCTTTGGGAGGGCGGTTGGGTGATTCCAGCGCTTGCACCCTTAGTCATTGTATTGTGGACCCCGGGTAACTGTTCTTCATCCTTCGTTGATCTGTTCTGGGCCCTCATCATCCCAGACTCTTCTCCGGAAGGCACCTTTGTTTGACTGGTTTGGATACTTAGGAATTTTTAGTTGGTGTGCTGTTTGCCCCCTAGTCATAGTGGCCACTAGGTTCTAGGCTGTTTATTGGATATCTATAATCACGGAGAATCAACAACTCCGTAGATCGAGAAGGATTCAAAACCTTCCACCTGTTAGAATAGAACCTTTACAACCAGCTACAAGACAGCGGGTAAACCCCAGTATTTCTTCAGAAATTACCTCTGAAATAGAATTGCTTGAAGAAATACTTATAACAGAAAACCTTGAAACTGAGGTTCCTGAGGAACCATCACCAGGTATCACAGATCAACAACATTTTAGTACTGTTGAGGTGGAATATCTTACTTCCGCGGAGTATAGCACTCCTTTCAATCCTCCCTTAACTAACACTAGAATTCCGTTGCTGTCACCTGTTGGTTTCCAACAGCCTCTTTTCAGTGCAGATCTTTTGCTTCCCGATTATCTGATGACTAACACAGGAGGTGAACCAGGGGGTCCCCAAACTCCCACTTTAGGTATGAATACCAGCACAGTTAACCCTTCCTTTACCGCTACATCTAGTCAGGCACAAACTACGTCTGTGCCTACTCCATCTTTCAGTTTTAACACTAGTACTTTAGGAATGCCTAGTTTCACAACAATGGCATCTATTCCCACGTCTACTGTTAGACCTAGCAGTATGGCCAACTGTGCAACACCTTCTACTTCAAAACCTTTATATCAGATCCCCAGTACTTGGGTTTCCACACCTGTGGTAGGACCAAGTGTTTCAGCAAACATGCCAGTCATGGGTACCATGACTGCACCGTCTACATCAGCTTCGGCTGGTTTCAACAACTTTGTAGGCCCTAACTTGAATCAGGGTAGCATGCCTGCAAACAATGTTCCTTTTTCCTTATTCTCAGGGGGAGGGGGCAACTTTTTCAACCAGCAATATGGCGGGGCTAACACCCAGCCACAATGGACGAACCAACAAAGCACTAATCCGCTCTCGTACGGGTGGGGAAATTTTAATCATTCTTTCTCACAACAACAACAACTGGCAGGGGGAAACCCCTACCAACAAATACCTGGGGGTAACCCCTACCAACAGTTAAATGGGGGTAACCCCTATCAACAGTTGGTAGGTGGAAACTCCTACCAACACATGGCTGGGGGCAACCCTAATCACCAAATGGATGGTGGCAACCCCTACCAACAATTCATGGGACAAACAATGGGTGCTTTCCCTTATCAAGCTTCATCTTACCGGCCTCGTCTACCTTTTCTGGCAACTTTGAATTTGCCAGACCTTTCGAAATTAACAAATGATCCTGTGTGTCATAACTCAGCATGGCCATCAGTTCCCACCAAATTACCTTCGGATATTCCCAAATTCGAAGGCAAAGCTGGTGAAGATCCTGGTGACCATGTCACTACCTTTCACTTGTGGTGTTCTTCAAATTCATTGAACGAAGATTCCATCAGATTGAGATTGTTTCAAAGGACCTTAACTGGTCCCGCGGCCAAATGGTACATTGAGTTACCTGCGGCTACTTTCTCTAGTTTTGGGGATCTGGCAACCGTCTTTTTGAACCATTTCCAACTTCCTGTTCGGTATGATGCCGGAACAGAACTTTTGTCTACTTTTAGACAAAATAAAGCCACTCACCTATCTGACCACATTCAGGAGTGGCGAAGACGGAAGAGGCTCATAAAGGCCAATATCCCTCCAGAGTTCCTGCTCGAGTGGTACTTGAAATCACTCCTTCCTTATATTTCTAAGGAAGTAGCGACATCTGGAGTCTCCAATGAAGAAGAAGCTATCTTAAGGACTCAACAGTTAGACCTTGTATACGCACAATCTGGTTTACTGTATGAGATCATACCTGACGCACCGAGATCAAATACTGATCTAAGTAGACCCAAACCTGGACCACATGCTGACGGCATAGTGGGTTCAGTTAACTCTGCAACTTTCGAAGCACTGACCAAACAGGTCCAAGCCTTAACTGTCAAACATTCGACTGCAGACATTGCTTCCGTCACAACCTCTCCTTCTACTTCTGAATCTGTTAATCAGGTTCAGAACAATCAAAAGGGCCCTCGGCAGCCCAACAACAAAAAGAAGGGCAAGAAAGGAGAGGGGAACCAACAAAAGCCCAAAAAAGATAATGCCGAAGAGGGTAATAAAGAAGAGAAAAAGGTTAGGTTCCCTTGTAAACTTTGCAAACAAAATCACCTTACTCATCAATGCCCTCTACTAGAAGAAGCCCAGAAGCTCTTGAAAGAGAAGAAGCCTGCTGTCTTGAAAGATCCATTTCCCAAAGGGCAAGGCTCCACTTCTGGCACCTCCAAAACTGGGGGCACTTCACACGCTTCGGTTGATCAAACATTCATAAATATGGTCAACTCAGATGCACTTTTGCAAACCAGAGCTAAGAACTATACCCCGGAAACGCAGAGAAAGGATAAGGAGATTGCTGAATCCTCCACTCCACTCCACATACCTGTGGACCCAATGCCTAAGATTCCGAAAGGTGTCTTAAAGAGGGCATCGCACAATCCCAACACGCGGGCTGCTTCCAACTACAATGTAGTTGAAGATCTAGCCCAAACTCCTTGTGCCATGTCTACCTTAGAAGTCTTGCAGAGTTGTCCTTTGCAACGAAATGCACTTCTGGCAGCTATTGGGAGTATGGAGTCCTCCAACATGTCTGCGCGATTTGATATGAATGATGTCAAATACCGGTTGCCATATCACGTTGCCCTTCAGATTGAAGTCGTTCATGGTCCAATGACCATAAGACGAGCTGTAGTAGATGAGGGAGCGTCGACTTGCGTAATGTCTATTTCCTGCTGGAAAGCTCTAGGTTCTCCTGAGTTAGTCCCTTCCAACACAATGCTTACTGCATTTGATGGCAGAACTTTCCGTCCACATGGAGTTTTGCCATCATTTAATGTCACTTTGGCCGGTAAGACAGTTGCTGTTGAGATTGAGGTTCTGGACGCTCCGCTTGATTACAATATGTTATTGGGCAGGAGTTGGACTTATGCCATGCAAGCTATAGCATCGGCAGTTTTTCGAGTGGTCATGTTCCCATTTGAAGGTAAGATCGTCACAGTCGATCAACTTTCTTTCACTCAAGGAAAACACCAGACTTCTACGGAAACCACGATTCCTTTGGTTGATCAAACCGCCCCGGTTAAGGAGAGTTTAGGAGCAGGGTTGTATGGTTCGTTAATAGGCACTTTCGACATCCCCTCCCCTGTTCTTTTTATGCGTTCTGATGTGGGTACCGTTACTGAAACATTTACGGTCGGTTTAAGAACTGATTCTTGGATCCTTCCTACCACGTCAGATCCTTTTGTGCCTCCCTCCATTGCGGAAGTAGCCTATATGGAAACCCAACACGCTACAATGGAACATATCATGACTCCACCAGTCTCTGTCGAGTCAGATATGGACTATGCTCCGGCATGGTCACTGAATTCTACTCACTCATTCGATTGTTTAGATACGGTTTTTCCATCTGATGAAGCCATCTTAGAAGTCATGATGGGCCTGGATCAACCTTGGGAACATATGCATCATAGGTCCTACATACTTCCGGATCTAGACAGAATTGAGAGAGGAGAATTCCCTGTGAGACCCGGTGGATTTGTTGATTTGTCATCTTCTCCTTCTACTTCAAAAGCTGTTTATGCTGAAGGGAACATGGCTAATATTTCAAAAACAATTCCAGTCAACATTTCCACCAAGCCCGGGGTCGTGGAAAATATTTTTATTGGTGCAGACTGTTCTCCAGAAGAGATAGCTCTGTATACAAAATTGTTTAAAGAATTCCACGACGTTTTTGCCTGGTCATATGAGGAGATGCCAGGTATTGACCCAGCCATTGTGGAACACGTCATTACCACATATCCTAACGCGAAACCTGTGAGGCAAAAGCTCCGTCCCGTAAACCCTAGAAAAGCAGCCGCCATCAAAGCTGAGGTGGAAAAGTTGCTCAAAGCCGGTTTCATTTATCCGATCGATATGACGGAATGGGTTTCAAACCCCGTTCCGGTTGATAAAAAGCAAGGCACTATTAGAGTTTGTACTGACTTTCGAGATTTGAATAAAGCTTGTCCGAAAGACAACTATCCCACACCATTTATCGATCAAATCATAGATGCGTGTGCAGGACATGAAATGTTCTCTTTTATGGATGGTTTTTCAGGATATAATCAAATAGAGATCAAACATGAAGATCAGCATAAAACAGCTTTCATTTGCCCATGGGGCACCTTTGCTTATCGGAAAATGCCATTTGGTTTGAAAAATGCTGGGGCTACCTTCTAGCGAGCAATGAATTTTGCTTTTCATGACATCAAACACATTGTAGAACCTTACTTGGACGATCTCCCGGCGCGATCTCGAAAGAGACGGGACCATCCGGATCACCTTAGACAAGTGTTTGAAAGATGCAGAAAATATAAGATTCGTTTGAATCCGAACAAATGTGTATTCTGTGTCAAATCGGGACGTTTACTAGGTTTCATTGTTTCTAATCGTGGCATAATGGTTGACCCACTTAAAGTAGAGGCGATTGTGAATCTGCCTCCTCCTCGCACCTTGCGACAACTTCAAAGTCTGCAAGGCATGTCTAATTTCTTACGGCGATTTATAATAAACTACGCCAAAATTACCAAAGGTTTTATGAGGCTACTCAAACAAGATTCTTACTTTGTGTGGGACGAAGCTGCACAATCATCCTTTGAAGCATTAAAAAAGGCACTTCTTTCAGCACCCTTGTTAAGCCCGCCAGATTACTCAAAAGATTTTCTGTTATACCTGGCGGCGTCTCTTACTACAATTGGTATAGTTTTGGTTCAGGAAGACGATATGTTCCAAGAACATGTTGTCTACTATCTTTCTCGCGCATTGATAGCCCCTGAGGTTAAATACTCGCACGTTGAGAAGTTAGCACTTGCTGCGGTCTATGCGGTCCAGAGGCTTCATCACTATATACTTTTACGAACCACTACAGTGATAGCAGAGGTAAACCCTTTCCAGTACATTCTCACCCGACGAATCATTGGTGGGAAATACAATAAATGGATTGTAATTCTACAAGAATTCGATTTGGTTTTCCAATCAGCTAAATCAAAAAAAATCACTAGTATTCGCGGAATTAATTTCAGAATTTCCAAGTGACCTAGAACGCGTGGAGGAAGAAACATCTTTTCCTGATGAACATATCTTTCTCATCGCCTCCTCTGACCCATGGTACGGAGATATCTTAGTATATCTCCAGACTTTGAGGTGTCCTACCACTTTTTCCCGAGAAGAGCGACGTAAACTTAAAACCCATGCGAAAAATTACCTTATTATCTCTGATACTTTATATCGGCGTGGGGTAGATTCCATTTTACGACGTTGCTTAACTAGGGAAGAAGCTGAAGCAGTGTTAAATGATGCCCACAGTGGAGCTTGTGGGGGACATCTTTCCAGGTTGGCAACAGCTCAGAAGATACTGCGTGTCGGATATTTTTGGCCCACGATCTTTAAAGATTGTGTGGAAGCAGTGAAACACTGTCGACCGTGTCAGTTTTTCACTAAGAAAATGAGGGCACACCCAGCTCCTCTTCATCCTATAATTACAGCAGGTCCCTTCACAAAATGGGGGGTTGATTTCATGACATGTAATCCAGTTTCAGCTGGAGGACATCATTACATCATCGTTGCCGTCGACTACTTTACTAAGTGGGCAGAGGCAATGCCTACTGTTAAGGCAGATGGAGAAACGGCCGCTTATTTCGTATTTAATCAGATCATAGCACGGTTTGGTATACCTAAAGAGATAGTGACTGACCATGGTAGTCATTTCCAAAATAGCATGATGACTGAGTTATATACAATGCTTGGTTTTCGACAAGAACATTCGTCCTCATACTATCCTCAGGCGAATGGACAAGTTGAAGCAGTGAATAAAACGTTAAAAGTTATATTACAACGAACTGTTAATACCAGTCGGAATAACTGGCACATCATGCTATACCCAGCTCTTTGGGCTTATCGAGCCAATGTTAAGACTGCTACTGGTTTCTCTCCTTTCCAACTTGTACATGGGATAGAGGCAGTGGTGCCGATTGAATGCGAGATTCCTTCGCTAAAACTAGCAGTTCAGTTACTACCCGATACTTCAATTCTTGAAGAACATTTCTTACGCTTAGAACATCTAGATGAACAGCGCCGGGATGCGCTTACAACAAACGAGGTTCACAAAAAACGAGTCAAAGGACAATACGACAAATCCGTTAAACCTAGAGTTTTCATTGAAGGAGATTTGGTCCTACTTTGGGATCAAGACAAAGAACCTTTGGGACCCGGTAAATTCAAATCCAGATGGCTCGGACCTTATATCATTTCTAAAGTATTGAAGAAAGGTGCCTACGAACTGGTGGATTACGAAGGTAATAAGTTGGACGAGCCTAGAAATGGGCTCTACCTGAAGAAGTACTACGCCTAGGTTGAAGTACTTTTTCTTGTAACATAGCTGTATATTTTTGTATAGTTAGTTTTGTTATGTTCGTTAGGTGATCTGATGTGTGCTTCTCGTTTCATGTACCAGATGTCAACCGCACATTTCCTAGGATTTGCTAATGGCGCCAGTCGCCACACCTGTCAGTTGGCTGCAGCAGCTTGGGTCATTTATTCACCCGCTGACCAACTTGTATCTTCGGGGGGGGTTTGTTTGGGACCTACCACGAACAATGTGGCTGAATACAGTGCAGTTATAGAACTTCTCCGAGATGCCCTCAGTCATGGCATTTCATACCTGGAGGTAAGGCTTGACTCACAACTAATTGTATTTCAGTTAACAGGTGTCTATCGAATTAGAGATCCAGGTTTGCTACGACAGTTTCTACGAGTTAGATTATTGGAAAGACATTTTCATTCTATCAGATATGAACACATTCCAAGAAATTTAAACAATTTAGCTGATTCGTTAGCAAACTACGTGTTAGACTGGCATTTGCATCATACATTGTAAACAACATTCCACACATAAAATTTAAAACACATTCACATGTAAATAACCGATACTGTATATAACTGATACCGTATCAAAAAATATGAGTTCCGAGTCATGAATCTCCTAAGTCAGGTCATAAAAGTACAAAAGTTGGGCATGGCAGCCTCAAAAATATATACATATAATGTTTTTCTTCTCCTATGGAGAAGGAGGAACCTCCTCATCATCTACCGCATTATGGTAGCATATCACTAGTCTAGCAACTCTCCGCAGTAATCTAAGCCATGCTGGGGGCACCCCAACAACATCTTCCTGCATGGCAACAGGTATCTGGTCCATGCGGCATGCAGGAATCTCATGAGTCAGCCGACAAATTTTCCTCTCCAGGGTTCCCAACATAGCTTCTGCTGCGGTGATATCAGCTGGCCTCACATAGATAGTAGGATGGCCCTCGGGACGAACAGGCCCAACATCTGCATTGAACACTTGATTAGAACTCCAAAACTCATTTCATAAAAAACAAATATTTGAAAAGTTTGAAAAAATTAAATAAATTCGCAAAAAGTAAACATACCAATATCTCCCCAGGCTCCACCTGGCGGAAGCACCAGCTCTGGGTCATGATGAAAATCCAGTCCAGCTTAGGGAAACTGCTCAAAAGCGGGAACCTGCCTCTCCCACCACCCCCAGAAGTCATCTGTATGGTAACAATAGTGACTCTCCCCACCACCCTGGCGGAGGAAAATGTCACCCCAACGGCCTAGTCTGGGCTCACGGGGGTTAACTTGTGGTAATGGCATTCCCAAACTAATAGCAGGAATTCTCTCGAAGAAGAAAGTACACAAGATACTCCCGTACCCGAAATTCTTCATTGTACCAGATTTGCAACTTGTCAATTGATACTTCATGTTTGCCAACAAGCTAGTACTCCAATCATAAACATGCCCATGCAAGCACTGTACACCGACATGCATCGAGTTCCTAGAAGCCAAGTGTTGTGATGCACTACCGGATACCCGGTTGATCATGCTCACTATCACTTTCAGCGGGAGACCATCAATAGTTGAAATCAGGATTTGGCTTCCCGATTTTTCTGCTCCGGCAACACAGTAGGTGTTCACATATTCTTGCACTGATCGTGCACCCAAGCGAGATGTTCCTTTTAGATTGATTACGTCTCCTCTCCTTGAGAGACCGGTAATAAAATATATATCCTCAACGGTAAGCTCAAGAGTTTGCCCCCGGATGATGAAGGTATTAGTATCGACATCCCAATACTAAATCAATCTCCGAAACATCTTGTTTAGTGCCCGCATGTTTACGGTTCGATAAAATTTCAACAAACCGCATCTACGGAGTGCATGGAGGGTAGCCGGGTCTTGCATAGCTAGTCTATCCATGTCTTCATGCTCCCTTTCCCTCCATTGTAAGACCATCCTGCACAAAAACCCCAAAAAATTTGAGTCTCGGCGCTTTAATTTGGCTTTGCAAGTATGTACGCTACTGTGTATATTACACAGTAGCGTGTAGGCGCTACTCTGTTTGAGCAAAGTAGCGCCCATTGCCTTCGTACGCTACTGTTATGTATATACAGTAGCGCCCGCGCATAAAACCTTATGAGCATTGCGTTTCGGGCCATTTTTCCTCAAAATTTTAAAAATAAACCATTGAAATGCAAGTTTGGTTGATTGCTACTTACTTGGTGGAAGCAGTTTGGCGATTGGATGCTCCGTTCGATCACAAAGGAGATTTGAAATTTGTGAAAATGTGCCCAATGTTTGCCCTACAACACAAAATGCAAATTGATTTGTTAACATTGAAATTATATATATAATTGGTTTTAATTTTTACCCATAATTTTTAATTTTCTATAATTTCAAACATTTTCAAAAACCCTAATTAATCAATTGAAACACAAAATAAGGTATAAAACTAATCCCATTTCAATTTTCACTCAATTGTTGTCGAATTCGTCTCCTGAGCTCAAATTTCTTAACGATAAATCTTGTCAGTTAACTAAACATTTCAAATCCATATATTATTTAAGATTTTTGCGTCATCGACTGATATTTTGTTGAAAACCTAGTTTTTGGCAGGACATGAAGTTACGATCCCAGAAGCTGACCTTTAAGTCATTTTAAGCTCTTGTTTGGACTATTTAAACCTAAACAAGATTGCCGAGCAGACTTGTCCTCTTCGAGCTCGTTAAAGTATCCGAAGGCTCATCCACTCAGGTATAGAATTACCCCTTTTCCGGGCCTCAGTGGATTAACTACGGAAAAGGTATACTCTAGGTATACGTCAGTATGCGCTAGAAGAGTTCTCCTTTCATTGTTTTATACTTTTTCGGGGGAGGAGACTAAATATACGAAAAAGGACCTTCTAGAGTCTCTCTTTAGGGTTTTCAGACTCTCTAAATATGAAAATACCAAGCGAGCATATACCTACTCGGGCTCGATGTGAAATCCACGAGAGGGTAAATAGAGGACTGTTTAAGTTTTTCAACTCTATAAACAAGAAAACACCGCCGAGCACAGACCAATCCGGGCTCGATATAAAATCCACGGATAAGTGAAAAGAGGATTGTTTAAGTTTTTCAGACTCTATAAACAGGAAAACACCGGCGAGCATTAATCTGCTTGGGCTCGATACTAAAATCCACGAGCAGATATATGGAGTTATTGTTTAAGTTTTTCAGACTCCTTAAAATTGAAAACACCGGCGAGCAAGAACAGATCTCGGCTCGATATTAAAATCCAGAGATCAGTACATATAGAGTAATCTTCTATCTCTTCTTCGAACTCTTTAAATTATGAAGAAGGTACTGAGTCTTCCTCCCATGGGCTCATTAAACTATTTACATGGTTGGACATATTGAGTTTTCATTCTTTCTTGGACTCATTAAATCCACAAGAAGGGTATTTTTTTATCTAAAAAGAATAAGGAATGGGAAAACACATCATATCTTCATTGTTAAAGGCAGTATCAGTCAAGTCCTATCCTTGAACACAGCACCTACCTGAGTCTATTGGGTTTAGTTTTTGGCCTTAGGGTGAACCTTTCCTCCGAGTTATTTACTCCCCCGGTTGGTTATTCTTCCAACCATATGGAGGGTCTGCTAATGTCTCTTACATTTCAGACTTATTTACCCCATTATGTCAGAAACTGCCTGAGTCACTTTGTGTCGTGCTCAATGTTCAAGGATATACCCTGTGTCGGCCATTCTGCAGTTTACCTTGACCTCATGTGTCGGCCTTCCTAGTGTCAGTCTTGTTACATATCATTCCATATCAGCTCTTACCAGTTGAGTGTTCCTCGAGTTGGATGAGGGAGGATGCCTTAAGGCCTCCCTTCTAACGGACTTCTTCCCATCGACATCAAATCATTATTCTGGGATTGAAGTTTAGAGTTTCGGTTAGTACCTTGGAGATTGCAGTCATCAGTGGCAATTTTCCTCGCTGTTGAATGATGAGAATACATCAATGTCTCTTCTTCGACAGGATTCCCAAGTGTTCGACTCCAAGTCCATCTATTCACACTTGGCGAATCGTATTTGGTACCTTAGACTCCATCATCATTATCGATGGAAGTCCTCGCGTTTGTTAACGGTATACATCAATGACCGGTAATCAAACGATGCCCTCCATGTTCGACTGTCAACTCATCTATTCACATGGCTCGGGTTTGTACCTAGGGTCGTTATGGGATGAAGACCTTGGGATTTGGATGACATAACCCCATTTTGTTATCACCCAAGTTGCGCAAGACTGATCCTCACTTCTATACGGCTCTCCATGAGACATAGATCCAGTGTGTTGTTATGGCTATGATCTCTTAGTTTGACATGGATCCACGCTTGTATTTCAAGTGGCCATGCTTTTATATACATCTCCTTGTTATGTATCGGAGATCATGTTGTATCACCTTACACATCTATAAGATGTCAACAATGTAATTGCTCGCTGACCTTGATTTTTGTTGCAGGTTTCTTGCGACTTTTTCCTGCGGTTCTGTGCTCTCTCTCTCTGGTTTTGGATTATAATGTATTTCGGCCATCGCTTCCCTCTGATCTCATACATTAGGGGGCATCTGTTATAGGTCAAACTTGCACCTCTCCGTCCGTGATCACCCTGAGCTGTTGATCACACAAAAGGACAACTTGGATGGAGGAGCATGTTGACCTTGGATGTTATGACAACTCATCCCATTTCCTGAGAATACTGGAAAACATACAAAAATATCATTTTGAGGTATGAGCGCTACTCTACTTAAAGAGACTAGCGCCCATACGCGACTCCAGTGCATAATAGTAGCGCCCATATCAATATATACGCTACTCCTGCTTATCAAAGTAGCGCTCGGAATTTAAAACTAAATGAGCGCTATTTATCAAACAATAGAGTGGCGCCCTATACGCTACTCCACTGTGTAATAGTCGCGTATATCTTAAAAATGATTAAAAAATATATTATTCCATCGAAGAGGATTAGTTGAATTCAGTTTCTTAACTTCCCCAACCTCCTCATCGACTTGAACTGCTTCCTTAAACCTATAAATTCCTAGAAGGCTAAAGGAGCAGGGTTAGAAGAAATTATGAATGCAAATGATTGCTAAAGAATGAGAGGATGAGTTAATGGAGAAACTTTGAGACATTGGAGAAACTGTTACAGAAGACATTCAGACCAGAGCAGAGCCAGAGCCCAGGATCTAGTTGCAGGAGCCTGCTTCATTATCAGGTATATTTGTATTGCATACTATTTTGACAAATAAAGGTTGAAGTGTTTCCTTGTTCCAATCTGAAGGTGTTATAAAATGGCATTTTGAGTTGGATTTATTTTGGTCAATACTGGATATTAAACATAATCGTTGTTTATTTTATGATTTATATGTTGCCCAAAGTGTTTGAGGAAGGTATTGTTGTTACAGGTTTACTGAAAGAAAGTAGATTTGAGAGCTGGACACAAGGCTGGGTCAAGGCTAGGATCAGACTCCAGTAAAAGGTATGTTCTCTAAATCTGTAATCTATTTCTTTTGTAAACGCCTCTGTAATGACATAAATGCACTTACCTGTCACCCCAACCAAGTTGATAGTTTAGTTTCCTGACTATAGGGTAGAAATATCCGCCAACAATCATGGGAAGTGCACACTCAATAAAGGAAAGAGTGGTTGCGGTAATTAAACCACTCTAACAGGTGTCAAAAAATGGTTGATCCGCACACAGTTAAAACAGGAAAGGAAAACCATTATTGGGATCACGGATTCCACCATGGGAAATAAAGAGGCACAAGATCTAACGGCTCAAACTACAAAAGCATGTGATCAACGGTTGGGAATAAAGTACATTCAAAAAGCTACAAGAAGGTTAAGAAAAAGGGCCTATATAAAACAAAAGGATTTTCAAATAATGGAATTTTGTCTATGTGTCGTTGTTCTTGGAAGCTCTGAAGACCAGTGGAGATCGGCAGTTGCGATAGAAGGATAAAGACGTGTCTGTACAGGTAGGGTCTGGTGACATGGCTCACATATTTTAAAGGAAATTTGTTTGTAGGAACGATTTAAATGGAAACTGTGCATGATATAGATGTTTTTAGAGCTAAAGAAGCCCTATAAGATAGAGATGGGGACATTTACGATACCCTAATCAGGTTACTGGTCGCTGAGGTCAAGCTTAAGTTGTCTAAGTTATTAGAAGAAGGTATAGACATACACAGAGTCCACCAGTCATCCTTGTTAGCTTTCTGCCTGGCCAAATCCCGTCTTTTCCAGAATTTGTGTCGTGGTGTGTTGATAATTACTCCAAAGAAGAAAGTACTGTTTTAGACAGTCAAAAAACCAGAGTCGTCTGTAAAATAGAGCCTGCCGTCATAATCAAATCCCTAGAAATGAATTTTTTCCAAACCCTCAAGTCTGAAAATTTTTCCGAAACCTCTGCTATTGAATGTTATTGTCAAACCCTTCAAGATAATAGAGAAAAGTTCTTATCTACGTGTCTTAAACCATAAACAAACATTTCAGATATCCCATATGCTATAGATGTCACTTTATTTGATGAAAATACCCAGTTGGTTCTCACATTGTTGGCTTTGATCCTAGGGTTCAACACAGACATGTATGTAACTGAGTTTCAGTTAATCCTTTTGTATAAAATGAGTACAATTCCGCCAGGGATTGATGAAAATCAAATTCCTCGACTTAACTTTGAAGAATTCCTGGTTGAAAAGATCCATGACCAGATGGTCAATTTCCCTACTCTCAGACATTTCAGATTTCAGTCATTTTTGATGAAAATGATAATGATGGCCAGTCATGAAGAATTACAATTCCCTTAAATCATTTTCACAAAGTTATTGGAAAATAATATGTTTAATTACATAAATTATATGCTCTCAGAAATTTACAGAATTATTTTTGGTGAAAGATTGCCTAGAGTATTACCAGAAATACAAGCATGTATGTAATTAAGCACAGAATACGTTGTAGGAGATTGGTTCTTGTCAAAAGATAGTACAGTGATCAGGTTATATGGTTTCAAACATAAACCCTATGTTTTACCGGCATTTCTTACCTTAAGGGTTTTCACCTTGGAGTTCCTTAGGCAGAAATTAATTGTTGAAGATAATAATTTCTTGTTTTTCAAACAAGCAACAGATATCAAATATCCGTTCACACTTGGCCCATTCACAGTGAAGAACAAAAACACTGCTATTTATATAGAAAAATTATTGAAAGATATCGAATTTGAGATAGACATGGCTATTGAATATGATCCGTTAAACATAATATCAAAACGGAGAACAGATCATCGCATCAAAGCATTGAATCATCAGGTGATTGAGGGAATGTCTGATAGAGTAAATTGGCTAGATTATAAGGAAGAAATCATTCCAGATTTTCAAGATAAATAAATGATATTGACAGATACGACAGCAGAGGCAGAAAGCATGATGAATGCTGCAATGGTAGGTTTTAAAAGGCCCATACAAGACATAGTCAACATTGAAAGTGAAGAAGCAGAAAAAGGGAAAAAGTTAAAAATGGATGAGCAACAAGAGTTAATGGAAGTTTCAGAAGAGGAAGGAAAAACTGAAGTTAAAATATCAAAGGTCATGGTAAATGAGTACAGTATTAAAGAATTCCCGGTAGAAGATGATGTAAATAAACCACACAATCTAATGGATGTATTTAACGAGCACAGTCAAAATAAATAGGAATCCTCTCGGCAAACCAGTCAGTTATTTCCAAAGGTTAGGAATATATCCAACACAGAAGTCAGTTTATTTACTAGCAGAAATGTTAAAGAAATTCTCTAAAATTTTCAGTTGTTACTAAAGATAAGATCTCAGAGATGAAAGTTGATCTGACAAAAATCAATGCCCCAGATAAAATTTTATTACATAGACAAACAGGAGAAGTTATATACTCAGATTATTTGGGAGCGATCTTAAAGGAAGACAAGTTGAAAATTTTAGTAGATAAATTAAATAACCAGTTGAGACAAGAAAAAACAGAAAATAAGTCTCGACGGCATCAAATAAAAAGATTGCAAACAAATTTGATAAACAAAGAGGGAGATGCAGCAGCAAATTTACTCAAAGAAAAGGACGACACAATTCAAATGTTAAGGTGGAAGCTGAAAATCCCAGACACTTTGCTTATCCAAGGAGCCGAACTAACAGTATTAGAAAAAGAAAAAGAAGGGTTGTCAAATGAAGTAAAAGATATTACTGCAAAAATGTTGAAGCTCACCGAAGAAAAAGTTGATTGGGAAAAAGAGAAGATTTGTTTGGAAGAGAAATTGGAAGAAATGAAGAAAAAGTTGGCAGAATTAGGTCAGCAACAGGTACATGCAGATATAGATGAAGATAAAACTAGATTGGACAGTCTCTTACAAGCCATGTCCCAGGTAAGTCTGAAAGATGTCGAGATTAAAGAATTGAAAATTGGAATACAAAAGCTAAAAGAAGAAAATGAGACAAAGGATAAGGAAATTAAAACTTTGCAAGCAAGGAATCAGGAATTGTTTGATAATAATAAAGGTTTGGCAGCTCATATAATAGGACAAGATGCAATGCAGGGTTGCAAGCATATGGTATGGGATCAAATTATAAAGGAAGTAGAAAAATTAAGACCTTATCTTGATTATATGAGAATCAAAGAAAAAGTGGCCAAGACGCTTTTGAAAGTTGCAAAGCAGTCAGAGAGAATTTAAACAGAAAACCAATGGAAATAGCACAAAGGGAAATAACTTTCCTAAATAGTTTAACTGAAGCAGATTTGACAGCAATGAATAGAATTTCAGTCATCACATGGGCTAGAAGAATTTTGGGAAAGTATTCACATGTTGAAAATATTGAAGTTAAAGATGGAGATATAAAAGAGGAAGTAATAAGGTTTAAGAAGCGATTTGAAAAATTAATAAACAAAGGATTCCCTGCTTTTTGGGATGAAAAGAATGAATTGATTCCTCCAAATGAATATAAGAGGTTACTGTTTGACATAAGAATGGATCACAAAAGTTTCAGCATTTGGATCATATGCTTACTAGAAAGATTTTAATGGAGAAAATTGTGGAGGACTCTGAAATTTTAAATATGTTGATCTCAATTTGTGAGAATCTTCCTCTTGTTTCTTATGCAGGTCACCTTGAAATACGAGTCTTGGTGAAGGAAATGACCAGTTATGATCTACCCATGATCGACCAATGGAACTATGTGGATAAATATGGAAGGACAAGATATTATGTTCATTCATGAAGATACATTCAGAATTTTTGCCAAGTGGCAAAAATGATGTTTTTTATTTTAAAAATTTGTACTATTGTTTAAAGACAGTTATTTATTGTTTAAAGACAGTTATCTTTCGAGTTAAGACATTTTCAGTTACTAGTTAAAAGAAGCGGTTATGTCAAGCTTCTTTCAAATTTTGTATAAAAGACAATAAGAATCATTTTTGAAAGGGTTAGAAACTCTTTGAGAGACAATAAGTTTTGAAGTCAGATTTTGATAGAATAATAAAAGCCGTACAGTGGAAATACCTATCTTTGGAGACCAAAGATTCATGTGTTGATCATTTTTACAGTCTGTATTTTCCCTCAACTCTATTTGTGCATGTTTTCTTTCTTTGTTATATCTTCCATTATGTTCTTCTTCTATGCTTAAATGAACGTTTGAAATAAATCGGGATTCATACTGGTTATGCCTCGTTTTATCGCATTTAAGTATCCATTATTTCTCCAAAGTTGACAATAGATTCATCCTAATTAGATGCATGTTGTTGATGGATTGTCATTATTTCTTTCTATACCACCTGCAAAATTAAATTGATTGTGATATGGTTGCTATCTTGCCTCTATGAAAATCTATTTGTTATAAATCTCTTGTTGGCACGTTAGATATTTGAAAGTTGACTCCATACCCAATGTTTCTTGTTTCCTTTTCAACCAAGTAAATCATTTTTGAGAAATTTTGAGCGTGTTTCTCTATTTTTTTAGCCTTTACATATATCTTGTGAGAGATCCCTCTTTGGTGGAAAAAATGGCTAATTTTTCTACCTAAAGTTTGGTTTGAAAGAAGTTACCTTAGGTGTTATTATTTTACAATTGAGATAAAATCTGAGTGTTAACATTTTGGTGCCATTGCCGGGGAACGAAAGTGAAATTTTCCCTGGGAGAAACGACAAAGAAAGGTCAAATTTCTTGGGCAAGGAAGTTTGAAGTTTTAAAAGTTGGTAGTAGATATTGCCTTGGCGACTTCACTTGTGAAAAATTTTCAAGGTTTTTTGAAGGTATTCAGAAATAGACAATTGTCGCTACAAGAAGAAATCCCGGTTCATAGTTCTTCTCAGGCATGCATAATCCAGAAAATCTCCTCAAGACGGATAAAGGCAAAGGCAAGACAAAAGAAGGTAGTCCTCAGTTTTTGAATATATTCCCTTCTTTTCAAGAAAATCTGTTTGAGGAAGAAAATATTGGTTCAAGTGAAAAAGTTTTGTTTAGAACTAAATCAGATTCTGATTTGAAAGAAACAAAGGTTGATCCAAAAAGTTTGTGAGACTATTCTTTAAAATATGTCTGGGAAAATTTGCAAAAATCTGAAAAGGCTGGTTCAAAAATATCCAAGGCCCAAAGAATACCTGTGCAAAGTCATCAATTTATAAAACAACAGGTAGTGATTGTTCCACCTTATAATCCACCACCCATGGCTGCCAGATTTGCCCCATTGGTTTTTCCCGCTACTTTACATGATTTGCCTCAAAATTATGGATAGAGAATCGTTACTTTTGATGATGATGGTAATTATACAGCACAACAACATGTTGATGACTTTAGTGATTTCATTGATTTAGAAGAAATGGATCATGATGATGCAAAAATGAGTTTGTTTTCTCAAAGCCTACGAGGCGAAGTCAAAAAATGGTTCAGAGCTTTAGCTGCAGGATCAATTGCTAATTATGATGCTTTCACAACTCTTTTTATCGAAAGATGGGAAGACCAGAAGAATCCTTCACAAATGTTGACACAGTATAACAATATAAAGAAAGGAGGTTTTCAGTCGGTTCAAGAATTCTCTGCCAGATTTATGAAATTTTATAACTCTATCCCTGCAAACAGAAAACCTCCAGTAGGAGCAGCCAAGTTACATTATGCAGATGCTTTTGAAGGTGATTTTTGATGCACATTAAGAGAAAGAAGATCTACCAATTTGGCAATAATGATGAAAGATGCGGTGGAAGTTGAAGCTAATATGATGGCTTCTGGCAAGATGTGGCATAGAGATACAGACCGAAAGAAAAGTAAATAAGATAATCAAAATACAGCTTCTTCCTCTTCCACAGATGTAAAATTTGAAGCAATGATGAAAACTATGGAGAAGTTGTTAGATAGGTTGGTGGTGGATAACAAAGCTCCGAATAGAGAACAAACAGAACCTCAAATCAGAAACCCTAATTTTAGGAGACCCTTTATCCCACCCATAAGGCCAAGAGATCAGAGGAATCCAAGGAATGCAGAAGAAGATCCAGTCAAACCTCCTTTTCCTAAAAATTATATTGCCGGGGAAGCTGAAGCTGAGATGGCTGAGAGTGACATTCACCATTGTGGCAGTTTTGATTCAGAAGTTTATCTGACTAAACATGAACATGATATGTTCCTTGCAGAAGGAGAATGTTGTAATTTGGAGATAGAAACTAATCAATACCAGATTGGTTACCAAAGTGCTATAAACGATCTTCAATGAAAGATAAATTTGAGAAATAGAGACATTATAATAGACAAAGGAAAAGAGTCAATGGGTAAATCAAAAGGATCTACAGATAAACCCTCTACCAGTTAGAATGAGCAGCAAACAAGAAGAAAAGTAAACGAAGATATGCCAAAAGGGATTTCAGATAAAATGAAAGATTCAGTAAAAGAAGTTGATAAAAATTTGGTTCCTTTTAATATAGAAAGTGAAATGTCTAAAGTCAAGATTTATGTACCTTTCAATGAGATATTAAAGAATAAAGCATACAAAGAACAAATTTTTAAGATGATGCAAGTAGAAAATCCAGTGGAAGTAGATACTTTGGAATTGTATAATGATGCTCCTAATATTTGTTTGGGTTCAAGAATGGAAGATAATAGTTTTGGGGAGATTTCTCCTTTCTATGTAGATTTGAACGTTTATGATAAAGTTGTGCATAACTGTATGTTAGAGTCGGGAGCTTCTCATAACCTCATGCTAAAACTTGTAGTTGAATCTTTGGGGTTGGAGATCACAAGACCATATGATGACCTATTCTCTTTTGATTCAAGAAAAGCTAAATGTTTAGGGTTGATTAAAGATTTAACAGTCAATCTCAATAAAATACCAGTCAAAGGTATCCTCATGGATGTGGTGGATGCTGATATTCCAACAAAATTTGGTATGTTGCTGTCTAGGTCATGGGCTTTGAAGTTAAAAGGAACTTTGCAGATGGATATGTCTTTTGATACTATTCCAGTATTAGGGGTACACAAAAGATTATATGCTGAAAAAATGGTTGCTTATTTGGTAAGTGACTTAAAAGAACCTGAAAAGCATGCTATATATGCAGTAGACACAGATTTGGGGTCATGTATTCTGTACAATGATGTTGAATCCAAAGAAAAGATGGATTTAATCGAACCTAAAGAAAATGAAAAAGAAAGACTATTAAGAGAAAAAAATTAGAAAAGAAGGAACTTGGACAAGGCATTTTGATGGAGCTAAAAGCAAAGAAGGAGCTAGTGCGAGAGTATGGATAATCATACCTGATCGAGAATTCTTGATGTTTTCTTATCAATTGAATTTTGAATGTACAAACAATGTTGCAGAATATGAAACTTTGATTCTGGGGTTGAATGTATTGAGAGATTTAAAAGAAAAAAGAATTGAAGTGTTTGGAGATTCTGAATTAGTAATAAATTGGGTAAAAGCTATTTATCATACCAAACATCCTAAAATGAGGACATACAGGAATGAAGTGTGGAATTTATTGGAAAAAAATTCGATGAACATGATGTTGTTTCAATTCCCAGAGTTAATAACACCATAGCAGATTCTTTGGCCACTGCTGGAGCTGCGTTCAAAACCCCTATTTTTTCTAAAACGAAATATGATATTGAGGTTATACACAGACCATCTATCCCAGACAATATCAAACACTGGCAGGTTTTTGAAGATGATCAGTAGATTAAACACTTTTTAGAGATGACAGATGAATTCAATTACAGGTCTATTGATGCAGAAGATGCTGAAGCTGTTCCAAATGAAAAAGATTCCCCTTAAGAAACAGAAAAGTTCAAGCAAAGGATTGGAGGTAAGGATATAATTCAGCTGAAGAATAACGTTATCCCTAGAGGTTTGATTCCTTTAGAAAAATTGTTTGATAAAAATGACGTGGTGAAAAATCCAAAAGTAGAACCTAAACCTGAGGATGTCAAAGATTACAATTTAGGTTCTGAAGAAGATCCCAAATTAGTAAAACTTTCAAAGAAACTAGCAAGAAAGGAAGAGAATAAAAGTGTGGAAGAGATGAAAAGATTTTCAGATTTTTTTGCCTGGAGTTATGAAGACCTAAAAGAATATGATATTTCTTTTATACAGCATACAATTCCTATCAAACTTGATGAAAAGCCTTTTAAGCAAAAGTTGAGAAGAATAAATCCCAAGTTGCTTCCAATAATAGAAAAAGAAGTGGGAAAGCTATTTGATGCTAAGATAATCGTATCCTTGAGATTTTCTAAGTGGTTGGCTAACCTAGTACCAATAAGGAAAAATAATGGCGAAATAAGGTTGTCCGTAGACTTTAGAAATTTGAACAAAGTCTCTTTGAAAGATAATTATCCACTCCCGAAGATGGATCATATTTTGTAGAAAGTTGTAGGAGATGAAAGAATTTCTATGTTAGATGGTTCCTCAGGTTACAATCAAATTAAAGTTCATCCAGAAGATCAGGAGAAAACTGCTTTTACTACTCTATGGGGAACATTTATGTATGCCAAAATTCCATTTGGTTTGATGAACGCAGGGGCAACCTTTCAGAGAGCCATGGACATTGCATTTGCAGATGAAAGAGATAAATTTGTGGTAGTATACATGGATGATATCACTGTATATTCAAAGAATGTTGCTGATCACTGCAAACATCTGGAAAGAGTTTTCTTGAAATGTAGAAGATTTGGGATCTCTTTAAATCCAAAGAAATCTCATTTTTGCATGGAAGAAGGAAGATTGTTGGGACACATTATATCAAAAGAAGGCATCAAGATTGACCCAAAGAGAGTATCTTCCATACAGAAGGTTGGAATCCCTAGAAGTAAGAAGGAGATTCAGTCATTTATTGGAAGGGTAAATTGGTTAAGAAGGTTCATCCCTAGTTTTGTTGATATTTTGAGAAACATATCTGAAATGCTAAGAAAAGACAAGGAGTTTAAATGGACTGATGAAGCAAGACAATCTTTTGATGATATTAAAAGGGCATTGACTGAAGCACCAGTGTTAATTAGTCCATATTATTCAAAAGATTTCATTATGTTTACTTATGCATCAGAACACACAGTAGCTAGAGTATTGTTACAAAAGAACCAAGAAGGTGTGGAACAACTAATTGCATTTTTCAGTAAAATTCTGAGGGATGCAGAATTAAAATATAACATTATGGAGAAACAAGCTTATGCTTTAGTGAAAGCATTGAAGAATTTTAGGATATACATATTGCACTCTCATATAATAGCACATGTTCCATCAGCATCAATGAAAGATATTCTTACCCAGCTAGATCCCGAAGGAAAAAGAGCAAAGTGGATAGCAGTATTATTGGAATATGATCTCGACATTAAGCCTACAAAGATGATAAAAGGCCAAGGTCTGGCTAAAATGATGACGGAGACAAATTGCGATTCTCTAGGTATGAATTTTCTTCCCGAAATTTCAAAAGAAACCATTCCAAATTGCCAAGTAATCGAAGATTTCTCTTTATCTCCTTGGTACGCGGACATTGTGTATGTTCTGCAAAATCTTCAAGCACCTGCAGATATGGAAAAAATAAGAGCAAGATCAGTGAAGTTGAAAGTAGCCAAGTTCTGCATATTAGATGGGAATTTATTTTGGAAAGATCCAGGAGGTATTCTTTTGAATTGTCTATTGGAGAATGAAGCGCGGCATATTATGGTGGAATTTCATAAAGGCATGTGTGGAGGACATCATTCATGGAAGGCTACAGTGAACAAGATTCTTAGAGCTAGTTTTTATTGGCCTAGCATGTATTCAGATGTATATAAAGAAGTGACCAAATGTCATGAGTGTAAAATTTTTGATGGGAAAAGAGAACTATTACCATTTCCTTTGAAACCTATTTCAGTTGAACCACCTTTTCAATAGTGGGGGTTAGATTTCATTGGAAAAATTAACCCAAATTCCTCAGGGCAGCATAAGTGGATTCTGACTACTACAAATTATTTCACGAAATGGATTAAGGCCATTCCAACAAGAAACGCCACAGAAACAGTGATAATGAACTTTTTAGAAGAAAACATCTTATCCAAGTTTGGTTGTCCTAAAAGCATAGTGACAGATAATGCTCCAGCGTTCAAATAAAAAAAGATGATAAATTTTTGTCACAAATATCACATACATTTAAATAATTCCACTGCTTATTATCCACAAGGAAATGGGTTGGTTGAATCTTCAAATAAAAGTCTAGTGAGGATCATAAAAAAGTTGCTAGAAGATAACAAGAGGGCTTGGCACACTAAATTAAAATATGCTTTGTGGGCAAATAGAATCAGTACAAAAAGAGCAATTGGCACTTCACCTTTCCAGTTGGTGTATGGCACAAAGGTAATTTTTCTTATTTCTTTGGGTTTTCCAGTTATGAAATTGTTACAAGAAGACGAAGAAGAACGAAATCATATGCAGAGGAGGATAAATCAAATGATAGAATTACATGAAGTTAGAGAAAAAGCATACAATAAAACCCAAATGCATCAGGAGAAAATGAAAAAAACTTTTGACAGAAAGGTTAAAGAAAAGAATTTTCAGATAAATGATTTAGTTTTGAAGTGGGACTCTAGAAATGAAGATCACCATGGGAAGTTTGAGCATTTGTGGAAAGGTCCATATATTGTTGCAGGATACCAAGGAGAAAATGCATTCACCCTTTAAAATTGCAATGGAGAATTCTTTCCTGGAGAACCAGTAAATGGTAGACACCTCAAACATTATCTCTCGTAAACGACAGAGGTGAAAGAGAATTTTGTACAGTGTATATATTTTCCTTTACCATGCATTACCAAAAAAAAAAAATGATGATATGAAGCTTGATTTGCAGAAAAGTTTGAATGCATCCCAATGGATCATGCACTTGGTCTACGATGTTCTTTGCTACCTCACGGGGAGGATAGCGTCCCCAGTTGGAGCTAGTCGTTGACACCGTATTTGAAATACTCAAAGAAACCCTAAAAGGTTTGTCAAAAATACCCAAAAGAAGTAAATTTACTAAGGATGTGTTGAATGAAGGGTTATAATACAAAATCAACAAAGCAAAAACCTACAAGTGCAATAGTCCGAAGGAAATTATTGAAAAGGTTAAATCCTAGCAAAGTTCCAATGGTAGAGATGGTGAAGGAAAAGATCAACGGCCATCGTCGATCCCCGCATCGCCCAAAAGTTCGTTTGCAAACAATGGTGAGTGGTTGCGGACATAATACCGCTGGAGTACGTGTCGCATTGTTATTGTCCTGCATCAACATGATAGTGGTATAACAAACCACTACAGCACCGTGCGGAACCACCAAAGGATAATACGGGGTAAATGTGAGCCATAGCACGTGGCAGACGCAGAAGGCACAAGGGAATACACCATATGTTGACATAAATCGGATGGACGATATACATTGGCATAAAATCTAAGGACGAAATTCATCCGCATCATGGGAAGTGCACACTCAATAAAGGAAAGAGTGGTTGCGGTAATTAAACCACTCTAATAGGTGTCAGAAAATGGTTTATCTGTACACAGTTAAAACCGGAAAGGAAAACCATTATTGGGATCGCCGATACCACCATGGGAAATAAAGAGGAACAAGATCTAACGGCTCAAATTACAAAAGCATGCGATCAATGGTTGGGAATAAAGTAGATTCAGAAAGCTGCAAGAAGGTTAAGAAAAAGGGCCTATATAAAAAAAAGGGTTTTCACATAACGACATTTTGTCTATGTGTCGTTGTTCTTGGAAGCTCTGAAGACCGGTGGAGATCGGCAGTTGCGATAGAAGGATAAAGATGTGTCTATACAGCTAAGGTCTGGTGACCTGGCTGACATATTTTAAAGGAAATTTGTTTGTAGAAATGATTTAAATGGAAACTGTGCATGATATAGATGCTTTTAGAGCTAAAGAAGCCCTAGAATATAGATATGGGGACATTCACGATACCCTAATCAGGTTACCGATCATTGAGGTCAAGATTAAGTCATCTAAGTTATTAGAAGAAGGTATAGACATACACAAAGTCCACCAGTCATCCTTGTTAGCTCTCTACCTGAACCAAATCTCATCTTTTCCAGAATTTGTGTCGTGGTGTGTTTATAATTATTCCAAAGAAGAAAGAACTATTTTAGACAGTCGAAAAACCAGATTCGTCTATAAAATAGAGCCTGCCGTAATCAAAGCCCTAGAAATAAATTTTTCCCAAACCCTCAAGTCTGAAAGCTTTTCCGAAACCTCTGCTATTGAATGTTATCATCAATCCCTTCAAGATAATAGAGAAAAGTTCTTGTCTACGTGTCTTAAACCAGAAACAAGCATTTCAGATATCCCTTATCCTATAAATGTCACTTTATTTGATGAAAATACCCAGCAAACTCTGACATTGTTGGATTTAATCCTAGGGTTCAACACAGACATGTATGTAACTGAGTTTTAGTTAAGTATTTTGTATAAAATGAGTACAATTCCGTCAGGGATGGATGAAAATCAAATTCCTCGACTTAAGTTTGAAGAATTCCTGGCTGAAAATATCCATGACCATATGGTCAATTTCCCTACTCTTAGACATTTCAGATTTCAATCATTTTTTATGAAAATGATAATGATGGCTAGTCATGAAGAATGACAATTCCCTGAAATCATTTTCACAAAGTTATTGGAAAATAATATGTTTAATTACATAAATGATATGCTCTCAGAAATTTACAGAATGATTTTTGGTGAAAGATTGCCTAGAGTATTACCAGAAATGCAAGCATGTATGCAATTAAGTGCAGAATACGCTGTAGGAGATTGGTTCTTGTCAAAAGATAGTACAGTGATCAGGTTATATGGTTTCAAACATAAACCCTATGTTTTACCGGTATTTCTTACCTTAAGGGTTTTCGCCTTGGAGTTCTTTAGGCAGAAATTAATTGTTGAAGATAATAATTTCTTGTTTTTCAAACAAGCAATAGATATCAAATATCCATTCACACTTGGCCCATTCACAGTGAAGAACAAAAACGCTTCTATTTATATAGAAAAATTATTGAAAGATATGGAATTTGAGACAGACATGGATATTGAATATGATCCGTTAAACATAATATCAAAACGGAGAACGGATCATCGCATCAAAGTGTTGAATCATCAGGTGATTGAGGGAATGTTTGATAGAGCAAATTGGTTAGATTATAAGGAAAAAATCATTCCAGATTCTCAAGATAAAGAAATGATATTGACAGATACAACAGTAGAGGCAGAAAGCACGATGAATGCTGCAATGGTAGGGTTTAAAAGGCCCATACAAGACGTAGTCAACATTGAAAGTGAAGAAGCAGAAAAAGGGAAAAAGTTAAAAATGGATGAGCAACAAGAGTTAATGGCAGTTTCAGAAGAGGAAGGAAAAACTGAAGTTAAAATACCAAAGGTCATGGTAAATGAGTGCAGTATTAAAAAATCCCCGGTAGAAGATGATGTAAATAAACCACACAATCTAATGGATGTATTAAATGAGCACAGTCAAAATAAACAGGAATCCTCTCGGCAAACCAGTCAGTTATTTCCAAAGGTTAGTTATATATCCAACACAGAAGTCAGTTTATTTACTAGCATAAATGTTAAAGAAATTCTCTAAAATTTTCAGTTGTTACTAAAGATAAGATCTCAGAGATGAAAGTTGATCTGACAAAAATCAATGCCCCAGATAAAATTGTATTACATAGACAAACAGGAGAAGTTATATACTCGGATTATTTGGGAGCGATCTTAAAGGCAGACAAGTTGAAAATTTTAGTAGATAAATTAAATAACCAGTTGAGACAAGAAAAAATAGAAAATAAGTCTCGACAACAGCAAATAAAAAGATTGCAAACAAATTTGATAAACAAAGAGGTAGATGCAGCAGTAAATTTACTCAAAGAAAAGGATGACACAATTCAAATGTTAAGGCGGAAGCTAAAAATCCCAGACACTTTGCTTATCCAAGGAGCCGAACTAACAGTACTAGAAAAAGAAAAAGAAGAGCTATCAAATGAAGTAAAAGATATTACTGCAAAAATGTTGAAGCTCACCGAAGAAAACGTTCATTGGGAAAAAGAGAAGATTTGTTTGGAAGAGCAATTGAAAGAAATGAAGAAAAAGTTAGCAAAATTATGTCAGCAACAGGTACATGCAGATACAGATGAAGATAAAACTGGATTTGACAGTCTCTTACAAGCCATGTCTCGGGTAAGTCTGAAAGATGTCGAGATTAAAGAATTGAAAATTGGAATACAGAAGCTAAAAGAAGAAAATGAGACAAAGGATAAGAAAATTAAAACTTTGCAAGCAAGGAATCAGGAATTGTCTGATAATAATAAAGGTTTGGCAGCTCATGTAACAGGACAAGCTGCAATTCAGGGTTGCAAGCATATGGTATGGGATCAAATTATAAAGGAAGTTGAAAAATTAAGACCTTATCTTGATTATATGAGAATCAAAGAAAAAGTGGCCAAAGACGCTTTTGAAAGTTGCAGAGCAGTCAGAGAGAATTTAAACAGAAAGCCAAAGGAAATAGCACAAAGGGAAATAACTTTCCTAAATAGTTTAACTGAAGCAGATTTGACAGCAATAAATAGAATGAATAGAATTTCAGTCATCACATGGGCTAGAAGAATTTTGGGAAAGTATTCACATGTTGAAAATATTGAAGTTAAAGCTGGAGATATAAAAGACGAAGTAATAAGGTTTAAGAAGCGATTTGAAAAATTAATAAACAAAGGATTCCCTGCTTTTTGGGATGAAAAGCATGAATTGATTCCTCCAAATGAATATAAGAGGTTACTGTTTGACATAACAACGGATCACAAAAAGTTTCAGCATTTGGATCATATGCTTACTAGAAAGATTTTAATGGAGAAAATTGCAGAGGACTTTGAAATTTTAAATATGTTGATCTCAATCTGTGAGAATCTTCCTCTTGTTTCTTATGCAGGTCACCTTGAAATGGGAGTCTTGGTGAAGGAAATGACTAGTTATGATCTACCCACAGTCGACCAATGGAACTATGTGGATAAATATGGAAGGACAAGATATTATGTTCATTCATGAAGATACATTCAGAACTTTTGCCAAGTGGCAAAACTGATGTTTTTATTTTTAAAATTTGTAATATTGTTTAAAGACAGTTATTTATTGTTTAAAGACAGTTATTTTCGAGTTAAGACATTTTCAGTTACTAGTTAAAAGAAGCGGTTATGTCAAGCTTCTTTCGAATTTTGTATAAAAGACAATAAGAATCATTTTTGAAAGGGTTGGAAACTCTTTGAGAGACAATAAATTTTGAAGTCAGATTTTGATAGAATAATAAAAGCCGTACAGTGGAAATACCTATCTTTGGAGACGAGAGATTCATGTCTTGATCATTTTTACAGTCTGTCTTTTCCCTCATCTCTATATGTGCATGTTTACTTTCTTTGTTATATCTTCCATTAAGTTCTTCTTCTATGCTTAAATGAACGTTTGAAATAAGTCGGGATTCATATTGGTTATGCCTCATTTTATCGCATTTAAGTATCCATTATTTATCCAAAGTTGACAATAGATTCATCATAGTTAGATGCGTGTTGTTGAAGGATTGTCATTATTTCTTTCTATACCACCTGCAAAATTAAATTGACTGTGATATGGTTGCTATCTTGCCTCTGTGAAAATCTATTTGTTATAAATCTCTTGCTGGCACGTTAGATATTTGAAAGTTGACTCCATACCCAATGTTTCTTGTTTCCTTTTCAACCAAGTAAATCATTTTTGAGAAATTTTGAGCGTGTTTCTATATATTTTTAGCCTTTACATATACCTTGTGAGAGAGCCCTCTCTGGTGGAAAAAATGGCTAAGTTTTCTACCTAAAGTTTGGTTTGAAATAAGTTACCTTAGGTGTTATTCTTTTACAACCGAGATAAAATCTGAGTGTTAACACCCTACATTTATAATTTGGATGTTCTGCGTCCCATCCATCCTACTGATTTTGGATAATCATTACCAAATCCATCACTGATTTACCAAATCCTCTGCATGCTTTGGGTATTAATTGTATCGTTATTCATTTTCGTTGCCGTCCGTTGTGGCTTAACTATTGCATTTATGACTGGATTTGACCCCTTCGCATCGTGGAAGCCATCGAAAGACACCAAACCTTGCCACTTATTCTCTATTTTTCTATTATTTCATCGACAGACGCCGAACCTCATCTGTTCTTCTGTGTTGTGCAAATTTTTTTTCTTCTGTCGCGCTATCCCTATATGGCCATCGCCAACTCTGCTCCGTCAATCCTTCGCTCTATGTCGGCTTTCTCTCGCTCCTTGTACTGGGGATTCAGACAATAAGGTCGCTTCTTAATTGGTTTCGCATCAAGATTCAGCGGGATCTTCATTTTGCCTAGTTCCTCGGAAATGCCTTTCATTTCCAAAAATTTTATTTGAGAACAAATCCTTAAATTTGTGTAGTAGATCTGTGACTTTTTCGATGGTCACATCATCCCAATAATATCCTATGCTTGCAAACTTGGGGTTTTCCTTCGACCCAATATTAACTCTCTTGAGGCACAGTGGATACTAAATTTTTTTGAAAGGTATATCGGGTAATTCAACATTTCAGCTTCCTTCTAACTCTAGGATATAAGTGGCTCATGGATCATCCTCGGCATCCGGTCCTCCAGTCAAGTTGTAACATTCCAACAGTATCTATGGTGTCCCATTCCACTAGAATCCCATTGGTTTCTCTATCGGGACTGCTTCCACCACCTTTTTTTGTATCACCTACAGTGCACTATGGATGAATGGGTTTTCATCTGAGAAGCTGAAAGTCTGGCTGAAGTTGATAGTGAGCTCCTCCCACGTTGTCGTTCCATGTCGCAATTTTGCTACGAAGTACCAATTCCGCGATACCTCATCCAATGTATGGATGAACGCATGGACCCATTCTTTATGTGGTCTCACTCCCCATGTGCCTTGGCATTCCTCCAAGTGCTCCCTTGGGTCACTCCTTCCGTTGTATTTCCTCCCGCGGTACCCACCGGTTTCATCGAACCTTATCTCCATGAGTTCTCAACATAGCAGCCAGCTCGTTATTGTCGACTTGTGCATTTCCCACCATCGCGTTGGCGTAGCCTTCAGCGCTTCCTCTAATTACAACAACCTCTATGGCTATGCGACTCTTTCTTCAAATTTGGTGATGAATTCAGCCAGGTTGGGCAGTCCTTCATATGTTCGTAATTCACAAGCCTCTGTCGCCACCCATCTCAACGACTAGGTGATGGGTGCGCATCTCCGGAATGATACTTCATGCAGTCAATCCTACAAATTCTCCAGTGCTTCATCAAAATATGACGATGTCGAGCTACCACTCTGCCACCCCAGTTCTCCGTTGGCGGTGGGATTGATATAGTCGTCTGATATGTTGTACACGTTGTCCCATCCATCTGTGAATTCATCCCGCATCATCTCAACATACCTCTATCCTTCTGCTAGATCCAAGGGTGTGGCTACCCTCATGTCACAATTCTCAAACGACATTGTTCATTTTTGGAAGTTGATCATGGCCTGGTTCTCCATTTCCCAATCTACCCCCAACAACACCAGATAGGGGCTCGTGTTATCGACTATTTATATCACATAAAAATTGGCATAGGTCTTGAGTCCCTCTATCTCAACTAGGATGTGACATAGTCGGCCAATGGGCGTGACCTTACTCTGGTTCTCCATTCGAAGCTGTACTGGGGACCATAACAGTTGTGGCTTCCCCATCATCTCCCACATTTGTTTTGTCAAGATATTCACATCCGAACCCAAATCCAGAATAATGGAGTCGACATCGAATGCACCAATCTGCACATTCATCCTCATATCCCTTCCTGTCTTCTTTTTATGCAACTGATTCACTGTTTGCATATGTTGTCCATCCTCCTATCGGTGTAAGAGGCTAGATATATCCGCTAGTGCATCCTGTTCTTTCACCAATTCCAATCAACTTTATAAGAAGGACCTTAAAGTGTTTATCTTCTTTTGTGATTTCCTCGTGTCGAATGTTGGCGGCATCTCATAAGTGGGTTCTTTTTTTCCAACTGGTGGCTTCCTCATCCATATCATTGTGTCTTGTCCTTCTAAGAAGATATATTTTTCTGTTTCTACATCGAATCAGACCTGCTTTCTTGCTATTAGTCAGACACTCGACTGTGGTTTGGCTTCTCCTATTGCAGCCCCTCCTCTGGTCACTGCCGCAACATTCACTGGTCGACCCCTTATTTTTGTCAAAATATTCTGTACATTTGGAGAGGGATTTTGTCCTTGATTCGGATTCGGTTGAGGCTGAGGTGGATTTTTATTTTTCCACTTCACAATCAGCTGGGGGAATTCCTCAACACTATGATCTGGTGCGCTACAATATGTACAATGCGGAACTAGGCTTGGACAATCTCTTTGATAGTGTCCAACTTGACTACAATTGTAGCACACTACTAACCCTCAACCTCGTCCAAAATTTCCTCCCCGACCAGCACCTCTACCCCGAACTCCACAGAATCCTCCTCTCAGTTGGCCATATGGTTTTTGGTTGTATTGCATAGTCTAATACTACGGTCGGCTGTACTGAAGCTGGGGTTCGGCTGCGGCTGACTATAATGGAGTTGTGGTTGGTTATAATGTTGATTGTAGGGTGGTTGTTATTGAATGTACTATGGTTTCTGCTTACTGTACTACAGTTTCTACTGCACCGGGGGTTTCTCCTCCCCCTTCATAAAATATGTATCTGTGGTTCTTTCCTGGAGCAAGTCATATGCCCTACAATCCTTCTCTCCGTGTCCAACTGAATGACAGAACTTGCAGAAAAATTTGACTGTCTTCGACACCATTTTCTGCAAATATATACATTCTTCTTGTCAATGTCCCTTCGTCTGAAAAATCCGGCACAGTGGCATTCACCCTTGTTTAAGTGGATTCATTGTGCCAGATTGTAACTACTCGCAGAACTCTGGGCACCGGTCCTTGTGGTTTCCTTCTTATTTGTAGCAGGTGCACCATATATCCTCTCGCACCTCTTTTTGCTTCTTGATGTCCTGGAGATGTATCTTCAAATTTTCTAGCTATGCCTAAATTTGATTCATGCCTAATCCTGCTTAGCCCACTAGTGAAGCCTCTAATTTCATTGCAATTTCCAGTGCTTCCAAATGGGATGTGATTTCTACTGCATCAGTGGCCCACAAATGTGTTGTACTAGTCCTGCAATGAACCACTCTTTGTGTTGTATGTCGCTCATCCCGAAGCTAACTTTCACCATCAAAGTTTTATATCTCTGGTCGAATTCCCACACCGATTCATTCGAAAACTGCTTAATTTCCTTCATTTTCATGATGTACTGTGACTCAAATTTTGGCTTTCTGAATTCATCAATTAGTCCTGCCCTGATCTGCGGAAGTGTTTTCTTTGGATTTCCTGCAGGCACCTATATGAATTTCATGAACCATTCTAGCGCATGACCCCTAAAGGTCGTCGCCGGCTATCCCTTCTTGATGTCATCGTCCTGGACTTGTTTCACTGTCCATACTACTTCACACAAAAACCAATACTATTCGGGATCCTTGGTCCCGTTACCCTGGAAAATTGGAATTTTCACGTCGTCTCCTGCCATCCTTGATCTCCTACTATTATTTACTGGCCTGCTACTTTTACCACTATTCTGACACTTTGGAAAACACTGCGATGAACTTTTGTTCCTTCCTCTGAAATTCGGCGTGGTGCACGAGGTTGTGGGTATGTTGTAACTTTGGGTCTGTCCCTCGGCTTTAGGGGTAGCCTGGTTGCTTCCTTCATCACAGTAGGGTCACTTCGTCCCGTGTGGTCCATTTTCACAGTCCTCTGTTCCAGTCACCTCAGGAGATTCTCTCTCAATCTCAGTCCTCCTCTTCTTCTCTGGCTGCTAGAACCTCACCCCACTTCGTAGGGTACCACAGCCTTCCTCAGTTTCCCTTAATATATCGTCATCACTCATGTCCATATACTCGACATTGTTCTACCAGACCCGCATTCATATGGTACCCACAACCTCCGCACACCGGGCTTTACTCGTTAGTGTTCATCCTCAATATACCCTTTTCATAGATGAGAATCTTAATCCACACTTTTAGTGATAGTAGAAATCTTCCATGGGGTCCCCTGAAAAACTTCCTCTTTGCGTCTCTATATGACTTGATCATGTCAACGACGAATTTGGTAATATATCCTTCTAGAATACTATCCGCCCAGACGTCAACATCTCTATATTCCTTGTTATCCACTCACGTCAATTGCTGGATCAATTCAGTTGCCCAGTGTTCAGGTTCACCACCTTGGCAGTTCTTCTTATGGAATGCCAATTGTGCCAACCACTCGTGCATCAATATTGGAAATTCACAGAAAAAATATCTCATGGATGTTAGAGTATATGTATTTATGCAACCACTCAGTCGTCGACCATCCGAGTAGTTGGAGATTCTCTTCTTTAGCAAACTCTCATGCCTTCTTGTCGAACCAATCCTCGATGTCTGGTTTCATCAGATGCCACAACATGTCCTCTCTTTTTCTCTTCGCACTACGATCGCGGAAATGGAACCATTTGTTGACACAGTTTTGTCAACATGGATTCACTTCGCACTGCTGTCAACAAACACCAACCAGATACCCTTAAGCATCGTCCCAAAAAGGTTTTACCATTTCCAGCAACACCTGCAAAGCGAGTGAGGTCTCACCCAAGATGTTCAAGGGGGCTGCAGGAAGCAAGCTTCTATAGTATAGAGAGAACATGCACTAACTCTTACTCAGTCACTACAGAATCCAGAGATCTGCCTTCACATTATATTAACACTTCACATGTACACTCAACATCCGCATCAACAATATTTAAACACTGTTCGCATCAACTTACATCATAGATTAGTCGACAGAGCAACAAAACCTTAAATACATTGCATCATTAATATAGCATTCACCATTCACAACACAATGACACAAATAGAGACATAATTGAACATCCTCTTGCATTAACTCATCTCAAAATTTGCGATACAACCTTCATAGAAACAGTTCCAAGCAACTCAATGCGAATCAATACATAGAACAGAACTTCCCGAAAGCAGAAAATACATAAAAGCTAGATATCACTGTCTACAACCGATCTATCATGGATTCCCTTAGGCTTACAATTGTGGTTTTATTTATAGACAACTAAGGTGGTTACAAAATGGTCCACATGACCAAATCTAACTAACTTTGACCAAAACTTGTGCTTTCGTTGGCTTCTTATCCTTCCCGAATGGTCCTTTCTTCCGCTGATGACCCTTCTGTCACTTTCCGCTTCCTCACTTCATGCACACTAACTCCATGCCAATAGCCCCCCAACACAAACTTGTGGCTCTCCCTCGAGCCACCTTAACTGGACACCTCTAGTGCGTTTACTTGGAACTTGAAATAATCGTATGCAACTCTAATCTGGTCGACATCTTCTTTTGCTGATACTTTGAGTTCTGTGCAATATTCTACCTATTGTTTCGTTGGGTTCTTGCCATTCATCTATCGTGCCTTTTCCAGATCCTTCTTGACCTATGCCATTCCTTCCATTTCCTGCATGGCCAACTGTTCTACCTTTGTTTGTAACTCATCTAGGTGCGATGTTCTCCTCTGTTGCCTTGCCCTTACCTTATTCACTCGATGTTGGAATACCTTTAACTCTGCGGCCTTTTCATTTTTGTGAGTAAGGGCATCACCTTAAGCGATCCCCTCAGTGATTCCAGTTGTGTCTCTGGATCGGCGAGCTGTGTATTCAGCTGGTGCAACTGCTCATCTTGTACTAAACTTCCCCAGAACTTGGTAACCTCTTCAGCAATTTTTTGGCCCTTCTTTCCATCTCTGCAATCTCCATCGCAACCTCTTCTATCGTATCCTGGCGATTCTGGATCTGTTCTGGTGGCATGCCTGGTATTTCCCTTGCCTGCAATGCTTCATTTTCCTTCTACAGGTCTGCGATAACCACTCCCAGCCATATCACCTTTGCCTCGAGTAAATTATCTTTATCTACCTCTGGTACTTCTTCACATGCAATTGAAAGAGCATGTTCCAACCTTCACCTATCTTCAATAGCCTTTGCAGCATCTTTCTGTTAGATTTTGAGCATTAATTCAACATACTCTAGGATCTTTACTGAGAGAATAACATGTACAGCATATCAAGTATAACAATGCATATCAATCACACCAAGCAATCACATGAGACAATAGACACACAGAGTTTCACTGGGGAAAACCATAAAGGTGAAAAACCCCACAACTTCCTCAGAGATAGAAAGAGCAATGATACAACCCAAGTACAAGATATAGTCTTCTACTAGCAGCTACTCCTCCTCCTCAACTAGTGTGCCACTTTCCGAGTGATGTAGAAGTGAATAATAAGATGATAAAATAGAGATCTCCCGCTCTCTATTTATACTTGTCCCGACATGCCTAATACACTAGCAGGGCCGACTTCTCTAGGAGAGTCTAATAACCCATGGTTACATTAATCAGGGCCGACCCCACACTTGGTGTTCTAATAACCCATCACAGCAATTTACGACAGTTGCGACACTTGTCAATACAAATGATGACACTTCCGTATAGAGGAATAATACCATCTCTATAGGAGTACAATATACATAGGTGAAATTCTGAAGTTACATATACATCAACACTCCGTCTTAACTAGGAAGGTATTTCTCGACACAGATCTGCTAGCACAAGTCTTCTTCTCTGGATCATCATCACTGGATCATCGTCATCGTCATCATCACTGTTGCTGCTATCTCAATTAATCTCCAATCTACCCGTCATAGGAAGTTCTACAGATCCAACCCTTTTTCATACTGGATGTAGGCCCACCACCTGCAGGTCTTCATCATCTATAGAGCCAGCCCTTTTTCATGTTGGATGTAGGCCTAGCCTTCATGTAGGTCTTCAAAATCTTCTACGAGCAAGCCATCAAGTAGGTACACCTCAGGACTGATTACACTGCCTTTGCAAAACCTGCAAGATAATCTCAGGACTAATCATATTCCTCTACAAAACCTGTGTACCATACTGTCACATCATCGTCTTCAGATCACCATCATCATCCACGGAGCACAACCCAGATGCACATCACACAGCACTTACACCACCGACATGGGAGACCACATCTATCACCATTCAGAGAAGGCTCAGCACTTACGTACAACCATGGGAGAACACATCTGTCACCATGTCGAAAAGGCTCACTCAGCCCTTACATCTCAACATGTGAGAATGGCCCTAGCCCTTACATTTCACCATGGGAGAACACATCTATCACCTTGTGAAAATGTCCCAGCCCTTATATTTCAGCAAAAGAGAACACATCTATCACTATCTGAAAATGGCTCTAGCCCTTACATCTTAGCATAGGAGAACACATCTATCACTATCCGAGAATGGCTCCAGCACTTACATCTCACCATGGGCTAACACATCTATCACCATGTGAGAAGGGCTCCAACACTTACATCTCACCATGGGAGAACACATCTATCACCATGTGAGAAGGGCTCATTTGCATCTGTGTCTCCAAACTCATCACTTCCCCTTGGAAGGATTCTCGATCTGAAGTACACCAAGTCTCCCTCTGAAGTATTCAAACTTCACTCTGTCCAGTGGCTTGGTCAACACATCGGCTATATGCTTGTCCGTCGCAACATACAAGAGCTTCACTGCTCCTCTCTGCACCATATCCCTGATATAGTGATACTTGATCTCAATGTTCTTCGACTTGTCATGGAACACTGGGTTCTTTGACAACTTCACACAACTCTGGTTGTCGCAATATATACAAGTAGCACTCACATGGAGATCAAACAAATTAGAAAGTAGCTTCCTAAGCCATACTGCCTCACAACTATCCGAACAAGCTGCAACATACTCTGCTTCGGTTGTACTCAGTGCCACACAGGACTACTTCGTGCTAAACCAAGAGATCATACCAGATCCCATACTGAAGCAGCACCCCAAAGTGCTCTTCCGATCAATGGCACTACCTGCCCAATCCGAATCAACATAACCTTCCAGGTTGAACTTTTGATTTGCCTCATACTTGAGCCCATAGTCAACTGTACCCTTCAGGTACCTCAGAATATGCTTTGTAGCTATCAGGTGAACATGTCTCGGATCTGTCAAGTATTGTCCCAAGGTGTTCACCGCAAATCTGATGTCTGGTCTCGTATTCTTCAGGTACATCAAGGACCCAATCATCTGATGATACATCGTAGCATCAACCGGATTAGATTAAGCATCACACAGAAGCTTCAGGTTCGATGCCATAGGTGTGGCCATGGCCTTGTAGTCCATCATCGCGAACCTTTTCAGGATCTCTACTGCATACTTCCCTTGTCCAAGGAAGATTCCATCTACGCTCTGCCACACCTCCATACCAAGAAAGTAGTGCATCATACCCGAGTCCTTCATCTCGAACTCGGCAGCAAGCTTCCTCTTCATGTCAGCAATCAATCCATCCTCACCTGTTATAAATAGGTCATCCATATACAATAGTAGTATCACTGGATTTCCTTCCTCAACCTTGTAGTAGGTTGGAATCCACTTTACTCTTGGTAAATCCCAAACTAGATAGGAAGCCATCTATCCTGCCATACCAGGTCATGGGTGCCTGTTTCAAACATTACAAGGATTTCTTTAGTTTGCACACATGTGACCCACAGTCATGTGTCTCAAACTCGAGTGGTTGCTCCACATACACTTCCTCTTCAACTACACCATTCAAGAAAGCTATCTTGACATCCATCTGGTGTACCTTCCATTTCATCACTGCAGCTAGAGCAAGTACTGATCTAATGGAATTGTATCTAGCCACATAAGCAAAAGTTTCTTCATAATCAATCCCTTCTTTCTGGAAGAAGCCACGAGCTACAAACCTTGCCTTATATTTTTCTATGCTGCCATCTGCAGCATGATTGATCTTATAGATCCACTTGGAAGTCACCACAGACTTCCCATCTGGTCTTGGGACCACATCCCAAACATATTCTTCATGATCAATTGGTATTCCTCGACCATGGCATCCTTCCATTCTCTCTTTTTCGCTGCTTCTTCATAACTGGAAGGTTCTTTGTTCATGATATCACAGAGTAAGGCAACATAGCTAGTGTGTGATCTTGTCCTTTTCCTTTCTCTGTGTTCCTCTTCTGGAATGCCATACCTTTCTACATCTTGGATGAGCTCTCTAGCCCATGCTGGTTTCCTCTTGTGATATTTCTTCTCATGAGGTGGATCTACAGGTTGTTGTGGATCTTCCATCTCATGATCTTCTTCAGGAATTGTTTCATTCATTGTAGTGTCTTGTGTTCTGGATATTCTAGGTTCTTCATTGTATTCAATAGGTGTCTTTCTCGATTTGATGTATGTCGATCCTTCATCAAATGTTACATCCCTGCTGATGTCAATCTTCTTGAATCCTGTAAAGTAGATTCTGTAAGCCTTCGAGCTTTCACTGTAACCCACGAATATGCCCTTTTTTCCTAAAGGATCTAACTTTGTCCTCTTTTCTTTTGGGATGTGAGTGTATACTAAACAACCAAATATTCTAAGATGGCCAACTTTTGGTTTCTTACCAGTGAACACTTCTTCTGGTGTTTTGTTGTCAAGTATCTTATGAGGTGTTCTGTTCTGCACATATACAGTTGTCCTTGCTGCTTCAACCCATAAGTGCATAGGTAGATCTTGGTCATGAAGCATTTCCCTAGTTGCTTCCATGATTGTTCTATTCTTCCTTTTGGCAACCCCATTCTGTTGTGTATTTTAAGAAGTAGTCAACTCCCTCTTAATCCCTGAATCACTGCATAGCTTCTTGAAGTCACCTGAAGTGAATTCTCTGCCATTTTCGAATCTAAAGATCTTGATCTTCATGTCAGTTTGGTTTTCTATCAAGGCTTTGAATTCCTTGAACTTGTCAAACACTTCATCTTTGTTCTTCAAGAAGTAAACCCAAGTATTCCTAGAGAAATCATCAATCAAAGGAAACATAGTATACATACCCACTCAGAGAACTGGATGACATCGGACCGCATACATCAGAGTGGATGATTTCCAAGATTCCTTTTGCCTTGCTTTCACTGCTTGGAAATGTCTTCTTTGTATTCTTTCCCTTTGCACAACCTTTTCAAATGCCTTCATGCTTTGAATGGATTTCAGGAAGACCTTCCACTGCTTTTCTTGCAATTGGTAGTTCCCTATAGTGCATGTGTGCAAGCCTTCTATGCCAAAGTTCACTTGGCTCTACTGAATCATGGACCGTGGCTTGTTCTGGTTGGCCCTTCAATTTGTATAATCCTCCCTCTTGCTCTCCAATCACCACTGCATCATCTATAGTCTTACCCTTTGGCCACATTAGGACTTGGCCATCTACAAATGCAACCCTCATGCCTTTTGCATCCAATGTAGATATGGAGAGTAGATTCTTCTTGAGATTTGGAACATATAGTACATCTTTCATCTTCATAGACTTTCCAAAGTCTACTTTATAGGAGGCTTCACCACTCCCTTTTATTGGATACTGGTAGTCATCCCCAAGTTTCACCTTGTGGGGTGAATCATGTTCGGATAGGTTCATAAAGGATTCCTTGAATCCTTTCATATGTTTAGAAGCCCCACTTTCGATAATCCAATCATTACTTCCATGATTAATGGTTCCAGTGAGAGAAGAAATCAAAACATATTCTTCATCACTTGAAGAATCTTCACTTTCTTCCCTAGCCCTCTTCCAGGGAGGTTCATCATCCTCTGCAGCATGAGCATGATGTTTTCTTTTGATGTTCTTCTTCCTTTTGTGAGAGCCATCTTTATTATTTCTAGGATAGTCCCTGGAATAGTGTCCCTTTTCATCACATGTAAAGCATCGGGCATTTGATATGTTTCTTTGACATCTGAAGTTGCCCCTTTGATTCTGATGGTGATGCTTTTATTTCTTATTGTGGTGATGTCCCTTCTTATCATCATGTCTTTTGGAGTGTGTTGTGAGAGCTTGGTCTTCATTCCCCATATTTTCTTCTCGAGCAACAATTCGAGCTTCTTCCTGTGAGCATTCTTCCCATAGCCTACTGAATGAGATAAGTTTCTTCCTAGCACAAATTCCTTGGATGAAGGAATCCCATGACCTAGGAAGGCCATTAAGAATGGTCATTACTACTTCTCCATTTTATATGTCTTCTCCCACGGCTTCAAGTTGTTCTTTTATCTAGGAGACCCTTGAGAAATAAGACTGCATAGTCTCTGCATTCTGGATCTTGACATTCTTCAATTGATTCCTCAAGGACATCTTTTGATTTATGTTCTTCCCTTCGAATAGCTTGGTCAAGGAATCAAACATCTCCTTTGGTGTCTTTAGAGATGACACATGTGGCATGAGATGGTCTTTGATGGAATCAACAATGATCCTCTTATCCTTGACCAAATTCCTTTTGTGTAAGGCCTTAGCCTCTTCTTCCTCTGGGATAGGGACCTCTTCACTTATGTAAGTGCCAACTCATTTTCTTCCAGGATTAACCCAATCCTATACTTCCATGCTCAGAAGTTATCATCCCATTCAAGCTTATCCTCAATCTTGGTGTGGTGAGCTGTCAAGCACTCTAATTGCAGATAATTAAATATCAACACACAGAGCGTATGAAATTTATTGTCAACCCGAGAAAGTCTTTTTATTTCAAAGGACAAGTGCACAATATATGCTTAAACACAAACCATCAGAAGTGAATACTTTTATCTTCTATCATCTATGTTCATCCCAAGAATCTACGCAATCCCAATTGCCTTCTAACTGCTGTACTACAATCCTTTTCTATTATGCATCAAGCAAAACGAATATCAGATCTAATCAACGATTGCAGAAAGGAAAACTCAATTGCATTCTAAAGTAATCAACTGTCTAATGAGATCAGGCTGAGAATCATGAAGCATAACCTGAACATTACTCTAGAATTTAATAAAGGAGATTGATGCAACTATTCTAAGATACTGAATTGCAAAATATAAATCAATCAACACATAACAGGAAAGCTAATTCCTAGGAGCTTCTGGGATTACGTTCAGCTGTAGGATGAGCACAACAGTGTGAACAGAAATTGAATTACATAAAACAAACCTGACTCAGTCGACTGTTATTGATACCATTCCCAATCTCACGATTAAATCAATTACTGAGAAATCCACACAATGAATATTGCTGCTGCGTACAAACGAAAGATCAAATCATCACACAACAGAAAGATGAAATCCTAAATTAACACAGCAATCTCTGTGGAAGACGGGCCCAGTCTTCACACAGAGACGCTGGTTGAACAACGCTCTCTTTAACTCAGAAACAACTCTTTATATTAACAGAAGGACGAGTACATAGTTTCAGCTTGACTGCTAATACAAGATGAATTAATTAATTGCTGTCCAACCCCTTGATCGAGGTAATACCACATATTTATACATAAAGTTGCAACATCTAAACCTACAATTGGGCGGCCATGAAGATCTATGATCTTCAGGCGCCCTAAATAATCTAGCTGTTACAATGCGTGGCAGAACTGAAATATCCAAATATACGAGGAGTTATCAACTGTCCCAAGAGTGGCGGTCCTTCCAGCTCACAGCTGGATTTGAGCAGCGACATACTTAAGATAGAACTTTATGTTACAGCTGTCCTGCCACGACTGTGCCTTGATTGACGAATTGAGCCCCAAGGAACCTTCCTTAAGCAATGGACGTCCCTTCCTCCGTGACTCGTTCAGCTCCGATCTTCCTGCAGTCCCTTTATCTTACTACCTTCATAATTTGCATCATGTTAGCACGAATTAAGAGATGCACAGCTTAAATCATCACAATCATAAGTATTAATACAATAAAACAATAATCGGCCATACCTTGGTAAATTGGGGGAATATATAAGGACAATAAATTGAATTGCCAAGGTAATTGGTGTGAGACAAGGTAAGGGACAGTGATAAATGATGGTCAAAAAGGGCCAATTCTGGGCTCAACATCTCCCCCCAACTATCCTGTTGCATGTCCTCATGCAACAACCTGCAGCTGAATATTGTACTGAACCTTGTCCAGGCAAGAGGAAAGAATGTAGATAAATCAGGCATCCCTTCTATCCCTTTGAAAAATTTCTGTGAGCAACCCAGCAGTTCCCAACTTTACTGTTCCCCTTCCCCCACTACTTGCTAATATCTGCAGTTCTCTTATGCTTTGCCTGGGGAAGTTGAAAAGACACACTCAATCTGAATCCAATTCAATAATACCTGTAGGAGGTGGAAGCACTGGTTCTTGTGGGACAGTGTCTTCCAGCGCATCTAATCTTATCAAGGGAGTTGCTGGTTCTTGTGTAACAGCAACATCCCTTAAACCTTCTTCAGCAGCTGCCTTTATTGCTTTTGGAGACACTGGTTCTTGTGTAACAGTGTCTTCTTTGTCAATTGGCTGCTGGGATTGGATATCCTTTTCGATTTGCAGCTCCTCCTCCAAGATTTCAGTGTCACCTGAGCAGGGTGTCTGTACCTGTTCATCATCACTCCATTGTATATCAGGAATGATCTCTACTCCCGGGTTATCCTCCAACTGCAGTTCAGGGATTCTTGCTGCAGCATCCAAGGATGTTGGTTCTTGTGTGACAACATCCTGGCTTACATCTTCATCTTTATTTTGCTGCAGCTTCTCTTCCATGAGTTCTGTATCATGAGAGCTTTCTGGGGTCACCACCCAGAGTTCATCGTTGAATGCCAGAATATCCTCTGTCCCAGCTTTTTCTTCTATCTGCTCAGTCGGTTGGACGGTCAAGTTCAGGATTGCTGGTTCTTGTGTTGCAGCGTCCTGTTTCAACTTGTCACTGTCCTGCATTTCCATTTCCCCTTCTAAAATTATTGTGTCCTGGGAACGTTCTGGGGTTACAGCACAAAATTCTTCACTATCCTCCAGGGTATCCTTTGGCTCCATGATTTCTGTGTCATGAGAACACTCTGGGGTCTCGCCATACTCTTTTATAAGCTCCAGAGCATTCTTCATCTCCCGTTCTTCTCCCATTTGTTCTATGATTTCTATGTTGTGGGAGCATTTTGGAATTGCCATACATTCCTTATAAATTTCCAGGGCATCCTCCACTCCCTGTTCTTCTCCCATCCGTTCTATGACTTCTGCATCATGGGAAGTAGCAGCTGCAGCAAGGATGTTTAAAGGTGCTGGTTCTTGTGTTACAGCATCCTCTTTCTCCACTGCTTTCCCTTCTGTGGCTGCAGGCTGTTGTGCTGAATAGGTGCTAAGTAAAATTTTATGACCTGCTTCCTCAAAGATCTCCCCACAGGTGGGGCAGAGTATTCGCTCATCCTTTTCTCCAGCTTCAGCAGAAGCTGTTTCCTCCACTTGGTCTGCAGCCTCTATTAATGTATACATCTTTCTTCCACCCTGCTTTTGGCAGATTTCCTTCCATGTTTCCAGCTCCTTTCTAAGTGCTTGGAGGTCCTCTTTCAGCATTGCATTCTCATACAAGAGTCCCTCAACTCCCGGCTCTTCTTCTACTGGCCTTTGTGGAGCATCCCTCGGCTTTGGTGTAAGGATTGGGGGTTCAACCTGTGTCTCTAAGGTTGCCCATTTTGTTCTAGCTGCCTCTGCTGCTGTAATTGACCGAGTTCGCTTCCTTCTAATTGGTGCCACTAAATCAAACTCATTGGTGGTCCTCTTCCTTTTCTGCTGCGTTTTCTTTTGTGACTTCCCTTTCTGTAGTGTTTCTTCTCGTGGAGCTGGAACATAGGGAGGCAAAACTGAAGTCAAAGGAACATTTCCCTGCCCCCCATGCTGTTCTTCTTCAATCACAGCTGCTCCTCCTGCCCATTCCGGTGAAGACTCGATTGTGACCAGCTCAATGTCGTCCTCCATTGCTCTAGCTCCGTCATCTTCAGGTTCCATTGTCGCAGCTTTTGATGCTGCTCCAATTTCACCTTCTGCTGTCGGAGTTGCCCTGTTATCTAGGTTTTCCGCGAGGGTTTCATCTACATTGTCCCCTGGCAGCTCTGTTTGAGCTTCCCCTCGCTCTCCTTCAGATGCAGTGTCATCCCCCACTGGTTCTGCTTGTGCTGGGGATTCATATACTTCAAATGGCTCTACCTGTACCTCGGGCTGTTCTTCCTTTGTGGTTTTGTCAACCCCTGATGTCCCTGCCTGTGCCCTCTGTTGCTCTTCTTCCGTTTCATCCCTTCCGGATGGTCCTGCCTGTGCCCTCTGTGGTTCTTCTTCCGTTTCATCCCTCCCCCCAACTTCACTGGAGGAACTCCGGTCCTCCTGTTGTGGCGGAACCGGTAATTGCTGTAATGGAATAACCCTCAAGGGAACAGGTTGCTGTGGCCGGGTGATGAATTGCTCCCATGTTATATTATGTTGGGCCAGGGTTCTCATAATAATTAACTTGATGAGGCCATGGTGTGTGAGGGAGGATAATGGGTGTTTTGCAGATTGAACGAATGTTGCCATATGGCGCAAATCATGCAATAGATAAAATGGAATATTTAACAAAATGCCATGACGGAGATGAGAAAGCAAAGGAAGTTCAGAGTTGTACACAGTTTGGTATCTGCCTTCGCAAGTTATGTATTTCTTGAGGAAGATAGCGACCTGGTCCCATGGCTGCGGCAGTGACTTCAATGCAATCCCTCTCCTGGATGCTTCAACTTGCTCCCCCGGAAGTAAAAATTGTTCCCGTGCAGCTGTTGCAGGAACTCGACGGTTAAACCAAGGTTTTCCCACCAATGGGATAGCTGTAACCTCGGATATAATGACCTCCGAAACATCTATACACAGCCCCCACACCGTGGAGTGTGTTTTAGTGAGATTCAATGCAAATTGCAGGGCTGCGTCCCGGTCGAATCCATCCAATCGTTCAAAGAACTCGACCCAGCCAGCGGCTTGAAAAATGGCCAGAACCTGCAAATTCCGTCTAAGTTCCCGGGTATTGAAAGGTTCATGGCGAACTGGAATGCCCATGGTCCTGGCTGCAAGATAGAAGTGCTGTTTCGACAGAGTACAGGATCCAGAATAGAAGTTGCAGCGCGGAGAATGCACGAATCGTTGAGCGGAGACGTTGAACAAATGAACTAATTCGGAAAGTTAAGCGCAGAGAGGAGTTTAAAATTTTCATGCCGAATTGGGGAAGGTGGCAGTTATTAGTATTACGTCGTACGAGGGAAAGGTTCAATCGGATATAAATGGTGGTACGAGTGAAGGTACGGCCAATCTCGTTTACATGATATCAATACTTAGTCACGTGATAAATGAAAGCCATACCTCATAAAACTGTGCGTCGGAAGGCTGCGGAAACTGGTGGAGCATGGAGTTGGTGACGTCGTGGAGCCGAACGCGTGCACAATCAGACGTGGAATCATGATGACTCGGATAAGGCACTGATTTCCTTCGCCGGTAAAACACAAGGCGTCGCATCCTCCGGGTTGAAATGATGAGTTCGCCGGCAGGACTGGGCTGAATCAGCGTCATAATTAGCAAGTTTAAACAATCCTTCTGTTAACACGGGAGTTACCACTGCAAATTGCCAAAGAAATGATCACACGGCCGATGAAAAAGCTTGTTGCAGCTGACAAGAAAGAAGTTACAGCCATCGGGAAAGAATTCGTGGCAGCCGGAAAAAGATTCACAATATCCAGGAAAAATTACGGCTGTCGGAAGAGACTTATGGCTGGCGGGAAAGATTTTTCGAATATGGGAAATATGTCGCAGCCGCTGGAAAGAAATGACAGCTGTGGTGTGGAAGTGACTTGGTTAATGAGGTGGCGGCCGGGAAGTGATGTGGCGACTGCGAGAAAAAGATGTTGCAGCCGCCGAAATTACAGCCGCCGGGATTGCAGCTGCCGGAGTTGCAGCTATCGGAAAATATTTGACGGTGGACGGGAAAAATTTACGGCTACCGGGAAATGGAGAATACGGTTGTGGCTGGTAAATGGGATGGCAGCTGCGGAAAATGAGATGGCAGCCGTGGAAGATAAGGTGGCCATAGCTGGTGAATGAAATGGCAGCTGCGAAAAAATGAGATGGCAGCCGTGGAAGATGAGGTGGCAGCCGCGGAAACTGGAGTTGCAGCCGCCGATGTTGCAGCCGCCGATGTTGCAGCCGCTGATGTTGCAGCTGCCGATGTTGCAGCCGCTGATGTTGCAGCTGCCGATGTTGCAGCCGCTAAAGTTGCAGCTGTCGAAAAAGATTGACGGCTGCCGGAAAGGGCATTTACGGCTCCCGGGAAATGGAGAATACGGTCGCCGGAAAAAGCAGCTGCCGGAAAATATGTTGCAGCTGCCGGAAAATATGTTGCAGCTGCCGAAATTTTTTTTTTTTTTTTTTTTTTTTTTTTTAACACAAGGACGGCACAGAGAGATTTTCATTATGGGCCCCAAACTGATCATTCTCCTGGCACTCCCTGAAATTTTTTCTTAAAAGACAACAGCAAGCAAAGAGATCAAATGCAGAAAGAAAGAAAACGAAAATTATACGCTACAGCAAGAAATTATTTATGTACAGCAAATATGATTTTCATTTTAAGATTTGGGAAAGGTAGAAAAATGTTCCTGCTCTGGTGCCAATTGGTAGTTTGGATCAGCAGCAATCTGTGAAATGAATGCATCTTTCGAAATGGGCTTCCGATACAGTCGCAGCCTGTGGCCATTAACAAGTAATGGCATACGGTTTTCATCAATGGTGATCAGGCGAACAGTGCCGTTGTCAAATACCCTGTCAACCAAATATGGACCCAGCCATCTTGTGCGTAATTTCCCCTTAAAATCTTTCTTGAATCTAGAGTCGTACAATAGTGCCCAGTCTCCTTCATGGAAGATTTTCTTCTTGATGAATCGGTCATGCCAGTTAGATCTCTGTTGCTGAAGTAGCACAGTCTGGTCTACCGCAGCTAATCGTTTCTCATCCAGTTCATTCAACTGATTCAATCTTCTTTTCTGAGCTTCTGCTACATCCAGGTTCATTTCAATGGCTGTTTTCAGGGTCTTGATCTCAAATTCAATTGGAAAGATGGCACTCTTACCATACACCAGATCATAGGGAGAAAAGCCCGTGGTATTGCGCCAAGTTGTGCGATATGCCCACAGTGCTTCTGGAAGTCTGTCAGCCCAATCCCTTCGATGGCTTTTAACTGTTTTAGTAAGGATTGCTTCGATAACCTTATTAGTGCTTTCCACCTGACCATTGGCCTGGGGATGATAAGGTGAAGTTATCTTGTGCTGCACATGATACTTCCGGAGCAAGGATTCAAATTGATGTGAAATAAATTGTGGTCCGCCATCAGTAACTACTTCCTTTGGTACTCCAAATCGGGTAAAAACTTCACTGTATAGGAAATCAATCACCGCCTGGTCGTTTGCCTTAGCCAAAGCTACAGCTTCTACCCACTTAGTCATGTAGTCTGTACACACCAAGATGTAAACCTTCTGTTTGGAAGGAGGGTTGATAGGACCAACAAAGTCCAATGCCCATCTATCAAACGGTTCTAGTACCACTTGGGGCTGTAAAGGCATCTGGTCTGTCTTATTAGGTTGGCCCATCCTTTGGCAGCTGTCGCAGGACTGAACATATTTTTTAGCATCTCTGAACAGTGTCGGCCAATAATAGCCCATCCGCAACGCCTTATGTCCTGTTCTTTTATCTGCAAAGTGTCCTCCGCAAGGTTCATCGTGACAGGCCTTCAGTATATGAAAGATCTCATCTTCCCTTACACATCTTCTAATTTCAAGATCAGGTCCTGTGTAAAAGAGATGGCCTTTAAGCCAACAATACCTGGCACTTTGCTGAATAATTTTTCTTTTCTCTCGTTTAGACATATGTGGCGGAAGTTTCCCTGCAGCCAAATAATTAGCAACATCTGCATACCAGGGTGAATGAGCTGAGAGTGCGAATAAATGTTCATCCGGGAAAGCATCCTCAACAGGTGAACTGTCATCACTGTTAGTAAATCGTGATAAAAAATCAGCAACAACATTTTCTTTTCCAGGTTTATCTATAATAGTAATATCAAATTCTTGTAATAATAAAAGCCACCTGGTTACTCTGGCATTAGTGACAGGTTTATTCATTAAATACTTAATGGCAGAGTGATCAGTATGCACAAATGTAGGATACCCAGTAATGTAATGCCGAAACTTATTAATAGAATAAACAATAGCAAGAAATTCTTTTTCAGTAACAGTATAATTTAGTTCAGCAGGGGCTAAGTTTTTACTCACATAATAAATAGCATAAGGTACTTGACCATCCTGCTGTCCTAGTACTGCTCCAATGGCGGTATCAGAAGCATCTGAAGAAATGTGGAAAGGTATGGTCCAATTAGGTCCCCTTAAAATAGGGGCTGTGGACAGTTTCTCTTTAAGCTTATCAAATGCTGTCTGGCATGCTGTACTCCATGCAAACTGCACATCCTTCATTAACAATGAAAACAAAGGAGAAGCCAGTTTGGAGAAGTTTTCTATGAATCTCCTGTAATACCCAGCATGTCCCAGAAAACTTCGCACCTCTTTCTGAGTTGAAGGGGTTGGTATATTCTTTATCACCTTAATTTTTGAAGGATCCACTTGAATACCGTTAGTAGAGATGAAATGTCCTAATACCACCCCCTCACTCATCATCATGTGGCATTTTTCAGTGCTCAGTGAGAGGCGAGCCTGTTCACAGCGAATTAAAACCTTCTTCAAATTTTCCAACGCTTCATCAAAATCCCTGCCATAAGGAGTGAAATCATCCATAAAAATTTCCATGCTATCATTTACCAATTCAGAAAATATGCCAATCACAGCTCTTTGGAACGTTGCAGGTGCATTGCACAACCCAAAGGGAAGCACCCTGTAAGCGAACGTTCCCCAAGGGCAGGTGAAGGTAGTCTTATCCTGATCCTCTGGAGCAATCTGGATTTGATTGTACCCACTGAATCCGTCCAGGAAGGAGAAGAACTTCTTCCCAGATAAGTTATCAAGTACCTGGTCAATAAAGGGCAGAGGAAAGTGATCCTTTTGTGTAGCCTTGTTCAGCTCCCTATAATCGACACAGACTCTCCATTTACCGTTTTTCTTGGGTACAATTACAAGTGGGGAAACCCACTCACTATCTGAAATAGGATAGATGAATCCTGCTTCCAAGAGTTTCTGGATTTCTTCCTTCACTATATCCCTCAGATTGGGGTTCATGCGTCGTTGGGGTTGACATACAGGCCGGGAGTCGTTTTTAATATAGATATGATGAGTGCACAGACTAGAAGGAATACCCTTCATGTCTGTATACTCCCAGGCGAATGCCCCCTTTCGTTCCTTCAAGAGATTGGTTAAGCGCTTTTGTTCTTCTGAGGAGAGAGCAGGATTGATGTTCAAAGTTCTTCCAGGCTCTACCTCAATAGAAATACTTCTCGAGCTTTTCAATACTGGGATTATATTTGCGTCATTGGCTAGTGCTTCCTCCGTAAGCTGTTCTTGTTCTTCTTTGCCGAGGGTACTGTTCAGAAGTTGATAAACTTCCTTGTCTACAGAAGCAGGTTCGCTAATGAAATTATTAATGGCATCGTCTTCTGTTTCGTTTTTGAAAGTTAGTGCCTTCCCTATTGTTAGTAATGGCTGAACATCTTCTTCTTCTTCTTGTTCTATCCAAAGGGAGGTTTCAGTTTCTAGACTCGGCCTTGCTGGAGGGTACAGGGTAAGATTTTTGGTTTCCATGCCATCAGATATAGTCATAGATCCTGATCGACAGCTGATGCAAGCATCAGCGGTAGCCAACCAAGGTCTCCCTAAAATCAATGGATGTCCCCCCAGCTGTGATTTTGGCTGTAATACCAGAAAATCGGCAGGGTATTCCCACGAGTCTACTGAAATAACAAGGTCGTCCAAAATCCCTTCAGGTCTGATAATGGATCTGTCTGCCAGTTCTAAGATAGTAGGGGTCGGTCTAATATTGGTGAATCCGAGTTTTTTTACAGTCTCCATCGTTATAACATTGATCGCAGCTCCTAAATCCACTAGTACGTTGGGTATCTGCGTTTGTCCTATGTGTACAGTGACAGTAGGATTGCCGGGATCCTCATACTTAGTTACAGGGGTTTTTCCAGTCATTAAAGCGGATAAATTCCCTATAACATGAACAGTAGGAGGATCTCTGGGTTTCCTTCCCGGTCTTTTAGTGCACAGGTCTCGAACAGTTCTAGCGTAGATAGGTACATCTTGAAGAGCTTGTAAGAGGGGAATCTTAACATAAAGGTTCTTCAATTCTCCTAAGAGATTGAACTGAGGTTGCCCCCCCCTTTGTGGCAGCATCAATCTCTCAGGGTAAGGTGGTTGCCTTACCAACTGGGCGGGCTGCGTGTTATCCACTTCATCGTTCAATGTTTCAGCCCTCCCATCTGAGGGATGCTCAGCATCTTCAATGATAGGAACCGATTCAACAGGATGCTGGGAACTCTCTCCTTTGTCATACACGGTTGGTGGAATATTTTCTGAAGTTATACGCTCTACTACCTTCCCAGACCGTAAGCGAATGTCATTACAAGGTACAGGGGAGAGAGAGTAGGCTGGCATATTGAGAGTTTCCAGTTGCTGGACTGTTTTATTATTTGGGTTAGGGTTAGGTTGGGCAGGCAGCTGAGGCCGTATTGGTATGTTAGGCACAGGATTATTTTGCAGCTGCAGCTGCGACTGCTGAGGTAGGTATTGAGGATATTGCTGAAATTGAGGATATGGAGGATACGGTAACTGTTGAGGTGGAGGTGGTTGAGGAAACTGATTCCCAGGATGGAAGTTCCTCCATCCAGGAGACCATGAAGTAGGTTGATGAGGTGGCTGTGTCCAAGGACTCCATGAATTATAACCTTGCATCGTAGGTTGAGGAGAATTCCACTGAGCATAATTTGAAGGGAATTGTGTATTCACGTTTTGCATATTAGTATTCCAATTATTCAAATTATTCAAAAATGGAAATGAATCGGGAGACATACCTTGATTCCGGGGCTGCCAGGGTTTCTTCTGTGCAATAAAGTAGGCTGAATCCACCTCTGGAGTTGATGCCTGCAGAACATCTTTCACTTGGGGCAGCGTGGGGCATTCTTTCATATCATGATTCAGCTCGCACAATTGACATACTTGAACTTTGTCAAGGGGGCATTCTTTCAGTGGATGAGTCTTTCTACATCGGGGACAAAATACCCCTAGTGTGAGATCCTCCACTGCCTGTCTTTGCTTGGCCTTCAAGACGTCAATCTCTGAAGAGATAGAGCTCATCATTTCTGTTTTAAAGTTTTCAAGAAGATTGCCTATCTCTGCACGTGTAGCTCCCCCATTGGATGACTTCTGAGTTCTGTCGAAGACATCACGTTCCAGGTTATTTCGTTTATTCTGCTTATTATGCCTAGAAGATCCCCTGGAATATCTCTTACATAATTCCACAATTGTCTCAAAAGATTCTTTAGAGATATCCCCTTTTCCTAATAAATTGAGCATGTCTAAACAATCGTCCCTGATTCCTCGAAGCAGGATTATCTTAAGCACATCTAGTCCCATGTTCGTCTGTCCAGCTCTCTGCACATTGTACAGCAACCTCTCTACAAAATCTTCCAAGCTTTCGTCCTCCTTCTGTACCATTTTGAATAACTCCTCCCTCTTGTCCCTGGTGTTGCAATATTCTTGATATTTTTCCAGGAACACTTGCTTCATCTTGTTCCAATTAGCAACAGTTCCTCCCCCAAGGCTCATGAACCAACGTAATGCATTGTCCTTCAGGGTGGCAGGAAAAAGCTTCAACTTTTGAGCATCTGTGACATAATCATAGCTGCGACAGAGGATATCGAATTCAAACAGGAATTCGTCTGGATCTTCTGCCGCCCTGCCATGGAAGCGGGGGTAACACCGACGGTGAGATGTTTTTCATAGGAGCTGTCCCCTCGAGCTGCTGTATTGGGAATTGCAATGTAGCCATAGTTTCCGGCGGGGAATTATCTTCATGATGGTATTGTACCACTGCTTCTTCCTCTTCATTCTCATGTCTGTTATTCATCTTTTCTTCTGTATCTTCTCCTTCGTTTGTTCCTTTATCCCTTACCTCAGTTGTAACAGCTGCGTATTGTTCGGATGTAACAGCTGCGTATTCTTCGGTTGCAGCAGCTGCGTATTGTTCGGTTGTAGCGGCTGCGTATTCTTCGGTTGTAGCAGCTGCGTATTCTTCAGTTGTAACAACTGCGTACTCTTTAATTGCAACAGCCGAATCAGCTGTTCCTTCTTTAGCAGGAGTATATGCAGAAATCACCGCTGCTCCTGTATCTTCCACTGTAGATCCTGATGCTAACGCTCCAGGATCAGTAGGGCCTCTTTTGATAGGAGTCCCCTGTTGACGAGATCTAGCAGCTGAATCAGTTTTGTCAACAAGGTCGTCAATGAATGTTCTTCTGCCCAGCGGTGGACCTCGACCACGACCCGAACCACCTGTACTGTTAGTAATTTGTGGGGTTTTGGGGGTCGGGAGGTGATCGCGTTTTACCCCCCTCGTATTCATGCGAAGCAGATCATTTCAAAAACAACCAAAAGACTGACTGAAAGCAATTATCAGATACAACTAATGACTAGTGTTTAATTTTTATCCTTCCCCGGCAACGGCGCCAAAATGTCAAGCACTCTAATTGCAGATAATTAAATATCAACACACAGAGCGTATGAAATTTATTGTCAACCCGAGAAAGTCTTTTTATTTCAAAGGACAAGTGCACAATATATGCTTAAACACAAACCATCAGAAGTGAATACTTTTATCTTCTATCATCTATGTTCATCCCAAGAATCTACGCAATCCCAATTGCCTTCTAACTGCTGTACTACAATCCTTTTCTATTATGCATCAAGCAAAACGAATATCAGATCTAATCAACGATTGCAGAAAGGAAAACTCAATTGCATTCTAAAGTAATCAACTGTCTAATGAGATCAGGCTGAGAATCATGAAGCATAACCTGAACATTACTCTAGAATTTAATAAAGGAGATTGATGCAACTGTTCTAAGATACTGAATTGCAAAATATAAATCAATCAACACATAACAGGAAAGCTAATTCCTAGGAGCTTCTGGGATTACGTTCAGCTGTAGGATGAGCACAACAGTGTGAACAGAAATTGAATTACATAAAACAAACCTGACTCAGTCGACTGTTATTGATACCATTCCCAATCTCACGATTAAATCAATTACTGAGAAATCCACACAATGAATATTGCTGCTGCGTACAAACGAAAGATCAAATCATCACACAACAGAAAGATGAAATCCTAAATTAACACAGCAATCTCTGTGGAAGACGGGCCCAGTCTTCACACAGAGACGCTGGTTGAACAACGCTCTCTTTAACTCAGAAACAACTCTTTATATTAACAGAAGGACGAGTACATAGTTTCAGCTTGACTGCTAATACAAGATGAATTAATTAATTGCTGTCCAACCCCTTGATCGAGGTAATACCACATATTTATACATAAAGTTGCAACATCTAAACCTACAATTGGGCGGCCATGAAGATCTATGATCTTCAGGCGCCCTAAATAATCTAGCTGTTACAATGCGTGGCAGAACTGAAATATCCAAATATACGAGGAGTTATCAACTGTCCCAAGAGTGGCGGTCCTTCCAGCTCACAGCTGGATTTGAGCAGCGACATACTTAAGATAGAACTTTATGTTACAGCTGTCCTGCCACGACTGTGCCTTGATTGACGAATTGAGCCCCAAGGAACCTTCCTTAAGCAATGGACGTCCCTTCCTCCGTGACTCGTTCAGCTCCGATCTTCCTGCAGTCCCTTTATCTTACTACCTTCATAATTTGCATCATGTTAGCACGAATTAAGAGATGCACAGCTTAAATCATCACAATCATAAGTATTAATACAATAAAACAATAATCGGCCATACCTTGGTAAATTGGGGGAATATATAAGGACAATAAATTGAATTGCCAAGGTAATTGGTGTGAGACAAGGTAAGGGACAGTGATAAATGATGGTCAAAAAGGGCCAATTCTGGGCTCAACATGAGCCATATTAAATAGTACTTCAAATGGAAATAGAAGAGATTTAGGTCTTACCACTTGATTTGCTGAAAACTAGATCTGGTCCCGGATTAGGGTTCGTCGGAGAAACCCTAAACATTCAAACTTTGAATTTCAAACTTCTAAAAGTATAGAAAGATGCGCCTTGATGAGCTGATCAGCCTAGTATACTCAGAATTTGAAAACTGCAAAGTTTCACCCTTCAGAAATGTCTTTGTCTTCCCGGATTCACTAGGGAGGACCCTGAATTAGGGTTTGAGTTTCTCGGAGCTTCACCCAACCAAAAATCTCAATCCAAGGCTCTAAACTTCGATTTTTTCAAGGAGCTTCCATCTATGTCCTCAGATTTCAGAAATTCCTATTTTTGTGGAAACCCTAATTTTTAGGGTCAAAAATAAAAGTGCCCAAAATTGAATTCTGATTGGACAGAAAGATTCACCTTTCTGAGGAGATTCAATCATTCATATTGCGTTTCCAAAATCTGTGGAGAGAAACCCAATAAACAGGAAACCCTAGTTTCTGCAACTACAGAGTGTCTTCTTCTCAGGTTAGCTCTGATACCATGTTATATTTTGAGAATTAATTCAACATACTCTATGATCTTTACTGAGAGAATAACATGTACAGCATATCAAGTATAACAATGCATATCAATCACACCAAGCAATCACATGATACAATATACACACAGAGTTTCATTGGGGAAAACCATAAAGGTGAAAAACCCCACAACTTCCTCAGAGATAAAAAGAGCAATGATACAACCCAAATACAAGAGATAGTCTTCTACTAGCAGCTACTCCTCCTCCTCAACTAGTGTGCCACTTTCCAAGTGATGTAGAAGTGAATAATAAGATGATAAAATAGAGATCTCTCGCTCTCTATTTATACTTGTCCCAACTTGTCTAACACACTAGCAGGGTCGACTTCTCTAGGAGAGTCTAAAAACCCATGGTTACATTAATCAGGGCCGACCCCACACTTGGTGGTCTAATAACCCATCCCAGCAAGTTACGACACTTGCAGCACTTGTCAATACAAATTACGACACTTTCGTATAGAGGAATAATACCATCTCTACAGGAGTACAATATACACAAGTGAAATACATTCCGAAGTTACATATACATCAACACTTTCAAGCTTACTTTTGCGGACCCCCTTGGGGACCGCCAGTTCCTTGATAGTATACCTGGAATTCTTCCCGATCCTAACAGCTGGTGCAGCTAATTTCCATGGGGGTACATATCCTCAAATGTTTGTTGTGATCATTCCTGCTGGTCTTCCACTCAGTGTTGTTTATTCCTCTACGATGGCTTAGGTGCCCGCCCCTCCTACCGTTGTGCTCTAATGGCTCACCTTTGGTCTTCGATGTGAGCAAGCTGGATGAGTAGCAATTCTCTTCTTCCTGACTAATTATTTGGACGCGATCTTTGGTTGCTCAGGCATGATCGGTGTTGGTTGTGGGTGTTGTTTGGTGCTTATGCTCGAGATGTAAACTTCCATGCGCTACCTTGCAGGTTCCTTCTTAACTCAGTGCGTTGAATTGTCCCCTTTCCCTGCATTTATAATTTTGATTTTCCACATCCCATCCAACCTACCAATTTTGGACAATCATTACCAAATCCAAAATTGATTTACCAAATTTAGAAAGTTCAGGAAAATAGTTAACAATGTCTTGAGGGTGTTGGTTATCAGGGTATTCATCATGAACTTTTTTATTGTTAGCAAAACTACTTTCACCTTCCTCAGAAGGCGGTTGAGTCCCATTAATCACAACTTTGAGAAAAGATGCAAGATATTCAACACTTAATCCCTCATAAGGGGTCATGTTTTGATTATGTGCTGGCCCATATGGCCTTTTGTATGGATTCTTGTAGAAACCTCTATTTTGAGAACTTTCATTCACATTTTTCTTCAGGTTGATAACTTCATTGGACACATGTTGTAATACATTGCGAAGGTTCTCCATATCTAACACCCCCTGATCCTTTTTAGAGACAAAGGGTTTAATAGGTGGTTCAGGTTTCTTGGGAGAGGTATTTGGTTGCTCATTACCGGCCTATGGGTTTCCTTTAAGGCTTAACATGTATTTCGCAACTAGAACAGCTTCACTAAACACCCCTTGGAGAGTAGGTTTGTGAGATCGCTTGACCCACTTGGCTATAGGAACAAGAAGGGATTTTTCATAGTAGGCTATAATCAAGTTTTCAGTTGGCATTAAGTCAGCAAGAATTTTGTTTTTCAAGGTTAAAAACCTTTGATTGAAATCCTTGATCCTTTCCTTGGTCTCCATTTTTATGCTAGATAGATCCATAACCAGATCCTCTAGTGTCTTATCATCACCGAATTTTTCAAGAAATATTTTCTTGAAGTCTTCTCCCACGATTGAATAGTCTGAGGCTCTTGAGAGAAATACCAGGTCGAGGCTCTGCCCTCAAAAGTATAAGGAAATAGTCAACATACTACGTCCTCATGTTCCACATTTTGTAATTGGATAGGAAACATAAATTTATTTATGTGATCTTCTATTAGTTGCTTGTTGTCGAGATCATACCTACGTAAAACAATTTCAAGATTCTTTGGAAGAAGGTGTTGTGGCCCTAAAGAAACCACTACATCCTAATCCAGCCAGGGTCTGATCCGATTATTAGCCATGCGTCGATCTTCACCACCTTCGTCGTCAGAATTCTCATGAGGACCTCCGTCATGGGGTGAGTCAAGAGGGGAATCAGGAGGAGAAGGGGGCACCCCTGGTCCACCTATCCCAGGAATTGGCCTGTGGTGATTGGGAAATGAATTTTCCCTGACTTGGTATTCGGATTTGAATAAGGCATCGCCTGACTCCATGGTAGGGTCCAGATCATCCTGTCATGATAATATATCGTGAAGATGTTGGTTTGGGGGTTCCAACCATGGACCAGTTTAAGGTGTCCAATCGATCTCAATATCTATTATCAGTTAAAGTGATTTGCAATCGACAAGCTAATCGTTCTTGCAATTCACGACTCCTGTCGAGCCTAGGCTACGATCTAATCAATATTTGTCATGAAATTTTGATATGTTCCTGGAGCTAGGGATTATCATGAAATGGGGTGAGAATAGGATTTCCAATATTAGGTTGAGTCAACTGTTGATGTGGCATAGGAATGATATCAAGTTGTGGAGAAGTGGTAAGAGCAGATGTGACTGGTGAGTTGGTATGACTACATGTTGCGATTGGAGAAGGTGTTGGAGGAGGCCTACTTTGATTGTGTTTATCCATTAAACTGGATATGGCCCTCCTTCTAACAACATTTGTTGATGCCCCATTTTGAGTTAGGATTCTACTGGAATGGTTAGGGGTCAATGCTAAGGATAGTGATCTGAGCCAGAAACTTCAAATAACTCTATGCATGAGCCCCTATATTTCCCATTCGTTAAGAATGACCACTGCTGACAGATTTAAGCCTCCATTGGCCTTATCTAAGTTTTATTTGTGCTCCTTAAGGGAGATTGATGATGAGAAGACAAGTAATCTTGTTTATACTACTATACTAATTAGGATATTTGGTTTCCATCTCCAGATAGATACAACTATATGAAAGGGGCTAGTCTAATCACTAAATTTTGTTACTGGTGATATTTTTATAAATAGTTAAAATAAGAAGAGACATATCCTATTTCAAAAGAGCTTACCAACAAAAATCACTGAAACATCAAATGAATATACCAGTTCGAATATCATAGAAACAAAGCATCTAAGCTAATAGATAAAATAGAGTTAGTAAACTTCCAACCAATGATCTCAAAACATATATATTAATTTAGAAGAATAAACAATTAACAACAATACTTAGAACAAATTCACATTATCCTGCAACCACAAAACATCAAAAATGAAAGCATTTTTTAATTGAATTCTTATGAATAAAATATAGTGAGATATTTGAAAATTTGCATTTAATCAAGGAAAAGTATAAGAAAAGGAAACTTTATCTAAGTACATGTGGAAAACAATTGCAAGTAGGATCCATTTTTCATTAACATGTTGTAACAAATTACAAACAAGTCTCTGGAAGAGAGATTTTTCTTAACAGGTCTTGATATAAGAAATTACATCAAAATCCTCCCCAATTTGTCCCTTTGTAACCCCTTTTACAATCCCATAGATAAAAATAAATAGCATTACAACTTGGATCTTAGTTCCACAAAATAAGGCCAACTGTCCTACATCCAAGGGATCTCAATTTAATTCCCCTGATCTGGATTGGTGATGTGATCCTTCCATGCAACATATACATCTAACATGCGTGCAATATCACAGTAATCTGCATGCTCTGATTGCAATAGGGTTTTGCACAAAAAGGATGAGATATCCTTGTTGCGGATTTTAGACTAAGAATCCTGAAAACTTTGTAATGTGAATTCCAACTTATTTGGAACCATTATGAAGGATCTAAATAGAGAGATATCCAACTCAGCAACATCTCGTACGGTTTGAGTATTTTTCTCTCTTTTTTCCTCCACCTTAGTGACCCTAATATTAGTTGGCACTGAGTCCTCCAATTCAGCAAAAATAGGCATTTACATGCTTTCAAGATTATTATTTGTTAACATACACTGTCTAGAACATATTTTCTATCCCTTTTCAATCATTTGGGAAAATTATTCACAAACAAGTCCCCAATACTTGATAGAAAATATGGCCCTCATTAATTTATGATGATCAAGTTGAGGCACGATATGTGGGACATTCTTCATGTGTCTCTACCATTCGTACAACTACTCATAAGCTGAGTGTTCCTTCTTCCTTTGATCTGTGTGGTCATCTAGAAGGTCTATAAATTTCTCAAAGGCATTGAATTCATCTTAGATTTGGTTTAGGCCCAAAAAGTACTGAGTTTGGGTTTGCTTAAGCTTAATGTTACAAGAAATGGCTTCATCCTTAAATTCTTGGATAGTCAATTTAAAGAATTCAGAAAAAAACAACTTGTTCTCTGAATTGCTCTAGTTGAACCTTAAGGTAAGCTAAGGAATTTGCTTATGCTGAGTAAGCGGATGAATTTGATTTTGCAGATCCTACAAAGCAGATTTATGCTGTGTTTTTAAATCTTCCAACTGTTTTGTAAAAGTTTGTTGAAGCAAATCATTTTCTGCCTGAAGTGTTAAGTTTTTGTCTTTCTTCTCTTCTAGTGTAGCATTCAATATGGATACAGAATCAAAATTGGCTCCAGCAAAGGCTCCCATTGTAGCAGCAACATCAATAGCTTCTCTTTGTGGATCATTTGTAGATTGTTTCCAAATGACCTGGTTAGGTGCAGTCCAACTTGTACTTGCCTTGAAGTGGTCCTTTTTGGTTCCCTTTTAAGTATGGCTTTCCTTATTTTATCAAAACAATAGTCTCCTAAGGCCACCACATCATCTTCACCAAAATATGATGTATCATCTACTATAGAATTCAATAGCCCAGTAGTTGGAAGGATGAGCAAATTTTGGCTCATAGAAGTAGCCATAGGTTGTGATGAACTTTGAGAAGTAAGTGGATCAAGTTGAGAAGAAGAAGACATGATAAACAATGTGGAAGGAGAAAGTGGATCATTTTGGGTATTGGCTTGGGATTGTGCAGAAGCTACATTCAAAGTTGATGGAAGGTTAGGCTGGGTATTGATAATTGGTTGGGTGGTGGATTTTTTGGTTAGTGAATTGAATATAGGAGTAATGGGAAAATCAGTATTCTGTGTAATTATGGTAGATGGGTCAAATGTAGTATATGGATTGTGGGGTGAACTGGATACATCTTGTTGGATAGGATCATCAACAATGGGTGCATATGTGATACTAGTGTCTTGGGAATGATGAGGACTATATTCATTAACAACTTGAGGAGTATTTCCAACCAGTGGTTGAGATGGTTCTTGAGTTATAGGGGTTGGGTTAATTACTTATACAGGTTGTTCTTACTCCAAATCGATGATCTCGCTTGTGGAAGTATGAAAAGGAGGATTAACTAACAAGGTGGAATACTTCTCATTCTTAATAGAAAGGTTGGAAAGTATTTTAGACACGGAAGAAGGATCATAAACCAATTGATTATGGGTAGTTGACTTACTTTGGAGAGCATGTGTCTTCTGTTTGAGCAGATTTAAGTTTTGAATGGGGGTTGTAGAAGGACCTTTCTCCATAGGTTGTTTTCCACCTTTTGTTTGTCTGTAACTATGTATAGAGTTGAGGAGTAGATGAAATTAGGAATATAGCTTTATTGGCAACTTCAAAGGCTTCTCTAGCAGTATCTTGTTGTTGCTAGAAGAACCTGTTTCTCTGTTCCAATACCCTGACTTTTTGTTGTTTTTTTACTTCATGTACTAGAATCATTTGGTCTGCATCAAGCAGACTGTTGAGCACTTCTTCAAAAGAATGAGAATTATGATATATGAATTCATCAGGCTAGACCTTATGAATATATGAATTCTTGAGATGGGCCTGAACAAAATGATCTGCTAGGAGACCCTTTAGGTCATGCATTCTCTTAACTAGAAACCTTAGCTTAATTGGCCCCATTTATTTATCCATAGTGATGCCATGGGTTTCATTTGGGATAGCCAAGTTTCCAATGTAAAGTGGAAACTTAGGCCACACTCTCCTCTTGTAGGAATGGCATTGTTCATGAACTCCTTCATACACAGTTTGGAATGCTATATCGTTGAGTACCATTCTTTTGGGGACAACTCTAGGGAGAAGGTGGACCGATTTCCTTCCCCAAATTCTAATATAAGTGAAGAAGTCTCCCAGATACCAATATCCCATAGTATATACTAGGGAAATTGCATCTTTGTAAATCCTAGGAGCGGCATTTTCTAAAATGGCGTAATAATCCGCAGAAATGAATTTATCACAAATATCATAAACATGTGGGGAATAATTGTCCTCCCATAGGATTGAACAGTAGATGTGGATCGAGGGTTTTTCCCTGTTCCAATGCCAGTCTAGTGTGGGGTAGGAGAATGATGCACACATGATATCCATCATGTATGCTAACATAAAAAATATAGGCTTCTTTATTGCTACGGTTTTATGCATGATGGCGATTGCATATCTAAACGTAATAGAAAATATTTGTGCCCAGTTGAATATCTTACTAGTAGAAATGATATAGCGTGCCAATGGTGCCCATTCAAGCTTGAAATATTGGCACGTTTTAGCGTCATAGAGCATGTAGAGCATTTACACCAGTAGCTTGTAGGGTTCCCTAAGAAAATCAATGGGATACTGCATGTTGGGTCATAGGATGAATGTGTCTGGATCATCCATCTAGGAGTTGAAAAGGACATCTAATTCGTACTTTGTCTCGAATGCTCAGATGAAGTATTTTGTGAGCATTTGTTGGGGAGCCTTCAGATTATAGATTCTGGAAAAAGTATCTGGTTTGAAGGAAGCATAAATAATCTGTCCAGAGACACTAAAGGTTCTAATTGTATTATCAACATGATCTATCATCCACTTCACGAGGTCCATGAATGGCATAATGGTGGTTTGCACTGCAATTGCATGCAGTTGCGAGTTATTGATATTCTGGTACAGGGGAGCATCATCTTTGAATTCTGAGAAATCATCCTTGTCGAAGATATTGTATATCCTATCCCAATATATACATAGGATGTCTGAAACTCTCGTGTATGTGTTAGAGTAGAATCTGAAGTTAAGTTCCTTAAATTTCAATTTTGGAACACCATCTTTGGTTCTACTTCTCTTCGCCATTTTGCAATCAGTGAACCTGCACAATTGGAACCAAAAATAAGTAATTTGGCAATGGATAAAACCAAGTCAAACAAAATTAACTAAATCATACATGCATTCCCACTGAAAACCCAAGCTAAGCAAGGAAAACTCAAACATAGAGCACCAAGTCGCAGAGGTGCTTAAGCAAGAAATCACAGTGTGGTAATGGCGAAAGATTCAAATCTTGATTCGATTGGTCAGCACAAGATTCAATAAAATTGGTGAAAGATGAACAATAAAACCGACAGTTAGGCTTTACAAAATTCTTTGATTCGATTGGTCGGCATAAGATTCAAAACAATTGGTGGGTGCATTGAGGGCGTGATCTAACTGGTGAATTAGGCTTATTGACTTAAGGGGGTGCCGCAAAAGTCAGGAGTCAAGATGAATAACACACATAAACCAAAGTTTACGCCGACTACCAACTTATACATCAGATGTGTTGAAAATTCGGTAGTCGGGAGTCGGGGACCAATTACGTATTTAACATAAAATCTCGTCGACTGCCGAAATTTTGACTATGAAAAAGTCGAGAGTTAGGAGTTGGGGATAAGAAATTTAAAAATGGCTTAACCATCACGAATTATGAATTCTTCAACTGTGTTTACTTTGAAAGGTTAGGGGTCAGGAGTTGGGGACGTAAAATTATATAAATGAAAATCCATCTCGACTTCCGAATTCCACCAAAATGAGAGAGAGAAATTTTGGAGTCGGGGATCTTTAACCAATCTTGCTAAAATTTTCCCCGACTTCTGACTTTCGCGTTTTTTTTTGTTAAAGCGGATTAATACCTCAATTCAGTCGGTAAAACTTGGTTTAATTAATATTAGGGTCTACAAATGCATGATTAAGATGGATTTAAACAAGTCATAAACCATCTTGGAAAATCAAAAGAAATCAAACTCTTAACTTGCAAACGAAATTGAAATTGGGGCTCTCATCTTACCTAGATTAGATGGGATTTGTTGTGGCTACAAAAAGTGGATGTCTATTAGCAAAATATTGTTGAGGGGTATTTGTTGCATATCTTTTGACATTATTGGCACAATTTTTTAGGATTGATAAGGGAATACTTCTGTGTACTATGTTTTTATGTTAATGAATATATACGATTGAAAGTTGTGCACAATTAATGAAGTGAAAATTGATAATAAAAAAAGGTGGGATATTGATTCACCCCTCCCGTCCTATTATCATTGAAGGATCAAATATGCAAGAAGGTAGAAGCTGAAATTATATCCCTAAGAAGGGATCTAAACGAAATGAATTCCCAACTAAGTACAAACTTGAAGAGTTCTATGATTCAAAAGGAAGAGACAAGAAGAATTGAAGAGAGGTTGACAAGGCAGCTAGAAGAAGTTCATAAGACCCATGGAGAAGCTAAAAATACCATTTTTGGTCTAAAAAGTCAAATAGTAAAGGCCAGGAACATTGAAGAAGACCTAACTATTCAACTTCAAGAGAAGAAAGAGTTTTGTCAAGCAAAAGAACTTCGAATTATCTCATTAAAAGGAGAATTCAAAAAGAGCAAGTCTTTGGAAAAACAATTCTTACAAAGATCTGATCTGAAATATTAGTGAGAAGAATAGAATAACATTGAAGAGTTGATGTTAAGCCAGCTATAGAACAAAGAAAATGATTATGAAAGAATTGAAGAAGAAAATTCTGTTCTAAGAAAAAAAAATTGATAAGCTCATAGCTCAAGTAAATAACAGTCTAAAGTTTAAAAAGAGCTCAGCAATTTTAGAAAGTAACCTCAATTCTCAAAGGTCTTCACTCGAAAATATTGGTAAGCCTTCGCACTCTGTGGTTGTATAGTTATTTTATGTTCAAGACAACTTCCTACTAGAAAATGAGATAGGATGGTCAATGTTACCTTCTTTGGGTTGGGCTAGCACTTCTCCTAGCATGACTAACGATGCATCCATGTGCACATGAAACATGCATGCCCAATCTGGGAAGATCAAAATAAGCATTGTAACCAACTTTTCCTTTAAAATGTCCAGTGGTTACTGAAACTCTTGCGTCTAGATGCATTTAATATCCTTCTATAATAAATCTTCCAATGACACTATGATATTGGCATAATTTATAATGAACTTCATATTGTATCCAGTATGTACCAATGTTGCATGCAATTCTTTTGCAGATGTTGGGGCTAGCTAGTTTACAATGACTGCAATCTTGGTCAGGTCTACCAGTGCCAGTCCTTATTTACATAAAGCATGCCCCAAAAGGATTCTAAATTGGATCCAAAAAATTCTCTTCTTCAAGTTCAATGATATCTACATCTGCTTGCATATATCCAACGTTAGTCTCAATACTTGCAAATGGTCCTTCAATGGATTGAACACCATCCAATCATCAAAGTATACTTCTAGGAATTTGTGCATAAAATATTTGAACGTAGAAACCACTATAATAGATAAGAATTATGGGGTGTTCTTTAGCCCAAATGGAATGACATTAAATGCAAAATACCCCCACTTTGTTGCAAAGGTGTTATTTTTATGGTCTTCCTCCATGATTCGCACCTAATGGTATCCATAGAACCCATCAGTGAATGAATAAGCCTCCCTACCACCCACATTCTCCAACAACTCATTAGTGAAAGGGGTCATGTACATAGGTTTCATTGAGTCTCCTAAATTCTAACACACACACACACACACACACACATATATATATATATCACCAATATTCTTTTCTTAGACTACCATCGAGTTGATCCACTTTGATTCCTCAATAGGGAAAATTATTCCTACGTCCAACAAATAGTCGAGATCCTTGCACACCTTCTATTTTTACTTCGGGTTCAACCTATAGAGTATATTCCTAACCATATTGAATCCTTCGTTGAGCTCAATTTTCATCTCCCAAGGACCCCATTGTCCCCTTCATCACTGAAAAACTACGTGGGAAGTGGTCCTCATATTCTTTCAACAAATCGACTACCTGGGTTATTGCCTCCTGGTCCCAATAGTCCCCTATGACTTCCATCTTTGGTGCCTCTTCTATTTTGATATTCTCTTTATTAGTATTCAAAGGTTCCAATAAATTCAACACAATGCTAGTGGATGGTTGGTTTTTCATTGTGCAATCCCCTTCAATCTCTGTGATATGTAGTTTGTGTGGACCATCTTCCCTATCCAAATTGTGCTCAGCACTTTCCAACAGAACACCAGCTAGTACAATTGTACCAGGATCTTATGATATGCATATACTAGCTTCTGTACAATCTCCTTCTTTGTTATTTGTCCAAAAATGAAATGCTTTATGTGCTCAAGGATCCCATCCAAAATAGGGTCTATTGTCCTAAATTTAAATGTGGTAGTAAATTTTTTTCTTAGCTTTTCCTAGGTCTTGTTGAACATACCAACTATGCAGTATTGTATTCAATGTATGAATGAAAATATGGACCCAATATATGCTTAGGACACTTTTCATCATCCACCTCTATTCATATTTTTCCAAATGCTCCTAAATATTCTCCATGCCTTTGAATCTATTTACTCGTTCCAAATCCATGCCAAGATGGAACCATTTCTTCATGCATGTTTCAACCTACTCCCAACTATCTATTTCATCTTTGTAGGTTTCCCATCAACACATAGGTGTTCCTCTAGTTACTGTGTCCATTTCCTTTATGCTCTATGTATTCATGACTCGTGCTTCCATATTCTCCAAAAAGGCATCCACACTTTCTATTCCATTGAGCATGAATTGGTCACACAATTCTGATCCAATCCAGGACACTAATTTGGTTATTATTGTGCATCTGTGCATGGATACCTCATATAAGTGATTCTACCATCTATCCAATTCATATTCGGAGTCTGTATAAAAGGAGTAGACAATATGCCAACTTATCTCTCTATCAGCAGTGGGGTTAACGTAATACTCCCTTCTTCCTATCACATTGTATATTTTTTCAATCTCAATACTGCTCATGTCATTCTTCATAGGTTTTGTGTATTTCTCTCCTTCCATAGCATCCAGTGGACCCACCACCCATATTTTTTCATTCTCGAATGACATGTGCCTATGTTTCAAGTTCAATATGGTGTTGTTTTCAAATGCTTAATCAATCCCTAGCGGTGCTGGGTATGGATCCACATCCTCTAATATTTCAATGAATTCAAAAGATGCAATAGTATTTTACCCCATCAATGTCTACTTACACATTCGTCAGCCTTCCGATAACGTAGACCTTGTATTGGTTCACCAACTTGAGCTACAAGGGGGACCACGCCAACTTTGGTCTCCTCATATTCTCCCAGAACTTCTTGGGTAGAATGTTGATGTCCAACGCTGGGTCAATAATTACATCCTTCATCTCACACCCTCCTAGTTAAGGTGTTAACTTTAAATCCTTACCCATACGCCTCTTCTTACCTACCTGTCTCACATTCTGCTTGGGTATTTATGCGAAAATGATCTCCTTGATTCCATTTAGTGTTACCAATTTCATCAGCCAGCTAGTCATCTTATTGGTACTTTGGGGGTCATTTAGCACTTTTAATTAACACTATAAAAACTTACTTGCTTGATCCTTGGTTCAATGATTATGTAACCTTAAGCATTGTTCTTCCTCCTACCTTGAAGCCCTCTCCTACTACTCATCACACCCCCAAAGTAACATCTCTTCCTCTCATAGACTTCCCTAGTGATCCTCCTCCTCTTGCATTTTGCATACATGATTCTCCCTACACAAATTATATTGGCATAGTTTGTCTTCCCACATGACATCTTCTCCCACTACCTTTTGTGCATCACGTAGAAACTGTATCTGGTGCACAACATCAAATTTTAGGAGTGTTGGTGTAGCCTTCTTGATCTTTCTCTCCAGGAGTTTTTCCATGCTACATTATCAAAAAATGTAGTGCCTCCCCAAGTCACTATATTCACATGGGTAGGACCCCTGCATCTAGATATTTCTTAGATTCATAGGTCACCATATTACAATGACCCCTCTTTTCTTCCCACTTCGCTAATAGGTCGGGGCACTCTTTTGTAAAGCGTTATATACTATGGAATTATGTGCATAAGTCATGATTTTTGGTACAAAATATTTCTAAGTGACTTGGCTCTCTACAGTGTAAGCAGATGGGTTGTCTTCCTCGTCCTCCATACCCTCATCCTCATCCCCAATACGCACTGCATGCTCCTCCTTATTTCCCCCTTGATTAGGTCCCTTATTCTCTTCTACGCCTTGGACGAGGAAGGATTCCACCGTATTGTCCTTCATTAACTATAGAGAATGGTCTTTATTCACATCGTGTCCAAGTGATTTTCAAATTCGTAGAATAGGGAATGCAATGAACTCTAATATTTGTGCATAGTCAGGTAGTTCGATGGTAAGTGTCTCCATACTCGACATGAAATATCACACCATTCCACCTTTGAACCTTTTTATAATGGGATTGGTGCAATGGTATCCATTTAATTACTCATGGTTGGACACTCATTCTTATGGTGGCCTTTTGTCTTGTAGAACCTATACCACACATTTTCACAAATTGATTTACATGTTGATAGCTATTGTAGATGCATAGTCAACATAGCAGATACAACTATACTTGGGTCATCCTGGGTGTCGAATTCCCTCATGGAGTAGCTTCTAAGTGTATTGCAATATCCAGTGCTTCTAACTAAGAAACCACCTTCTACTACATGATGGGAACTCTTATGTGTTGTAACAAGCCCGCAATGAACCTTTCGTGATGTTGTACAACTTGAATTTGGAAACTTAAGTGATCTAAAAGGATCTTGAACCATTGGCCATAGTCCTAGATGGGCTCACTAACTCACTGTTTAATTTCCTTGATCTCATTAATACACTGAGACTCCAACTTCAGCTTCTGAAAATCCTTCAGAAGGTATGCCTTAATAGTTGTTAAGGGTTGAAACTGCCCCAGTGTTAGTACTTCATATACCATATCATAGCCTATTCTTTGAATGTAGTTTCTAGATGCACAATATTGGAAGCCTTGTTAGTGATTTCTCCATTAACCATATCACCTCGTAGGTGAACTAGTGTTGCTAAGAGTCATCATTTCGTGTCCTGTGAAAGACAAGCAATATCATGGTGGAATCTAATGTCATCGCCATTCTTGTGGTTACTGGTGTACTAGGTATTCTTGTCGAATATGGTGTATTAGAAACTGTATTACTTTATTTTGGAGCCAATGTCTCTGAGTAAGTCTCTGAGGTAGATCTAGCTTCTATCCCTCTAGTTTCTTCTGCTTCGGGGCTTGCTTCCCACTCAAACTAAGGTAGAAAATTGTATTTCTGATTAGCTAAAGGGATCTAGGGGTTGAGATGAAGAGTGGGATTCTTTTAAGAATGTTCCTTCTCACAATGTTGAATCTAAGAGATGATATATACAACTATATAGTCTCTCCACCATTCATCCAAGTGCATCCTTCTAGCTACTCTTCCTCTTCTTTTGCATCCTCTGCATTCCTCCTTTTCTCTACCTCTGGAGGTTGATCTCACTATCCGCGTAAGAAATTTTTTTGTCTTCTATCCCATGCCATTTTCGGTGTCTCTAATCCATTATGCACTCTTCCTTCATATGCATTGTGCACCCTTCTGATACATCTAACCCTTATGCACGCCCTTGATAATTCCATGATATAGGTATTCCAAACACGCCATTATGCAATACATAATCAAAGAAATGATCAGAAAAAGCATTCCTTTATGTAGGGAAGAATGCAAATTGATTGTTAATTAAACAAAGTGATTTAGTAATATCCCTTTTGTGTTTTAGCATCGTTTATTTACACAACTGTGATGGATCTTATGAATTTTTAATGAAGGATCAGCATTATTTCCAACTTGCGAGTTTATAAGTTTCATTCTTCTCATGTGATGCGCATTGGGGAGAGCTCCCTCAGTGCGTAGCTCAGGAGTTTTGTATTCTTTCTTTCTATATTTTTATGCATTATGTTGTTCATCTCGAATATATGTATGCGTGGATTAGTTTTAACACTTATTTCATATCATATTTCAATTCTGTACATAAACGTCTTTCTTCTGTAGTCCTATAATACTACATCTGTAGTTCTGATACACTGTGTCCATAGTCCTATAGATACCATCCACGACTGCAATTTATAGATTTACATTTCCACTTTTTATATGGTTTTCTTATACTATATCATATTTATACTCTTAAATGATGATTTCTTGTTTCCAATTAAAGAGATCTTTGGTTCCATTAGGTCAGGTTCATGTGCTTTAGAAAAGATTTACTTTGGCTTTCATAAACTAGGCTAAACATTGTTTCATATTTCATAGATTAAGTAAATGCTTTTATAGAATAACTTCCTGGTTTCATAGATTAAGTGAATGCTTTTATAGAATAACTTCCTGCTTTCATATATTAAGTGAATGCTTTTATAGAATAACTTCCTCCTTTCTTAGATTAAGTGAATTCTTTTATAGAATAACTTCATGCTTTCTTAGATTAAGTGAATGCTTTCATAGAAGAACTTCCTGCTTTCTTAGATTAAGTGAATGCTTTTATAGAATAACTTCTTGCTTTCTTATATTAAGTGAATGCTTTCATAGAATAACTTCATGTTTTCTTAGATTAAGTGAATGCTTTCATAGAATAACTTTTTGCTTTCTTAGATTAAGTGAATTCTTTCATAGAATAACTTCCTCCTTTCTTATATTAAGTGAATTCTTTTATAGAATAACTTCATGCTTTCTTAGATTAAGTGAATGATTTCATAGAAGAACTTCCTGCTTTCTTAGATTAAGTGAATGCTTTTATAGAATAACTTCTTGCTTTCTTATATTAAGTGAATGCTTTCATAGAATAACTTCATGTTTTCTTAGATTAAGTGAATGCTTTCATAGAATAAATTTTTGCTTTCTTAGATTAAGTGAATTCTTTCATAGAATAACTTCCTTCTTTCTTAGATTAAGTGCATGCTTTCATAGAATAACTTCCTGCTTTCATTTTTTCTTTTGATTTTGATAGACCTTTAGTTGTTTCATTCTCTTTAGAATAACTCCCCACTATTCCTTAGGACACATTGAACACCCAACGATAAAGATTCTCTCAATATAGTGCACATATAGTGCTTAGTACCTTTGAAGTTTGTACGTTCCCTGGTCAATATTTAAAGTGAACTTCCTTAACGAATACCTGTAAAAAGGTAGACATTTCCGAAGTTCAACACTTTTTAGCACCATTATCAGGGAGGTTTTTGACCAGTTTAATAGCCTATGACTGGGAAATGGAGGTCACCAACGTACATCAAATTTTATTGTAGAAACAAACAATCAAGTACATGTAACATTCAAAACTTCTTTCTATTCATAAAAGAAATAGGATTCAAGATGAAATTCATACCTGGATAATCGACGGTTGATCCAAGCTTTCGAAATCCAATCTTCTTGATCCATTGCTACACTGCTCCAACTGATGGACTTGCAAACAAACAGACTACCTTTCTCAAAGCAATTTGACCAAATAAAGATAAACAATTGAAATTGAAACTCATATATAAATTCATATGACAGATTCAAACATCAAGTTTATACAAAGACAAGTGATATTGGAAGGGAAATCTCTGATTTTATTTGCATAAATAACAGCTAGTCGTGGTTATGCTTCCAAATAGTTACAAAAAATATGTTTATTAAGGAAAGGATTGAAAATTTTCATATCCAAATCATCTAAGTTCAAGTAATATCTTCCATCCATAGTGTCCTTTTGTGTGACCGACAAGGAAATGTGGTCACGGACAAAGAAGTGTTAATTTGATCGATAACATATGCTCCCTAATGTATGAGGTCAGAGGGAAAATGATGTTTGAAATGCATTACAATCCAGGAAGAGGAGGAGCAAAGAAGCCACGAGATGAGATCACAAACGGTCCCTGAAACAGAAACAAGGTTAGTGAGCAATTACAATCTTGATATCAGGAGATGTTCAGAATGGTAGAACATGGTCTCCAATACATAACAAAAAATTATGTATATAGCATGTCCATTGTAATACAAGCGTGGATCCATGTCAAAATAGGATATCATAGACATAACAACAAACTGGATCTATGTCTCATCAAGAGCCAAGAATGGGTGTGGCTCAGTCTTGCGCAGCTTGGGAAATAACAAAATATGATGATGCTATTATAGGCCCAAGTTCTTCATCCAAACTGTCTCAAGGTACAAATCCTAACCATGTGAATAAATGAGTTGATGTCAAACATGGAGGACATTTTTTGATTACCGACCATTAATGTGGACTGTTAACAAACGCAAGGGGACCCACCAATGATGAAAATGGGGCCCAAGGCACCTAGTACATTCTAACAAGTGTGAATAAGGGGTCTTCAATTTGAACACCTAAAGAATCCATCGAGTAGGAGACATTGATGTATTCCCACTACCTAATAGTGAGGAAAATTGCCATTGATGACTGCAATCCCCAAGGTACTACCAAAAAATCTAAACTTCGTTCCTAGGGCAAGATGAGTTGAAGTCGATGGGAGGAAGTTCGTTGGAAGGGAGGCCTTAAGGCATCATCCATAATCCAACATGAGAAACAATCAAAGTTTGATCTAATCTAGAGTAGGAATGAGTACATGATGAAACATACTGATACCAAGGAATGTTCGACACATCAGGTCAAGGAAACTGCATAAGGGCTAACATGAGGATAATCCTTGAACATTTGAGCATCTGATGTAAGTGACTTAGGTAGCTTTGGACTGATAGGAAACATGATATAAGTTTTCCATGTAGGAGACATAACAAACTCTCTGTATGATTGGAAGAGTAACCAATCGGAGGATTACTCAACTCTAGAATCAGGTTAAAACCAAAATCCAAAAACCAAGACCCAAAGACTCAAATGAAAGTGTCATGTTCAAGGATAGACTGCTGCCATAAAAGAAATGAAATAGCGGATATTTCCCCTCCTTTTTCTCTTTTTTGTTAAAAAAATGTCTTTTCTTAGTTTTAACAAGCATGAAAATATTGAAAATAAATCTCGATAATATATTTCTTGTTAATTTTAATGAATCCAAGAAAGCAAACTCAATAGTCCGTCTTCATTTTTAAGTCCCACCATGTGTAATTTAATGAGTCCATGGGAGGGAAACTAATTACCTTCTTCATGTTTTAACGAGTTTGAAGAAGAGATAGACTAGTACTCGATAGTTTATGGATCTGTGGATTTTAATATCGATCCTGGATCTATTTGTGCTCACCGGTGTTTTGATATTTAAGGAGTCTGAAAAACTTAAACAAAACCTCCATACAACTACTCATGGATTTTAATATCGAGCCCAAGGTGGTATGTGATCGCTAGTGTTTTCATATTTAAGGAGTCTAAAAAACTTAAATAAAAACTCCATACACCTACTCATGGATTTTAATATCAAGCCTGAGTTGGTATGTGCTCGCTAGTGTTTTCATATTTAAGGAGTTTGAAAAACTTAAACAAAAACTCCATACTGTACTTTTTCGTAAAGTTAGCCTCTTCGTCCAAAAAAGTGTAGAAGTGTACGAGAGAGGACTCTTCTAATCATCATGACTAGAGTATACATTTTTCGTAAGTAATCCACAAAGATCCGAAAAAGGGGTAAACTTATATCTAAGTGGATATTTGTTCAAGTCCTTTAACGAGCTTGAACAAGACAAGTATGCTCGGCAATCTTGTTAATTTTAAATAGTCTAACAAGAGCATGAAAGGACTCCATTAGAACAGGGAACTTAATATTAAAAAAGGATGTACAATGTATAAGTTCATTGATATATCAAATGATGGACAGACTGTAAATAGAATCAATGTCAACAGATTAGCAGAAAATGGTAGTTGAAAGTGAACAAAGGAGATCCAAAATGGCATAAAATGATAGAATAGATCTAATGTGTTGAGCTAAACTGACATGTCAAAAAGAAAAAAAACCTTTGTATTAATCACCTTTTGCAACTAATAGTGAGAAATGGGCCTTTTAAAGCTTCACCTAATCAAAACCACTCAAAAAGGTCATTTAAGATTAAATAAAATTAAAAAGGGATTTGAAGCTATATAAAGGGGGTAAAGATTTGAAAATAATTAAATAGTGTCAAATTAGAAACATAACTCACAAAACCATTTTACCATTCGAGAAAAGGATAATAGCCCTCTTACTTCAAACGTCGATTGCGATCAATCCAGGAAGTGGAATCGAACACCGTCACTTGCAGGTAAGCTATCTCTGCCTGCTCTATCAATTTAATCCATTTCTTTATTTTTAACAGTGTTTTGAGGTTTTTAACCACATTTTAAAACTAGGGCTTAGTACCCACGAGTCTGGCTGAGCAAATTCGTGGGCACGTGAAATGTGCGCGAGTTTACTACAAGAAGACTCGCGGGTACTCGCCTTTGTTGAAGAGGTAAAGCCGTGGGTACCGTAGTTCAAAAAGAAAAACCACAAACTAATGCATCGAATGGAAATGGTTGATGCAGGATGGTTTTAACTTGGAGAGAGAGGGAGCATGAGGCTATGGATAGGAATGCAATGGGGGATCCTCTTACCTTGAATGCATTAAGTAGGTGTGGGATCTTAAAGTTTTTTTGCAATACAAACGTGCATGCACGAACACATCTGCTCCAAATGCTCGTGGGATATTGGGATGTCAATCATGGAATGTTTAATCTCCAAGGGGAGATGTTGGATATCACCATTAATGACATATAATTCATAGCTGGACTATCTTGACGAGGTGAGGTGGTGAACCTCAAAGGGACATTTAGAGGAGTTGGTGCTTTGTCCATCCAGGATTACATCAACACCTACTACGTAGCCAACACCGAAAAAAGCGGGAGCCAAGTTCCAATTGGGAAAATTGCAAGTTTCCAATTAAAGGTGATATTGAGTACAATAAATAGGATCGGGGGAAGTGCGGCCCAACACTTGGCCTCACAGAACTACATGCATATAGGCGTAGAATGTCTACGCAATGTTATCTTTGACTAGTGCTCAGGACTACTAGTAAACATGAAACATCAGCTTACAGAATGCAAGACGGGGAAGAAAAGGAATTTTGGATATGGTAGTATCTTATGCACCTTTTTATTCGAGAGAGTCCCCGCTCTTAGTACAGGGATGGCCCTACCAGCGTTGAACCCCCGCGAGCCACTAATGACTCGGTGGGGCAATATCTTCCTACATCAAGGTGGTGGCGAAACAAGCTTGTCATATGCCAACAAGGATTATCTGGGGTGGTGGAGCCACCAAGTACCGGCACTAAAGCAGTTTCTGCATGCGGGCATGGATTTCCAAGGTGATCCCGAGCTCATGCTGCCTCTAGGGGCATCCTGGGGAGAGATAGGTACCAAAATGTGTTTTTGTTTTTTATATTTTTTGTATATATAATTTTTATAATGAGTATGAGTACTAAAAATATATAATTTGTGCAGATGTGGGAGCAACGAGGCCTATTGGGAATCCTAGAGTATACACATGACCAGCCGAGCCAGCTGCTGTGGATACTATGCTGAGGATTATTGAGGGGAAGATGAGTCAGTTGACTCATGATATCCCTACATAAAATATAGAGCAAATGCCACTCGATATGCAGGAACATGTAGTAGGGGTGCCCCCATCCTGGATCTGGTTACTTAGGAAGGTAGCCAGGCTAGTCATCTATTATAGAGAGGTCGTAGAAGAGCTATTTGAGGCTAATGCCTCTCCATAAGGAGAGTGACATATCATTTTTTGAGTTTGTCTATGCCACTTTATATATTTTGACATAGTTGACTCAAACTCATATGTATTTTTTGGACCAGATATATATATAGACAGTATCGATTATATACATTTTATCTTATGTGTTTTATATGTTATTGTGTATGATACAAATGCCAATCAAGAATATAATTTGCATATGCATCAGCTAATGTATTGAAATTCCTTGAAATATGTTGTTATGTAATGTAATCAAAATGTCTTTCAATCAATCTAACTCACAAAAACAAACGTATCAAAGAAGGATCTCTAACCCTATACTCACTTGTCAATCGAAGTACTACTAACTGCAAATCGAGCCTTACCTCCAAACATGAAATGTCATGATGGATATCATCTCGGAGTAATTCGATAATTGCACTATACTCAGCTACGTAGTTCCTCGTATGGCCCAAACAAGCACCTCCCAAAGAAACAAGTTGGATAGAGGGTGAGTAAATAACCCAAGCCATTGAAGGCAACTGACGAGTGTGGCGACTAGCGCCATCGATGAATCCTATGAAGCACTCGGTTGTCATCTGAAACCACAATCCAGAAGACACATAAGATGATAAATCCAAACGAGAGTAACTCTACAAAACATGTAAAGCTATAGTACAAGAAAAAGCATGTAGTCTTACGCATAATACTTTTTCAAGTAGAGCCCATTTCTAGGCTTGGGAAACTTATAACCATCATAATCTGTCAACTCATAAGATCCCTTATTCAAAAATTTAGAAACAATATAAGGTCCGAGCCACATGGATTTGAACTTGCCTGTCTCCAAGGGATCCTTGTCCTGGTCATAGACCAAAACAAGGTCTCCTTCTGATAAAACCCTTGGTTTTACAGACTTATCATACTGATGTTTAACTCGGTTCTTATGAGATTCATTCGCAGTGAGAGCATCATGGCGCTTCTCATCTAAATGCTCTAAATGAAGAAAACGTTCTTCCAAAGCATAAGTTTCGGGAAGTAGCTGGATAGCCAACTTCAAAGATGGAATCTCGCATTCAACTGGTGTGATTGCCTCCAACCTGTGAATGAGTTGAAAAGGCAAAAATCCCATAGCAGTATTAACGTTGGATCAATACGCCCAAAGAGTCGGATACAACATGATGTGCCAGTTTGATCTACTGGCATTAACAGTACATTGGAGAATAGTTTTCAAAGTTTTATTGACCGCTTCAACTTTCCCATTGGCATGCGGATAAAATGAATACGAGTGTTCTTGTCGAAAACCTAGCATAGTATATATATCAGTCATCATGTTGTTCTGGAAATGTCTATCGTGGTCGTTGATGATCACCTTAGGTATACTGAACCTGGAAATGATCTGATTGAAAATGAAGTAAGCTGTCGTTTCTCCATCTGATTTCACGATAGGCATTGCCTTGGCCCACTTCATAAAGTAGTCAACGAAAACAATTATATGATGATGTCCTCCAGCCGAAACTGGATTACAAGTCATAAAATCATTCACGGCTTCCACACAATCTTTAAAGATGGTGGGCCAAACATACCCAGCACACACTATTTTCTGGGCTTTTACCAATCCAGAAGGATGACCCCCACAGGCTCCACTATGGGCATCATTCAATATTAACTTGGCCTCATCCAAATTCAAACAATGGAGTAATAAGGAATCTACCCCATGTCTACAGAGCGTTTTAGAAATAATGAGGCAATTCTTGGCATGATGCCTAATATTTCTTCGTTCATCTCTGGAGAAAGTTAGCGGACACTTCAAAGTATGGAGATATATCAAAATGTCTTCATACCATGGGTCAGAGGTCACGATGAGAAAAATATGTTCATCAGGTAATGATGAATCTTCCTCATTTCTCATTACATCACTAGGAAACTCGAAGATAAGCTCGGTGAACACCAAAGACTTTTTTGACTTAGCAGATTGGAATGTTAGGTCAAATTATTGCAGAATGACGATCCATTTATTTAAATTTCCCTCTGATTGTATGTTGGGTTAATACATATTGAAAAGGATTAACATCCACTATAATTGTGGTGGTCCGCAACAAAATATAATGACGTAATCTTTGAACGGCATAGACAATAACTAATGCCAATTTATCGACATGAGAGTATTTAAGTTTAGGAGTTACAAGTGCATGAGAGAGATAATAAATGACATGCTTTGTAGGATTTGAAGTTGTTTGATGGTTCGAGGAGGAGACAATTTGACAATAGGCTCAAATTTCAAAGGGTCGAACATAATCCCACGACTAGACACAATGAAACCTACTAAATGTCCAAACTCGACGTAGAATACTCATTTGTTAGGGTTTAACTGGATCTTGTAGTATCTACATCATTCAAACACGAGTCGTAAATGAGTAGGATGATCTCGTCTCTTACGAGATTGCATAGGGAGATCATCCAAATATGGTTTGACTACATGTTTGATGTCATGGAAAGTGAAGTTCATAGCTCACTGGAAAGTAGCTCCAGCATTCTTCAATCCGAACGAAATTTTCCTATAGGAAAAAGTAGCCCAGGGGAAAATAAAAGTCGTCTTGTGTTGGTCTTCGGGTTTAATTTGGATTTGGTTATATCCCGAAAACCATCCATGAAAGAGAAAATTTCATGGCCTGCACATGCATCAATGATTTGATCTATGAATGGTGTGGGATAATTATCTTTTGGACAGTCTTTATCAAGGTCCCTAAAGTTCGTACATACGCGTATGGTCCCTTGATTTTTATCGACTGGGACTGGGTTAGAAACCCATTCTGTCATGTCGATAGGATAAATGAATTCGGCCTTAAGGAGATTTTTGACTTCAGCCTTAATGGCTGCAGCTTTCCTAGGGTTGACCGGACGAAGTTTTTGTCATACTGGTTTCACGTTATGATAAGTCGTGATAACGTGTTCAAACATAGAGGGGTCAATTCCTAGCATATGTTCGTAAGACCAACCAAAAACGTCACGGAATTCCTTAAATAAGTTGGTGTACAAAGTGATCTCTTGTTGAGAACAATTTGCTCCAATGAAAATGTTTTCCACAATGTTAGGTTTGGTGGAAATATTGATCGGTATAGTCTTCGAAATGTTCGCCATATTACCTTCAGCATAAACCATTTGTTTCATGGAAGGAGTGATGGACAAATCAATATTACCACCAGGTCTCATTGAAAATTTTCCATTCTCAATATTGCTCATATTTGGAAGAAAATAGGATCTATGATGCATATGTTCCCATGGATGATCCAGACATACCATAGCTTCCAGGATGGCTTCGTTAGAAGGAAAAACAGTATCTAAACAATCAAAAGAATGTGTGGAGTTAACTGACCATGCAGGTGCATAATCAATATATGACTCTGTTGAGACTTACGGATTTGAGATATAATCTATTGCAACATTTTGTGATGCTTGGTAATCCACTTCTTCGATGGATAAGGGCACAATTGGTTTTTATTGAGTAGGAAGGATCCATAGATCAGTTGTTTGATTAACCGTAAAAACTTCCCAAGACGATATGTCGGTGTTACTCATTAAACCAATATAGTTTACAGGAGCAGGTAGATCAAATGTGCCCATCAAATATGAATACATACCTACTCCTAAGCTCTCATTAGGAAGATGAGCTTGATCAATCCAAGGGATGTTCGAATCCGATGAAGTTGTGTTGTTTTTTCGAGCGAAGGATAGTTGATCGATTGTGAGGATCTTACCTTCGTGAGGGAACATAAGCACTTGGAAAATAGACGAGGGAATGGCATGCATAGTGTACATCCAACTTCTTCCCAACAACATTAGGTTGTAGTTGAGAGAAGCATCCACAACTTCTACCTCCACTGGCACTACTTTACCGGCAAGCTAAATCTTGAATGAGGGTAAGATTCCATGCGGTCGAAAAGATCTTCCGTCAAAAGCAGTAAGTAATGTAACTAAAGGGGCTAACTCAGTATAGCCCAAGGCTTTCCAACAAGATATAGACATTACACACGTTGACACACCTTCATCTACTACCGTTCATCCAATGGTATTTGAACCATGGATTACTTAAATCTATAATTCCATGTGGTAGGGAAACCAAAGTTTGATATTTGACATATCAAATCTAGCCAGCATACTCGATGAATCCATGATACCTATTGCCACTAAAAGTGCGTTCCGTAGCGATGGGAAGCTTTGCAAGACTTGTAGGGCAGACATAGCATGTGGAGTTTGGGATAGGTCTTCTACAACGGAGTAGTTTGGAGCATCCCATGCATTAGGATTGTGCATTGCCCGTTTATAGACACCTTTTGGTATCTTCGTCAAAGGGTATGTTGGTCTCTCGATGTGGAGAGGAACAGATGACTCAGGAATATCTTTGTCTTTTTGCTGCATATTTGGGATATAATTCTTGGCTCTCGTCTGTAGTAGAGTGTGTGAGTTAACCATATTAATATAACACTGCTCAACTGATGTAACACGATGAGTGCCCCCAGTATTAGATCTTCCAGAAGCTTGGCTTTGTCCTTGGGGAAAAGGATCCTTTAAGACAACCAGTTTCTTTTCATGTAATAGCTTCTGGGATTCATCTATGAGAGGGAATTGATGAGTGAGGTGGTCTCCTTTACAAATTTTGCAAGGAAAATTTACCTTCTTCTTATCTTTTTTTCCCTCCTCGACATTTTCAGTATTCTTGGGTTTTTGTTGGTTCCCCTCCCCTTTCTTACCCTTTTTCTTATTGTCGGGTTGCCAAGGACCCTTTTGGTTTGTCTGCACATTTTTTATAGATTCTATTTTTGAAGGGGAGGATGAAATCGTAGTTGCTTCCGCAGCAGACTGCTTCACTAAAAGTGCATGGACTTGTTTTGTTAAAGCTTCTAGCACGGATGAGTCAGCTGAACCAACGATGCCATCGGCATGTGGTCCGGGTTTAGGCTTACCAAGATCTATAATAAACATAGATGCATCGGGAATTATCTCGTAAAGGATACCAGAATGAGCATAGATCATGTCAAGCTCTTGGGTCCCTAAAATTGCTTCCTCTTCAGCAGCAACCCCAGAAGTTAAAATATCCTTAGAGATTTAAGGTAGTAGTGATTTTAAATACCACTCCAATAGAAATTCTCGGGGGATATCAGCTTTAATGAGTCATTTCTATCATCGCCACTCCTGAATATGATCAAAGAGATGGGTGGCTTTGTTACGTCTAAAGGTAGAGAGAAGATCTCTACTGGCATCATATCGGATGGGAAGCTGGAAATGATTCAAGAAAACTATCGCTAAATCCCAAAGATCGTTATATGTTGCAGTAGGCAGTTCGATATACCACTTAGTTGCAATGCTCATTAAGGTTCTTTGAAAGAGCCTAAATCTAATCAAGTCGTCATTTAACAAGTTAGAGGAGCATAAGAGGTGAAAGGTCGTGACATGGTCTCCAGGGTATTCACCAGTTTTTCCTTCGAAATTTGGAATGTACGAAGGGATTTTGGTTGGGACTGGAGGCCAAGCAGGATTGTGTCACACCGGGTCATTCATCAGTTTTGAAAGATCTATAAAATTTAAAGTTGCCAGAAAAGGAAAACGGGGTCGTGTCGATGGCGTGTGATTTGGAGGAGTCTGGTAAGGGGAACCACCTAAACCCTGGCTCCTATAAGGTTGGTTAGGGTTTCCCCCAGCCATCCGTTTTGAAGAAAAACCATTTTGAAAGTTTCTCGAGCCATAAGCTAGCGGATTACTTCCTTGTGGCCTAGTCCACTGTGGCTAGGTATAAGTACCTCCAAATGCAGGGTTAGTATAACTTCTACTGCTGCCTCCACCAAAAAATGAAAAGGGAGTACTCCCTATAGACACATTAGAGGTTTGTACATTAGAGGAATGTGCATTAAAGCCTGTAAAGGGGTTAAAACCCAACATTTATGCAATAGAAGAGGCAATCATTGAGCCTACAAATGGTGTGGAAGGAGCGAGGTGTCCTCCATGCCAAGGAAATCCTTGATTGAAAGGAGAAGAATTAGGATTAACCTGGAATTTCTGGAAAAAAGAAGAAGATGTAAAGGACACCGAGGGTATCCTTGAAAAAGGAATACTATATGGGTCAATGGTGGATCCAAAGGGAATATATTTCGTCGCAAATTGGGTGCTAGACAAACTTGAAGATTCAGCATTGAAACTGGAAGAGGTGCTCGGAGCATAAGTGAACTGCAATGAACTCAGTATCGATGTGTTTAAGTGTGGGGGAGATAAACCTCCCAGCATGATAGTCGAAGTGGGAGTATGAGGAACTCTTGATGCATCCCCTATGTTATCCATAGCAAGACCAAGTGTAAACCTATATACACTTAAATCAAGGATCCCTAAAGAAACAACTCTTTCTAACAAAGGGTTGTTAGGTCAAGTTAGTGGAGGGTTGAAGTGTCTCGCAAACTCTTATGTAGGAAAATATTCAACCTCAATGGTTTGTTGAATCGGTTGAGTTTGAGAGATAATATGGGGTTCTGTAGGGAGTTTAGTTGTACCAGTGAGTTCAAAAGAACCACGTGAGTATGTTCTATGTAGTTGAGGTGGTGGTGGAGGCTCCACGGTGACTGGAGGAAGGTTTCTCAACCTTCGTGACCTACAAGGAGGTTGGTCCTCCACAACTGCATCAATCAAGAAGGTGAAAATTCCAAGCATCCAGAGAATAAATCTTAATAGAATCTTAGAAGTTATGAAAATGTCTTGAAAAGCTCCAATCATGGTGAAGGAAGCAACAAAGGAGAAGATCGTAATCAGAAAAAGCATGAATTCAGAAGGAATGTTCCACTAAGAATATCATTTGCCCCCAGGTATCAAAATTTCTTTCATAGTTATTGTTATTTTTGAAACAATTATGGACATAGAGCTATAGATTGCATAGTCTATGGAGGAAGTGCTTAAAAAAGAAATGGAAGTGTTTATATGAATGTTGAATGTTGCAAATGCCACAATTATGGACACATGGAAAGAGAGTCCATAAGCAATATGGACATGAACTTTGAATGCTGCATATGTCACAACTATGGAAAGACCACCTAGACAAAGACATACAAAAGTATGGAGAAGAAAATATAAAGGACAAGGCAATAAAGAGCATGAGAACCTTGCACATAAAAATGACAAGATTGGTAGAACACAAGAAGGAATGCTTGAGGAAGATGGTGAATTGGATTTCATTGAAAAAAAACATGAATATTACTACTTTTACAAAACAATAGAAAGAAGCAAATTCAGACTTGGAAATGAAGAGAATTTAGTAGAAAATACCTTGCAAGTCAAGGGACAATTCTCTCAAAATTAATCCTTCATTCTGGAAAATGAAGATGAGGTGAGAGGACATTCAAAAGGCAACCTTGTCTCCATCAGTTTGGATGCCAGTATAGGTGAAGTATTAGTGGAATAAGTGGACATCATTTATTAATATCTATAATATTAAGGATTATAAGGATCATACATAAATCCTATTTCATGGATATGTTTCTTATAAGAAGAATGTGACAGAATCGTGTTCATGTAAGGAAAACAGCAAGGAAGGCTTGTGAGGTTACATACAAAATTAGTATGAAGATATTTATGGAATACATCATTTATCATATGTCTAATTAGTTCAAATACTATGTTGAAAATATTAAAGAATAAAGGAGAAATAACTCTCTAAGAGAATAATGACAGCTGAAATGCAGGTTGTTCTTCGAACATTTTCAAGCCATGATTGAGAACATTGATTGAGCAGTTCACGATGATATAATCCAACAAGAAAGGGAGGTATTTTAAAAATAAAAAGTAGACATAAAAGGAAGAATCATCATTTTCCAATGATGTCAAAGGGAAACAAAAAAATAATAAAACAAGACCAAAGCAGACCAAAATTTAGATAGGGGGAACAAAATAGCTAAAATGATCAATGTATAGAATGATGAAGATAGGGGGAATTGGCTCATAGAACTACCAGAAAGAAGGAAGTATAGTCACAGGGGGAGTATTATCATAAGTTTACTAAAGACATTCATATTCAAGGAAATCATCCCTTTGTCATTAATGTCAAAGGGGAAGAGATCATAAGAAAAATATAAGATACAGAAAAGATGAAGTTGTAGGGTTGCCATCAATGACAAAGGGGGGTATTGTTGGAAAGTTGTCATTGATGTCAATCCATTACTGTGTCATTAATGTCAAGTTCGACAAGATTCCTACAAGATGATTATAAGGTTCCTGCAAGTGTTTTTTCAATTCTTCTTAATGGACATTTTTCATTTACTCCTGAAGCCATGATGAAAAAACTAGATCCAATCTCATGCTTCTAGTCATGATATTTCATGATGACAGTAGCATCATTATTTCCGTAGCAAGGAATTAAATTCCTACACAAGCATTAGGGAAAATTCCCACACCTCACTAAATATTATGCCCACAATACACAAGTAAAAATTGTTGCCACTCTTGGAGAAATGCCCGTAGTTGGAAAGAAATGCCTGCAATAGAGGCCTAAGAAATGCCTACAAGTTTGAGGAATGCGCGTAGAAGTATGCATGCACTTAGAGAATAAATTCCCACAACATATGCCTAATAAATAATTCACACATGCCACATAAAATACCCACAAGCTATGGTAATATGCACGCCAAGACAAAGCAAATTCCCTCTAAACTTGCTCACACAAGTAAATGCCTGCAAATTAGTCAAAATGTCTGCCAGACTCATGAAAAATGCCCGCAACATTGTTTCTGGACTGAAAAATTACCACAACGCTAATAAATATGCCATCCATGCATTATTAAAATGCATATAATTTGAATGACCAAGAAGCAACAATGAAGACACCTTAAAGAGAACCAATATTGGAAGCAACAAAAGCTTTTGTTGCTTGGAAAATCAAAGTGTCTTGAAGGTTCATAAGAAAAGAAATATTGAAGGTTTATATGTTGACATTCTTAGAACATAAAATAGGCAATAAACACAAGTGTAAATTTGTCCCTCCACCATTAAAGTGTGACATAAAAGAAAACATAAATTCATCCCTTTATTATGCAAACAACAAGAAAAAAAAATAATAGCTTGGCCTCATTTGTAAAAATAAAAAACACATTTGAAGTGTATATATAAATGAAGTTATCCCTCATTTGGAAAAGTTGGGATTGCATTATGATCTGAAAATAAGTGAATTGTAGCAGGTATAAAGGATGAGTTTTGTAACAAAGAAAGAAGGACGAAATTGCAGAGGATGAAGGATATAGTGGATGTCTATTAGAAAAATATTGTTAAGGGGTATTTGCTGCAAATATATTGATAGTATTGGCACATTTTTTTAGGATTTATAAGGGCAGGCTTAAGGAGTAACCAAAAGATAGTTTTAGGCACTCCTTGTTGGAGTGATCTTGTACAATATCTGAAGGCCATCTTAGAGTATTTTGAACAGTATCAAGGATTTTTTTTTAGGACAGAATTGACCATGTTTCAAGATAGTATTTGGACTGATTCTTTTTTAATAGAATTAATAGAGCTTGAAGATCATATTTGGACTTATTTTTTAGGACAGAATTGACATAATTTTTTAAGGAAAAGTTTGAGTTATTAAGTATTATTCTAAAGGTGTTTAAGGAGGACATACTTTTGAGATATATTTGCAAGGACGGAATTAAAGAGTAATTTGAAGAAGTGACTGCAAAATTTAGTTGGTGCTCAAGAGGATTGGTGTCCTCATCCCTTGAATAGATTGGTTCTTGCTAAGTGCAAGTTGGTGCTTGTTGATTATGATTTGGTTCTCATAAGAGGATTGGTGTCCTCATAGATTGGTTCCTACAACTAGAAGGTTGGTCCTTTCACTATGGATTGGCATCCCTATCAAATCGATTTCTGCTAAATCTATGAGTGGGTGATCACACCATCATTGGATATTAGTGTCTCCTACAATTCATTGTAATTTATGGTTTTATCAATTTAATAAATTGAGTTTCCATATAAATATTCTATGTATTGTTTTTTATGTTGATGAATATTTATGATTGATAATGGTTCACAACTAATGAAGTGAAAATTGATAAAAGGTGTGATATTCATTTACCCCCCCCCCCCTCGCGGTATCACTGTGTGTTCCAACAAGACATTTCTAATAGATTTAAACCTTGATATGAACCATTGTTCTGTTGTGAGGGGAGAAATGTATTTCTGTAAATCCACCTTTTCCCATGAACCTTCTCCCTTTAGAATATGGTAGACCCATTTAGCTACCAACGCCTTGGAAAATTGAGTGGGATATCTCAGCCCCCATCCACCAAGTTCCTTTGGTAGAGCAATCTTTCCTCACCCCACTCAAGGAAAATACTTTTTCTCATTGTTCCTTTCCACAAAAAATTGTAGCATAATTTTATAATATGATCCCTAGTTCCTACAGGAACATATGATAGGGAGATCTAGTAAAAAGGTATGGATTCCAGTACATATTTTAATCAAATCAGTCTACCACCTCAATTCAACCACTTGTTACACCACAACATGAGTCTTTTGTCAATTTTACCTATGATCCATGCCCATTCACGTCAAAGATAGTCATTTGTATTCAAAATGATTCCAATATATTTAAGGTCATTTACAAGAACCACCATAAAAAAAATCAAACTGAGAGATAATCCAGTCGATACTAACTTGTTCCAGATTCATGAAATAAATAGTAGACTTCATGACATTGATCACCATCCCTAATGCTTCAAAAACATAACAAGTATTTCTTTTAAACTTGATAATGTCCCTCATGGATCCATCCGAGAACAATAGAATGTCATCAATGAAAAGAAAGTGTGTGATGATGGAATTTCCCCCAACTCTGATTCCTTTGAGAATAAAGTAGGACTAAGCATGAAGTATGGCTCTACTCAACCCTTCCATAATCAAAATAAAGAGAAATGGTGCCAAGGGACACCCTTGCCTCAACCCCCTCCCAAGTCTAAAGAAATGGGAAGCACATCCATTGATTAAAACAACAAAAGATGCAAACATAACACATGATAAAACCCAATCCACAAAAGGTATTTGAAAACAAACTTAAAGAGAGCTAATCTCGAGAAAAACTAATTGACCCTATCATAGGCCTTATATAGGTCCATCTTTACAATAACTATAGGTAGTTTCTTAATATTGGAAAAGTGGATCACCTCCTGTGTAGTACCTATTGCATCATGTATATATCTTCCTTCCAAAAAGGAAAAAGTGTTCTTGTGACACACCATCAGACATAATTTCCTTCATTCATCTTGCTAAGACTTTCGCCATCAAATTGTAAATTCAATAACACATGGATATAGGGCTATAATCCTCCCAGTTTTTCACATTATCAACCTTTGGAATAAAGGATATAAATGATGAGTTGAAAGATGCAAGAATCCTACTCAAAGTTCTTGATTCTTCAACAACTGCAAGAAGGCCCATCCCAAATAACTCAAAAAAACTAGAAAAAAACTCAATTGGCTAGCAATTTAGTCCTGGTATTTTGTCCCACTGCATGGACTGTATTTCTACTTTTAACTCTTCAAGAGTAACCTCCTCAATAATCACATCATTTTGTTCCTCAATCACAAAATATGGAAGGATTGCAGATATTCTTAGCATATGTGTTATAGATTCCCTTTCATCCTCTTTATATAGATTTTCAAAGTGATTCACCCCTAATCTAGAAATATTCCTGAATCCTGATTAGTTGGATACCATCTGGCTCCTCCACTTTCACAGAGTGCTTGTGTGTTTCCTATATTTTACATAATTGTGCAAAAAATGGTATTATAATCCCCTGTTTTAATCTAGATCGCTCTATGTTTTAGCATCCAAGATGCTTCATTTTCATCTAGAATATATGTTCTCTTGACTTTAAGAGAAAAAATTTGTCTTTTTTATCTTAGGTTGAGAAACCTTGTGGACAATTTGCATGAATAGAATCCAAATAATATTCAATCATGCGTAGCTCACTGTCTAGTATTTTCCTCCTTGTAGTTTCCCAAGTGATAGATCGGGCCTTGATCCTCTTTAGATTATTTAAAAATTGAATACTTGAAGATTCATTTCTAGAGTCATCATATGGGATCCACATACTTCTAACCAAGTCCTTATAACTATCATCTTCCATCCAAGATGATTTAAACTTGAAAGGGTTGGGAGTATTTTCCCCATTCATCATCAACTCCAAAAAAGTGGCAAAATGATCAAAATCACATCCCACTCCAACCCACTAAAGGATACTAACGGTTGTATCTAGAATACCCTCATTAAATAAGAAAATGTCCAATATTTTTCCGATATTATCCTTTCCAATTCTCATATTGCATCAGGTTTTCATTATATTGGTTGGGGGAATGTCAAACAGTGGGTTTTCATCCAATCTCCTTATTCCACCGAGAGGAGGGAGGTTCTATACAACTCAGTATGGAGGATATGTTGTCACATAAGGTAACGTAATGTAATTTAATGTAACGTTACATTAAGAAAAATAAAAAATAATTAAAAATATTCATGTCGGCTCATATAATAAAAAATTATGAAAAATAATTAAAAATATAAATGTCGTCTTGTAAATAAAAAAAGTGAAACTTACACACGGATCTATCAAGAATGAGAGGGATCAAATTTCTTGAATTTAAGATATAAAAAATAAATAAAAATTTACACCTCAAATAATTGGATCCCTCTCGGTGCTTGATAGATATGGGTTTAAGATGGATCTATGATGGTAAAATAATCATTCAAAGAGTCCTTGTGGTATTTTGGACCCCATATATCACCTCCCCCCAAAGAAAAATTTAGGTCCCTGGCAATAATGATTCTATCCCTCATCAACATACTAGAGTTTAAAAAAATTCCCAATATTCCACTCTTGGTTGATATGGGTTGTAGATGTTGATAATATTGAAATCCTATCCAAATTCCCTTGAGAAAAGAACAGTACCTTTCCATATTAATACGGTTCAGTTATTAGTACAAAGTAGAGAGCTGGTGTTCCAACCAGTTAGGAGCCCACTTGATCTTCCAGAAGCATCTATTGTAACAAGGTCCCAACCAAAAAGTGGATTCTTTGAATCTTATGAAATATAGTCACCACAAGCTCAGGTTTTCTAAATTAGAATGACAAATGGATGAAAGGAGGTAACCAAACTATTAAGATGTATATTTGTTTAGGGAATCCCTAACCCTCTACAATAGAGGGACATTACTAGCATTAAGTAACAATGGTATAGTGATGGATCACTTTAAGAGTCCCTTTAATAGTCTTCTGGAAATCGGCTCTTACATCAAGAGAAGCATGAACACACGTTGAATCCATAACTGATCGCTTCCCCCTCAATATTCGGGCAGTCTCATTAGGATCCTGTGTAAATCCTGAGGTCATATTCATTTCTTTTGAAACCATACTACTAGGTATGAAAAATATATGGACCCTCTAGACAAATATTGTGAATCTAGATCAGTTGGGGGAGTTCCCAGAAGAGGGAACTGTCCATTTATAGGGCTATGCTTATCCTTTAACTATTCAGATACTTCAGAAATCAATCCCGTGCTATGGGAGAAGTCAACAAGGGAGAGTTCCTTTGGAGGAACATTTGGGAAAGTCTTACTGCACACAGAAGGACCAAAATATTGAGTCTTGACATGTATGTATACTTCCAAAAAAATGTTTATCAAAGGCTTCATTATCCAAGACTATTGGAATGTGGGTGAGGGCATCAAAAAAAGATCCAATCAAAAAACCAACAAACCTCATAATATCATGGCTACAAAGAGAGGATCTATAGTTAAGATCTGAAACTTCTGATTAAGAAATATAATCCAGCTTTAGATCCTCCCTTAATCCCAAAATCTCACCCATGGAAAAAGGACTCTTCCTAAGTACTGAGTCTCGATCTAAAGAAGATCCAACATCAAAACAATCCACTAAAGGGTCCTTCATCTGAAAAGGAGAAAGATAAAATTATTGAGATAAGTCTTCACAAGGATGAAGGGGGTGGTCCAAAAATACCATACCCTCCCCAACACTGACAAGTTCAAATGGGTAAGGTACCTATCCACAACAAGTTAAGCATCGAAAGGAAAGGGTTTGAAGCCATTCATCCTATACCGAGAGGTGTTCAACCCTTCCATTTTAAGCAAACCCATAAATGATAATCCAAGATGTCATCAAATAAACAAAAATTCAAACCAGATGGGTGAGTAGGCGAAGAGCCTCTAGTAACTAAAATGGATTGAGAAGGGAAGGTATTGTCCATACCTATAGATTGGAGGATAGGCACTTCAGTCAAAGCAGGAAACTCATCACCCTCTGATGCTCCATTACCTCCTTCTCACAGTATTCATCCTTAAGTCCCCCTTTAGATCTGTAAGTTTTAAACCTATGCAGAGAAGCAAATCATACAGATTATTTTAAGCAAAATAGAGATTACACCACAGCATTCACACATGATACACATAGATTTACCCTAGAAACCCTTAATCGGGAAAACCAGCAAAAACTAGAGCCGCACATCTTATTTTTCTCATTATCATTCTGAATCACTCAAAATACAATATAGGTATTTTGCAGCATCCAATAATCTAATACGTTAACCCGTATTATAAAATAGACCACAATCCCTTTACAAGGATTAAATTACATGTTTTTATTAAATTCCTAAAAATAACTGAAAACAGCCCAACAAATTTGGCGCTCGCTGCACTTGCGGACGAAAACGGCCTAACGGTCGTATCTGTGAAGGTGTCGGATGGATCGTCAAGCACGCCACTGACAGGAACACCCCCCCACACACATATGCAAAGAATATAACACATACCCAACATTCTCCTACTTGTTTTTTTTCTTTGCATAACAATGAGTCATGTACTCATAAAGTCACAGGTTTAGGGAATCAATTCCAATAGATTATCTACACCAAGAGAACTTCTTTGTATTGACAGACTTTGTTAATGAGTCTACAAAATTCTTCAAGGTGTCAACCTTCTCCAGCAGCACCTTCTTGTCTTCAACCATATCTCTCACAAAGTGATATTGCACATCAATATGCTTTGTCTTAGCATGATAAGCAGGGTTCTTTTCCGAGAATATTTCACTTTGGTTGTGAAAATATAACCTTACAGCTTTCTATACAAACCCAACACCTGAACATAATCTCTGAAACCATACAACTTCTTTACTTTCATGAGTGGTTTCCATATATTCAACTTTTGTAGTTAAGAGTGCAACTACAACCTGTCTCTTAATAATCCAACTAATAGCTCCTACAAATAGTTTAAACACATACCCACTTGTAGATATTTTGCAATCACTATCTCCATCCCATTCTTCATCAACAAATCCATGTACATTTATTACTTTGTCTAGTCCAGGTCTTCCTTGGTAGTAGATTTCATAATTTGTAGTGCCACGCAAATATTTGAAGACCCTCTTTACAGTTGTCTAGTGCTTCTTCCTTGTTTTTGACATATATCTGCTCAATACTCCCACTGCATGAGCAATGTCTATTATGGTACTGACCATTGCATACATCAAACTTCCAACCACATTAGCATATGGAACTCGTGCCATATCTTCTTCCTCTTCATGTGTCTTGGGACACTTATCTACAGATAACTTTACACCTACAGGTATAGGGACCTTGATCAGTTTACTTTCCTGCATGTTAAATCTCTGTAGTACTATCTCAATATATTTTCTTTGATTTAACCATATCTTCTTGTTTGCATGATCTCTTTTAATCTCCATTCCTAGTATGAAGTTTGCAGCACTGAGATCCTTCATGTCAAATTTGGAGGATAGTTGAGACTTCACCTCCTTTATGACATCTTTGTTTTTTCCAATAAGCAACATGTCATCAACATACAATACTATGTTAATGAAGTGATCAGCAACTTGTTTGGAGTATACACAGTTATCAACCTTGCTTCTCACAAACCCCAATCCAAATATATATGTGTCAAACTTTTGGTACCACGTCCTTGGAGATTGGTTTAGACCATAAAGAGACTTCTTTAGTTTACATACCGACTCTTTCTTTCCCTTTATTGTGAACCCTTCTAGTTGTTTCATGTAGATTTATTCTTCTATATCCCCATGTAATAACGTTGTCTTCACACCCATCTGCTCTACTTCATGATCAAAAGCAGCAGCAATAGAAAGAATAAATCCAATAGAAGTTAATTTTGCAACTGGAGAAAATATTTCACCAAAATCAGTTCCCTCTACCTGAGAATATCCCTTTTCTACCAACCGGGATTTGTACTTCTCCCCTTTACCTTCTGCATTTAACTTCCTTTTAAACATCCATTTGTTTCCAACGAATTTTCTTCCAGGAAGTAATCGAACTAGATCCCACGCTTCATTTTTGTCCATGGCATCCACTTCTTCAAGAATGGCCTTCTTCCAGATATCACTATCCTCTAAATCAGCAGCTTCCTTCACATTTCTAGGATCATCATCAGTAATAGATAAATAAAAACTATACTGAAAATCAGGAGGGAAATACCTTTCTAGTTACCTTCTTTCTCGAGATGATCTCCTCAAAAATGGTGAATGATGTTCTTATTCTTATGATTCAGCTTCTTCCGTTGAGTCATATTCTTCATCTTCTAACTCAAACTCTATCTTCTCTAGTTCATTTTCCATTGGAGTCACTTCCTATCTGGGAATTTCTTTGACCTCTCTAAACACAACATCTCGACTATAAACAAAATTCTTAGTTACATGATTCCAAAGTTTATAATCTTTCATACCATATTTTTAACTAATAAAGATACATTTTTTCATTTGTATTGTCCATCTTACTCCTTTTCTCCTTTGGAACATGTACATAAGCATCACAGCCAAAAAAATTCATATGTTTAATAGAGGGTTTCTTACCAGTCTATACCTCTTATGGACTTTTGTCAACCAATGTTGATGTGGGTGATTGATTTACCAAGTAACATGTTGTCTCCACTGCCTCTACCCAGAATTATTTTCCTATCCTGGCACTGCTTAGCATGCTCCTTTCCTTTTCCATTAGCATCTTATTCATTATTTTAGAATCTCCACTCTATTGAGGTGTGTATGGAGTAGTCTTCTGCCTTGCTATACCACACTTCATACAGAATTTCTCGAATTCATTCCCGCAAAAATCTCCACCATTATTTGTCCTCAACACCTTTATTTTATTTTCTATTTGATTCTCTACAAGAGCCTTAAATTCTTTAAACTTAGCAAATACTTCAGATTTCTTTCGAAGGAAATAAATCCATGTGTTCCTTGATAAATCATCTATAAATGAAACATGATACACATATCTACCTAGTGATGGAATAGGCATAGGTCCAAACACATCATTGTGTATTAACTCTAAAATTCCCTTTGCTCTTGTAGCACCAGATGCAAACCTTACTCGATTATGTTTTCCATATATGCATTGTTCACAGAAATCAAAATCTAGAGTGCAATCAGTCATACCTTCAACCATACTTTTACCTTGTAATGCTTGAAGGCCCTTTTCTCCGATATGCCCCAATATTTGATGCCATAGCATTGTCTTTCCTCTTGGTGCAGTCGAGGTTCTGTCTTTTGTATCTCCCCCCTCAGGAACAATAGAACTGTTACATTCACTGATTATGGTTTTTCCTAATAGTTTGTACATATTTCCATACCGAAATCGCCTCATCAATACCATTGATCCTCGAACCCCACCATCTCCACACATAGTATTTATACTTGCAATATCCATATTTCTGATAGATATAAATTTTCTCGCTAGATTTGGAATTTGTAGTACTCCAAGGAGAGTTCTAGTCCTTCCATCCTTGAGTTTCAACTTGAATCTACCTTGCTCAATGATACTGGTCGGTGAATCATCTCCCAAGAACACATCGCCTCCATTGTACTTTTCATATTCATAGAACCATTCCCTATGAGGGGTCATATGACATGACCCACCTGATTCAATAAACCATATATCACATTCTTAAATTATTACCAATGGAAGCTAGGTACACATCCCTTCCTTCTTCTGAGGAATTATTTTCCTCTGTGGTAGAGGTATCCTCAAATCCCTTTCCTTTCTCAACATTCTTAGATCTACAATATTTTTTATAGTTCCCATCTTTACCGCATTTCCAACATTTCCTTAAAAAATTTCCTGGGGATTTAGATCTACCCTTAGATTTAGATCTCCCCCCATATCCCTTATTTTTGTTTCTCTCCTGGGGGAAACCTCTCACAAACAAGGCATCCATGCTATGATTATCCATGGTTTTCCGCCTCATCTCTTCTGGTAGCAGGGATGATACTATTTCATCAAATTTTAAAGTCGCTTGATTAGCGCTCCCTATTGCTACAATTAGGTTGTCCCAAGAATCTGGCAAAGAACAAAATAATGTAATACATTTATCTTCTTCATCCATTTTAATGTCAATAGAGGTTATTTGACTTACCAAATTATTGTACACACTCAGATGCTCTGTCACTGTGTCATTATCATCCATTCTGAGGTGATATAGTTTCTTTTGCAGAAACAACTTGTTTACAGGGTATTTTGATTGATACAAACTCCCTAGTTTCACACCCAAAGCTTTATCACGGTATCTTCTCCAGTTACATTCAACAACACATAGTCTAATAAGCACAATCAGATTTTACTCCTCACCCTTCTATCTAAGTTCTCCCAATCTTCTTTCGACGTTCGAGTGGGTTGTGTACCCAGATCCACAACAATCTGATGTTCTCAATCTACAATAAGATCCTCCATTTTGAGCTTACATAGCTCAAAGTTCTGGCCATTAAATTTTTTGATCTCAATTCTTGAACTGCTTGCCATTATCTTTCAATGCACAAATCAAAGCTGCAAAGCTCGCACTAAACCTAGGTTTATCACATACCCAAGATCTATCAACCACATCGAAACCTCGGCAACAAAGGCATCCCCCTGAAACCAAATAATCGAGCTCTGATACCACATGTAAGTTTTAAACCTGTGCAAAGAAGCAAAGCATACAAATTCTTTTAAGAAAAACATAGATTGCACCATAGCATTCACACATAATACATGGAGATTTACCCTGGAAACCCTTAACCGGGAAAACCAACAAAACTTAGAGCCACACCTCTTATTTTTCTCATTATCATTATGAATCACTCACAATACAATATAGGTATTCTGCAACATCCAATAACCTAATTCGTTAACCCGGATTAGAAAATAGACCTTAATAACCTAATTCGTTAACCCATAACCGAGATTAAATTACATATTTTTAGAAAATTCCCAAAAATATCCCAAAACAACCCAAAACATTTGGCGCTCGCTATGCTCACGGACGGAAACAACTATTTCCGTAAAGGTGTCGGAGGGATCATCAAGCACGTCGTTTACAAGTGCACCCCCCCCCCCTCGGCACACACACACACATACAAATAATATAACACACACCCAACAAGATGGTCCCAATCGTTCCTTAAAGGCATATTTCATCTGGTTTAAGGGTTCAAGAAACGTATCCCCCAAGGATGTTTGTGCTCACCCCACAACGTCATTGTGAAACCATTATCCAAGTAGTTCGCGTAGAGGAATCACAACCCTCCATCCATATTCTAAAGACTCCTAAGTAGCCTTCTTTTTTTTCCAAACTAGCTTCTAAAAAAGGGAGAGGACACTCTCTGATCAAATTTCCATATGTATGACATATATTACACCTAAAATGTAATCCAGAGCAGTCCAGAATATGTGTATGTGAGTGGGACCCCACCATAATAACCATCCCCGTGGGAAGGTCGTCCTGGAGGTATGGATCCACCAAGATACGCACTACAATCATGATACCTAACTGTTGAAAACTAAGTTACACCGAGCAATAAGAACCCAACACCATTTCGATATTCCCAAAAAATTATGGATTCCATATCTCTAGTGGAATCCCATGTAATTTAACCCATACTAGGTGGGAGTAATATTTTTCTCTACAAGCATCAAAAAATGGGGTCCATTTAAGGAGTTTAATGGTTGTAGAACCCCACCTGTAGACTCCAACCAATAACTTGGTCACACCCTCATTGTTTTTGAGAAAAACCCCCATCCATCCTCTAGCCATCATTAGGCAATGAGGAGAGTAACCCAAGAGGGGTCTCCATGTAACCTCCAACCATTTCTGAAAGGTGGCCATACTCATGAAACAACCTCCAAAACGGTCGACCAGAGCATGCTCTGATATCACACTTACTTTTTTCATGGGAATATCCATCCCAAGTGCCAATTTAATCTAATATGGCACCAAGTACTTGAAGCAAAAAACTTGGTGGAGGTGGATTAAGAATCCAAGTGAAATATGGGTGAAATTTGGAGGAAGAAATACATTCCAAGTGTTGATGTATATGTAACTTCGGAATGTATTTCACCCATGTATATTGTATTCCTATAGAGATGTTATTATTCCTCTATACATAAGTGTTTGTATTCCTATAGAGATGTTATTATTCCACCTTGTGGCTCTTGTTATTATAGAGTGACTTTATAAGTTGACTTACCATATAAATTCAATGTAAAAATTAAAATTGAAAGTTTAGGGGGGCGTTATGTGAAAATTACATGGTGGAAATAAAACACAATAAACTAAGATAAGTGTCCATTGTCGTTAGTTCATCACCTTGCACCTCCATATATCCATCATGAGTTACCTCTTTCGTATCACCAACCATAGGGTGGTATCCCTCATGAGGGAAAAACTCTTGCAAAACATCACTACAACTAATGTACCAAGACCCAGTAGGTAAACAAGCTTCACCATATGCTTCCTTGGACCCGGTTAAACTCGATGCTTTCTAAAAATCCCGATCATAAACTCTATCAATGAAAGATTGTACAGATACCCTTTTGGCTAGAAGAAGTTAGAGGTGTATTTTCTTCCGCTAACGTAGCTAATAGGGGGTAATCCCTTTGTCACCTTCAAAATAAACTCGGGATATCACCCCCACTAAAATGACCCATTGATGGGAGGATCAAGGCTCTAGGTGTCCTCAGCAAGATAATCCTGGAGTCAAACAAAACTTTATAACTGACCCAATAATTGGTACTACCTCTGTCACAATATCTGAAAACATCAATAACTAATAGGAAATCCTTAAATGGGGACGAGGTCTAGGGAAAGGTGACAAGAAAAGAAAATAAAGTCCCATACAAACCCTAATACTGAAGATCATTTTGAAGACTATGACTCATACCATGAAAAATTCTCAGCAACGGTCAAAGGCCTCTTCAAATCTAGAAAAAAAAACAGATTAAAATCCAATCCACCCATAAAACCTACCCTCCATGACTGCAAAAGAAACATCAGAGCTAATCTCTCAAGACCGGTCAGAGACCCCTTCTACACTAGAAAAACCAGGTATAAGACCCCATCAACCAGTAAACCCTAGCTTCCATGATGACTAGTCAATCCATGTCAAAGCATGTTAATATTAAATGATTACAATATATATCTGAGAGTCGGGTATAATAAAACAAATATTAAAAACAAACATAGCATATGAGGACATGTATGAATTGATAATGAATACTTAACTATACAAAAATAAGTGGAATTTATGTCACATACCAAACCATAACAACTAGAAGAATCAAATCCAATCTTGTAAAGGAAAAAATCGGAATATACTATTAAATATTATTTAAAGAAACATTGAAATGAGATAGTAAATTATTATAAACCCGAGCTTGTAAATTACAAATTTAAAATATGTTTCATTGATGTTTAAATATTATTTAGAAAAAAAATAAAATGAGATAATAAATTAATGAAATTAAAATCTAAACAAAACAAGAGCCCTAGGTGGTATAGTTTGTGACAGTAGCAAGGAAGCAGTGTGTCAAGAATGAAGAGAAGGAAAAAGCACCCTTGATTGTTATTGACATTGTTATTAACAATCCCATGGGGCATAGAATACATGGTGAATTGGTGTACTATTAAGGAACTCATTGTGTTAGGTCATTGGTTCAAAACTATGTGGGTGCAAGCTTACAAAAAAAACCATTGCTATTAACAAGAAATTGCTATTTAGTAATTGTATTGAAATGCAATATAGCGAGATATACAACACTGATTGGTTGTAGTTGTTGCAAATTCTACGAAATGGAGGCAAGGAGACTTTTTTTTCTTCTTGCCTCAAGGAGCATATATCAAGCAAGTTACAAAATAAAATAAAATTTGACATTGTCGGGAAATTTGAATATAGCTAATTAGTAATAGCACAAGCCAATAAAAAATATGGAACACTTTGGAGTAAATTTAGAGGAACTAATATAGATAGTATAGTGCAACTCTAGCATAATGTACCTCCCACTAGCAACATCCCCTTAGCTACAAATATTAGTTAATAGGTTGTGAATGCATTAATCATGTGTAAGAATGAGTGGTAGTTAATTAACCATTGAAATATTTTTTAACCCAACATAATAATCAATCATTTTATGTTAAATTTTCTCACATCTCTTGTATAATTGTTCCTAACTATAATATTATGACCTTTACTCTTGTGCTCATATTTTCTAAGTTAATTTTCATGGTTTGATTCTTATTGCTAGATTATGATGTGAGGCTCTTGAAAACTCGTTGGTTTCACCTAATAACTTAGGTCAACAACATAATAGAGGTTGTAGAGGATTACTTGTCCTGGTAATAAACTTTATGTTGCCATGTTGACTTTATATTTTGACGCAAATATATCTTGGGTATTTTTCCTACCAATACAAGGTCTAGAGTTAGGAGAGTTTAGGTTAAATCCATGGAGATAAATACATTATTGTTAGGTGTCTTCGATACAACATCAGTGCTTGATACTTATTTCATGGGACATTTTAGTAAACAACTTCACACGACAAGACTATTTTTCATGATAATAAACTTATATAGGGAAAAAAAATATTTCCAAAACCCAACCAAACACGTTGCATAAGAACGAGGACTAGATATAGGTTACAAACACGAAGAACTAAGTACATGGAATCTAACAAAATGTGTCGTCATCCTTTGAAAAGTACATTAATAAAATCTGTGTAACTATATCAACCAATTTGGGATTTAATAAATTACATAGAGTTTAAATAATGGCGCATTTGGATTTTAAAGAACCTTCAATGCGTAGTACCTGCACAATGTACAATCCAACACAAAACCCAGTCCAGTACCTGGGCAGTGTACAACAAACCCAAATCCAACCTGAATCCATTGCAGAACCTTCAATGCACAACACCTCCAAAGCGTACAACCCAGTGCACATCATGGGCAGTGGACAAATGTCGACTCGATCCACCACTCCAAACTTCGAGGAGAAAATTGACCTATTTAACCAAAATTTAACTTTTCCAAATGTAAATTGTGTCCACACTACCGAACAAATAGTACCAAAATGAAAATACTATGTCACGAACATAACAAGATCCATAGCTGGGATAGTCCATGACATTAGCAAGGGAGCAGTGCATCGAGAAAAAAGAATCAAGAATGAAGCGAAAGAAAAAGCACTCTTGGTTGTTATTATCATTGCTATTAACAAGAAATTGGTATTTAGTAACTATATTGAAATGCAATTTAGCAAGCTATACAACATTGGTTGGTTGCAGTTATTGCAAATTATGTGGAACGGAGGCAAGAAGACATTTTTTGACTTCTTGTCTCAAGGAGCATATATCAAGCAAGTGAGAAAATCAAATGCAATTTGGCATTGTTAGGAAATTTGAATATAGCTAATTAGTAATAGCACAAACCAAAAAAAATATAATGAATGCTTTGGATTAAATTTAGACGAACTAATATAGATAGCATAGTGCACCTCTAGCATAATGCACCTCCCACCAGCAACACCCCCTTAGTTACAAATATTAGTTAATAGGTTGTGAATGCATTAATTATGTGTAACCAATGAGTGCTAGTTAATTATCCATTGAAATATTTTTTAACCCAACATAATAATCAATCATTTTATGTTAAATTTTCTCACACCTCTTGTATAATTGTTCCTAAGTATAATCTTATGACTTTTGCTTATGTTCTCATATTTTCTAAGTTAATTTTCATGGTTCGATTCTTATTGCTAGATTCTGATGTGAGGCTCTTGAAAACTCGGAGATTTGACCTAATAACTTAGGTCAACAACAGAATAGAGGTTGTAGAGGATTACTTGTCCTGATAATAAACTTTATGTTGCCACGTTGACTTTATGTTCCACAAATCTCTCTTGGGTATTTTTCCTACCAATACAAGGTCTAGCTTTGAGAGAGTTTAGGTTAAAGTTGTGGAGAAAAATACATTACTATTAGGTACCTTCGATACAACAACGGTGCTTAATACTTGTTTCATGGGACATTCAAGTAAAAAAATTTCACATTACACGACTAGTTTTCATGATAATAAACTTCTATAGGGAAATAGAATCTTTCCAAAACTCAACCAGACATGCTGCATAAGAACGAGGATTGAAGATAGCTCACAAACACAAAAAAATGGATACACGGTGTCTAGCAAAAAGGTTTTGTTATCCTTTACAAAATGCATTAATAATTTTTTTGTAACCATATCAACCAATTGGGGATTTAATAAACAACATGGATTTTTAAGAATGACGTGTTTGGAGTTTAAAGAACCTTCAATGCACAGTACTGTGATGCACCTGCAACAATTAATTAATAAGAATATGCGAAATAGCATAAATGACAGAACTCAGAATCACTTTTATATTGATCACAGGCCACTTCGAGGGGGCAACCTCCTATGAGCAAGCTCAATACAAATAACTTCACGGTGCCTTCAATGACCTCAACACACACTTATATACTAAGTCTATGTCCAATACTATGGGTCAAAACCATGGGACATATAATACTATGGGACGACTTACAAAGCATATGCGTCCAATACTATGGGTCAATACTACGAGCTAATAGAAACTATGAATCAACAAATACTACGGGACGACTTACAAAGCATATGCGTCCAACAACAATATACTAACATAGTAAAGAGAAGGGTTGACATGGGTTCCTAACATCCCCTCTCCCTTAGAAAAAGCTTTGTCCTCAAAGCTTTGGTTGGAGAAATTTCTGCAAAATCTGAAGGAGTGGTTCCCCGGTAGCATCCTTGGGTTGCATTGCGGGCCACTGACGCCTTTGGAGTGTCAGGGAGGATTGCTTGGAAGGCTGTAGACGAAGAAGAACCCTATCAGCTGTGTGGAAAATGCGCTCAGAATGGTGCTGATCGGCTTGTTGTTTCAGGTGAATTCTGGCCATGTGAAGATTGTCCTGCAAAATGAGAAGAATCTGATCGCGGTTGCAAAGAACTGAGTCAATTTCCTGAACTGGGGAGCTTCTAAGGGTGTATGGAAGAAGAACTGGAGGTGTTTGTCCATAGACTGCTTCATATGGTGTCCTTTGAGATGTGGTATTGTACCACCAGAGTGCTGCTAGGAAATCCATAGAAATAGTTGGCCAAAGCTGTGTAGGGATGGGCAAGGGTTTGATCAATCCCGAAAGGAGTGTCGTTTCACCCTTGTTGACTTGGAAAGTATCACAGTCAGCCACCATCTTTTGAATTGTCATTTTTATTCCCTGCCAAAAGAAGTTACATTGTTCCCGGTCATACATTTTGAAGAACCCAGAGTGCCCTGCTGATGAAGAAGCATGGAGTTCATAGAAGAGATAGCCCTGTTGAACATATTGCAACCAATTTTGAACAAGCAGAGAAAGAGATGTAAGAGAAACTGGGTCATCAATTGTGCGAGAAGGAGCATCTGCCACTATATTGTCCTTACCCTTCTTGTAAGTGATCAAATAGGGATAAACCATGAGTTGGATAACCCATTTCGGGTGTGTTGGGTAGGAGACCCATTGTTCCAGCAAATTTTCCAGACTCAGGAGATCAGTCTTGATGCAGAAATAATTCCCTAATAGGTATGGCTGCCACTTCTGTACTGCATGCAAAATAGCCATCAGTTCCTGCTGAGAGGTAGATGCGACTAAATTCTTACCAGAAAGGTCTCTTGAAGGCAGCAAGCTCATTGGTTCAGCAAAGACACCTGCATATCTATCCAAGGAAGTAGTGGAGACCATTGATGGGTGCATCTAAATGGAAAGGAGCTGAGCAATGACACCATGTGAATTCTTCTTAAGGATTTTTTCCAGACGATGTGAACTGATGATGCGAAGAGACCCTGGTTGTAAGCCCATTAATTTGTGTTGTGCCCCATTGACTGAAAACTGCATCCAAAGTTTCGCAAATCCCATAAGATGGGGCCAAGTGTGTGTAACCATTGAACACCCAAAACCACATCACATCCGCTTAAGGACAAGAAAAACATATCAGAGCATAGGTTATAATCTTCCATAGAAATATGCACATTGTGACACTTCCCCTTGCAAGGTAAGGTGCCCCCATTGGCAACCATGACTTCAAAGTTGGAGCAAGGATGGACAAAACAATCAGCCTGTTTGGCAATCCGAGGGTCAATGAAGTTATGAGTGCTACCAGAATCAATGAGTATGGTAAGAGGGAGATTCTTGAAGTATCCCCTGACTCGCATTGTTTGTGGAGTGGTGATGCCGGTTACAGCATGGAGAGAGATCTCGGGTGGGTCATCCTGAGATGGGCTGTCAACAGGCGGGTGTTGAATGTCGACCTGATCATCTACTATATCTGGAGCTTCTTCATCAAGTTCTGAGGCAGGTGGAGAATCCACATCCAAGAGATAGAGCTTTTCTTGAACACATCTATGTCCCCGAGTGAATTTCTCATCACAATTATAACAAAGCCCTTTTTCTCGGCGTGCCTGCATCTCTGTTTCAGACAAATGCTTGATAGGAGTTGGTTGAGGAGCAGGCGTGATGGGAGGTCATTGGGAACCCATATTTCTGAAGGGAACAAAGGTGGGTTTGGAGCGTTATTGAGCTATGATCTTGTCCTCTGCCAACTTAGCCAACCCTAGGACTTCCATCATTGTGTTGGGATAGAACATTTTGACCTCTGAGCAGATTTCATCCGTGAGACCACTGATAAAACAACTCTTGTAGAATTCATCAGACAATCCTTCTGTGTGATTGGCCAGTTTCTCAAATTCAGTCTGATACTCTCTCACTGTGCCAATTTGGTGAAGTTTAGTGAGTGCTCCTGTGAAGTGATCAAAAGCACTAGGACCAAATCGTGGGAAAAGGAGTTGGCAAAAATCTGTCCAGTTTGGTTCAAGATGAGCTTTGATGTACCAACGATACCATTGAAGGGCTTCTTGTTCCAAATGAAAGGATGTAAGTGGAACTTTCTGGACATCAAAAGTATTATGCAGACTGAAATATTGTTCTGCTCGGTATATCCATCCAGTCGGATCAGTACCATTGAAGCGAGGAAAATCAAGCTTCGGCCCACGAAAATTGCTGGAAGAAGAGAACCCGATGGCTGCAAAAGATTCTGGTTGTCGGTTATTGTTCATGGTTGAATGCTGAAGATGGAGGCTAAAAAAAATTTCATCCATATCTTGGAGTTTGGTTTGGATGGCTGCAAGTGCTTCCTCCATGGTGTTTTCTCCTACGCGGGTGACAACCATAACCAGGAGTTTTTTTTTTGGTTGACTGGGTAGAAAAACAAAAACAGAAGCTGCTTCAGTAAAGGAAAATCTAGATTTAGGAAAAAATCTGAAGGGTAATTGGGTTTTGACTAGGTTTTGGACACTGTCGAAGAGACAAGGAAGCAAAAAATGAGGATTTCAGAAGCGGGGTGAAAAGATGGGAAAAATTGGTAGAGGGAGACAAAGAAGCAAAATTCAAAAAGGAACTTTGTGGTAAAATTTCAAGGTGATTGGGTGAAATCGGAGGAAGTTATGGAAAACCCTAAAAATAGACAAATGTGGGATTTTGGGCTTTGGAAGGGGAATTGGGGATAGGGTCCTCAGGAATGAAATATGTAGAATGGGATGATAGGGGTTCCCCGAAAATTTCAAGGGAAAAAGAGTGAAAACAAGGGAGATATGGAGAAAAAACCAATTTTTTTTTTCTTTTTTCTTTTTTTCTTTTTTTTTTGTTCAGACTGGAGCAGCTACGGCTCGGAAGGGATCTGGAATAGATAAATCTGCAACGGCCCAGAAGTGAGTGGAAATAGATGGATTTGAAATGGCACCGAATGGATTGAAAATGGTTGGATCTGGAATGACTTTCAAAATGGATCTGAACGGCTAGATCTGAAATGGCGCAACAGTGATTGACAACAGTTCAACTGAAAATAGATATGGACCCTAGGTATGTGCGGCTTCCTAACAGTTCAGGGGTTTCACTCGGCCACCAATGCTGTCTGACGGCTTGCGTATTGGGGCAGCACCCCTCACTCCACGGCTCAGGTAAAACTGATAATCCCTTTGCCACAAACGACAGCCCTTGGTTTACCTCACGAGTGGGAACTAGTCAATCAGGTAGGGGTCGTTTCCCTTTTCGCTGGCAGGTCCTCTCAATGGGATAGCTACTTCGGGGTTCCTATGGTACTCCTCACAATGAGTTTTAGGGCTTATGCCCAAGTACTTCCCACAGTTAAGCGGAGAGGGATTATTCCCAAATCCGGACCTACAACAGATGCGAAAAAAAATTTGGCAGAAATTTCACCCAGCGAGCCCAAGAAAGTGCTCTGATACCAGATGTGATGCACCTACAACAATTAATTAATAAGAATATGCGAAATAGCAGAAATGACAGAACTCAGAATCACTTTTATATTGATCACATGCCACTTCAAGGGGGCAACCTCCTATGAGCAAGCTCAATACAAATAACTTCACGATTCCTTCAATGACCTCAACACACACTTATATACTAAGTCTATGCCCAATACTATGGGTCAAAACCATGGGACATATAATACTATGGGATGACTTACAAAGCATATGCATCCAATACTATGGGTCAATACTATGAGTTAATATAAACTATGAATCAACAAATACTACGGGACGACTTACAAAGCATATGCATCCAACAACAATATACTAACATAGTAAAGAGAAGGGTTGGCATGGGTTCCTAACATCCCCTCTCCCTTAGAAAAAGCTTTGTCCTCAAAGCTTTGGTTGGAGAAATTGCTGTAAAATCTGAAGGAGTGGTTCGCCGATAGCATCCTTGGGTTGCATTGCGGGCCACTGACGCCTTTGGAGTGTCAAGGAGGATTGCTTGGAAGGTTGTAGACAAAGAAGAACCCTATCAGCTGCGTGGAAAATGCGCTCAGAACTGTGCTGATCGGCTTGTTGTTTCAGGCGAATTCTGGCCATGTGAAGATTGTCTTGCAAAATGAGAAGAATCTGATCGCGGTTGCGAAGAACTGAGTCAATTTCCTGAACTGGGGAGCTACTAAGGGTGTATGGAAGAAGAACTGGCGATGTCTGTCCATAGATTGCTTCATATGGTGTCCTTTGAGATGTGGTATTGTACCACCAGAGCACTGCTAGGAAATCCATAGAAATAGTTGGCCAAAGCTGTGTAGGGATGGGCAAGGGTTTGAGCAATCCCGAAAGGAGTTTCGTTTCACCCTTGTTGACCTGGAAAGTATCACAGTCAGCCACCATCTGTTGAATTATCATTTTTAGTCCCTGCCAAAAGAAGTTACATTGTTCCCGGTCATACATTTTGAAGAACCCAGAGTGCCCTACTGATGAAGAAGCATGGAGTTCATAGAAGAGATAGCCCTGTTGAACATATTGCAACCAATTTGGAACAAGCAGAGAAAGAGCTATAAGAGAAACTGGGTCATCAATTGTGTGAGAAGGAGCATCTGCCACTATATTGTCCTTACCCTTCTTGTAAGTGATCGCATAGGGATAAACCATGAGTTGGATAACCCATTTCGGGTGTGTTGGGTAGGAGACCCATTGTTCCAGCAAATTTTCCAGACTCAGGAGATCAGTCTTGATGCAGAAATAATTCCCTAATAGGTATGGCTGCCACTTCTGTACTGCATGCAAAATAGCCATCAGTTCCTGCTGAGAGGTAGATGCGACTAAATTCTTACCAGAAAGGTCTCTTGAAGGCAGCAAGCTCATTGGTTCAGCAAAGACACCTGCATATCTATCCAAGGAAGTAGTGGAGACCATTGATGGGTGCATCTAAATGGAAAGGAGCTGAGCGATGACACCATGTGAATTCTTCTTAAGGATTTTTTCCAGACGATGTGAACTGATGATGCGGAGAGACCCTGGTTGTAAGCCCATTAATTTGTGGTGTGCCCCATTGACTGAAAACTGCATCCAAAGTTCCGCAAATCCCATAAGATGGGGCCAAGTGTGCGTAACCATTGAACACCCAAAACCACATCACATCCGCTTAAGGACAAGAAAAACATATCAGAGCATAGGTTATAATCTTCCATAGAAATATGCACATTGTGACACTTCCCCTTGCAAGGTAAGGTGCCCCCATTGGCAACCATGACTTCAAAGTTGGAGCAAGGATGGACAAAACAATCAGCCTGTTTGGCAATCCGAGGGTCAATGAAGTTATGAGTGCTACCAGAATCAATGAGTATGGTAAGAGGGAGATTCTTGAAGTATCCCCTGACTCGCATTGTTTGTGGAGTGTTGATGCCGGTTACAACATGGAGAGAGATCTCAGGTGGGTCATCCTGAGATGGGGTGTCAACAGGCGGGTGTTGAATGTCGACCTGATCATCTACTATATCTGGAGCTTCTTCATCAAGTTCTGAGGCAGGTGGAGAATCCACATCCAAGAGATAGAGCTTTTCTTGAACACATCTATGTCCCCGAGTGAATTTCTCATCACAATTATAACAAAGCCCTTTTTCTCGGCGTGCCTGCATCTCTGTTTCAGACAAATGCTTGATAGGAGTTGGTTGAGGAGCAGGCGTGATGGGAGGTCGTTGGGAACCCATATTTCTGAAGGGAACAAAGGTGGGTTTGTAGCGTTATTGAGCTATGATCTTGTCCTCTACCAACTTAGACAACCCTAGGACTTCCATCATTGTGTTGGGATAGAACATTTTGACCTCTGAGCAGATTTCATCCGTGAGACCACTGATAAAACAACTCTTGTAGAATTCATCAGACAATCCTTCTGTGTGATTGGCCAGTTTCTCAAATGTAGTTTGATACTCTCTCACTGTGCCAATTTGGTTAAGTTTAGTGAGTGCTCCTGTGAAGTGATCAAAAGCACTAGGACCAAATCGTGGCAAAAGGAGTTGGCAAAAATCTGTCCAGTTTGGTTCAAGATGAGCTTTGATGTACCAACGATACCATTGAAGGGCTTCTTGTTCCAAATGAAAGGATGTAAGTGGAACTTTCTGGACATCAAAAGTATTATGCAGACTGAAATATTGTTCTTCTCGGTATATCCATCCAGTCGGATTAGTACCATTGAATTGAGGAAAATCAAGCTTCGGCCCACAAAAATTGCTTGAAGAAGAGAACCCGATGGCTGCAAAAGATTATGGCTGTCAGTTATTGTTCATGGCTGAATGCTGAAGATGGAGGCTGAGAAATTTTTCATCCAGATCTTGGAGTTTGGTTTGGATGGCTGCAAGTGCTTCCTCCATGGTGTTTGCTCCTGCGCGGGTGACAACCATAACTAGGATTTTCTTTTATTTTTTTTTTTGGTTGACTGAGTAGAAAAACAAAAACAAAAACTACTTCAGTAAAAGAAAATCTGGATTTAGGAAAAAATCTGAAGGGTAATTGGGGTTTGACTAGGTTTTGGACACTGTCGAAGAGACAAGGAAGCAAAAAATGAGGATTTCAGAAGCGAGATGAAAATATGGGAAAATTTGGTAGAGGGAGACAAAGAAGCAGAATTCGGAAAGGAACTCTGTGGTAAAATTTCAAGGTGATTGGGTGAAATTGGAGGAAGTTATGGCAAACCCTAAAAATAGACAAATGTGGGATTTCGGGCTTTGGGAAGGGGAATTGGGGATAGGGTCCTCAGGAATGAAATATGCAGAATGGGATGACAGGGGTTCCCCGAAAATTTCAAGGGAAACAGAGTGAAAACAAGGGAGATATGGAGAAAAAACTGTTTTTTTTCTTTTTCTTTTTTTTTTCTTTTTTTTGTTCAGACTGGAGCGGCTACGGCTCGGAAGGGATCTGGAATAGATAAATCTGCAATGGCCCAGAAATGAGCGGAAATAGATGGATCTGAAATGGCGCCGAATGGATTGAAAACGGCTCGATCTGGAACGACTTTCAGAATGGATCTGAACGGCTAGATCTGAAATGGTGCAGCAGTGATCAACAACAGTTCAACTGAAAATAGATATGGACCCCAGGTATGTGCGGCTTCCTAACAGTTCAGGGGTTTCACTCGGCCACCAGTGCTATCTGACAACTTTTGTATTGGGGCAGTACCCCTCACGCCACGACTCAGGTAAAACTGATAACCGCTTTGACACAAACGACAGCTCTTGGTTTACCTCACGGGTGGGAACTAGTCAATCAGGTAGGGGTCGTTGCCCTTTTCGCTGGTAGGTCCTCTCAATGGGCCAGCTACTTCAGGGTTCCTGTGGTACTCCTCACAATGATTTTTAGGGCTTATACCCAAGTACTTCCCACAGTTAAGCGGAGAGGGATTATTCCCAAATCCGGACCTGCAACAGATGCGAAAAAAAATTTGGCAGAAATTTCACCCAGCGAGCCCAAGAAAGTGCTCTGATACCAGATGTGATGCACCTGCAACAATTAATTAATAAGAATATGCGAAATAGCAGAAATGACAGAACTCAGAATCACTTTTATATTGATCACAAGCCACTTCGAGGGGGCAACCTCCTATGAGCAAGCTCAATACAAATAACTTCACGGTGCCTTCAATGACCTCAACACACACTTATATACTAAGTCTATGCCCAATACTATGGGTCAAAACCATGGGACGTATAATACTATGGGATGACTTACAAAGCATATGCGTCCAATACTATGGGTCAATACTATGAGTTAATATAAACTATGAATCAACAAATACTACGGGATGACTTACAAAGCATATGCATCCAGCAACAATATACTAACATAGTAATGAGAAGGGTTGACATGGGTTCCTAACAAGTACCTATGTAGCATACAATCCATGCGTAAAACCCAGTGTAGTACTTAGGAAGCGTACAACAAACCCAAATCCAACCTGAATCCATTGCATAACCTTAAATGCACAGTACCTCCGCAGCGTACAACCCAGCGCAGATCATGGGTAGGAAGACAAATTTCAACTCGATCCCTTGCTCCAAAATTTGAGGAAACAATCGACCCATTTAACCAAAGTTTAACTTTGTCAAATGTAAATTTCCTCCACGCCGCCGAACTAACAACACCAAAATTAAAACATTATGTCACAGACATAAAAAGAGCCATAGGTGGCATACGATTCTGTGATAGTAGCAAGGGAGCAGTGAGTCGAGAAAATGCATCAAGAAAAAAGCGAAGGAAAAATCCCTCTTGATTGTTATTACCATTGTTATTAACAAGAAATTGGTATTTAGTAATTGTATTGAAATGTAATCTGGAGAGCTATAGAGCATTGACAAGTTGTAGTTGTTGCAAATTTTTTGGAACAGAGGCGAGAAGACATTTTTTGTCTTCTTGCCTTAATGAGCATATATCAAGCAAGTGAGAAAATAAAATGCAATTTGACATTGTTGGGAAATTTGAATATAGGTAATTAGTAATGGAACAAGCCAAAAAAAAAAAAGGATTTGCAATACTTTGGAGTAAATTTAGAGGAACTAATATAGATAGTATAGTGCACCTCTAGCATAATGCACTTCCCACCAACAACACCCCCTTAGTTACAAATATTAGTTAATAGGTTGTGAATGCATTAATTATGTGTAAGCACAATGAGTGGTAGTTAATTAACCATTGAAATGTTTTTTAACCCAACATAATAATCAATCATTTTATGTTAAATTTTCTCACACCTGTTGTATAATTGTTCCTAAGTATAATCTTACGACTTTTACTCATGTGCTCATATTTTCTAAGTTAATTTTCATGGTTTGATTCTTATTGCTATATTTTGATGTGAGGCTCTTGAAAACTCAATGAATTCACCTAATAAACTTGGTCAGCAACTGTAATAGAGGTTGTAGAGAATTACTTGTCCTGATAATAAACTTTATGTTTCCATGTTGACTTTAGGTTCTGACGCAAATCTCTCTTGGGTATTTTTCCTACCAATACAAGGTCTAGATTTGGGAGAGTTTAGGTTAAACTCATGGAGCTAAAGACATTATTGTTAGGTTCATTTGATACAAGATTGATGCTTAATACTCATTTCATGGGACATTCATGTAAACAACTTCACACTACATGACTAGTTGTCGTGATAATAAACTTCTACAGGGAAACAAAATCTTTCCAAAACCCAACCAGACACGCTACATAAGAACGAGGACCAGAGATAGATCACAAACTTGGAGAACTCGATACATAGCATCTAACAAAAGGTGTTTTCATCCTTTGCAAAATACAATAATAAAATATGTGTAACCATATCAACTAGTTGGGGATTTAATAAATGACATGGAGTTTCAAGAATGGTGTGTTTGGTGTTTAGAGAACCTTCAATGCACAATACCTACACAACGTACAATCCAATGTAAAATGCAATGTAGTACCAGGGAAGCATACAACAAACCCAAATCCAACCTGGATCCATTGCAGAACCTTCAATACATAGTACCTCCAGAGAGTACAACCCAGCGTAGATAAAAGGCGAGCAAACAAATGTCAATTCAATCCCCCACTCTAAACTTCGACGTGAAAATTGACGCATTTAACCAAAGTTTAACTTTTCCAAATGTAAATTGCCTCCGCACCACCGAAATAATAGCACCAAAATGAAACAATTATGTCACGGATATAACAAGAGACACATGTGGCATAGTCTGTGATCGTAGCAAGGGAGCAGTGCATTGAGAAAAAAGCATCAAGAATGAAGTGAAAGAAAAAGCACTCTTGATTTCTATTAACATTGTTATTAACAAGAAATTGATATTTATTGAAATACAATCGGGCGAGCTATATAACATTGGCTAGTTGTTGTTTTTGCAAATTCTGTGGAATGGAGACGAGAAGACATTTTTTGTCTTCTCGCCTCTAGGAGCATATATCAAACAAGTGAGAAAATAAAATGCAATTTGATATTGTTGAGAAATTTGAATATGAATAATTAGTAATAACACAAGCCAAAAAAAAGATATGAAATGCTTTGGAGTAAATTTAGAAAAACTAATATAGATATAAAAGTGCATCTCTATTATAATGCACCTCCCACCAACAACACCCCTTAGTTACAAATATTAGTTAATAGGTTTTGATTGCATTAAATATGTGTAAGCATGAATGGTAGTTAATTAACCATTGAAATATTTTTTAATCCAACATAATAATCAATCATTTTAAGTTAAATTTTCTCACACCTCTTGCATAATTGTTCCTAAGTATACAAACCTTCAATACACAGTACCTCCGCAGTGTACAAACCAGTGTAGTTCAGGGTGGGCAGAAAAATGTCAACTCAATCCCTCGCTCCAAAATTCGAGGTGAAAATCAACCCATTTAACCAAAGTTTAACTTTGACAAATGTAGATTTTCTCTGCACCGTCGAACTAATAGCACCAAAATGAAAACATTATGACACAGACATAATAAAGTAAAACCAACATCTCAATAATAATAACGAAGTGGTGGCTTCTCCTCGGTTTTTATTTTAGAGAAAATGACTGCATATATGTGTTTTCACGTAATTGTTGGCTCGTATACTCTGTTGGGGATGATCTGATTTAGGATGGATCATCTGAAATTTCCTTCTCACAGAGATGTTGGCTTTGGCTTTATAGAATACAATAGATAAACTGATAGGAAAATACTCAGAAGTACTATGTTTACCCTTTTGTATACCTTGATTCTACTCCGGAATAACAAGTATAGAGTTTTTTCGGTGTGAAAAAAAAAAATAACGAAGTGGTGATGAATTGACACCATGTGTTGGTTTACTTGGTGCTAACAATAAGGGATGATTTTTATCAAGCATGGCTAACATTGTTGTTTTTTTCACTTTTTTTTCAAAATGATAAAATTATTCAAGTATGTTGTCAAACAAAAAATTATAATAATATTATTATGTATTCAAAATAAATTTAGCAATTTGTAAACATTATCATTATAAAAAGTAAAATTTATTAACACATAATAAATCATAAAATATCAATATAATGAATTTAATTTTTATTAAAAAATATTTTGTGAATTTTTAAAATTAAATATTTATTTTTTTTAGTTTCTATTATTAATTATTTTTAAAGATAACTTTTCTATATTTTTATATAGGGAATAAAAACAATAATTGTGTGTTTCCTTTTAGGAAGTCATAGGTTCAAATTGTTAAATTTTCAATAATAGCAGTATAATTTTCATCTCTTTCAACTTAGAAACAAATATAGGACCATTGAAAGAATAACTATGCACAAAAACAAAATAGAGACACAATAATTTACCCTAGGAAAACCCAAACTCGGGGAAAAAACCTAGCAAACCTTTCTTATTCAAATATTTAGTACATAATGCAAGTACATCAAAGATAACAGCTATCTTGAATAATGAATATCACAAAGAGAAGAGATGCCAAAGAATAAGCCCCATAAAATTGTCTTCTACAACCAGAAATCGAACTTATTCTTGCTTGAGTGAATTTGCTTGAGATGTGTGTACAAATGAGGCGTCGTCCGTCCTATTTATACATAATTTTGAAGTGACTTTTCCACTAGGGACGACTTGTCTATTTCACTGGATGACTTCTCTTTTATAATAAATAAAATTACAATTTGTTTTTATTTCTTTTGTAGGTCGGTCTTAGCTAGTGAGCATACTTGATGTAGCTACAACAACAACACTCCCTCTTAGCTAGGGAGGTATCATCACGCTAGAACACATATGAGTATCATCTGATCGCCATGGCTTGTCTCGTACTTCTCGTCATCATAAGAAAGGTCAATACAGTCCACTCAGGACAACATCCCACACAGGGATACATGCGTACTCTACACAAGAGTCCTCTCCACACAAGAGAACATTCCACACAGGAACAGGAGATCACATAGAACTCATCTAGGTCTTGTTGTTGCTGCAACATCCCCCCCAAAAGTTTGCAAAATTTGGGGCCCCTCCTCCTATTTTTGAAGAAGTCCTTGGTTTTTTGAAGCTTGTTTGTTCATCTTTGCAAGTTTGCTTATCTCTCTTCTTCCAAAAAAAAATTATTTTCTGCTAAGGCAATTTTTATCTTTTCAAGCTTTGGTTGCAGTTTTTTACGATAAACTTTGCGACAGTTGCGCAAGTTTTCACCTTATCTTTGGATAGCGCACGATTTAGCCTTAAAATTGACGACCTTAGAGCTTTTTTTTTTACCTTTTCTCCCGAGTCGTCGCATTTTTTAAACTTTAACTTTTTCCACCTTTGCGCAGCTTTTAACGCTAAAATCGTCGCTCCTTTGCTCCTTTTTTCAAGCCTTTGACTTCATGCCAATTGGCGCATATTTTAGAGTTAAAGTGCCCGCCTGTTGCGCAATATCTGACCTTAAACTTGTCGCCTTTTGGATGTGCCTCGCTCTCTTCATCGTAGCTTTTGGTCGCAGGAATTATAGCTAAATTCGCTGTCGGTTGCGCTGCTTCTAACCTTAAAGTTGCGACGAAGCTTCAACCCATGGACGCGGATTTTGATCACAGAAACTAACCCTAATCGTCTTCCGTTGCACATAAGTCACCATGCCGATCGCTGCCGCAGTGCAGCCCATATTTTGAGTAAGCGCAAACGTAAAGTTGGTTAAGTGTTTTATTGCCACCCCATGCGGATTTAATCCCTCGTTCCATTGAGCCCCGTGCTCATTAATACTCCAACTAGCCACCCCGTGCGGCTTTATTGCTCACCTTATATATATGCATAGAACAGGTTTTTTCGATCATTTCACTATTGCTGAGGAAGAGGAAGAGTTCGCCATTCGCTATTGGCAGCGTCAAAACTGTTACTCACCTAGGTATGCACGTCGACCACCGAATGCCATTCCTGAGACTGACAGGTAGGTGGTTATTCCAACCTTTGTCTTTTGCTGAAGAGAAACTTCGTTTGAAGCTTGTATTCCTCCTTTGCAATGTTTTAGTTTGCTTGTTTTTTTCGAGAACTCTTTTTCCGAGTGGCCAAACCTCTCTTAGAGATGATAGAGCATGAAGTTGTCCATCCATTTCGGTTAAATCATGACCCAGAAAACCCTTCCCCTGCGCACATATCATACAGTCAGTCGACCGTTATTTGTTTTTTCAAGTTTTTATAGGAAAGTTTCTGCCCCGACGTTTGTTTTATTAATAAAAGCCGAGCTTGTAAATTTTCCTTATCACGGTTTACTTTAAAACTAGAGATCATGCGACTAGTTTTGTGGCTCACATTCTCCTTTGTAGTGCATGTAGGAAGTTTTCCATTGCCGAAGAATACCATACTGCACCCATCGTTGTGGGTAATAAGTCGTGCTCCTGATGATAGAGTCCATGCGTTAAATCCATAAAGCCATGGAAGTTTCGGTAATTCTCCTTGTCCCATACTATTAGCACTCTGCATAACTGTGTATTTTCTTTCGAAAAGCTAATGACAGCAAAATAATTGTTTTATCGTAAAATATTCAAATACTAGCTAAGCATCTTTTGGTTTTGTGAAAATTGCATTTTAAGTCATTTTTTATGGATGTGTTGTTAAATGCTCTACCTCGTCGTCATTTATGTTGAAATATTATTTTAAATGAAAGGCAACACTTTTACATGCTCATTTTTTGCTTAAATATTAAAGTCTTGAGATGTGATTTGGCCGCCACTAATAGTTGCTCGAGAATTCATCAAACTCCTTATTTGTGCTTCCCCCCACCGTCGCAGTTTTGACATGCATAGGAGGTCTGCCAGGAAGAAGGCTAAGCTCGCAGAATCAGATTCGGACGTAGAAATCTTGTTAGACACGTCGCTCGAAACCATGTTTAGCGACACACAAGCTCTCACCGGAGTGGCCCCAGGAAGCTCTGCCCCGGAATTTCAATGGGGTGACTTATATAGGTTTATCAGAGATCAGAAGTACCCAAATGCATCCCTAGAAGAAGTTATGGTCTATGCAAACATCAATAAGTCCAGCCTCCACAAAGCAGCGACTCGTCCCCAGCTGTTCCCGTGCTCCGAGGTCATCGTTGGATAATTCCTCATGTTAAGACTGATACAAGGTTCATTAATGACAAGACTGGGATGAATCTAGCATCTTTCACACCTGAACACATCATGGCTACTTACAAGTAGCCCCAGGAAAGAACTTGGTTGGACAATGAGTGGATATCCAAACAAACTATGGACCCTCTGGACTCTGCCAGAAAGATGATGATAAGTCATAGGCAAATCAGACAAAGGAACAACAATGAATATGAAAGTGCCCTTCTAAAGACTCCTTATAGACTCATTTCCTTAATGTTGAGTCGAATTTTCAGTGCGCTGAGTGCAAATATTTTCAAGCTTGGCTGGGTGCCAGTAATGGTCCATGTGGTGATGTCCGGTACCATTTTCAATTGGGATGACATAATTTCAGACAGTTTAGACTTGCAGTTAACCGCTGCCCAAGGAGGACTGACTCATAAGAAAGCTGATTTCTTCATGTCTTCTTATTTGATGGACTGCCTATTAAGCAAACACCCTTTCCAAGATTTAGGTTGCATATGGGGCAGGAAGGAGTCCCCTCTTTTTATGGCTTACCAACCCACATGGGCAACCAAATACGCAAACCACTACAAGCAGATTTGTGAGAAACTCATCATGCCCCTGTATCAGCTCATTTTTATAGAAGAGCCAAATTGCATGTCCGAGAATGCCATGCCCATCATAGAAGAGTTTGGAGATTACTACTTCTCCACTGAAGTCACCTATATCTGAATGAGTGGAGGATCTCAAGCTCCCTTTTTGTTTCCCCGATATGTTACAGATTTTGTAGTGCACAAGGAAGCTTTAAGGAAACTCTTCGGCACTGGTGGACTCATTAAGATCCTCATAGAGAGGAAGAAAGGTATATATCCACCAATGCCCTTCACCATCAGTGCATACAGCCTCCCGAGGGCAAGAGAAGGTGAAAAATTTGCTCAAGGCTTGGAATTTTTCCATTTCGGCACAAGGCCTTTTAGGAGGCATGATCCTGGTGGCAAGGTTGCTAAACATTGTCTTTATGTCAAAACGTCTTATGAGTACACACATCTTATGGACCAAGATGAAGAATTTTTCCGAAGTGCCAGGAACTTAACCGAATTGGGAAAGCACTACTGCCATAAAAGCAGAAAAGGTTCCAACCCTAAGCCTATTGGGTTGATCCAGAAGGAGCAAGAGGCAACAGCATCTCAATCAGAGGAGTCAAAAAGGAAGGAAAAGGAAGAAGAAGAGAGGCTCCAAAAGGAGCAGGAGTTTAAGCAGCAGCAAGATGCGGAAGCTACTAGAGTCCAGAAGGAGGAAGAGGAAAAAGCCCTGAGAGAGGACGAAGAGAGAAGCCTACAAGAACAAGCTGCCAAATTGCAGCAAGAAGAAGAAGAAAGAATCTTGCAAGAACAAGCTGCTAAACTGCAGCAGGAAGAAGCTGAGAAAACCAATGAAGAAGAGGCAGAAAGGTTACAAGCAGAACTTGTAGAGAGGCAAGCGAGAGAAGAAGATGAGAAAGCCATGGAACAAGGCATGTCCAGCCTGCGGGCCATGGACTTGGATCTGGAAACAATGAACCAACCAGGGATAGCTAGTGAAGGGGTTGTCACCACTGAGGAATTAGCACTTACCCCATACAACCCCAGAAATCAGCGGCAAGTGGCCAACCTGGATTCCGTTTACTTTCATCAATGGAAGAAGGTTATCATTGACAGATCAGTAAAGAAAATGGAGATTCGACAGGACCTATATGAACTCAGAGTATGAGAAAACACACTTGTCCAAGGGACTGACATCATACCTGTATTCACAGCGTCATGCTCGGTAGCTTCATCCCAAGCAAGTAAAGACAATGCCGATCGGTTGGTTGAAGATGTCAAGAAATACAAAGAGCTATGTTTCAAGATAAAAGCTTACAGGAAGAAGGAGGTGTTAGAAGCTAATGACTTGAAAAGGAAGTACAAAGAGATTGCGGATGAAAAGGAAGAAACAACTTTGAAGATCCAGCAGCCCGAAAATGAAAATAATACACTAGCAATGCAGCTAGAAATCTCAGAAGATGAGCAAAAGAATTGGAAAATCATGAGGCCAGCAGTGTTCAGCAAATTGATTTCTTCAAGCCTCAATTTGAAAGGCTAATGTGAGAAAAGGCAGGACTGTTAGAATAGCTCAAGGAGGCAAATGAAAAGAAAGAGGATATAGCCACATTCTACAAGCAAGCCTGTGACGTGAAAGAAAAGACCTATGAGTCACTAGTTTTGATATCAGAAGAGGTCTACGGGATTAAAGGAATGATAACCAGGATGACATCCATTGAAGTTGAGGCGCTTAAAATAAAGGACAAGTATGCGCAACACGTGGTAGAAATTAAGGAGCAATTTGAATGGAGGGAGGGAAAATCTGGTTTTCCCTCAAACCTGCATGCTACAACCGCTGAGGAATTTGACATGGATACAAGAGTCCTCGAGTTTTGCAGGGATTGTGGTAACAAATTAAGTCTAGAGATCCAAAAGACTATCAAAAAAGGCCACATTGTCTACTCCAAAATCTGGGAAACCCACAAGAAGTGTCACATGGCTTTACCTCAAACCATTTATGAGTTCCCTGAGAAAGAACAACGCATGGTCGAATTGCAGAGTAACTTGAATGCAGAATTGGATTATCTAAAGAAGATAGAGGCTATAAACATGGAGGACCTCCACCAATTCATTGGTCAGACTGTTTTCCATGCTTATTTCCTTGAAGAGATCACTCAGGCAGCTGTAGCAAGGGCAACAAATGTCAAATTAGATTTGCGCAAGCACAAGATAGCTCGGAAAGTGACAATCTTTGTGCGGGGAAGGACCATCTTGAGAGAAATTAGCCAATGGGCCAGTTATATTCAAGAGGTGGAAAAATTAGCAAAAGCAGGCGATCTTGTTGAAGGGAACGAGCCAACAGAAGGAGAGAAACCAAATGAGGCAGCAGAGCCATCTGGAGCTTAATTTGTTTTATTATAAATTTTGAGAAAAGACAGTTGGAAATTTGTTTTTTGTATAAATATACTAAAAGACAGTTGTAAATGCTTTTTGTCTCTTTAGGCACTAGATGAAAAACTTTTGTTTTCCCTAGGGTTAGGTTTTTGAGAAGAGACAAAGTTGTAAAATCTATAAATATGGAGATAGAAGAGATAGAAAGGACATTTGGCAGGTGAAAGGACAGACTTATGCTATATGTGAACTATTTTACTACATCAATAAAGAAAGTTCTATTTTTCCTGATGGAAGCCTACATGGAGTGTTATTATGGGAATGTTTGAATGACTGGCCTAATTACTTCTGCATTATTCACACATTGTTTGTGAGATCATTCCTAACCATTTGAATTACTTCTTTGCTTTGAATGCTTTCACTCTCTCATGCTAAATTTATGTGTAAAATGGGCAATGTGAATGTTTATCTCTATCAAGGCTATCTTTGGTAATCTTTTATTTTCTATTGTAAATTCATCTATTAAATTTAACAGCTATCTATGAAGATCCTGGTTGCATTTCCAATTTATTACCCATCCTTTAAATTTGCTCTCCTTACGAGGATAGATTAAATCTGCTTAAAACGGTTTTAGATTAGATTTGTTTACAATTTTCATTTAGATTACAGCACTTGCATCTCATCTTTAAAATTAAAATACATAAACAGTGGATTGGGCCGCAACCGGTACAAAAGAAAAAAAATCTTTCAATCTTACACGGTAGCCGGATCGTTAACCGGATGGATTCCCCACACCAAACGGTGAGCGATCTAATTGGGCTCGCTTACTATGGAGAATCCCTTGCTAATTGATGCTAAGATTTTCGGGGCATCAACAGTTTTTGGTGCTAGAAGGAGGGCCACCAGGGCATGGATGGCAGAGGAGATCCTTTAGTTAGAAGGAATCCCACTAAAGACCCGTTTGAAACAACTATCCCAAATAATCAAGATCTGGAATTAATAAATCAAGAAGATCCCAATTCTAAAGTAGCGAATTTAAGAAGACACACCAGTGCTTTTGTAAGGAAGCTTGGTGGTTTAAACGCAATTCCCTCACTCCCCAAGAGAATAGCCCCTAGAAGGGAAACGCGGTATACCATGGATTATATTCTTGTTCAAAACTTAGAAGATCTGGTAGATCTATCTTTGGAAGAAATAACAGAACCTCTTAGAGAAATTGGACTTGAAAATCCTCCAAATCTAGAGGAACCAAATACCCCACGCAATTATCCACCTCACACTCCACATAATACTCCACCAAATTCACTGTGTGGAGCCATGGCTGTACCGGCATGGAGAGCGAGAGGAGCTTTAACTATAGCTGGGTCGTTCCATGATCTGCCCAAGAATCCTGAAAAGGTTTTGCCTAAATATGATCCTGGTAAAGGTATTTCTACATAAGATCATCTTAAAATTTTTTACTTGGCTTTAAGTCTTTTAAATGTGTAGCTTGAAGATGTAGCCTGTAGGATTTTCCCTTACACTTTCGAGCCCAAAGTAGCTTCCTGGTACTTTAGTTTGCAGGCTAGTTCCATATCTAATTGGGAGGACTTCGAGAAATGTTTCTTGAAAAAGTATGGAAATCAGAAAACATTGTCCACACTCATGAAAGAGTTATTGTCCATGAGAATGGAAAAGAAAGAAAAGGTTCAAAAGTTTAATCAAAGATTTACCACATTGTTGAACAATTTCAGTGATGCAGCTAAGCCTACTGAAGAATCTTTAGTTGAATATTATACAACGGCTCTTGACCCTCCCATAGCAATGTTCGTTAAAACAACAAAGAAAACTACCTTGATAGAAAATTTCGAAGAAGCTAAGAAGGTAGAAGAAGAAGCGGAAAGCATTGATAAACATGCTTTGGATCTAGAAACAAAATAGGACATTGTTAAGAAGCCCTTTCTGCTAACCAGAAATAAAAAGGAACCCTCAACAGATATGGAAAATATGGTAAAAATGATGCAAAATATTTCTAATAAGATCATCGACCTAGAGAAAGATAATACAACTAGCACTTCCATGCAGCCATTCAAACCTTTTTATAAGAAAAGAGAAGAAAATGGGAAGCCGCTTCTGCCGGTAAACAATTCTGTTGTTCTGAATTTAAATGAAGTAGGCATGGATCATTTATGTACCTTCCATCAGGAACAACACTCTGAAAAAATTTGTCCACAATGGATAAACTCAATGAGCCTAGTGATGAACCAAATGCTAGATGCTCAAATAACTGATCATAAAGATCCTTAGGAAGAGCAGATTTTTTAGCAGGAAGAACCCACTCCTGACACAACAATGGTCTTATGGGATTGGGCACCCGCACAAGAACCTTCTCTCGAAGATATAGTTGATGAATTTAAGACTGCAGCAATTAATGTCACTACTAGAAGTAAAGGCCCAGTGCTTGATCAAGCCATTGATGCATCCAAAGCCAAAGTTGTGAAAGAAATGTCGAAACGGCACATAACTGTTATTCCACCGCAACCCAAGGAAAACCCAGCACCTAATAAAGAATCGAGTGTGGAGATAACCAAACAACCAAAGGTCACTCCGAATAGCACAGGGAATCAACCTAAAGTTTCAAAAGAATGTGATATGGGGTATGATATAATTGAAGACATTAAGAAGGCGAAAGCGAATGTCTCTATATTTGATATGTGTAGCCTGCCCCAACAAAGAAATAAATTTCTAGATGCTTTTGACTCACAAGCTAGCACTTCAGTAGAAAACACTGAAGAAAACCCTGAGGTAAACGAAGCTAGCATTGGCGGGAAATCAAGATCGCAGACTTTACCTTTTATTTTGACTTTTGAAATTTTCAATCATAATGTGCATAATTGTTTGGTAGATTCTGGGGATTCTTCAAAATGTCATGCCACTGTCGATTTGCAAAAGGATCAATGGGCAGCCAATTCCATCCCCATATCAGATCATACAGCTAGATAGGATTGTTGTTAAAGTCATTGGAGAAATGAAAGATGTGCTTATTAGGCTGTCAGCAAATCCGAGAGTATGTCAATTTGTGGATATAATGGTGGTCGATATTCCTGAAGCTTATGGTTTGATTTTAAGCAGGGACTGGTCTACGAAACTTAATGGTAACTTTGCAACAGACTGGTCTCATTTATGGCTGCCTTACCAAAATAGACAAAACCAGATTAAAATACTGAGAGAACCCCACATGAAACAAAATGTTACTCAGCTAGAGGAAAAAAATGAAGCTGTAGCTTTCTCGTCTTCGGTATTGGGAAATTATTTCTTAGAGATTGAACCAGTAAATTATCAATCGGAAGATGTTAGCCATGAATCAGATGAACAGTCTGATCTCCTTCAATTTTCTCGAACTGACGATATTGATTGTAATATAGTAGGATTAGTCACTGATGTAAGCGATAGTGTTACTAACTTAGCTAAAACAGAAGAAAAAAAATTGGGTCTTATATTTCGATGGTTCCAAAACCCAAGAATGATCCGGAGTTGGTTGTGTCCTAATTGATACTGAAACCAATAAACACTTATTATCTTGTAGATTAGAGTTCGAATGCACTAACAATACTACTGAATACGAAGCTCTGGTCCATGGTTTAAAGAAAGCTATCAGTTTAAATGTTAAATATCTGAAAGTCTTTGGAGATTCGAAGATAGTGGTCAGGCAAGTGAGAGATACAATCCACTACCTCTCACCACATTTGAAAGGTTACCAGTCAGAAGTTTGGAATTTGATTTCATGTTTTAATGCTTTTAATATTAATTACATTCCCAGATTAAGAAATGTCGGAGCTGATTTGCTAGCTACTTCTGCTTCAAGATTAGTGCCTACTAATAATAAGTGTTCTATTGAATTAATTTTCAGGCCATCTGTTCCAGATAACATTAAAAATCTCAGAGTGTTTGATGATGATGATCAGATCATCGGCTTCTTAACAAATGAAGATGTGTTCCAGGAAGCCATAATAGATGAAGAGAAGCACGATTCAGATCTGCAAAGTAAAGATGTTGTTAAAGGAAATTTCATGATCAAGGGAGTAAGATCTCTTGAAAGTTTATTCGATCTGTGGAATAAGTTCAAAAGGCTAGTAAACGCTAAAACTCACATCTCCACTATGCAGCGTGAATTAGTAAATATGGGTACAGAGGTTGAACCGAAATACGTTAATCTTGGTAAATTTTGTTCGCCAGGTGAAAGAGATAGGTTCATCAAACTGTTTCGACAATATAAAGATGTCTTTGCATGGACTTATGAAGATCTAAAGACATATGATACTCACATTATTCAGAACATAATACCAATGAAGACTGGTGTTAAACCATTTCAGCAGCAATTGAGAAGAATGCATCCGACTCTTGAGCCTTTGATACAAAAGGAGTTGAAGAAACTATTGGATGCAAAGATCATTTTCAAAGTGCGACATTCAGAATGGGTTGCTAATTTAGTTCCCGTCTGGAAGAAATCAGGAGAAATCAGACTGTGTGTGGATTTCCGGAACTTGAATAAAGCTTCCAATAAAGACAACTATCTTATGCCCCTAATGGAGAAAATATTGCAGATGGTATCAGGATCAAAACTTTTCTCTCTACTGGATGGTTTTTCTGGTTATAATCAAGTGCTAGTAGCAGAAGAAGACTGGCTCAAAACTGCTTTTCATACAAAGTGGGGAACGTTCGCATACTGAAGGATGCCCTTTGGTTTGATAAACGCCGGAGCCACCTTTCATAGAGAAATGGAAATTACTTTTTGAGGATTAGGCGGTCATTGTGTTGTAGTTTATCTAGATGATGTGACAAATTTCTCAAAGAAGAGAGAAGACCATGTTTTTCACCTGAAACAGATTTTTTATCGCTGTAGGAAGTATGGTATTTATTTGAATCCAAAGAAAAGCGTGTTTGTTTTTCTTGAAGGCAAACTTTTGGGTCATGTCATTTCAAAAAAGGGAATCTCAATAGATCAAGAGAGATTCCAAGCTATCAATCAGATTCCCATGCCTCACAGCAAGAAATCTATTCAATCATTTATGGGCACTATCAATTGTGTTCGAAGGTTCGTTCCTGATTTCGCTCAGACCGTCAAACCTTTGCAACAAATGATAAAGAAAAGTGTACATTTCAAGTGGACTGACTTGGAGAAAGTGGCGTTTAAGGAAATCAAAGCTGCTATAGCTAATGCACCTTCTTTAAGGAGTCCATATTTTTATAAAGATTTCATTATGTACACTTTTTCTTTGAATGACTCTCTCGCAGCTGTGCTCACGCAAAAGGTGGAATCAGGAGATGAAAACCCAATCTCTTTTATGAGCACTGGTCTGTTAGGCACTGAACTTAACTATTCTGTTGTAGACAAGCAAGCGTATGTCGTATTCAAAGAGGTAAAGTAGTTCAAGCCGTATATTTTAAAGAACAAGACTAAATTCATAGTCCCTCACCCCGCTGTCAGATATTTGTTTGTTCAAAAGGAATTAGGAGAACGGAGAGGGAATTGGGTCACAGCTCTCCAAGAGTATGATCTGGAATTCAAACCCGCCACCATCATCAAGGGTCAAGGGTTATGTAAGTTACTCACTGATCATCCATTCGATGAAGATTTGAACTAGGAAAATGAAGCGGAGCTGAATATGGCTAAGATATGTCCTATTTTTACAGCCCCTAAATCTTGGTATAGGGACTTGGTGCATTATTTGTAGCAAGGATATTTTTCGGAACACTGGAATTCTAAGCAAAGGAGAGCACTATGTCTCAAATCAGCAGGCTATCACATCACTGATGGGTTACTTTTTAGAAGAAATTATGATGGGATTTCCCTCAGATGTCTAGAGAAAGAAGATGTTGATAGTGTGGTCAGGGAATTGCACGATGGCCCTACTGGGGGACATTATTCTAGAGATACCACAGCACATAAAATTCTCAGAGCTGGGTATTATTGGCCAACCTTATTCAGAGACGCTCATGCCTATGCCCGAAATTGTGATGTATGCCAAAGAAGTGCCAGTAAATTTCCAAAAGCAGCAGGACCCTTGTAGCCAGTTATCATATATGAACCATTCGAGCAGTGGGGCATAGACGCTATTGGTGAAATCAACCCAAATTCGTCATTGCAGCATCAGTATATCTTGACACCTACAGACTATTTTACAAGATGGTCAGAATCTATTCCACTGCGCAAATTAAACGAAGATGTAGTTATCGGATTCCTGGAAGAAAACATCATAACCAAGTTTGGGGTTCCAATTTCCCTAGTCTTTGATAATGCAACTTATTTTTTGTCTTTGAAGATAAATGAATTTGCTTATAGGAAAGGAATTAAACTACATTATTCAGCCAATTATTATCCCCAAGGAAATGGTTTAGCTAAGTCTACCAATAAGAACCTCATTTGAATTCTCAAGAAAACTGTAATTGAAAATCAAAGAAGCTGGCATACAGCCCTCCCGAATGCTCTATGGGCATACAGAGTCACACCAAAGAATGCCTTAGAAGTTTCCCCATTCACTTTGGTCTACGTTAAAGAAGCCATCCTCCCTCCAAATATTCTACTCACATCCTTGCAATTGGCCCAAGCCTCTCAAGGGTCAAGCAGTCAAGTCCTACAATCGAGAATTTACACCCTGCTAAAACTTGAGGAATCCCGGCTTGAATCCGAAGACCGGTTCAACCAACACCAAGACATAGTTAAGAGGTGGTTTTATAAGCGGAAGTCTGGAAAAAAGGATTTCGAAGTAGGTGACTTAGTTTTGAAATGGGATCATCTGCATGATGGTAAGGGAATGCACACTAAATTTCAACATCTATGGGTTGGCCCTTATCAAATTTCTGAAAAACTTGGCTCATCCACTTACAAGCTGAAAGACCTACAAGGAGAGGAAGTAATTCTCCCTCTCAATGGCCTCGCCTTAAAGCAGTACTTTGCATAGTTTCGTTGAGACTTTTGTACATAAATAAGCATTGTTGTTTCTTGTTTTCTTGTTTTTGTTTTTGTGTACAGTTTAAGTAGTTTGATCTATTTTTCACGTTGCTCTCTGTTCAAGTTTTCTCTTTTCTTTCTCTAATAAATCCTAGCCCAACTCTTGGCCTAGCGGTAGCACAGGACTCCGAGCAAATCTCGAAATCTTGAAAGGCAGAATTTCACTTATAAAGAAAATATATCTTCGTAACTTTGCTTTCACTGAACAGCCTTTGGGAATGAAGAGATCATTTTCTATTTGGTTAAAATAACCCCAGTTAAATGACTAAGATTCAGTTGTTCCTTCTCACTATCTCGAGGCTCCATTCGCTTTAACATTAATGCATGTCCTAGGTATTTTGCTATGGTGGACCCATGGAAAGGAAGTGTGTCTCATAGGTGTATGGTATTTAAAATGATCCCATGCTACAAATAAAATCCCAAAGAGCTTACATCAAAGATTTTGCTTTCCATAAATTCGCACCTCAATTAAAGCATGGCTGAGAGAAGCAAAATTGTTCAATCGAGAAAGTTGTTCAAATAAATCAGCTCAGCAAGGTTCTTCTCCATCCGTGAGGCTTGATAATCAAATAAAATCTCTTTCTCACACAAAAGGACATTATGGATAGAATAACCCAAATCAAAGGACTGAAAGTTAAAGAAATTTATTTCTGGAAGGCTCAAATGGCAAGTCAATCAAATAAACATCCAAAAGGATGCAATAGCATGGGAATGAGGAACAAACGAATAATCCTATGAGATATTGTTACAATCTTGTGGAGTCCTCTTTTAGTCAAATGCCTGAAAGATAGATCTTCAAAATGAAATCCACACTCTGGCCTCGAGAGAATTATAAGGAAGTTTGAGTCAAAGTTCCCCTTTCCCAAATGACTATTATGATAAAGAGATCACTGCATTCATAGAAGCTGAACTATGAGGGCATTTTTTTACGATTGGAGCTAGTAGTTTAAGAGTATTTCTAATATGAGAAGAATTTGTTTCAGAGATCTGTGTTCGCCAGCGAATCGCCAATTGTTGTTGCTGCAACATCCCCCCCAAAATTTTGCAAAATTTGGGGCCCCTCCTCCTATTTTTGAAGAAGTCCTTGGTTTTTTGAAGCTTTTTTCTTAATCTTTGCAAGTTTGCTTATCTCTCTTCTTCCAAAAAAAATTTATTTTTCTGCTAAGGCAATTTTTCTCTTTTCAAGCTTTGGTTGCAGTTTTTTACGATAAACTTTGCAACAGTTGCGCAAGTTTCCAACTTATCTTTGGTCGACTATAGTGCATGTTTTAGCCTTAAAATTGCCAACCTTAGAGCTTTTGTTTTTACCTTTTCTCCCGAGTCGTCACACTTTTTAAACTTTAATTTTTTCCACCTTTGTGCAGCTTTTAAGGCTAAAATCGCCGCTCCTTTGCGCCTTTTTTCAAGCCTTTGACTTCGCGCCAATTGGTGCAGATTTAAGAGTTAAAGCGCCCGCCCGTTGCGCAATATCTGACCTTAAACTTGTCACCTTTTGGATGCGCCTCACTCTCTTCATCGCATCTTTTGGTCGCAAGAATTATAGCCAAATTCGCCGCTAGTTGCGCTTCTTCTAACCTTAAAGTTGGTGACGAAGATTCAACCTGTGGACGTGGATTTTGATCGCAGAAACTAACTCTAAAATCGTCATCTGTTACGCATAATTCACCATCCTGGTCGCCGCCGCAGCGCATCCCATATTTTGAGTAAGCGCAAACATAAAGTTGGTTAATTGTTTTATTTCCACCTTGTGCGGAGTTAATATCCCGTTGCATTGAGCCCCATGCTCATTAATAATCCAACTAGCCACCCCATACGGCTTTATTGCTCAGCCTATATATATGCGTAGAACGGGGTTTTTCGGTCATTTCACTATTGCCAAGGAAGAGGAAGAGTTCTCCATTCTCTATTGGGAGCGTCCAAACTGTTACTCACCTGGATACGTGCGTTGACCACCGAAAGCCATTCTGAGACTGACAGGTAGGTGGTTATTCCTCCCTTTGTCTTTAGCTGAAGAGAAACTCCGTTTGAAGCTCATATTCCTCCTTTGAAATGTTTTAGTTTTCCTGTTGTTTTTGAGAACTCATTTTCCGAGTGGACAAACCTCCCTTAGAGATGATAGAGCACGAAGTTGTCCGTCCATTTTGGTTAAATCGTGACCCAAAAAATCCTTCCCCTGCGCACATGCCATACAGCCGGTCGACCGTTATTTGTTTTTTCAAGGTTTTATAGGAAAGTTTCCGCCGCGGCGTTTTTTTTATTAATAAAATCCGAGCCTGTAAAGTTTCCTTATCATGGTTTACTTTAAAACTAGAGATCATGCTACTAGTTTTGTGGCACACATTCTCCTCTGTAGCACACGTAGGAAGTTTTCCATTGCCGAAGAATAGCATACTGCACCCATTGTTGTGGGTAATAAGTCGTGCTCCCGATGATAGAGTCCCTGCATTAAAGCCATAAAGCCACAGAAGTTTCAGGAATTCTCCTTGTCCCATACTATCAGCACTCTGCATAGCTGTGTATTTTCTTTCGAAAAGCTAATGACAACGAAATAATAGTTTTATCATAAAATATTCAAATACTGGCTAAGCAGCTTTCGGTTTTGTGGAAATTTCATTTTAAGTCATTTTTTATGGATGTGTTGTTAAATGCTCTACCTCGTCGCCATTTCTGTTGAAAGATTATTTTAAATTAAAGCCAACACTTTTACATGCTCATTTTTTGCTTAAATATTGTAAGTCTTGAGATATGATTTGGCCGCCAGTAATAGTTGCTTGAGAAATCGTCAAACTCATTATTTGTGCTTCCCCCAACCATCGCATGTTTGACATGCATAGGAGGTCTGCCAAGAAGAAGGCTAAGCTCGCAGAATCAAATTCGGACACAGAAATATTGTTAGACATGTCGCTCGAAACCATGTTTAGCGACACACAAGCTATCACCGGAGTGGCCCCAGGAAGCTCTGCCCTGGAATTTCAATGGGTTGACTTATACAGGTTTATCAGAGATTAGAAGTACCCAGATGCATCCCTAGAAGAAGTTATGGTCTATGCAAACATCAATAATTCCGGCCTCCACAAGGAAATGACTCGTCCCGAGCTATTCCCGTGCTCCGAGGTCATCGATTGGATAATCCCTCATGTTAAGACTAATACAAGGTTAATTAATGACAAGGTTGGGATGACTCTGACATCGTTCACACCTGAACACATCATGGCTACTTACAAGTTTCCCCAAGCAAAAACTTGGTTGGACAATGAGTGGATAGTCAAACAAACTATGGACACCCTGGAGTCTACCAGAAAGATGATGATAAGTGACAGGCAAATTAGAAAAAGTAACAACAATGAATATGAAAGTGCCCTTCTAAAGGCTCCTTATAGACTCATTGCCTTAATGCTGAGTCGGATATTCGGCATGTTGAATGGAAATATTTTCAAGCTTGGTTGGGTGCCAGTAATGGTCCATCTGGCCATGTCCGGTACCGTTTTCAATTGGGCTGACATAATTTCAGACAGTTTAGTCTCGCAGTTAACCGCTTCCCAAGGAGGACTGACTCATAAGAAAGTTGATTTCTTCATGTCTTCTTATTTGATGGATTTCATGTTAAGCAAACACCCTTTCCCATATTTAGGTTTCATATGGGGCACGAAGGAGTCCCCTCTTTTTGTGGCTTACCAACCCACATGGGCAAGCAAATACACAAACCACTATAAGCATATTTGTGAGAAACTCATCATGCCCCTGTATCAGCTCATTTTTATAGAAGAGCCAAATTGCATATCCGAGAATGCCATGCCCATCACAGAAGAGTTTGGAGATTACTACTTCTCCACCGAAGGCACCTATATCCGAATGAGTGGAGGATCTCAAGCTCCCTTTTTTTTCCCCGATATTTTACAGATTTTGTAGTGCACAAGGAAGCTTTAAGGAAACTCTTCGACACTTGTGGAATTAGCAAGATCCTCATAGAGAGGAAGAAAGGTATATATCCACCAATGCCCTTCACCATCGGTGCATACAGCCTCCCGAGGGAAAGAGAAGGTGAAAACTTTGCTCAAGGCTTGGAAGTTTTCCATTTAGGCACAAGGCCTTTTAGGAGGCATGATACTGGTGGCAAGGTTGCTAAAAATTGTCTTTATGTCAAAAATTCTTATGAGTACACACATCTTATGGACCAAGATGAAGAATTTTTCCGAAGTGCCAGGAACTTAACTGAATTGGGAAAGTGCTACCGCCATAAAAGCAGAAAAGGTTCCAACCCTAAGCCCATCGGGTTGATCCAGAAGGAGTAAGAGGCAGCAGCATCTCAATCAGAGAAGTCAAAAATAAAGGAAAAGGAAGAAGAAGAGAGGCTCCAAAAGGAGCAGGAGGTCAAGCAGCAGCAAGATGCGGAAGCTACTAGAGTCCGGAAGGAGCAAGAGGCAAAATCCCTGAGAGAGGAGGAAGAGAGAATCCTACAAGAGCAAGCTGCCAAATTGCAACAAGAAGAAGAGGAAAGAATCTTGCAAGAACAAGCTGCCAAACTGCAGTAGGAAGAAGCTGAGAAAACCAAAGAAGAAGAGGCACAAAGGTTACAAGCAGAGCTTTCAGAGAGGCAAGCGAGAGAAGAAGTTGAGAAAGCCACGGAACAAGGCATGTCCAACCAGTGGGCCATGGACTTGGATCTGGAAACAATGAACCAAGCAAGGATATCTAGTAAAGGGGTTGTCACCACTGAGGAATTATCACTTACCCCATACAACCCCAGAAAGCAATGCCAAGTGGCCAACCTGGATTCCGTTTACTTTCATCAACGGAAGAAGGTTATCATTGATAGATCAGTAAAGAAAATGGATATTGGACAGGACCTATATGAACTCAAAGTATCAAAAAACACGCTTGTCCAAGGGACTAACATCGACCCTGTATTCACAGCGTCATGCTCGGTAGCTTCATCCCAAGCAATTAAAGACAATGTCGATCGGCTGGTTGAAGATGTCAAGAAATATAGAGAGCTATGTTTCAAGATAAAAGCTGACAGAAAGAAGGAGGTGTTAGAAGCAAATGAATTGAAAAGGAAGTACAAAGAACTTGTGAACGAAAAGGAAGAAACAACTTTGAATATTCGGCAGCTCGAAAATGAAAAGAATACACTAGAAATGCAGCTAGCAATCTCAGAAGATGAGCAAAAGAACATGAAGGTTCGCATAACAGAATTAGAAAATCATGAGGCCAGCAATGTTCAGCAAATTGATTTCTTCAAGCCTCGGTTTGAAAGGCTAACGCGAGAAAAGGTAGGACTGTTAGAACATCTCAAGGAGGCAAATGAAAAGAAAGAGGATCTAGCCACATTCTACAAGCAATCTTGTGGCGTGCAAGAAAAGACCTATCAGTCACTAGTGTTGATATCAGAAGAGGTCTGCGGGATTAAAGGAATGATAACCAGGATGACATCCATTGAAGTTGAGGCGCTTAAAATAAAGTACAAGTATGCGCAACACGTGGTAGAAATTAAGGAGCAATTTGAATGGAGGGAGGGAAAATCTGGTTTTCCCTCAAACCTGCATGCTACAACCGCTGAGGAATTTGACATGGATATAGGATTCCTCAAGTTTTGCAGGGATTGTGATAACAAATTAAGTCTGGAGATCCGGAAGACCATAAAAAAATGCCACATTGTCTACTCCAAAATCCGGGAAACCCACGAGAAGTGTCACATGGCTTTACCTCAGACCATTTACGAGTTCCCTGAGAAAGAACAGCGCATGGTAGAATTGCAGGGTAACTTGAAGGAAGAATTGGATTATCTAAAGAAGATAGAGGCTATAGCCACAGAGGACCTCCACCAATTCATTGGTCAGACTATTTTCCATGCTTATTTCCTTGAAGAGATCACTCAGGCAGCTGTAGCAGGGGTAGAAAATGTCAAATCAGATTTGCGCAAGCACAAGATAGCTCGGAAAGTGACAATCTTTGCGCGGGGAAAGACCATCTTGAGAGAAATTAGCGAGTGGGCCAGTTATATTCAAGAGGTGGACAAATTAGCAAAAGCGAGCGATCCTGTTGAAGGGAACGAGCCAGCAGAAGGAGAGAAACCAAATGAGGCAGCAGAGTCATCTGGAGCTTAATTTGCTTTATTATAAATTTTGAGAAAAGACAGTTGGAAATTTGTTTTTTGTATAAATATATTAAAAGACAGCTGTAAATTCTTTTTGTCTCTTTAGGAACTAGATGAAAAACTTTTGTTTTCCCTAGGGTTAGGTTTTTGAGAAGAGACAAAGTTGTAAAATCTATAAATATGGAGATAGAAGAGATAGAAAGGACTTTTGGCAGGTGAAAGGACAGACTTATGTTGTGCGTGAACTATTTTACTACATCAATCAAGAAAGTTATATTTTTCCTGATGGAAGCCTGCATGGAGTGTTATTATGGGAATGTTTGAATGACTGGCCGAATTACTTCTGCATTATTCACACATTAGCTGTGAGATCGTTCCTAACAATCTGAATTGCTTCTTTGCTTTGAATGCTTTCACTCTCTCATGCTAAATTTCTGTGTAAAATAGGTAATATGAATGTTTATCTCTATCAAGGTTATGTTTGGTAATATTTTATTTTTTGTTGCAAAATGCATCTATTAAATTTAACAGCTATCTGTGAAGATCTTGGTTTCATTTCCAGTTTATTACCCATCCTTTAAATTTGCTCCTTATGAGGATAGATTAAATCAGCTTAAAACAGTTTTAGATTATATTTGTTTACAGTTTGCATTTAGATTACAGCACTTGCATCTCATCTTTAAAATTAAAATACATAAATGGTGGATTGGGCTACAACCGGTGCAAAAGAAAACAAATCTTTAAATCTTACATGGTATCCAATTCGTTAACCGGATGGATTCCCCACACCAAACGGTGAGCGATCTAATTGGGCTCGCTTACTGGGGGGAATCCCTTGCTGATTGATGCTACGATTGGCATCAACAAGTATACACAGGACCGTCCATCCACACAGGACTAGAAATCATCTCAATCTACACAGGAGTGTCCGTCCACATAGGACAAGGAGTTCACACAGAACTCATCTCAATCTACACAGGACCATCTATATACACAGGACTAAGAGTTCACACACAACTCATCTTGGTCTACACAAGACCGTCCATCCACATAGGACTAGGAGTTCACACATAACTCATCTCAATCTACACAGGACCGTCTATCCACACGGGACTAAGAGTTCATACAGAACTCATCTCGATCTACACAGGACCGTCTGTCCACACAGGAATCATCTCGGTCTACACGGGACCGTTAGTCCACACTGGACTATCATATAGAGCCATATTCCACACATGACTCATCAACACTCCCTCTCACTAAGGGAAGTATTCTCTAGTACTCCAAGTCATTCGCAGAAGTATACAAACTTCACTATGGAAAGAGGCTTGATGATAATGTCAGAAACCTGATCATCAGTTAGAATATACAGGAGTTGATCTACTCCTCTTTGCACCATATCTCTAATATAATGGTACTGAATCGCAATATGTTGCAACTGCTCCCTCTGTTATGGAATATTCTATCCCTCTGCACTATAGCATACCATTGCAAGTTGTATTATTGGACATTGTTGCTCATCCATTAGTGTCATGTCTCATCAAGTGACTCTACTGAGATGAACTTCATGTTCTCTCAATAATATTAGATGCCAATATAGAATCCCTATGTATCTCTTCTACAGATTCCCTCTGCAACTCTGCATCATACTCTCCCTCTGGAGCTACTAATTAGTGACTAGTACAATAGTATGTATGAGGTGTCATCCTTGATGCCAATCTAAACTACATCATAAACCTCTCATGATATCAACGGTGTACTCCCTCTGACTAAGGGATATCTCATATGGTTTATGTCATACTTCTAATCTCAAGAGGTAATGCATCAAGTTGAGACCCTTCATCTTGAACTCAGAGGCCAACTCCCTTTGACCAGCCAATAAACCTCTATGTCTAGGTGGGGAACTGATCACTAGTATACAGCATCATGATCAAGGAAACATCATCAGCAACCTATGTCATCTACACATGTTGAATCTTGAGCCACTTCTCTAACTGGATATATGTATACTGCACCTCCTCTAAGGTCAACTAAGTGGTTCTTTTCCTATAGCATGTTAATTCTCCACTCATGCACAAGCAATTTTCAACTGGAATCCAACTTCTATTCATGTATTCCCCACATCTCAGGTATCATACTGAAGTAACTGATGAAATTCAAAAAACTTATATGTTGCTACCTAACTGCAAATCCTTATGTTCATCGGAAGGACGAACATCTGTAGTAGAGAGAGACAAATTGTCAGTATTCATATGAGATATATTGGACCTGTGGGTCATGTGTCCACATATGACTGAGTGTACTAGATCCGCGTATGTCTTTTGTTACTGCTGAATAGTAATCACATCCATTGTAGTTGCTCCCTCTGCCATGGAAGCCATCCTGCTAGCTAATCTTGAGAGCCATTTCTAAGCATCCTACTCTTTCTCAAATATTGAATATCAATGAGATATTAATCTGGGTGACTACACATCCATCATTTGTTCTTTAGAACAATTCCAATCATCCTTCTCTAGTAGGCCATAGCATATGGTCTTTCCCTACAAGTCATATTTTTTCAAATAGTCAGCAACATTGCATAATCACGAAAATAAAATCATATTTCAATGCAATGGAAATAGTTCACACAGTTATGTCAGCATCTTATCCAATGCTTCAGCAAAAAATCCATCCATATCCCAAACATACTTGGTGTTGGCTCTATCTATGTTCTTTAAGCTTACAATATAGACCCCGGTTCTACGCGGTTCAGGGAACCAACAAAACCCCTTGTCACCGGCCCTTTCGGAAATAGTCTGTGAATAGACTAAGGTCTCACTCGAGGTGAATTTATGGGGAGGTTGCGGAATTAGGTTTCCACGACTGGGTGATGCACGCTTCAACGGAATGGTGGAAATCATGAAGTTCACTTGCTTCGTGGTTACAGCTTATGCTATCGTGCATCCAAGGACTGCGCGATGCGGGGTGGTCGCTTAACGGCAGGACAGTGCAATGGAGGACTACACTTCCTCTTCAACACTTGTGCAACTTTGACAGAATTTACTTAGTACAAAACGACTCATTCAACAGCATAATAAACTGCAAGCCTTGCAAACTTATACAATAAGACGAACTACAACATAATTGCGCACTTCCAGTGTTGCACTTTAGGGAATCACACTATACAGACTTTGTTGGTTTAAGTGTTACCCCGATCAACTTATGCATTCATCTGACTTAGAAATACTTGTGCATTCAACATTCATTCACATATGTCAATACTTAACATATTATTCCCATATTTTATCCTTATGGAGAATACATATAAAAGCAAGAACACATGAACTTAACCATTCAACATAAGCAAATATACATATGCAAACACATTCAATCACATAACACAAGGATTTAACATGGTTCACCCCCAGGATGGGAGCTACGTCCACAGGAACTGCTGATTATATTATCAATGGGAATGGTTCAACAGTTCCGTCTATGCACTCAGCTACAGACTCTCTTCTTTATCAGTAGGTCACTACGCACACAGCTGCAGAGCCTTTTACAATGAGTCTCTCAACAGAGATCGATATTCCTCTATAAGCAGTTAGAAGATTAACCCTTCTCTTACAAAATATGCCCTTTTATAGACCACACCCTTAGGTCACATCTTTACATTCATGATGGGCTCAAAAACCCTAAGGTTCCCCAAAAAATGGTGCGGTTACCCCGCTAACTAGGACTGTTAGGCTCTGATAGAGACTCGTCATCATGGCCATCCTTCTGTGCATGGTCACGTTGCTTTCAGCCCCCCTACCGAGCGCATGCCAATGGGTTGCTTTCATCATGTCGTTCCTTCTCTAATGGCTTTGTGCGGTCGGTTCATGTAGTGCTGCCTTTTCCCATGTGATTGGTTGCTTTCCCTCTTTGCCACTCCTTACCCACCTACTGGGAATCATGGAGTACCTTAACCAAAATAGACCGTCGATCGATCTCACCAGAATTTACACTGTTTTCTATCCAAAACTTCTGCCTTGTCGGATCTTCGCGGAACTGGCACTTAGCAGCACTGTGTCTTCGTGGAGCTGCTTCTTTGTAGCGTTGTATCTCCACAGCGCTGTCTCTTCACAACTCCCAAAACTTCCTTATCCAAAATTGGCTTACTTGGGCCAAGCCCAACAGGACCCTAACACTTACATGTGGCTAGTCCCTGAGCCACTCGCCATACGTTCACTCTGTTGCGCTTCTCCTAGATGATCTATCTTCGCAGCGAATTCTTGATAAGTTGCAGCTAGCTTCGCAATTGTTTCTTTAACATCTTGTTCAACTACCTTTACCATATCCAACACATCTGGTGTTAGATCTTCCTGAGTTTTCTCTTGTACTATTTTCTCTGACTCTTGGAGTTCTATCAGTTTCTCCGCAATCTCTTGCGAGATAGCATGAGCTTCTTCTTGCAGGGGCTATGACTGTTCCCTAGTTTCTGCCTCTTTTTCTCTTAAGCCTTGAAGTTCCCTCTTCAGGTCTTTGACTTCCTGAAATAGACGGAGTCTCTGCCTTGGCTGCAGATTCTTCATCTTCGTGTTTAGAGATTCTAATGTTGCTTTTTTTTCTTGTAAACTGGTTTGGACCTGTAGCAGCTGAGGTTCCTCTTACAGCACAGTCCATACTCTCGTTGCTTCATCCAGCAAGCTATGACACTTAGCTATTTTGTCGGATATGTTCTTTGCAGAAGCTTTCATTTATACTGCACTAAGCTCTGTCTGATTTGGTGGTGTCTTCGGGACATTCTATGCTTCCAAGGTTGCAAGCTTCTCTTTATAGTCTATCTCCATGTCCTTCATTTCAGCTTTAAGATCACTGATTACCGAGTCTATCTTAAGGATAGTGTCTGCGAGCTTTGGCTACTCGTCGCACTTTCGTATCTCTGACCAAACTGAGGCGACAGTCTGCTCTATTCTTCTTCGTTGCTCCTGCTCGCTTTCAAGTTCCTTAGCCTTCTTTGCACTTGCTTCCTGCAACTGTTTATAATTTGCGTGTAAGTCCTAGTGTTGGTTCATAATGACCATATCTCTATCATGTATTTCTTCCACAACCTGCAGGTGCAGATTATGTAGGCCTTTGAGGGGTAGCATCACGATATCAATATCCATGTGCTCTATTCTCTGCATGCTCGAAGTTAATTCATCGCGCGGTAGCATTATACTTAGTGGGTCAATTCTAACGATGCGCAGTCTTGATTCCATGGTTAAATCCAAAGGATTTGTCTTCTGTTGTGGTGTTGCACCAGATCTTCCTTCTGAGTCAGAATCACGAACCAAGTCTTTTTGGACTTGTTCCATCTTCGTCGTTATGCTCTATTGTAGACTCACTTGGATCTTCTCATTTTTGTTGTCTTTGAGAGCAAGCGCATCATCCAGATATTGGGTGATTCTACTCGCGATGAGGTCACAGTCATCATCATGGAGCTTCACCTCTGATGGCTCCTTTGTTGCTTTACGTTTCTTCTTTGTTCCTTTGTCCTGCACAGAGCTTCCTGGATCCTTCCTTTTTCCTGTTGGTGACTCTTCAACAATTGTTGTCGGTATTGGATTACTTTCGTCTGATTCGCTGTTGATGACCATTGGTCCTTCAACCTTCCATTCATCTATCCATTCCTTCATGATGAGGTCGATATCCGCTTCGTCCATGTGATAGTTCCCTTGGAACCATTCTAGGTTCCTTTTCTATGCATTTGCTGAAATATAAATGGAATGCATGTCAGCGCAAAAATTTAAAGTGCGTATATACTTGGATGTTACCTCTTTGGAGATGGGCAGTGTCCGAACAATGACATCACACAGTTGCTCGTAGTATGTGAGGAATACTTCATTTGAAGCGCATTGTCGCTCCGGTAGTAGATTTGCCCAGAGATTTGCATATTTGGGTCCTCAGTAATCATTGAAGCTAGATGTGAGACCAACATAATGCCTTGGCTCCTTTTAGTGCACAAAGGCAATCAAAACCATTAACTAACTGTAATGGAAAGCAGCACCATTGACCTGAGTTTTGCGGACATCTTCCAGAAACTCATTCAGTAAATATTGAATTGGTCCCACTGGTACTTCTATCGGTCATGCCTTGCGCAATATTTTTCTTGTGAGAAGTTGTACTACAAATCTTGTAGCATCATATATTAAGTCATCTGTGACAAACCCTCTTTTGACTTTTGGAATTTGATATTCCTCCTTCATCTGTGCAGCGACTTCCTTGTCTCTAGTTTTCCCGCAAAGAAATTTTTAGGGTCTTCGCCTCGCTTGCTTAACCCCGTGATCCGATGGATCAGGTCTATATTGAGGTCGACGTTTCTGTCCACCCAAAGGTAACCTTGGTGTGTGCACGAAAACAGTGTGCGCACCACCACATTTAGTTCCGGACTTCGGTCGAAGTGTGGAAGCCTCAGCAGGTTTAGAAGCCTTGATTCCACGACTTCAAACAGCCAACCCTACGCTACCAACAGCGTGTTGTTCTTCATATCCATCTTCCTACACATATATATGTCGCGTTGAAACTGTGGGTACTTCGGGTCATCCAGATCCTTCTGCATTTGAAGTAAGTCGTAGTCTTCAAACTTACAGTCTGCGAGCTTACCCAACAGATTTGCTTCTGGTTTTACATGTTTGGATATGGGCGGAAGTGGTATCTCGTACTTGGCATTTTGGTAAGCTTTACGGTCGATGCATCTGGTGCATGCGAAAAAATGTACTCTGGGGTTAAGGATAATGGCAACTCTTTGTCCTCTAGTGGAACTTCTGGTAGCTTGGAGCCCATTACCTTCACCTTTACTTTCTCGGCTATGCGTTCCTTACCCTTTCTTTGCATCGGTGCAGAGTGTCGTGGTGATCGGCATGAACCCTGGACTTTTTCTGTGACGACCTTCTTGGCATGGGTTCTCATCAACCCTTTAATGTTTGTTTGTGTAAAATCCCTCACAGCTTGCTCGACTATGGACTCTTGCTCAATTGTGGAGTCGTCAGACATTCACTAGAACTTTCTCTGTAGACTCACGAAATTACTTAGTGCTCACTATAAACAAACTGAGACTGTGGCATGCTGAAAATTTTGAAGGTTTCGGTAACGCCCATGAGTCCAATGTTGACGGTATTTATAGGCGCAGTTAGGCTTAGCCGCGCCCATAAATGGATAGATAAGCATTAATTGTTATGCCTGTTGGCCAAATCCACCGAGGATTTGAGTCCTTTCCCTCATTAACTGCTTCAAAACGGATAATTTTACATTAAATGCTCAAGCAAGGTCGGCAAAATCACTGTATAATAGCTAGTTTTCAGCTCTAACAGTTATTTTGAGGTGTTGCGTCGAACTACACAGACAAGCATCATTACTCCCAGCACGGCTCGCATCCGTCTTGTTTCCTTTGATATGCGCGGCTGCCTTTTGATCTTCGTAACTGCGCGTTTCTACTTCTTCTTTTTTTTCTTTTTTTTTTGATCTGCACAGCTTCACTTTTCTACTAGTGTTGCGTGGTTAATGCATTCTTTCAATCACTCTTCATGTATAGGACCAAAACTGTGTACAAACTCTGCTTAATTTCTAGTGCCCAATTTCAACTGTACATGACACTTAGAATCTTCCTTCTGTTCTGATCACTGAAGGTTATGCGAAGTAGGGCTATCCATGTCGGATTTTAGTCTACTTCCATTATCCAAACCTGGTAAGTTGTCTCCGGCTAACATGGCTAACTGAGCTGCGCCACCGTTAGTAACATGCATAACAGTATATGGGCCAAGCCAATGCATTTTAAATTTTCCAGGGAATTTCATGAACTTGCTATCATACAGGAGGACAAGGTCTCCTACCTGGAAGATTTTGTGCTTGATATGGCGATCATGCCATGTTTTTTCTCTGTCCATTTGCACTTGTTGGTGAAATCCTGCGATGAAGCGATCCTCCTCCAATCCAACCAAGTGTAGAATCATTTCTTGTAGTGTCTATTCATCTGCCATGTCTGTGAATGCAGCAATCCTTAAGCTTGGTACAATGTACTCCATCGGCATCACAGCTTCCTATCCATAAGACCAATCAAAAGGGTGTATGGCCTGTCAACTTCTTGCAAGTTGTTCTGTAATCCCATAAAATAGCTGGAATGCGCAAATCCCAATCGTCCTTGTCTGTATTGCATACCTTGGTCAACGCATTCTCCAGTACTTTGTTAAATGCCTCAACAGTTCCATTTGCTTGTGGATGGTATGGTGTACTTCGCTGATGATAAATGTGGAACTCTTCAGTTAGGGCTTCAATAGTTCTGTTCAAAAAGTGAGTTCCTTGATCACTCATTAATATTTTTGGGCATCCAAGTCTGGTAAGGATGTTCTCAAAAATGAACTGCGCGGCAGTAACTCCGCTACAGACCTTAACTAGTTTAGCTTCTTCCCATCTGGTGAGATAATCTGTCGCAGTAATAATGTATCTCGCACCATTTATCTTTCCTGGTGGGTCAATAGGTCCCACGAAATCAATAGCCCATTTTTCGAATGCCTGTAAAGTCAACTGCGGTCTTAATGGAATTTCATCTCTTCACGATGGCTTTCCAGTTATTTGGCATACATCGCAACTCTGGAAATGTTCCTTTGAATCTTTATGTAGTGTAGGCCACCATATCCCTGCTCTTAGTATCTTCTGTGCAGTAACTCTACCTGCATAGTGACCTCCAGAGTAACCTGAGTGTGCCTCAGCCAAAATAAATGGCTTCTCATGCTCTAACACGCATCTGCACAGCACTTCATCTAGTCCCAACTTGTATAATTGCCCTACTATGATAGTGAATTCTGCAACTTTAACTACTACTTGCTTCTTCCGCTCCGTAGTAAACTCTATGGGTGCCAATCCTGTAGTCAAAAAGTCTACAATATCCTTGTAATACTCATTCGTGATTTGTATGGAAAATAACTGCGCGTCAGGTAGATTGTCTTCAAGATTAGTGGGTTCTTCGCCTGACTCAATCCTTGAGAGATGGTCAGGTCCTAGGTTCAGTCTTCCTGGCTTAACAATGATCTCAAAGTCATATTCCTGGAAAAGTAACAACCATCTGCAAATTATTCCCCCTAACACTGGCTTATTGACCAGATACTTCAAAGTTGAATGGTCAATGTACATGGAGAAGTGCGCACCCAACAAATAGTGCTTGAATTTATGGAGTGTGTAAACCATATCTAGACCCTCTCTTTTTGTGGTCATGTAGTTCTTTTCACCTGAAGGTAGCTTTCTGCTTGAAAACGAAATGGGGTAATCAATGCCCCCTTCACCTGGTTGAGTGAGGAAAATGCCCAACGCTATAGATTAAGCATCAACATGTACATGGAATGGCTTATTCCAATCTGGGAAGACTAGGATAGGTGCAGTTACCATTTTCTCTTTTAATGTATCTAATCCCTTCTCGCATTCCGCGTTCCGATGAACTGTGCTTCTTTCTTCAAAATTTTCTCCATTGGCACAGTTATCTGTGCATAACCCTTGATGAATTTTCTGTAATATCATGTATGTCCAAGCGTTGTGCATAGCTACTTAACTGATTTTGGTGCATGTAAATTCACAATCACTGTGATCTTCGTAGGATCAACCATCAGACCTTGTTTGAACACAATGTGTCCTAGTAGTATACCATAGGGTACACATAAAATACATTTCTTCAAATTCAAGGAGATTTGATGTTGTCTGCACTTGGATAACATCATTCTGAGATTCTCATAATGGTTCTTCAATAAACCAAAGACAGTCCAATCATCAAAATAGACTTCTAAGAACTTATGAATAAAGTCCTTAAATGATGCTACAACAACTCTAGAAAATATGGCAGGTGCATTCTTCAAGCCAAATGGCATAACTGTATATTGATGTGATCCCCATTCAGTAGCAAAAGTAGTCTTATTCCTATCTGATTCATCAATCCTGATTTGATGGTACCCAGAGAATCCATCAGTGAATGAATATGCCTCATTTCCTCCCACATTATCTAATACTTCATCTGTAAATGGAGTAGGAAATGGATCATGTAAGGATGCATCATTCAGCTTCCTAAGATCTACACAGATTCTGATTCCACCTTTTATATTCTTTTTGTCCTGGATAACCATAGGGTTTATCCACTCTGATTCTTCAATTGGATCGATGATCCTTGCATCAAGCATCTTGTCTAGTTCTTCCTTGACTCGTTCTTTGTATCTAGGATTCATTCTATAAGGCCTCTGTCTGATAGGTTTCATGCTTGGCTTGAGAGGTGTCTTCAACACTCCCAAGTTGCCCAAAATTCCTTTCATTTCGGCGAACTTCGTTGGAAATAAATCTGGATATTCATGTAGAAGATATGTGATCGGTGTGACTGTTTCATCATCCCAGTAGTATCCAATGGATGCAAACTTTGGCTCTTCACTTGTGCCAATATTAACCTTTCTTGTTTTTACAGGGCCGCTCATATCTGGAATTTCTAGCGGAGGTCCCTCTACATCGTGCACTCCTTCTGACTCAGGTATATTAACATTGCACGGATCCTCCTCATCACTTTCCTCTGCATCTTCTTTTTCTTCAGCAAGGTTATAACATTCAAGGGCATGTTCTATTGTTCTTTCCCATTCTAGTTGCAGGTTCACAATTACTTTTACATATTGAATTATCTTGTCTTTCATTGCCTCTAATACCTCGTTTGTACTTGGGAATTCTTCTCTAAATATCCTTTCTTTGATAACCTGCAGAGATTCATTTATTCTTATACATTCATCTTCAAAGCTGAAGGTTCTCTGGAAATTCGCAGTTAAAATAGACCAATATGATGTTTCTCTGCGAAGCTCTACTTCTGTATACCAATTACTTGGAATCTTCTCTAGTGTGTGCACAAATAGATGAACCCATTTTGTTTGTGGTCTTTGCATCCATGCTTGTGAACAAGTCTGTATGTGATCCCTCGGATCTGTTTGTCCATTATACTTGACCATGGTCAGTGCAGCTTTCTCTGCGAATCTGATTTGCATCATATGTTTGCACTGATCCCATGTGGTCAAAGTCTCCTTATGCACAGCCCACCATCTGGCAGGTGTAGCGTGTAGTGCTATATCCAATGTTGGTATATGATGTTCAGCTGAAATTGATACAGTATACTCTTGCAAAAATGTATAGACATTAGTTGAACCATCATAAGTGGGGATTGGACTTACCTCTATTCCAATCCAGTGCAGTGATCTGGTGATCTACGCGCATCTTCTTAAATATACTTCATGCTATCGGCCTTGCCAATTCTCCAGTCCTGCGTCGGAGTGTGATACGCAAGAGATGTCACAGTGCCACCTAAGTGTTCCATCAGTTATAGGATTGATGTAGTCGGCGTGGTTTGCTGTCATCTTATAGATGCGATCAAGATCATGAGCTCTACATTCTTCTTTGATTGACTCGATGTATCTCGGTCCTTGTAAAGGGTCCAAGGGCGCGATGACCCTGATATCTGCCCCTTCAAATATCATATGTTTTTTCTTTAAGTTGATGATTGCAAGGTTATCCATGGCCCATTCTATCCCCAATAGTGCAGGATAAGATTCACTGTCATCTACATTTTCAATAACCTCGAATTCTGCATGACTTCAAAATCCATCGATGTCAATAGGAACATTCGCTATCCTTCCAAAAGGTATAAGCTTCTGATGATTTGATAGTCTCAACTATGTGGGTGACCATGACAACTTTGGTTTCCCCCATTTGTACCCATGTCTGCTTATTCAAGACATTTACTTCAAATCCTAAATCAAGGATAATCTCATCCATCTCATAATCTCCAATTTGTGCACTTAGCCTCATTTCTCAGTCTATTCTCTTATGGCTTTTGATATGGTGAACTGCGTTGTGAACAGGATTTGTGCAACTGCACTGTTCATAGTGGTTCAACAAATTTTGTATTTCCACCAAAGCATCTTCACTCTTCAACAGCTTCATACGGCTCTGTAGGAACTACGCAACAAAAGTCCCTGCTTCTGCTACGGTACTCATTTGATCATATGTTGTTGGCATATCCTTTATATGTGTTGTTTCACTTCGCAATGGGATTCTTGGTGTCGTAGGTGTTGGGTCTTTGAATGTGTCCCTTGCCTCTTTAAATACTTCCTTATTTCTTGCTATATCGAAAACAGGTGTTTTCCCCATAGCTTTTCTCATCCAGACCCCTTCAGTAGGTATCTGGTTAGTGTGTGCTCTTCAGAAGTTGAAGCTTCTGGTTCTTTATCCCTTCCTATTGCTCCTCCACTTCACGTCACAACATTGATGTTTGGATATCTTTTATCCATTGCGATCATCTAAAGATTCGGGTTTGGTGCTTCTTATCTTCTTTCTTGCATTTTTGCTTGTATCACTGGACATGCTTCAATAACATGGTCAAAAGATTTGCAGTATCTACATGTAGTAGTAACTTTGTACAGTCTCTAGAAAGATGGCCAGGCTGAGCACAGTTATACCAAATCATCTAACATCTTCCTCTTCCTTGTCCTTTTCCTTGTCTGGTGTTTATTCCTCTTCAGCAGAATCCACCACGGCCTCTATATGCGCCTTGATCATACTGCGCATTTTCATGGTGTTGCGGTGTTTCTTCTTGAACTCTGTACACATCGTGCTTTCTTTCTATCATCAGGTCATATGCTCTACAATTGGAATCATCATGTCCAACTGACTTATAGAAACTACAGTACAAATTCTTAGGTGTTCTCACATATTTTTGGATCAAGTAGAAATCCTCTTGTCGATGTCCTCTGCATCGACATATTTTACACCATGGCCCTTGTTGCTGATTTAGTGGATTTGGTGCTCCACTATCAAGATAACCTTTAAAAACTAGACAATGTTCTTTGGAGTGTCCCTCTTCTCTACATTTTCTACACCAAATCTCTTCTCTGACTTCCTTTCCTTTCTTAATGTCCTGGAGTTGTAATTTTAGGGTTGCTAATTGATTTTGGATCTGCGTCATTCCTTGACTTGTTTCTCCTATCGGCGAAGCTTCTAGCTTCATCAAGATCTCTAATGCTTCTGTCTGCAACTCAACCTTCTGTTGCATCAACAGCAGTCTGATATGTGGCAAAAGCGCAGCTATGAACCACTCTTGTTGTCATTGTGGTGCAATGTCAAAACTAACTTGGTCTAATAATGCTTTAAACTTCTGGTGAGATTCCCATACTGACTCAGTTGTTTTCTGTTTAATTTCTTTTAGCTCTGTTATACATTGTGATTTAGACTTCGGTTTTTTGAACTCTCTTAAGAGAGCATCCTTAATATCTGGTAAGGTTCTATTATTTTCGACATAATATTTCATGAACCAAGTTTATGCTCTATCTCTAAATGTAGTGATGAGTTGTGCGTGCTTGACAGCATCATCTTGGACTTGCTTGACGCTCCACACGGCTTCATATAGAAACCGATGTTGCTCAGAGTATTCTAGACCCGTTCCTTTAAATATCGGCAGTTTAATATCATCAGTCATTCTCCTTCTAGGTGGTACAGTGTTTTGCGGAGTGTTCTGTGTGCTATTAGGGATGTTACTGCGTGGGATGTTCTGAGTCAGAATGTTCTGAGTACTCACTCCTGCGGTTTACTAGTATTGACACTCTGAGGATTGGGAATATTAACAACTGGAGGATTCTAAACTGGCGGATTACGTGGAATAGGAGGCATGGTATTGCAAATGGGAGGGTTCTGAGGAGTAATGGGCTGATAGGTAGTTGATGAAGGTGTTATCTGGCTATTAGTCTCATCTTGGAACTCAGTTTCTACGCGGAGTTCAGGTTCTCTAGGATTCTTTTCTGTGGTATACTTATATCTTTTTCCACTTCTTAAATTGTGTGTATCTTCTTTAGAGTCGTTGTATGTGTTGTCAACCATTACAGACTTAAAACGACTATGAATCTCACTGCATTCTTAAAACTCCTTTCTCAGCTAAAATCATTTTGATATATAAACTCAGATTGTTGAGGTACTTACCTCTGAAACCTTTGAAGAATTCAGCATCTGCTACGCTGTATGACTTCAACGTGTCCACAGCAAACTCTATCATGAATCCTTCTAGAATACTATCAACCCAAAATTCGACTGCTCGCGAGAGTGGACTATCTACTTCTTTAAGCCTATGAATAAGCTATGGGTTCCACTCGGTCGGTGGTCCTTCTTGGAAACAGTTATTTCTCTCTGCGAGTCTTGATAACCACTCATGCAACTCGTTTCCAAAGGTTGCGAAGAAAATTCCGTGGATGTCCGCCCACAAGTATTTGTTTAACCATTCTACGTCATATAGACGCGGATGTCTATTCTCTTTTCTGGAAAAATCCCTTTCTGTCTTATGCACAGAATTCCATATTTTTGTTTTCTCAGGATTTCAATTTTCGGTGCTCATCACTAGTTAGTGCGGCAACAGAACCATTTGTTGGCTCTATATATGTTCTTTAAGCTTACAATATAGACCCAGGTTCTATGCGGTTCAGGGAACCAACAAAACCCTTTTTCACCGGCCCTTTCAGCAATAGTCTGCGAACAAACTGAGGTCTCACCTGAGGCGAAGTTATGGGGAGGTTGCAGAATCAAGTTTCCACAACCGGGTGATGCACGCTTCAACAGAATGGTGGATAGCGTGAAGTTCACTTGCTTCGCAATTACAGCTTATGCTATCGCGCATCCAAGGACTGCATGATGCAGGGTGGTCGCTTAACGACAAGACAGCGCAACGGAGGACTGCGCTTCCTCTTTGACACTTGTGCAACTTTGACAGACTTTACTTCGTACAAAATGATGCATTCAACAGCATAATAGACTGCAAGCCTTGCAAACTTATACAATAAGACGAACTACAACATAACTGCGCACTTCCGGTGTTGCACTTCAAGGAATCGCACTATACAGACTTTGCTGGTTTAAGTGTTACCCAGTCAACTTATGCATTCATCTGACTTAGAAATACTTGTGCATTCAACATTCATTCACATATTTCGATACTTAACATATCATTCCCATCTTTTATCCTTATGGCGAATACATATCAAATCAAGAACACATGAACTCATAACATGAACTTAACCATTCAACATAAGCAAATATACAGATGCAAACACATTTAGTCACGTAAAACGAGGATTTAACGTGGTTCACCCCCGGGATGGGAGCTACGTCCACAGGAACTATTTATTATATTTTCAATGGGAAGGGTTCAACAATTTCATCTGCGCACTCAGCTACAGACTCTCTTCTTTCTCAGTAGGTCACTACGCACACAGCTGCAGAGCCTTTTATAATGAGTCTCTCAACAGAGATCGATATTCCACTATAAGCAGTTAAAATATCAACCCTTTCCCTTACAAAATATGCCCTTTTATAGACCATGCCCTTAGGTCATGTCTTTACATTCATGATGTGATCAAAAACCCTAAGGCTCCCCAAAATTGGTGTGGTTACCCCGCTACCCAGGACTATTAGCCTCTGATAGTGACTCGTCGTCATGGCCATCCTTCTGCGCGTGGTCACGTCGCTTTCATCCCCCTGCCGAGCGCATGCTGACGGATCGCTTTCCTCACGTCGTTCCTTCTCTAACGGATTTGTGCGGTCGGTTCACGTAGTGCTGCCTTTTCCCGTGTGACCATTCGCCACTCCTTACCCACCTACTGGGAGTCATGGAGTACCTTAACCAAAATAAACCGTCAATCAGTCTCACCGAAATTTACACTGTTTTTTGTCCAAAACTTTTGCCTTTATGGATCTTCGCAGAACTGGCACTTCGCAGCACTGTGTCTTCGTGGAGCTGCCTCTTTGCAACGTTGTATCTCTACGGTGTTGTCTCTTCGCGGCGCCCAAAATTGTCTTATCCAAAATTGGCTTACTTGGGCCAGGCCCAACACTTGGTGACTATCTGGATTCCTTCCATCTCCACATATTGTCAGGAGCATGCACTACTCCAGTATGCTAGCAAAGAGGTTTCATCCTAAACTAGTTCTATCAAGGGCTCACAGGATGTTGTGCAACATTATAGGTTACTTACCCAATATATACATAACATGTACTGTAAGATCCTACTACTCGTCAATCTCAGTCATATATAAATGCATAATGTGCTACATTATAACATGCATAACACACTTCATTCTAAGAATACATATATGCATGCAACTATTATGAACATTCAGATTTGATCTTTAGGAGAAATAATGACAAATGATAATCCAAATCCAAATACTTATCTTTTATTGTTTTGTGGGATCCCTCTTGATCTTTTCCTCCTTGCAAGAATCATTGGAGTCCTTAGATATTTGTCCTCTTGCTTGTCTGAAGTTTACTGCAACCTGGATCTTCATACATCACCAACGACAGTCTCCTCATCTATAGATAATGCAATCATTGGTTTCCTAGAAGAAATACTCCTTTTGACATTCATCATATTCTATATTCCTTGACTTCTTTGGTGAATTATCTTCATCAACATCGGCGATTGAGGCATGGTGTTTTCTCTTCTTCGATTCAGGACATTGACTGGCATAGTTACGATGCTTCTTACAATTGTAACATTGAATGTGCGAAAGATATTTATTCATCTTTTGTTCTGGAATTGGACTTGATATACCTTTGTATTTTCTACCATAACTCTTCTTTCCTCTTTCTTTTCTTCTCTTGGTATGTGTAGTGATAGCTTGGTTTTCTTCATGATGAGAGGCTCTAGTATTTCCTCTAGCTACAAGTCTAGTTTCTTCTTGTGTACAGCCTACCCATAATTGCTCAAACCTGGGTAGCTTGGATCTTCCACTCACACTTTGAATGAATGGTTCCCAAGATTGAGGGAGTCCATTTATAGTCATCGTGACTAGTTCTCTATCTACAATCATTTCTCCAATAGTGCCCAATTGATCCTCGATTTCTGAGATCTTCATGAAATAGGATGCACTAGAGCATGATCTGTTCATCTTGACATTTGAGAGTTGTTGTCTCAAGGCAAGAGCCCTATTGACATTTTTGTTCTCAAACAACTTCTTCAAGGTATCAAACATGGATTTAGTTGTCTTCTTTTAAGAAATTTGAGGAATCAAATGATCCTTGATTGATTCTATTAGGATCCTTCTTGTCTTCGCAACACTCTTCTTCTATCGATCCTTTCCTGCTTCTTCTTCTGGTTCTGGTACTCCTACAACAAATTTTAGAAGGTCATTTTATTCTAAAACAATGAGAACTCTAGACTTCCATGAATGAAATTTTGAAGCTCCATCAAGCATATCTTGAACCTTGATGCTTGTCATCTTGACTAAGAAGGAAGACTGCAATCTGGTTCAGAAACACTAGTAGGAGCTAGGTCAAAATTGAACTTTGGATTTTGAGAAAACTGCTAAGGTGAATGCGCCCTCCCAAGGCGAGTTGAATGAACCCCCTTTTCTTCTGGATTTGTGGTTAGAACAATCCAAAATTGCAGACCCTAATTCTTGACCCCGATGGTAATTAGGTCAAAAATTGAAACTTCTCATAATGAAAATATGCTTCCATAGGGAGATGCTCCTTCCTGGGGCGAGCTAACCAATGTTGAGGACGAGCTTAATATGTGGATGGAAGAGGTGGAAACAAGAAACCCTAGTTTTCGGCAGTAGTCTCTTTCAACACTACTTTGATACCATGTTAAATTTTTAATAATAGCAGTATAATTTTCATCTCTTTCAACTTCGAAACAAATATAGGATCACTGAAAAAATAACTATGCACATAAACAAAATAGAAACACAATAGTTTTCCCTGGGAAAACCCAAACTCAAGAAAAAACCCAACAAACATTTTGTATTCAAAGATTCAGTACATAATACAAGTACATCAAAGATAAGAGTGATATTGAATAATGAAGATCACAAAGAAAAGATATGCCAAAGAAGAAGCCCTAGAAAATTGTCTTCTACAAACAAAAATCAAACTTATCCTTTATTGAGCGAACTTGCTTGAGATGTGTGTACAACTGAGGCGTCCCTCATATTTATACATAATTTTGAAGTGACTTTTCCACTGGGGCCGACTTGTCTATTTCACTGGGCTAACTTCTCTTTTATAATAAATAAATTTACAATTTTTTTATTTCTTTTGTAGGTCGGTCTTAGCTAGTGAAGATACCTCACGTAGCTACAACAACAACACAAATCCTAAAGGAGTAGCTACACCTTTATAGGCTTAAAAATTATTATTATTATTATTGTTATTATTACTTTATTTTTATTTATTATTATTATTATTACTATCATTATCATCAATGATTTTACTAATTTAAAAATTCATGGATTTTAAAAATAGTGAATTTTTATATAAAAATAAAATGAGCGAGTCTTATCATTTTGGATGAAAGTAAAATTATAATTTTTTCAAAAATTCAATGATTTTATTACTTTTGTATTTCTCATAAAGTTAAAAAATGATCAATTTTAAAGATTGTTACTCATTAACAAGAGCCACGAGGTGGCAATGCCCCCGAAATGTACTTTGATCAATTAAAATTTTGCTAGCAATAGATGCAAGTGTCCAATGAGTCTTAAAAAACAATATTTAGATACATTACTTTTAATTTTAAAACTATGTTTTCCATACATATCTCCACTTTTGAAATTATTTTATAGGCACAGATAATTTTCTCCTTGTATATTTTATATATTTTATGGGCAAAGATAATTTTCCCTCTATATTTTATAAAATGGACTAGCTCTCTCTTATTTAACCAAGAATTGTTTGCAATTTTGCAAGTTATGAAGTAGATGGCAGGAAACCAAATTTGAAAAAGTAGAGTTTCATGTAAATATTGGAAAGGAAAATATCTTCAAAGAAAAGCAAAGTAAAAAAAAAATGGTAAGCAAGTTTTGCTTCTAAAAATATATTTAGGTTTGATTTGAAGATTATTAGAGATATTCATTTCATTTTTTTCTCATGGGTCAAACATGTCTTGCATGTTTTCAAGAAAACAAATGTTGTTTATTCCTAAGTATTATTCTATCTTTTAGGTAAATTTGCAAATTTACTTATGCGCAATCTGTGCATATGGAGTTTTTATAAATGGGGACTTGAAATTTAGATTAGTTTCTCTTCAATTATCATCAATTGAGCATGTTTACATGCTTTCACTTAAACAAATTACAAATCTGTCTTTTTGCAAATTCATTGGTGCATATGGAGTTTTATAAATGGGCACTTGAAATTTAGAGTAGTTTCTCTTCGATTATCATCAATTGAGGGTGTTTACATGCTTTCACTTAAACAAATCTGTTTTTTTGCAAATTCATTGGTGATAGAAATAACACAACACCCAAAACATATTGACCTAAAACAATCAATGGAAAACAAATTTGTATTGTTGAAAACATATCGACCTAAAGGAATCAATGGAAAACAAATTCGTATTGTTGAAAACATATAAAACCTCGCACAAAAAAATACATATCGACCTAGAGGAATCCATGGAAAACAAATTCAATTGTTGAAAACATATAACACCACGCACAAAAAAAACTACTCCTTTTAAGCACAGATTTGACCAATTTGAGAAATTACCAATGCCCATTCAATCAAATATCATGGAAATAATGATGATGTTGATCTTCTACATGGAATGCTAAGGTAATTAATAAAATCACCCACAGTAAGACCACCACCTATCTATCTAACATTTCCCATATTCTTATGACAACTATGACTTAAATACCTAGCCAGGTTGAGGATGGCTTCCAGTAAAGCATTTAATAATTTGGCTACAATGCCTTGCAGGTACCAATTACAAAGAAAAATATAATAGAAAATGATGCAAATATACACACTGAAAGTCATAAAAGAAAGAATTTCATTTAAACTCCAATTCGTTCTTTACATAATATCAAGCATCCATGTGTCCAATTGCCACCAATATCATTTCCTTTAGACTGTTACCAATATTGTGACCAATTTGTTCTTTACATCATATCAAGTATCCATGTGTCCAGTTATGCCTTAATAAACAAAGTTTTGTTCTACATTCGAGTAACTATACATGTTGTTGAGAATCTTCACATGATAGTTTCAAAAATGAGAACTTAAGATCTCTATGTGAGATTTTTCACTCTTCACAACAGTTAGACCATGTTCATGTACCTAAGAAAACTGAAGGGTATCTCCACTACTGCTAGAATATTTAGACAGGTTTTCTAGCGAGAGATAACTATAAGACATTATAACAAGATAACATTATCTATGAGTGAGCCAATTCAAATAGTATGTCATAGTGATGAATTTGGGATTTGCATACAGAGAACAGCTCCAAAGTCCTCACTATATTGGATAACTACCTCGATTCAAATAGTATGTCATAGTGATGAATTTGGGATTTGCATATAGAGAACAGCTCCAAAGTCCTCACTATATTGGATAACTACCTTGATAATAGGAGAAGCTAAACCTGACTCCTGAGAAAGCTTGTTGAAATGAATTTCGTGGTATATCTTTGATCTCGAGTGAAATGTTTGCTGAAGCATTTATTCATTTTTTGATTCATCATAAACATGTAGACATCACTTTATTAGAAATACGTCCCATTTTAAGAAGCCCTCAATTGAACACTTTATTGACACAAATTTGTTTTCATGTAAAAATTTTATTAAAAAAATAAAATCTAACAAGTATTTGCAAGATTGGAAGTTATATTTGCAAAATAAACCATGTGTCTCAAGACATGTTCATAATAACATCATATACTATGCTTTAATCCAGAAGCAATCATTCCTTAAAGGTTCGTACACAAGTCCTTCCACTTCATGAATCTATATTTCCCAAGAAAATATAATATTATGTCTTCCAAGAAAAAACTCTAAGATATAAATGACCTAGACTTTCATTTAATTTTAATGTGAAATGGCTCAAACAAAATGTCAAGATCTTGTGAGTATTTGGCCTTTACCAAAACAGAAGCACGTTTGATGAGCAAAACAAGTTGAACAAGAGTAATTAAATTGGACCAATCATGTGCTCCTCTTGGCAGCTGCAAATTATTAAACAGATTTCCATGACAAGTATATATCAAACAGAAATCTAATGTTGATTCAGCAGTGTTGAATGTTGATTCAACAGTGTTAATTGCTTGTAGACAATCTTGGAAAGGGTTCTAATTTTGACAATGGATTCAGGAAATAATCTTTAAATATTGTTGTGCTTTAACTTCCCATGCCCCTCAAGCTTGATTCCTTTGTTCGGTTTGAGAACCATTGAACACTTTCAGTTCGTAGTTGCTATTAACCAGAACAAGAAACGTGTTTAAACCCACTTGGTTTGAAATAGTGTATAACTCATGTTGGCTTGTCAAAATAACTAGTGTTAACATCGTGAATAAGTTTCACTTGTGAAATTTCATTGCCTTCTTTATAGTATTAAAGCTTTGCTATTCTTCAATAAGAACTATGGTTGCAAAGAATTAATTCTCTAGTGTTTCTTAATTAAAAAAAAAGGTTTAACTGTCTTCTAAAATGTTTGTGTAAACATATTAAACTATAACAATTTATGAAAAGTGGCATCTCTGTTTAGTTCTTTTGTGTTTCATGCTCTCTAACTTTACTCTTTAGACATTGAGCATTTTCGACTGCAAGCACATTAATGCAATGAACACTAGCATAAGACAATAGTTTCACTAGCAAAGCAGAATGGATAATCTTAAAAACTATACTAGTAATGCCAATTCAGGGAAAGAAAATATATGCATGCATGCTGAAATACCATCAGGTTGTTACTTTATCCTAATATATGCTAGGTACTAAATTATCAACATTCAATTCCGCAAGAGACTTAACAAATTCCATGCAACAGTCAATTCCGCAAGAGACTTAACAAATTCCTGTGGATCTGCAACATGCTCAATTACCTGCAAGCAAATTTAATCACACAAAAAGGAATATCTATCTCCCGAAATCCTCAGTGCCATAGCTTGATCGCCCGGACCATATGATTTATAGGCGACAACTCTATACTTTTCAATAATTTCATCTCTCATGACAATGACATCACTTGTTATATTATGATTTAATAACCAAATACCTGGATTGTGATATATCTGGCCACAAAATATGAAGCAAATACAGATATTGTTGCGCACTAATATGTTCCCCCGCCGCTGGATTTCAAACTATCATTCCAAGTGATGACAGTATTGTTGAAGTTGGAGCCACTCGGAATTATGAATGGTTTCTCTACAGGAATCATCACCTTCTCCTTGTTCACATTAAGACACTAATAAGTCAGTTTTTCATCCTAAAAACCTAGCTTCTGCACATCATTAAATCTATAACTATATTATTTTATACAAATATTATATTGATATTCCGAAAATGAGTTAGTATAATATGTTCAAAGGAAATGAACAAGGAAATCCATGCGTTAGGTTGAATGCCAGTTGTTGACCTTGAAACAGTGGACCTTTTTTACCAAGAAGCAGTATAACCAACGGCTAAGGCAGATCAAAGAAATATCAATTGTGTGTTTTTGTTGTTTACAATTAAGTTTTATAAATCTGAATAGAATATTTAACAATATTCAATCATTCATATAAAGGACTGAATTTTCTAACAATTTGATATCTAAATAGATTCTCATCTTGCTTTCTCATATCCCTGCTTTCTTGCTATGCTTTACTTGTTGCATTAGATGATTGTTTACAGGCTCCTTTAGTCCCATGCAAGACAGAAAATTCTGAGTTGGAACCATGTGATGCTTGAACTGCACACCTTGTAAGATCAGTATATTTTATTCCAGTCCCTCATTGCAGCCTCGCAGTATATTTAAGGTTAAAGCATGCGATTAGATCTTCAAGAAAAAATCTATGCAGTATTCCTCAACGGATTTGCTAGTTCGTAAAGCAAAATTACTTTGTAAAACAATTTGCTGCCAGACTTATAATCTTCTTGTCTAGGTTTTAAAACAACAATATTTTGCAAATCCAGTTTGTCAGAATTCAATAATACAGAGCTAAGCAGTCGATTAAGAAAAGCATGCTTATATTTTAATTCATAGGATTAAGTAACGCAATATTTGGAAATGGAACATAGACGTTTCTTTTGTAGTTTTAGTTTTATATTGAATCATAGAATTGCCAAAACAAAATAATGTTTTCTTTGAGCTGTACAAAAATCTCTACAACCCTTAAAAAGGTAGATTTGTTAAGTGCATCTAATTAGGTCTCTATAAAAATGGTTGAAGAATAAATATTTTACTCCATGCAATGGAATCGGATTCTTTGCAATGTTGTCGTTGATACTAGTCAACGCGATCTTGTAATGGTTTGCCACGATTTTCCACTGTTCGCCAGGGTTTTCCACTGTTCATACGAAAATGTCTATTCTAAAATCACATGCATTCAATTGTCCCATGCCTAGGCATTCCAAGCAAAATAAGAATGAAACAATTCTTTTATTGTATCATGTAAATTCATGATGGTCTGTATTTTAGGCATTCCAAGAAAAATAATGATGAAACAATTCTTTTATTGTGTGTAAATTCATATGGTCTGTATTTTTTGGAGGGAGGAGGCTATAGAAATTGACTTCCTTTCAAAGGAAGGGATTAAACTCCGCAGCTCTCTCTTGTTTCTCCATATTTGAGAAAAAAACATCCAACCCAATCTTGTTTGAAAATAAAAACATTCCAATATCTAATGTTCTCATGTCAGAGTGCTTGGCATCCGACAAATTCCGATACTTATTCGGAAGAAAAAAAAACATCCCCATAGCTCCTATTCTCATATATCCACGAGTAGAAATGGCATCCGACAAATTCCAAATTGCAAAAACTAAACGACCATTTTGTTCTTAAAGAACGAGACGTACAATGTTGACATAATTTAAGTACATTATATATTAAAATCGAAAATTTGTATTGTACTACTATTTTAGAGAAGGAAAATCTAGATTTTGTGTTTATTGTAATAATAAAATTTATTTGCTGGTAAATGGAAGTAGATACATGAGGTAAATCAAAAATATAGAACTCTTCTGACGCCCTTATTTATAATATGTATTCTCAATTAGATGAGGATTTATTGACCAAACATTTTCCAAACAATTTGGATAAAGAATATGTAGGCGAAAGAAAATTCCTGGTGATTACTCCGACTCTAGAATGTCTCATGCATAGAAATTCAGTACCTACAACATCTTGTTCAAGAGGATAGCATCTGTAGACAGAGCAGCTCCTGAAATGGCACCTTGAACTATATTATCATAATTGGACTCCTCATGCATCGAGGCCAAAGTCGCTCCTATCATTGCCCCTGCAAGGGTTGCATTTTTCTGCCACGGCCCACATATGTAAAAGCCATTCAAAATACAGAAGAGAAATAAACACAGAGACCATAATGAAAAATTGAAAAGCTTCTCCATATTAGCACAAGCATGGTCATATCTCATCTGTAAATGTTGTTCAGTTGATTTCTTTCAAGTTTTGTTGTACTAGGGTAAGCGGGGTCTGTCATGCTGTGTGATGGTTAGGGTGGCGCAAGAGAATCCAATGGTCACATCACTGATATTCACCTCTACACAACGAACACTTGTTCACCTGATCTCTGCAACTGTAATGTTGCATGCACACGGACATATGGATAACTGTAATGTTGTATGCACACGGACATATGGATAACTGTAATGTTGCATGCACATGGACAAATGGATGGTTAGCTGGATGATTGCATGTCTAGAATTGTTTGAAAGTCTGCCACGCTGACATAGCCCAGGATTCCAGAGCCGTCAGAACAAGACTAACAAGCTATGGTTAGCTTTCGCCCTAGTTGATAGCCTGCACAGGTAAGATGGGAACACCTAAATAAAACCGGTTCATCGTTGAAAGCAAATTTACTTAGAAAAGCTAGCCACATTAACTAACCTCTACGGAGCTGAGGTCAGCCCACAGCCCCCTCCCGGGAAGGGAGAATCGAGGCTGACGTCAATATTCTGTGACCAATAAGATTTTTGAAAAATATTAATTTCAAAATTTCAATAAACTATTAAACAGTTTTAACTATAGTTTTTATATAGTCTAGAGAAATTTATAGATTTAAGAGCCAAAATAATAGGAGTTGGATGAAACATATATGATCCCCTTCGGGGACATAATAAACTATAGTTGGAAATTCTTATTGTAATGATTTTTAGCATTAGGACATCAAAGGATAGAAACAACAATCCACGATATTGTCATTAGTATTTCAAATTCATTATTATATGAAGATTCCAAACAAATGTCATCTTCTCCTTTAAATCTTTAAATGAATAGTCTTCTTTTTTGTGATGATTGCAAGTTGTTTAAATAGGAGAAACACGAAAAGTATTTGAGATGGAATTATATCAATGGAGACTTGATTGGTTGGTCAATTTAAGGTGTTGGTATTTCCTCCACCAAGGTTCAATTCTGCCAAAGCATGGTTATATGTTTAGTCTCCTCGTTAAGGCGAGGCTGTCATCATAGTGTATTTAGTTACCACCAAGTGTAGGTTGGAAATGAAGGTCTACCTAAAATGATCATTTTTTAAGGAAAGAAAAGGATTTAAACTCCAAACCACTTTGGAGGGAAGCATTGCCTCTAAGCTCTTTGCTTAGTGCATCAAAATAGCCATGGTTCTCACTGAAGAAGGTAAATATCGCATGGCTTCAAATCATCTTAGAGGATTTTATATATGAAAGTATGGAATCATTAGACCTATTGGTTAAAGTTTTCAAACCCTATACCCTTTGGAAATAATATGACATGCAACTAACTATTTATACTTGTAACTCTATTCTCTATGGTTGAGCAACTAAAGTTCCTCCCCTTATGGTCAAGTAACTAAATTTCCTTTCCCTATGGTCAATTAACTAAAGTTGTCGACCCTCATCTTGTAAAGTTGTTGACCCTCATCTTTTTATAATTGGGACTCTTCTTTTATATTTATTTAATTCATTATAAAAATGTTGATTTCAAGATGTGATATTTTCATTGAATTTTAATATTTTCATTAGGTTTTTTACATACAATTTGAAAGTGAATTTCAAACCAAATTGGTGAGGTTAGTGAAGTTAAGGGAAGGTCATGGTAAATGGAAAGGTGGAAGCATGACCTTAGTGTCCCATCACCTTAAGGACCAAATTGTGGATTCAAGAATCAACATTACTTGGTGGCTACTTTGGATGAAATCTTATCTTAATGCATAGCTATTGGGGATGGTGAACTTATGATTCATCTAATATTCATATGAAGAAAAAAATAGATGGCATTGGATAGTAAATAAACCACCTCATGCATGTTTGATAGTCTTTAAGGACTTCAATGCAATTGGAGTCCGAAAGATAAGTTAAAACTCCCACCAATTAGGTATCCTCTCAACTACATGCTTTATTGATATATCCTTATTTGGTTAGTGTATCCCCCACTTTAATCTAGTCATGTTGTGAAAAAACCTAAGTTCATTTAACTCTTATTTTTTTTGTTTCAAGAACATGTCAAAGTTTAGTTTCTTTTTCTTGGAGTTGCTCATTATAATGTTCTCACACCTTTTCTAAGCCTCTTGATGGCCATAACTTGTCATATAAACTCGTAAGAAAGAGGCCATATAAATAACAATATCATTCCACCAATAATCAATTTCTCTCCTCATTGCCTAGCAATAAGGTTCCATATTCTTCTCATGTTATTTATATAGGGTGGAGTCTTTTAAATGTGGGACATTAAAGGTTATAGGAAGTCTTAGGTAATTTAGGAAGTTTCCTCTATAGAGATCTAATAATGTGGCATCTAGTATTGCTTTTATTGGCTTCATTCTAGAATATTGTAAACAAAAGAGATATAAAACTTCCACATTGACCCAATTATATTTTTTAGCGCTTTGTCTTCTTAATGTTTGATATTTGAATGGAAGAACATGGGAGAATCTCCAGATTAGGAAAATATTGACTAGATTGAAGTGGGGAATATGCTAACCAAATAAATTATTTGAGAAATATCGTAGTCATTCAAATAACTAATTGGTGAGTGTCAAAAATAAAAAAGAAAAAAAAAATCACAAGCCTCCATTGAGCACTACAATCTAGTTGTCACACCATTGGCTAGAGAAGGCCTCAGGCACCTCTCTCCCCCACAGTGGAGACTTTGGTTTACCAGGAAGCAACTGTGGAACATGAAGACCAATGGGGCATGGTGGTAAGACACCCAATGAGGCGGAAAACATTTATACACCACCCTGGGCACATGTGGACACCATAAACACAACACTCGGGCTCGTAGACAAAGGGGTTCAGACGTCTCGATAAAACATTTGGTAAGAGGGGCATCGAGAGAAGCGCCCAGAGTCACTTTAGCAGAGCTAGTGATGGGTTGTTGAGTATACCATCGGGACTTAGAGTTCCCAATTTCTTTGGGTTCCCCTAATGACATACCCGTTAGGTGTTAGGCAAGGCTAGAAGCTCACCCGGCAGGAGCATGGCAAGCGACGTGCTTAGACAAGGAAGGTTGGTAGCCCATAACGTGTGGAAGATAGCATATCGGGACATGGAGCATGGTAAGGGGTTCGCACTCTTACCTGACGAGAAATATACCGAGATGAAAGGTTGCGTGTGAAGTGGCATCGGTAGGGACGCATCCCTTGGGAATCACCCAAATGCATATATAATCCAAGTGTGGCAATTCTAGAGGAAACAAGTAAGCAAGTAAAGTGAAGCAAGACGAACCAAAGCAGCAACAACGTACACAAGGAGAAGATAAGTCAAGTTGCAGCCAGTATGACTTGGAATCTTAAACTATGGCACGTTTGTTGGGAGTTTGATAGAAGTCTTGACAGGTGCCGCAGGAGGCGGACCTGCGGTTGCAATAGGGAGACAGCGTCGATGCTTTGGAGGATTGCTACCAAGTGCTCTTGTGAGGTTTTTTCCAAGATACTTGGGAGAATTACTGCCAAGTTGCCATACTATTGGAGTGGTTGTTAGGTTTGTGACACCTTCCGATGTTGTAACTATTCACTTGTATATTCTTATATATATGTTGTTTGGGTGCATGCAATTGTGGTGACACTAGTTAAAACTTATTTCTCTCTATGGTAGATTGTTATATGGGGGTTCCACTTATATTGTGAAAATATAACTAAGTAATAACGTCTACACACATAAGATAAATAAAGTAAGGCATAGTCTGGAAGGATTCCTCTAGGCTAGTCATTCCACTAGCAGTGAAGTATGGGCAGTGTCCCACGATCTAGGAGAAGGAATGAGGCTTCAAACTCGGTTCTAACTCATCCTTGTGATATTTGGTATCAGAGCAAAAAGGATTCCAAAAATAAATCTTTGGGAGAGGTGCACCCAATATGTAGCATGTTAGGAGAGGTGTTCCAGGGAAGAAGTGTGCACGAGATGTAGCGCGTAGGAAGAGGTGTTCCCAAAACACAAAACATGTTGGTAGGGGCATGCATGTTGATAGAAGTGCACCCGGGACACAGCATGCTTCAACGGAGGTGCACTTGGAATATAGTGCCCTTCAGTAGAAGTGCGACCAAGACATAGTGTGGTTCGATAGAGGTGCGACGAGAAGTGGGTGCACTCAAAAGAGCACTCATAAGGCAGAAGTCTCTTCAAAGTGTAGATGCAGTAGAATGGTAAGATTGTTGGGGTTTGTGGAGGCTTGATGAAGGGAACAACTCCTTGATGTGAGAATAAGGTCAAAATCACCTTGGTTTGCAACATGAAGAGCATGGAAAGGAAGAGTCGTGGAAATCCAATATGGAAGCCACGACGAAGAGCTTGGAATAGAGAGCTTGCAAGATCCAACAGTTGTTTCATGCAAATACGACAAAGTTTGAATAGATTAGCTTGCGGAGGGAAGCTTGGGTTCAAAATTTGTGATCAATGGAAAACCAAGTAAAGGCTTGGGAGATTCCTACATTGGGGTTGCTCAGTGCAGTGAATAGTTCCCACAAAAAGGCAAACACCACAGTCGAAATCATCCATGAAGGGAGGAAAGAAGATCAGTTGTTTTATTTGTGATGGGAACCACTTTGCAATTTCTTGTCCATTAAAGTCAGACTTGGAAACACACTTGGGAGCAAGCCAAGGGTGACCAACTGTATTAACTCTAGCAACATTCAAGGAAAGCATTGGAAGTAGTTGAAGCCTTAACAACATGTTTGGGAAGTTTACATAAGGTCAAGACCATGGTTTGTAGGATGAAGAACAACATGGGATTTGTTTTTTGAATGTGATTATCAGTGGGTTGAAGGTTTTAGCATTTGTTGAAAATGGTTCCACCCACATTTTCGTGAGTAAAAGAACTGCAACAACCTTCGTTGTAAGTCTAAGAATAGCAAGTTCGTGTTCAAGGTGGTGAACTCGATGATGAAATCAAGAGAAAGTGTGGTTTGTGCAGCACCGTTGAAGGTTGGATATTGGTAAGACATATTAGACTTGATAGTAGCTCCATTAGATGACCATGCGATTGTCTTAGGGTAATATTTCCTTAGGCTACACAAAGATATACCACTTCCTTACAAGAACAATTTGTTGTTCTTGGATGAAACTAAGACTTGGAGCTTGTCGATGATGATGAGAAGGAAGATGGGGCGCATACCTAGGATGTCATCCATGCAGTTGGGTGAGACAATCGAGAATCCCGCAAACAGGCCTTACACCATCACACAACAACCAAAAGTGGTGGATTTGAGTAGGAAAACCTTGGGTGCAGCAGCCTGCAAGAAACATACTTCACTTGGAAATAAGTTGGTAGCATTAGATATTTGGGTAGAATTGTGTTTGAAGAGGACCAAACAGTTGTGCTTATGTTGACCAAATGCAGCATGTTGGAGACAAAGCGAAGCTTGCACCAACAGAGGCAACAAAGGTTGGGGACAAAGGCACTCCTAAAGGAGTGACTCATGACACCAATGACAAGATCAAAGGGGAAGTATGTTGGTTGTGGAGCCAGATCATCTAGTCTCATAGATGATATTGTATCAGCCGTGTTTGTACCCCAGTTTTATATGATATGTAGGTGGATTGTACAGTCACCCTAGCGGGGGGGTGTGGATTGTACAGTCACTCTTGTAATGTGTATGTGTGATTATATTTGCATTTCTGTTTATTGTTATTGCTCTGCAATCCTGTTTTTCTAACAAAGTATTCCAAGAAGTGGGATCGCTTGAACTAGAATCCAACCAAATCCTTAAGGCATAGCATTGCGATGAGGTACTCACCCAATAGTGCGATGAATTGGAAGAGATATTGTTGACAACTACAAGGGAAGTAGAGGTGACCATATGTTCCTCTAACGATTATAATGGTGGGTCAAGACGATACAAGAGAATAATTCCTGAAATGTAAGTGTAGACTTTTCTACAGTGGTCATTGGAATCCCCAAATACCAACTCCAAACAACTAAGGAAAGTAGGTTGCAAACCAGTAAAGACAGAATTAATCCTAAATTACTTGGGAAAGAAGTCTCACTTTCAGAATGGTGAATCAATTGAAGGAAAGGACTAGGGATGCAAAGACCATCTTAGGCACACTTCAACATTGTGATGGTTGGAAAGACAAGAATGGTGTTTTGATGGGATCGCAACACTTAGAAGAGGTTGTTGGTAGGACTTGACCGCCTTTTGAAAGGTTGAGCAAGTTGGCAAGGCGGAAAGCCAAGAAGAGACAAGCAAAGGCTAAGAGGTTAGAGGAACCCTTGGTCACAAATGAGTATTGCAGTGACGATGAAGGATTGTGGATTCTTGAGCGAGTAGCTTGGGAGTATACATAAGATTGTAAATGGATCTATAGTGAATATTACCAAGTGCCACTTGAGAAGTTGGAAGCACTTTTAAACCATGACTCATGGATGGACTTGAGCAACATGCACAAGGTAGGCGAGAATACAACCGAGATACTTGGGGGAAATGGCCTTGGGAGCCACTTGCCACCATACCTAGGATGACGATGAGCATGATTGGCTCACTTCCTTTGGTGTAGCCAATGAGATCATGGGAGACTAGTGAAGGTGCCTTTGAAATTTTAGCCGAGAAGATGTGGAAGGCATGAGAAGGGACCATGAAGTGGTGCCTCAAAGAATTGTTGAATTGTAGAAGGAAATTTGACAACAATTGAGCAGAGGTGGTGACCTTGCCTTGGTTCGGCATAGTATCCTTGGTGTATAAGGAAAAAACAGATTTGGGTATGAGGAAGTGCATCCTCAAGAACTGAGCACGATGGTTGGATTAGCCACCCAACCAGTTCGAAACTTGGGAGGTATCAATGTGCGGAGACATGAAAAAAGTGTCAAAGTACTAAAGCAACAGTAGGTTGCGACAGGTGCAACAACTGGACATTTTTTAAGGCTTCTTTAAAAGGATTAGTTGTGGAAATATATGGAAGGGGAGACATTAGCAAAGTGATTGTAATGTCCCCAATCAAATAAATTTCAAAAGAGGAAATTCCACCAATCTACTAGTTTCCTAAGTTGGGGTGGAAACATTGGGATTTTGAATAAGGGAGCTAATAAACCCCAAATGGACATTAGATTGACATAAATATATTAAAAGGGGTTAATAATATTTATGATAGGAAAATAAGGTGGCACTTGGTCAAGGAGACACATTGGTAGTGTGGGACCCACACAAAGCTAGATTCCTCAAGAACAAAGAAGGAGAGTATATTTTGATCATTTATCATTTTGTATATTGGATAGCATAGCTTGTCCATGCTTGTGGAATGTTTACTCTCCTTTCCTTATTACCAATTTCGAGGGTGAAAGATTCCCATCCTAATTGGAAATTGGAGAGGCCATTCAGACATTTAATTTGGAGCTACAATGGATTCATTTGTTGTAGGTTGAAGCTACAGGGAAGCTCGTGACATTCTCATCCTCAACTTGCTTCCACACCTTTCTCATTTTTCTCTTCATATTTTGGCTCTTGGAGGAAGGGAGCACTTGGTGAGATGTTGTTCTATTTGGGGAGCTCTTGTGGCCCCATTTATTTGTATTATGATATATATACTCTGTATTTAATTCTCAAAATACTCTCAAGTCGAAATACCAAGTGGAACTATGTAATACCAAACAATGCATAAATGGTGCCATTTTCCCTACATCTTGTTATGAAAGCTTGAAGTTGATCTATTTCGACTTGTATCAGTTCATATATGTTATTTTTATGATGTATAGATGGTAATTAATGTCTGGAATAATTTTAATATAAATTGCATAAGCCTTTGGAACATAAATCTTGAATTTCATAGCAAGTGGTGAAGTTTACTAGCGTTTCCCCCTATGTGAAGACATGTCCACAAACCTATGGTTTATGGGAGTTGCAGAAGCCTATAGGAACTAATTGATGTTGCATTTTGAATCCCATTGAAGTCCTTTATTATTATCATGTCTTTGTTCTTAAATTTGGGGAGGTCTTACAGTGTTTGGGAAGCCATCTTTGTCCCCTACCCTTGGGGATTTTGAACCTCGATTTGACTAGTAAAGTTCCCTAATTTTCCTTGATTATAAATGAATGTTTAAAAAGTGTTTTGAGAGTTTAAAGCATCCATAAGCCTCATTTATATGTCTGAATACCTTCCAAACTCATTCAGACCCAATTTGGAATCATTTGGAGCCATTTGGAAGTAGTTGAGTCATTACTAGTCTAAGGGTCGAATTGGCCAAAATTTGCAATCTTTCCAATTTTACCAAATTAATTAAAAAGGGACACTACAAGTGGTATTAGAGAATGGTACTTGCACCTCATGTGGATGACCATTCATGAAGACAATAATTCAAAGAAATCATCCCCCACCCTTAGAAACTGAAATTGAAAGTACTTTGGTAAAAGGGAAGAAGTAGGAGAAGAAGTGCATTCTTTGGTAACCATGAGTAAGGATGAGAAAGGAACCTTAGAGGAGAATGAGGAGTTTATAAAATGACTGAAACCATCTTTGAAGACATGAAAAAACAGCTAATGCAAGGGTTTGAATTGTTGGCTAGTCAATTTGGAAGCAAATTGGCAATAGGAGGGAGCAATGGTTCTCCTTTCGAGGAAAAGAAAGCAATGGATGAAAGAATTTATGTCACAAAGGAGGAACCTCATGTAATGGTGGAACATGAAGTACATGTTGATATGTGGGTTCTTGAATATGCTACACTCAAACAAGAAGAAAGACAAGCACTTGTCTTTGTTCAGAGGGATTATGAGTTGCCTCATGGAAAGAGTTGCAAAGCCTTGGAGGAGGCACATGATCTCACAATAGTTAGACCAACCAATTATGGAGAAGATTAATTAAAGATTTCGATGGGTAAGAGTTGTAAATATTTAAGGTTGCTTCATAATTCCTCACCCCCTACTTCTTTTTCTGCCATATCAATTGGGGATGAAAATTGGGTGAAACTTTTTTTTTCTAATGGTGCCACATGAGGGGTATGAAACTCCTACCTCTTCTTTTGATGATGACATGACTAGAGCACCTCATTACTTACATTTGCATAAGCATATTTTTTTACCGTATGATGTTACATATCTTCATGAATTCCCCTATGATGCTCACTTGAGTCACTCGAAGACTCATGATTTTACTTGTTCCTTGCTTAGTTCAATTGATGTTGAAGGAACTACATCCAATACTTGGGTGAAAAGATATAGGATTGGAGCACATTTTTATTGGTAGAAACATCCTTTGTTATTTCTTGGTGATACACATATTCATGGATACACAAATGGTACTTCTATGAGGCCCTTGAAGGCTCATTGTTTTCTTTGCTCCCTACTTGGTTTGGATTTTAGTAGAGATTCTTTATTCACTTCTTGGATGAAAGAATACATGGCTGATTGTTTTGATGCATCTTACATATTTTTGGAGTAGCATTATAGAACATGGGATAGTCACCTATGTCATTGGAGCAGATTTGATTGGTCACTTGATGCTTGTATGCACCTGGAAAATGGTGGTCTACTTACTTGGAGGTACAAGCACTTTCATGATTCTTTGATGAGGCACCTCCTTGATGTATATTTTTATTATGTTGTCATGTACTTTGATAATCTATATTTTGTACTTATAATGTTTGGAAGAAGGCATACAAGGAAATGGGATCCAGGAATTCTCTTGCCTGATGGTATGGGTCGGAGAGTACTCCTAAATGTTGGAGTGCATTACAAGCAATGGGACCCTGGAATAATTTTAGTCTCATTAGTTTCAAATTTTTGTTTTGGAAAGAAAGCAGTTTCTTCAACATCCATGTTCAAATTTCTTGAGGACAAGCAATCTTGGGTGGGGAGGACTGTAATGTCCCCATTCAAATAAATTTCAAAAGAGAAAATTACACCAATCTACTAGTTTCCTAGGTTAGGGTGGAAACATTGGGATTTTGAATAAGGGAGCTAATAAACCCCAAATGGGAATTAGATTGACATAAATATATTAAAAAGGGTTAAATTAATATTTATGATAGGAAAATAAGGTGGCACTTGGTCATGGAGACACATTGGTGATGTGGGACCCACACAAAGCTAGATTCATCATGCCACATGGCATTCTATTCTCACCCATTTGAATCCAAGGTGGATTATAATGATCTTGGGGAGTTGGAAGGTAAATATACTTGGAATGACTTAATTAAGGTCGAATTGGAGTGGAAGAGTAACTCCCATGGAAGAGGTAGAGGCATTTTGGAGCTAGTGGGACACTTGGACTAGATTCCCCAGCTTTATGACAACAATGATGAAGATGCTATGACACCTATGACACAAATCAGACCTGAATGTTGAAATATGACATATATGACATGTCAGTGATAAAAATAGCCTCCAAGAAGGTGCAAAAGGGATTTAGGGCAGCCAAAGATACACCCATTCGAAATGAGGGAAGATGGAGACTAGGAATTGTTGGACAAGTGGCACACATTGGAATCTCTTCCCAACTTGAGTTGGCATGAGTATTTTGGAAGGAATTCAACCCAAGGAGGTCTTTGGAAGTTTATAAAAGAAAAGAACAAAGAAGGAGATTATATTTTGATCATTTATCATTTTGCATACTGGAGAGCATAGCTTGTCCATGCTTGTGGAGTGTTTACTCTACTTGGCTTAGTACCAATTTCGAGGGTGAAAGATTCCCATCCTAATTGGAAATTGGAGAGACCATTCAGACCTTTCATTTGGAGCTACAATGTAGTCATTTGTTGCAAGTTGAAGCTACAGGGCAGCTCATGACATTCTCATCATCAACTTGCTTTCCAACCTTTCTCACTTTTCTCTTCATATTTTGGCTCTTGGAGGAAGGGCGCACTTGGTGAGATGTTGTTCTATTTTGGGGAGCTCTTGTGGCCCAATTTATTTGTATTATGATATATATACTTTGTATTTAATTCTCATAAGACTCTCAAGTCGAAATACCAAGTGGAACTATGTAAAAATACCAAACAATGCATAAATTGTGCCATTTTCCCTACATCTTGTTATGAAAGCTTGAAGTTGATCTATTTCGACTTGTATAAGTTCACCTCTATTATTTTTATGATCGATGTATGGTAATTAATTTATGGAATAAGTTTCATATCCATTACATAATCCTTTGGAACATAAATCTCAAATTTCATAGCAAGTGGTGAAGTTTACTAGCATTTCCCCCTATGTGAAGACATGTCCACAAACCTCTGATTTATGGGAGTTGCAGAAGCCTTTAGAAATTGATTGATGATGTACTTGGGAGACCATTGAAGTCATTTAACAGTACCATGTCTATTTTCTAATATTTTGGAAGGTCGTACAACATTTGGAGATCCATCTTTGACCACTACCCTTGGGGGATTTGAACCTCGATTTGACTAGTAAATTGTCCTATCTTTCCCTAATTGTAATTGAATGTTGCAGAAGTATTTTGAGAGTGTCCAAGCATCCATCAGTCCCAATGTTATGTCTTAATACCTTCCAAACACATTTAGAACCAATTTGGAAGCATTTGGAGCAATTTGGAGGCATTTGGGTGAATACTAGTCTAAGGGTCGAATTGGCCAAAATTTCCAATTTTACCAAATTTATTAAAAAGGGACACTACAGTGATTCAAGAGTAGCATGTGTTCTTGAATATATTGTTGAGGGAGACAACAACTTAGAGTGGGGGGGGGGGACCATGGAACCATGTAACATGAAGGCCAATGGGGCGTGGTGGTAAGACGATGTCATACCCTTAGCTAGAGAAGGCCTCGAGCATCTCTCTCACCCATGGTTGAGACTTCAATTGGAAGGAAATGACCATGGAACATGAAGGAAAATGGGTTGTCATGGTAGGACACCCCGATGAGGAGGAAAACAATTGTACACCATGCAAGGAACATGTGGACACCATTGGCATGATACTCAGGTGGACCAAGGGGCTCGAGCACATCGGTAAAACGATCGATAAGAGGGGCGTCAGGAGAAGCGCCCAAGTCACTTAATCATAGCTACCAATGGGTCATCAGGTAGACCATCGGGAGAGCGCCCAATTTCTGATGGTTTCCTTAACGACGCATCTGTTAGATGTCGTCCAAGGCTAGAAGCCCACTCGATAGGATCACGGCAAGTGAAATGCCCAGAAAAGGAAGGTTGGGATCCCATAGCATATGGAAGACAAAGTATCAAGACGTGGAGTGGCAAGGGACTTGCATACTTACTCGACAGGAGAGCTACCAATAGTTGGCCTAACGTGTGAAAGGTTTACTCGATAAAAAAATCTATCAAAATGTGAGTCGGTCTTATGTGGGAAAGATTGCATGTGAAGGGTGTTGGTAGGGACACATCCCTTGGGTATCACCTAAATACATATATATAAGCAAAGTGTGGCAAGGCAAGAGGAAACAAGCAAGCAAGTGAAGTGAAACAATATGAACTAGAGCAGCAACAAGGCGCACAAGGAGGAGACAAGTCGAGCCATGGACAACACAACTTGGAAGCTTGAACTATGGCAAGCTTGTTAGGAGTTCAGTATAAGTGTTGACATGTGTTGTCAACAGGGAGACAATGCCTTTGAAGGATTGTTGTTGAGTAGTCTTGGGAGGTTGTTGTTGAGATACTTGGGAGGATTATTTCCGAGTTGGCATACTGTTTGTTGGGTTTGTGGTGCCCTAAGTCCATTGTTGTAACTATTCACTTGTGTATTCTTATATATATGTTGTTTGGGTGCACCCGATTATGGTGATTCCAATTAAAACTTGTGTCCATCTCTTGTGTATTGTTATCTTGGGGCTTTGCTTATATTGTGAAAATATAACTAAGTAACAATGTTTACACACATAAGATAAATGAAGTAAGATGGTATGGGAAGCTTCCTCTAGGTCGGTCATGCCATTAGTAGCGAAGTCTGTGCAGTGCTACACAATTTAGAAGGAACGAGGCTTCACACTCGAGCAAAACTCTTAGCCCCGTGACATTAGTCCTTCAAGCCCAAGAAGACTCTAGAGAATGGCAGGAGGTCGTGCAAGTTTAACTTGATTGTGTTGAAAGGAATTCTACAACCCAATATGGGAGAGATGTCATCACTTGGGTAATGTTGACATCACGATATGTTGGGTTTGAAAATAAAATTACAATACTATAACAAATAAGAGGAATAATACTATATATTACTATATATATATATATGAAAAGTTATGAGATTTTACATACAAGAGTTGCTATATAGAGATATAGATTTACACACACACACACACACGCACATATAAAGAGACAATTTCTACAATAACAATATGAGATTTACATACAAGAGTTGCTATATAGAGAAATAGATTTACACACACACACACACACACATAAAGAGACATAATTTTCTACAATAACACAAATTTATTTTCATATATATATACCCGTAAGTTTTGGGTTCTTGAATTCTTAGTTCTACTTGTAGATCCATTTTAAATGATCGAAAATTTGCACATCAACGGATTTAATCCCTGTCAATGCTTGATAGATTTGGGTTGAGATGGATCTAGGTTGGTTTTATTCCAACTATGTTGCAAGGGTCCCAAAGAATTCAATGTGATTCCCCTACTTCATAAGACCTCCCTAATGCACATGAGGCCATGGAAAATGGAAAATTCCATGCCCTTGATGTGTAGCTTATATTTTATGAAACACTACCTATAATTTCACTAGATCAAATTGATAATGGTATACAAGTAGGCCATCATAAACAATCCTCGGAGAATATCATCAATCAAGAAAACATCAAAGGCAAGTAACACTGCTAATTTGAAGTTGCATACCCATAACATTGCTCAATTTTTCTTACAAAATATTAGCCATAGTTTTAGTTCTACAATTAAAACAAGTTTTGCCTACTATTGCTAGACCAAATTGGAGACATTTTGTAGAGGCATGAGGCATATACATTTTAAAGAATGTCATAACATAATAAGAGGATAAAAAATGATTTCAAAAATCTTGATAACATTGTATGATCATTCATCTTAGAAATCTTAAAAGCATTAACCTTTGGTCCATATTTTTAAAAATAATAAGAACTATATTTAGATGTTCCAATTTGCATAATAAATAACAATACCCACTCAAGGTAGTGTAGTCTCTTAGATCTTTTAGGCAAGGATGCAAGTTACCTCATACACTCTATACCTTGGAAAACCATTTACCCCTACCTAATAGCTTAAAAAATAGCAAGAAAGAACTCATGGCATCATGTTGTCAAACAACAATGATGAAGAATTAGCTAAAATACACTTTGTCAAAAAATCATCTTTAATACTTAAGAAAATAAGGCATCATCTGAGAAGATATGTCATGTAAAGGCATATTTAACAAAGTTCGATATCCAATATTCACTAGGCTTCATGCTTTTGTAAGAGCAATTCACACTCTTGACTAACTAGTAGCCCATTACTAGACATGAATCATAGCATTCATGGGAATCTCATTTAAGTATATGATCATAGCATTGAATATCTAGCAATGAGGCCAACAAAGTGGAGAAAAAGATAGCATATTGGATTATCAAACTAACGGAATTAGCAACCAAATTTCATATAAAAAAATACTATCAACTTTACAAGTTTACTATTAATGCCAACTTCCATGAAATTGAAATAACAAGATGAGACATTACTAACTTATTGTAGGTAAATGTAGAAGAGCAAAAACGATTTACATCATTAAGAGTTAATTAGAACATTAAAAACTCACTATAGGTAAATATACATGGACAAAATGATTTCACTCACTTAAGAGCTAATTAGAATTTGCAAATCCCGTAAAGAGTCAAGAATAGCACAAAGAGCAATTATTTATACCAAATGGAACATTAAACCTATTAGGGCAATAAAATTATAAAATGCTCATAATAGTCAATATAATAGAACATGTAGCATACATGCATAACACGTATTGGAAAGGGATGACACGTTCATATGCATAGGCACCAATTAAGGTGAAAGGCTCGTGATAGAGCTGCAAAACACTCTTGAAATGGATTCATGGAACTAAGTTTGAATAGGATTGATCGTTGCACAAAGAGACATGAAATGCACTCAACATCCCATGTTCGAAGAGATGTGTCACAAAGGCGGATAACAATAACAAACCAAAACGAAAAAACGTGTATGTCCAATGCCTAATGTCCAAAAAAAAAGAGTTGAGCATTTATTATTATAGTAATTTTTATTAATAATAATAAATATAGATCCATCTTAGACCCATATCAAGTAAGTAGCAAAGGATTCCACATGATTTTTGCATTCCTTCTAGTAAGTAGCAAAGGATTCCATATCAATGGTGAAGATGGATCTATGCTAAGTTGACATGTCAGTTTAGTATACATGAATATTAGCTCAAGATGGTATCCCACTATGAGGCGTGCCATGGTAACAAGACATTAAGATCCTTAAGATATTGGATCAAAACAATAAACAAACTATATAAGACTAACCTTAAAGAAATTGGAATAATTTGCAAGAGATCCAAATTAAGTCCCAATCACAATGGAAAAAACCAAATAAAGTGGTTAAAAAAATCATAGATCTAAACATATATTCTCAACTTTAAACTTGGCATGGCTCAAATACATGACGATGGAGATACCACTATTGGAATTAGAACATGGCCTTTAAGGAATACACCCAATTGTTTCCTACAACTTGATGAGAAAGCTAATGCTAATACAAAAACACCTATTAATGGAAAATGGATAGTATTTATGATCTAAAAGACATTTTTTGTTTGGTCTTTAATTTCTCAAGGCTGGGCTTTGGATTCAGGCCAAACAAAATAAAGATAGACCCTAGCATACTCATTTTGTAATAACTACCCAAGGCCCAAACCTTATAAAATTTGGTGGTTGATTCCTAAGAGATGACCCACATGCATGGAAACATTTAAAAATTTAGACACTAGTAGTTACGAAGGGAATGTAATATTGTCATATATGATCATTCTATATCTTGTTTTTCACTGCTTGTTTTGTACTTGTCTGTAACTAATGCCATTATGATACAATATCAAGTAAAGAAAGTGGGCCCGGGGTTAAGAGCATCTCTGCAACTTTATAACCCATCATGGAAAGGAGACATGTAAAGGAGCAAAAGCACCATGTAATGAAGTAGAGTGTGTAAATCACTACACCCACCCTAAAGTCACATGGCAAGCTCACTTTGTCAACTACAAGGGGCATGACAATTTAGTGAGGCCACTCAGGTCACCACATTAATTCGCCATCCTAACAACAAGTCATCCAAAGAAGAAAATCAAGGTGAAAGATTAGAATCTTCCATTTTCTTGAAGCACCTTTGAAGAGCCCATGGACTCATGATGATCACAACCAAGCATCATAGTGTTGTTAGGACATAGAGCCATTTATTGTGTTTTCAACACTTTTTGGATATATGCATGCAAATGAAAGGTGTTTATATAATGAATATTTGTTATTCATGACAAGTTTTTGGAATACGATGGACATTTATGAGCATAGGCTTTAGTGGTCTATGAAATCTAACCTTAGAAAGAACCCAACCATGTAACTTCAAAAAAATGTATTGTATTCTTTCTATGTTTTACTACATTGCAACAAAGGGTAATGTCAGGGTTCCGTTATTGTACTCCATTGTACTCTAAAAATTGGCTTCTTAAAAACAACCCAACCACATAACTTCAAAAAACTGTAATCTTTAGAGTTTTACTACATTGCAAGAAAGGGTAATGTCAGAATTTCCTATTGTACTCCATTGTACTCTAAAAATCGGCTATGGGATGCAAATCCCCAAGTTGATGTAAACCACATCCTCTCTAAATTTTGATATTGATATCGTTGACAATTTCAATGCCTGCCTTGCAGAACCTCTCAAACTTGTGGTTATTCATATGATGTTTGCATTTGCAAGCTTATACTACAGTGGCAAATCCCCATGGTGATATTTTGTTTGACATTAAAATACTTGCCCTTACTATATGAAGAATGATAAAGCACCTAGTTTGATAGACTCAATTACAGACTATATGCTCGAAGTAATCGAAAAGTCTACAACAAGACGCAGGATAACCCAACTCTATACTCCACATTCATTGCTCTAGTAACCCCAATCAAGAAGAGTACCTCCTTTGATTAATTTCATCCAATCTCTCATTGCAAATAAAAGTTAACTTCCAAAACTTGGCAAACAAGTTGAAGTCAATCACTCCAACTTTGATTTCTTGCTGAACAATAAACTGGTTGATATCATAATTCTGGCTTAAGAGACTTTTGGTTGGGTTTTTCAATAAAAGAATGTGAAAATATTTGTCATAATGGACATAACTAATACATTGGAAGAAAAAGTTTTCGTGGAAAAGTTCTTAAGATATTTAGATTTGATACAGCTAGAATAAAATGGATCAATAATGGATTGGGTCTTTCAATCAAACAATAAAGTGGTCGATAACATAATTCTGGCTTTAGAGTTTTTTGGTTGTTTCAATCAAAGAATGCTAAAATGTTTGCCATAATGGACATAACGAATACATTGGCAGAATGAGTAAATTTTCTTGGAGTTCTTAGGATGTTTAGATTTGCTAGAGATAGAATAAAATGGATCAATAATGGCATTGCAAGATCATGGCAGCCAGTTTTCATTGAATAGAAGACCTTTATTATGTTTTAATATTAATTCAGCTGAAAATGGGGCAATGGTCTAGAGTGCCTAAAATATGGCAAATGATACAGAGTTCTTGATTGTCCTTTACACGGCTTCATTGGGGGATTACATAGCTTCATCGGGATTGACCTGACTTTTGGAGCTGACCATAACTTGCTGTAACAAGAGCCTGAAAGGTTTTATCAGGTCCCGAGTCAACCCAGCCAGCCATGAACTGACTGAAAGGTCAACCCCCTTACGGAGGTAGGTTGGGCTAGGCTACACAATTTCAAAATATATATATATATAAACTAAATTATTGAACACTGGTTTTAAGCCTCCCAGTTTAGATCCAATATTATATAAACTAAATTATCGAACACTGGTTTTAAGCCTCCCAGTTTAGATCCAATATTTTAAGATGATATGTTCCAGATTTCATAAGTTGACAGGGATTAGTTTTCATCTTTGAAGGTCAGATTTGGACACTTGATTTATTCTGCCCCTCTGGTTCAATGATATTATCCCGTTGAAACTTGAACATTTTAGTAGATTGACATTATGCTTCCACTTGAAAAATGATTTACTCAAATGCTCCAAGCTTCTAATAAACCTTGGTAAGGTTTACATCAAAAGGATTCCAAAAACTAGCTTTTATTGACCAATTCCAAAACTACATTAAAAAATCAATAGGATCTACATCTATTTAAATTTTAGACTAGGTACCTCCCAGCTGTGAAATAATGAAAAATGCTGCTCCAGCATCCTTGCTGGAGAGGAAAAATAAGCTCAATAAATATCCTAACTACTCTTATTTGCTATAGATGCCCGCAAGCACTTCCCTCATGTACTGTACAATATGATCAGATTCGGCCCATCCCACAGATAGTAACCATGGGCATTGCTTTTGCTTCATCAATGAATTGCAACATATAGATATCGAACTCTTTACCACCTAGGAAAATCAAATCGCCGCTACTGGCGATGATCCATACCCATTGGGATGTGCTTTCTGCCATTTCCAGGCTACAGTGAGGCTTTCTTTGAGATTTGTATGTTTTGCAGTCCAGTTTAACTCTCGGTTAATTTTGGAAGGATCACTATATACTTCTGCATAATCTCCTGGCCTCCGACCAAGATACTCTACTGTAATATTGACCCCTGTTGCAGCTTTGCAAGCTTCTACAAACTCCTTGACTGACCTGCCTGTCCACATCAAAACGACACAGGTAAGAAAAGGTTGCAAAATAGATCAGGCCAGTGCTCAGGCCCGACACAACAGAAGTAAGCAAGAACTACTATTATGTTCAGACTTACATACCTTTTCCAGTGCCAACATTATATACCCTTACTTCACCAGGATGAACATTAGCCAATGCTTTCACATGCGCATCCACCAAATCTGTCACATCAATATAGTCCCTAATGCAGGTACCATCCGGAGTATTATAATCTGTTCCTTTAACCTGCATTGATAACAGGAAGAAAGCAGCATTAAGGTCAGATTTTATAGTCATAATAATCTATATGTTGACAAATAAGCTGATCTATTGAAGTTAATAATTTCAATCATCATCAATATTTGTTTCAGTTTCAGACAGCTCTAATGTTTCATGTGGGCTTTGTTATCCAGACCACAAGAAAATATAGTGAAAATTCTAAATATAACATAATTCAGCTAACAAATCAAGCTTCAAGGCATTAATCGAGGACTCTATATCCATAAAAACATATTGTCTTAGCTTTAGCACGTAAAAGATAACCCCACAAAGTTCCAAATTTAGTTTGTACACTGTACAGTGCCTTCTATGGTACTTGACCATGTTACTAAATTAATCTCTCAGAATGTATGTGAAGGAATCAATACTGGACTCCCAAGAAGATGAAAACCAATGTTGTGGAAGGGGGACAGGAGGATGAGTTTCAGGGACAGCTGGAGAGACCACCCAAATTTCCTGGGGTTTTATGGGTTCCTGGAACTGGAGAACCCCCCAGAAATACAGATAAAAAGTAATGTTTTAGCCTCTGGGGCTTTCGTGCATATTAAGGGTTTTTACTTTTAAGGTATAGAGGGCCCTCCCTCAAAAAAAAAGGAAATGAAAAGAAAATTTGATTTCTTAGTTGGGGAAATTGCCCCACGGTATAGGGACAGCTGGATGTCGAGGGCTGTCCTAAGTTCCGACATCCCCTACGACTGGGAACAGCCCCATCAGATGGGATGGATCAAGGACATAACCCAGTCATCCACTCAGTCCGGGGGTGCATCGCTGTAGAACACTGCCTTGAATTGAACCTGACACCCCTTATATGTAAAAATATGGCTTGATGCATTAATAGCATCATTCTTGAAATTAATGGAATTAGAAAATAAGTATCTAAAGAAGCCCACCCATAAATCACAGTATTACCATAAAATCCGACCAACAACATCAATGTTAAGAATAGCCATTGGAAGTGACAAAGCTGGATACTACTGACTTATTGCATCCCAAGAAAGATCCACATAGTATCTATTTCATTTAGGTTTCATTTGTAATTGTAACCATAGATGCAGTAAGAATCGGAATTGCCTTGTAGTTTGAAATGCTTAAAAATACCTACCAATATAATCCAAGGAAACTGTATGACAGATTCGATCTTTGACAATGCATTCCACTAAAATATTTTCCTTGTCAGAAACCCTAAACAAATTGCATACTTTTAATTCATATATAGTTCTAAAAGTAACATGAGATATTGGCTGAAGCATCAACATCTCACTAGATGAATTCTTTCCAGCTTGAAACTATCAAATCCGACGTTTATTTTCATTGAAGATGTTGAAATTAGAGTGAGAGTATTTATTTGCCACAACCTAGAAAAGATTAAATATATATGCCATTATTTTTTAAATCTGCCCAAATTCATGACACCATACTATTAAAAGTTTAAAACATACCTTCAATCCAGAAATAACTCCCCTTGCTGCATCGAAGCATGCACCGGAGATTCGCCCATGTTCCCGAAGTTCTGGTCTTGGTGCTTCCCCTAACCTGCCCTCTGGATCTGAGCCAATTACATTGAAATACCTGGATTTGAAAGCCAGTTATTGATATGAATCTGAATATTTCCTGAAAATGCTGATGCATTTTTCCTAAAACATAATATTCAGACAGCATAGCCTTGGCAGTAGATATTCTGATTGTAAGTGGTTACATAACTAGAGATCCTACAAAGATGCAGTCTAGGTAAATGATTCCATTCTTAGAAAAGTTGATGAAGGTTATCAGAATTACAGCCAGACCTCAATAGCATAACAGCCATGTTTGATTTTCTTGAAAAGTCTTGGATAATGTCCTCTGCCATTTTCTTTGCTTTTCCATATGGATTTATAGGAACCTGCAACAGGTTGGATATAAGTCATAAATAATGCAAACATATGGAAAGCATAAATAGAAAGTCTGATTCCCTTTGATCAATTGAAATACATTATAAAATTCTGAAAGCAAAAGATAGCATGTCCTCGGAGCCATAGAGATCACACTAATTGAAAACCTGCTATCAATTCACCTGAGGAGTTTCCTCTGTAATAGGCATTTTATCAGGTTCTCCATAAGTTGCACATGTGCTTGAGTAAATCAGTTTCTTTACCCCATGTGCATCCATGGCTTCTAATACTGTCAATGTATTGGATGTAATGTTATGATAGTACCTAAAAAAAAAAAACTGCCCCAAATTAGTACTGTAAAAATTTGGACTTACTATTTATTTTCAAACAATATTCATAATATGATGCACTTAATTGAAGATCAACACAATCTGCCAAAAAACAGAATGAACTAAAGCCATGAATATATACCGAAGAGGATCCATTGTGCTCTCGCCAACATAAGCCACAGCAGCAAAGTGCATTACTGCATCAAATGCATTTTCTGCAAATATTTTATTTACCTGTGTTGCAGTTAAGTAATGGTAATGATTGGAAGAAACATAATAAACAAGTGACTTCAAAAGATAACAAAAAAAAGTTCATTTAAAGGATACAGATTTGCTATCACCCAAGTCAGCAAAAATAAACTGCAGCCTTCCTGGTTCTGGAAATTGCTCTTGAAGAAGCTTTATAGCCCCTAGATTTCCCCGTGAAAGATTATCCTGTCAAATTCCAGTATCATTGCCGAGTCATATCGATGGACATCTATTATTTACTTCAATCAGTAGGTTATTCAAATTTCAGACCACCACGTTACAAAAATGAACCATACACCATAGAAGCAGAGACATAGTTCTACAATTTTTACATTGTTAAATAATTTCTAGCAACTCATACCACTATGGTTACTCTGTAGGAATCCTTTAGAAGTCGATAAGCTGCATGTGAACCAATATAACCAGCACCACCTGTTACTAGCACATGCGTGACCCCCATCTCATGCCTAGAGAACTGGAACAAGAAAAAAGTAGGATTCAGTTAAAAGAAGATGGAACACCTTTGATTGTTTAAAGATCAAATATTACATATAAAATATTCTTGCTATGTAAATCAGAAAATGCAATATAAGAATACAAGACTCAATACAATGAAATACATATAGATATTGGAACAAGGATATAGAACTCACGGAACAGGATCCTAAAATGCCCAATAATTCAGAATATATATATAGATATATAGATATATAGATACACCTCACTTGACTGGTATCAGTAAATTTTCATTTAAACCAGGACAGAGACATCTTAACCCCAGAATATGCAAAGCAGAAGATGCTTAAAAGATCAAGTTTTTTTTATTTTTTCAATATGGACCTCAACTTTTATTTCATTTTAATTTATTAGCATTATAGACATTACTTTATACACCTCATCCATACTGGACTGGAGTACACCTCACTTCTCTCAATACAATTGAGTCCTTGAACTGCACTTGACATAGACAACCTCAATTTCCTCTAATCCTGTATCTAAAGATCACATTGAAATACCGTGCATTGATCAAGTTCCACAGATAATCCACATCTTCAACCTATGGAGGATCCAAAAGTAAATAATCTCGGTGTCATTAATATTCAATGCTAACAAATTTCAGTGCCGAGATTATGCATGTTGATGGAAGATTTTGCTAGAGATTCGTTTTGCCTAAATGCCTTTGAATGTTCTGTTCGCCACTGCTCAGTGAAGACAAATGTGCTGCAATATTTTCCTTTTAAAGGTACAGTCTGGCCCAAGGTGGTACCAGCCTTGGTGTATGTTTCTTCTCTAAGAATGGTATGCTAGTGGTAAGTGTCCAAGAGTTGCCGGCCCTTGTCAACAGTTCAACTACATCCTGCCCAGGTAAAGCCACATTCTTCTGTCAAAGGTAAGCTAATTTCAAAGAAAGCATATGTCATATTAATTGGCATTCAGTGTTACAACCAAAACAGACAGCACTTTCCTATTAATCGCATAGATCCATCTTAACCCCAGATAGATTAAGCGCCAAAAAGGATAAAAACAACCCACATATGAACCTCATTTATTTTTCATTTTAGTTGGGGCTGTAGTGTGCACCTCACTTCTCTTGGTGCAAAATAAAGTATTGCAGATGGCCATGACCTGTTCAGAGTTTCAATAAGGTTCTTATCCTTCTGATAAAAGATTAATATCAGATCTCACACTCTATCCAATCTGCTATCTAAACTATTCAATTGTTATGGATTTTCCTCACAATCTACCTCCTTGGTGATTCTAACTTTGCTAATACAAGAGAAGAATGTTCTTCCGACTTGTCAGAAACGGATATAAAGTTAAATCGATCGCACTAAAGTGTGAGTAAAGTGTGAGTAGAGTAGATTGCTCAATAATAAAAAACATGAGGAAAGGAAGATCCAACAAAAGCACTCAGTTGAGCAGCATAATAGCATAAATCTATACTGTCAAAAACATGATTAGTATCGGTACCATCATAAACTCATTGAGAAAAAAGTTCAAACGTTGCTGGAAAAAGAGCTATGCACGGACTAAATGCTCAAGTATACTTACCACATCTGAACCATTAAAACCCGATGACCGTCTCAGAGCAACAATACAAAAAATGGTGAAGATACCAGCCAAAAGAATTTTAGCAATATAATGATGTCTTTGCCTTGAATCTACATGATCCATTCCTGTACAGAAATTTGCATCAAATCAGTTATTTGAAGTCCCAAAGATTCTAACCAATAAATAGGCTATTTTGCACAATGAATTCACCTGGGAAGCTCAAATACAAACTATGGAAACTGCAACATACCCCTGAATAACTAGTTACCAAAAATGATATCCCAAACTATTGAGCTATGCATAAATAAATCACTGTTTTCAATGGGGTAGCAAGCACAGTGGGTTTAACTATGGGAAGAAACTTCAAGGTTAAACGTGCTTGATTCAAGAGCTTTGGGATGGAAGACCTTCTAAGGAAGTCATGGTTATAAGGGTGCAAGCCACAGAGGTGATTATTGATGCTATGTGATTCATTTTGCTAATTTCAATTCCACTTCTTCACCCCTGTGAGCATCACCTGATGGAATAAGTGCTAAATGGATTGTTCAAAATCATGAAAAAATGATCATTCTCACTAATCCTCTTCAAAATCATGAAAAAATGATCATTCTCACTAATCCTCATCAATCCTCATGGGATAGGGGTCATGCAATAATGACTTAATTAATCAACAAGTACAAACTACAAGCTTTCAGGTGGAAGATGAAATAATGATCAATCCTGATGATTAATTACTGTCTTTGACACATAGCCATGTCTACTAATGGTGCCTCCATTGAAAGAATGGTGCAAACAACACAAAGACAGCGCATCCTACCTCCATGATGTTAACTTTCTAAATCACAAAGGCTTTTTTATCTAAGTTTGTTAGATGAGCTTAACCATAATCATATATTTATTTGGCCAACAGTGCTTTGTTCCACAGGAGGGTATTAAGCCATCCACCAGAGTTCAATTATTGCTATGATCTGTCCCACCTTAATGGCGTGTCTCAAAAAGGGATGCAGTCCAGGTGCATGTACAGGGCAATTTGGGAATAATAGTTACCAATCAGACCTGGCACCTAAGCCGAAGGAAGTAAATGTTATAAGGTGCAGACCATGACAAAAAAAAACTCTGTACTTATTAGATACCCACGTTCTGGCATGATATGGGGAGTGTGCAGAAACATCATAATTCCAAAAAAAACATGTGGTCTTACAATGAAAAGGGGTTTTAGCGGGAAAAAAAGCCATAAAACCCACAAACACAAAACTAAAAGCAAACGAACTCAGCCAAACAGCCTGAACCAACCAAACAGCCTGCGTAATTTCAACCCAAGTGAACAAACGTTAGCAGAGATTTCAATACAACCCATTAACAAAAGGAATCAAGCAAACAATCTTCAAGACCCTTGGAGAATATTGAGCAAGCGAAATTACCTATGAGGCCCGGTGATCTTGCGGCTCGGGGCTGATTTCTCCGTCGACCGAAGGGGAACATGTGAAAATACTTGTCTTGCTCACTCAATTAACCCTGGAAAGTGACTTCTTCACCTGCAATTCCTACAACAGAGCCAATACTGCGCACACAGAGATCCGGCCAATGAAGGTCGTTGATCTATATTTGCTGTGTATACTTCTTCGACTCGATGCTCAGTCAAGATGACCCAAAGGGATATATAAGCTGAATATATCACGAAATTCTTAATGACCCGAGTTGTTGATCTGAATGGAACAATAAATTTATAGCGGGGTGGAATGAATGAATGAACGAATAAACCCACAGATCAAACAATTCTCTAGCTACTCCAATCCAGTTCATAAACCCCTCTGGGAAATGAAGATTAGTATATTCGGCAGGCTAAAGTCAGTTCTGTCCTTATTAGGTAATCAATGCTGCCTTGGCAGAACTGTTATGGCAGGAGCAGGATGAAAGCGTCCCAGATCATTAAATAGTCTTCCTCTGATTTTTTAAATGATTTTGTGATGTGTTTACTTTTCTGGGGATAAAGATCCGAGGTCTCCGGCTCAGCCGCCCACGGCGATAAAGCAATCCTTCCACAGATGGGTCGCCCCAAGTTTCGACCCGTAGGCCTTTTCAACCGTCAAAAGATACAGCCTGTACAATACATGGCAAATTATAATAATAATATAACAGCTATTGTTAGGTCGTGGTCACATGCTATTCGTCGGGTGGACAGCGGGGTGGCCTTAGGCCTTGACTGCGTCATAGTAGAATCTATTTGTTAACGTATTTTTCCTATAAGTCCGTGTGGTTAACAAAAGTAGAAAACCGTTTTTTAACCTCACGTATAGTTACATAGATCTCCTGTGCCCTCATAATCTTGACGGAACATTGGAATAGATGTTTAATTTCATTTGTTTACGGAATTAAAATAAAAGAATTAATTTTTTATTTAAGAATTAATTTAAAAAATAAAGTATTGGTAATAGTGGTTTGAAGAGTCCATGAAATTGGGGTGTTGTTATTATTATCTCAATTCAAATTCAATTTTAATATTACACTTATATATGGATTTATTTTAATATCAGTTAATAACTCAATCAATTTAGTTAAATGTGTATTGCTTTCTTGGTCGTTTTTCTTTCCAATACTTTTGAATTATGTAAGCAATTTAATAAAGGTTTAATCCATCGAAGAAATTTGTGGTCATTTAGTGTTTATATAAAGTTGGGGTTGGTAATTTTGTAGCTCATTTAGTTAAGGTGTGGATCTTGTCAACAAGACGACCCGGGTTCAATTCCCATTAAGGTTGAACTAGTTGGGAGGAGACACCCCAAAAATCCATCCAAGTTGATGGTTGGTGTGGTCCAAGTTGGGTAATCCCCTAATGATTTTGACGGAATAGATACCCATGGGTCATGGTTTCTCATACCAAAGGCCACTCCTACCAAGTGAGGGAGAAAAAGAATATGGGACATGTTGTGTGAGTGTATGTGTGTGAATGATAAATAAGAACATTGTGTTTAGTACCTTTGAATAGTTTCTACTACTTCAAAATTTATGCTCTTCCTGTGCACCATCCTAGATTGGTTGTGAGATTTAGTTTACGACTATTTATAAGTTTCAACATACCATGATCTTTATGATCAACATAGATCCATCTTAAACCCGGATCTATCAAGCACTAAGAGGGATCCAAGTTCTTGAGGTGTATTTTTTTTTAATCTTAAACTCAAAAAATTTGTTCCATTCAGGTTTTAAGTTTTAATTTTTTATTTTATAGGTCGACATGGATTTTTTAATTATTATTCATAATTTTTTATTTTATAAGCGGACGAATTTTTTTAATTACTTTTTATTTTTGGTAATATAATGTTACCTTACCTTACATGACAACATCTCCCCCATACTAGGATGTAGAGCACCTCACTCTTCTAAGTGCAACAATGCATGTGTCCACGAATATAGTAACCCTCCTATTAACATAAACATGAATAAGTTGTGGGGTGAATATGTGTGCTTACTTAATCTCCCATCCTCCTTTATAGGATGGGTTATGTGGATCTAAAAAAATAAACTATGGATAATAAACAAGATAATATGTAGTTGAATACATCATGTTTGGTGTCTACAAATAGTTTCCACGACATTAAAATCTCCTATCTACTTGGGTGTTATCCCAAATTGTTTATGAGCTCTAGTCCATGGCAACGTATAAGTCCCAACATACCATGATTATTATGCCAATGAGAAAGTCCATATAGGTAGTGGCTCTCTTGCTAACATAATGACTAATTGGTTTTGAGGTGAATATGTGTGCTTACTTGCCCTCATCCTCCTCAATAGGATGTATTGTGTGAATGTGTATGTGGACAATAAACAATTAGATACATCATGTTTGACATCTTGTAATGGTTTCTACAAGTTTAAAATCTCCTATTATTTTGTGTGTTACCTCACTTTAGTTGTGAGGTTTACTCTATGTTATCATATAAGTCCCAACATACCATGATCTTTATGCCAATGGGGTGTCTAGAGAGGTAGTGGCCCTCCTACTAACATAATGGTTTTCTTAGTTGCACGCAAGAATATATGAGTTTGCATAGCCTTGCCCTATAGGGGAATTCTTGTGTTTGTAAATATAAACATACACTCACTTTGGTTCTTTGAAATAATTTTTACAAATTTAAAATCCCCTCTCATCTATTATTCTATAACTCATATTCATTATAAACATTGATTTACGATAAACATTGTAAGTTCCAATATATCATAATCCTTATGCCAATGGGTTATTCATAGAGATATTAACCCTTCTACTAATATAACGGTTAATTAATTTTAAAATACAAATATGTACTTACCTCAATTCTCTCATTTATAAAGCTTGTTACATAGGTGTGTGATATACACACCATTACATTCAGTAGCCATTTATCATGCACATGCCTTCATCTTGTTTATGTAGTTAATAAAGGGATGAATGATAAATATTTTTTTTTTACTTTTAGAAAAATAATCTCATGTACTTTTCCACAATCAACGCTCCCTCTTGTTGATTGACCATTACTTTCCCACACTCAACCATGTTTCCTATTGTTAATTGACAATTTTAGAGGACCATAAAATATCAACCTACATGTGTTTTAGTCAACCATCTTTATCAATTCCAATTGCATTAATCTATAACCAAGCCAATAAATCTTATGCTTGTGCTTGGGGTAGTAGACAAAGTATAGGATAACTACCTTAATGGCCTTTGCTTTTGATGTTGATGTTGTACTAAATGTTCTTTGTGGTGTCCACATCTCCTAATACTTATAAATATATCTTGTCACTCGCTTTTGACAACAATGTACTTGGTGGATTGTAGTCCATTTACAAGCTGGCTAAATTTTGTGCCATGCATACTTTTTGAAAAATATCACACGAGATGTACTCATAGTCAAGCTCCAATCTTTTGTCTTTTCCACACAAGACTCCACTTAAGATTCCACTTATTAGATAGGAAATTTGAAGGGATTACACTTCTCTTTAGGAAATTGGAAGAATTTTTTACACAATTTTCAAACATTTTGTTCTATATTTTCAACTCATGTTTTTTATTTCAAATCTTTGTTATAAATTTTCCAAAAAGAGTGAAAGTTTTCATAACAAGGGATATGAGTTGGTATGGGTGTCCTTTTTAATTTTATTTTCCCAAATTGAAAGCTTTGGCAAAGAGAGTTCATTGTTTTAGTTATTGTTCTACTTACTTCAAAGCATTAAACAACATTTATATGAAAATTTTGGTATGTTTTTCGATGCAAAGATCCAATTTAAGGAATTAACTTGCAAGTTATATTAGTTGCTTTAAGTTGTTTTTTGAAATTTTTTTTTATTTTTTTTCAAATTAAAAGTTTTGTTTTATAATTTAAGGATTTAACTTGCAAGTTATATTAGTTGGGCCAAGTTGTTTTTTCAAAACAAAATAAAAAAATTAAGTTAAAAGTTTTGCTTTATAATTCATTGTGTTTGTTATTAGTTAATTTAGATTAATATATTAAATCATATTATATTATTAATTATTATATTTAAAATAATAAAAAACTCTCATTTTATAATAAACATGGTTATGATTTGATTAATATTATTTTTTCTCAAGTGACAAAAAGATTAACTTCATTGTTTATGATAAAAAAATATATATTAAATAAATTTAATTAAGCAAATATTAAAAAAACAAAAAATATTAAATAAATTTGAATAAACAAATATTGAAAAACTAAAAGATATTAAATTAACTTGACTAGGCAAATATTGAAAAAACAACAAGAGGACTTTAATGAAAATCCCATCCCAATCAATCCTTTAATGAAATTCCCATCCCAATCAATATCCCCACTATGAAGGAGAATATAATTGATTTTAATGAACTTAGCTTGACAAATAACCATGTCTTCATTGTGAGGGAGAATATAATTGATTTCAATGAACTTAGCTTGACATTGATTTTAATAGATGTTTAATTGCTAAAGTCTATAGAGGTGTACATGTCTAGCTTAGGTAATTCCGACAAGTTATCGATTCCACATGGTTAAAAAAAAAGTCTACAGATTTGTACATACCCTACCCCCTCCGGATTTGAACCTATGACCTTCTATGAGGAAACACATATTCTTAATCGGTAGGACTCAATTTGTATATAACATGTAAAAATGATGACAAATGGAATCGAATCAATATATATAGAGTAAATGGATCTTTTTTCTTGTTATATTTGGATGAAATTTTAAGAATGAGTAGAGTTTTATTATTGTTTTAAGTTTTGTGTTTGTGTATGATGGAACAATATTTATAGAGATTTTGTCAAATTCTGTATTGTTATTAAGAAATCAATTAGAGTTCTAGATTGACAAGAATTTTAATTTTTTGTATTTTTTTATTTAGTAATTAAAGAGAAGTTTGTTATAAGATTATGTGACTCTTATAGTTTATTTATTGAGGGTGATTATTATTGTTAAGTGAGACGAATTTTAGTTTACCAAATCTATAAATTTTAATTAATTAGTTTAGTTTATCAAGTTGTTTTTATGATTGGATAACTTGATAAATTTTATGAATTCTTTTTTTATTTTTATAAGTTAATAAGCCATGGAGTTTGGTTTCATTATAAATGTCTTGGAATTATATCTAATACCTTTGTATGACATGCAATCTAAGGAAAAGTGTTTTTCATTCTACATTATTTATCTGGCATATTTCATAAATTCTTTCATCTCAAGGTGTACTAAGTCTTATCTAGCGTTATGCCTCATTATGAAGCTTGTGAAAAATTGTATGTGTCTTCCTCACTATGAAGCTGGTGAGAATTCATATGTCTCTTTACAATATTTATACTGAGTCTTTGTATCATTTCACATTTTCCTTTTAAACTTAGTTATGATGGTGCTTTTAACACTATTTACATCTTAGATAACATCTTTCATTATCTCTTAATGGTTTAGCTAAGACAGTGTTTCTCTAATCCAAACTTTTTTGAGATTTGAGTGATTTTTATTGATGTATGAAGTAATGAAGCTTTAAGTGACTTTCATTAATGTTTGAAGTAGTGATAGGAAGCTTATATTATTTATGCTAATTAGCTTGTGCATTTATATTAAGTGTGTTATAATCTTGTTTTTAATGAAAAGAAGGTTAACTTTTTAAAGGAGGATAGGACAAAAGATATTGCGCTTAAGTTATTTTTATTATAATGGTTTATAAATTTGTTCAATTTTCTTCAAACTTTTAAACTTTAAGATATACAATAACAAGTTAACATTAAACTTAAAACAAATAATAGTATTATTAAAATAAAACTCAAATAAATAAAATTATATCATATTACTAGACTCAACCTCCCATAATCCATGGTTGATAACTTATAGATAAATAAAATTATATCATATCATTCACTCAACCTCACATAATCTATGGATAGTAGGAAAAGAGGTATATAAAAAATAAAAAAAAAATTTATATGTACAAATTAAATAAATATGTACAACTTGAGTGAGTCGAATGGTTAAGAATATGTGTTTCCTCTTAAAATGTCATAGGTTCAAATCAAAAGAGGGATAGGTTATATACACCTCTGTAGACTTTAGCAGATACATCATTGTGCAGAGGGGGGTCCCTTGTCCCATAAACAAGGGGATCTCATACACTAAATTGGTGTGATAACAACTCATGTTGCCTATTCCCCTAGCAAAAAAAAATTGTTGATAAAAATATATTTATTTTATTTTATGTTTCATATCCATTTCTTTCTCTTATTCCCAGATCAATAAATCCTTTCATTAAGCTCTCCATCCAAAATCCAAAATCCCAAGCCTCACCTCCACCTCCATCCCTCCTCAACCCCTCATCTCACTCCCTTACATCCAAGGTCTCACCAATCACATTTCCAAAAAGAATACCAAAACTCTTTTCAAACCCCACCAAACCCCAAAACATATTTTCAAGAGTTTTAAAGATAAATCTGACCCTCTCCTCAACCAAGTAGTTTATTACATACCTTGTTCTTGTGGCAAATCTCACATTGTCCAAACCGATTGATCGATCAAAACTCATCTCAAGGAACATGTAGTTGACACTTTACACAATTGAATTACTAAATCAACTCTTGCGGGGAATTCCCATAATTCCAAACACCTTATTCGTTTGGATAAGATCAAAAGCAACACTTCTGCTCCACACAATTCTTCCCACATCATTATAAAGGCCCTCAAAATCGAAAAACATCTGAACAATTTTAACTATGAAGATGGATACAGATTGAACCACTCATAAAAACCCACTATCCATTGGCTCCACTAATACCACCCTTCCTTTTTCCCTCTAAGCTTTTTTTTATTATCTTCATATCCCCCCTCTTTGGCTCTCCTTTGGTATCTTCTTTCATTATTTTTAAACTTCTTTGCTTCATTTTTAAGCTTAACATAGTATCTTGTGACCTTAATTTCTTCACCCTTAATTATTTATTTATTAATTAATTATTTTTACTATAATTTTATCATTGTTTTTACCTTAGGTATTTTGTCCTTATCATCCAGTTACTCTTCTTAATTAGCTTATTAATTAGTTAATCTTAATCTCCTTAATTTCTCCCTTATTATTATTATTTTTATAAATTAACTTGTCTCCTTTATTCTTTCCATTACTTTCTCAATTATATTACTCATACCCTAGTTCCATCTTAATTTCTAATTATTTGTATTAATTTATTAATGCTTCATCCTTATGCAATCCAACCCTCCTTAATCTTTCTAATTAATATTTAATCTAATTCCCTTCCCCTTTCTATTATTATTTTCTCTATATTTTAATCCCCTTTTATGTAATTTTTAACCATTATTAATATCACTTTATTATTTTCACTATTTTTTTTACCATTTGTAACCCTTTTTTAATATCATTTTAATTCTTTCCATATTTATTATTAATATTAATTAATCTCTAACTAACCATTTTTTAATATCATCTTAATTCTTTCAATATTTATTAATATTAATTAATCTCTAACTACCTTTCCTTACTAGTTTCAATTAAATTCTTCTATCTTTTAATATTTTATAATTTAATTTCCATAGATAATTTATGCTCACATTCCTTTATATTCTTTGTAGTTAACTTCGTTTCTATCTTTCAAAGCTTCTCCATGGTTATAAAGTTATGATATTTTTTTTATTTGAAAAAAAAGCTTTTTTATGGTTTCTATTCTTAATGATGAGTAGAGTGTCCACTAAAAACATGAGGCTTCATAATCTTTAATATTTTTTATTCCATAAATTTTACATTATTATTATTTTATACTTTTTAAAAACTAAAAAATTTATATATTTATTTTTTCATTAATAAATAATTATCTTAAAATTAATTTTTAAAGAAAATAAAAATACAATCTTTTAATTGAAATTATTCCAAAAATAAAATATATAATGAAATAATAAAACACATAATACATACCAATAATAATAATAACATAAAATAACATTCCATCGTGTATTTTTAATTTAGAACCTCTCTTTCTTTAATGCATAATTACAACATCCAACATATTTATTTTTTTATAAAAATAAAGAATTATTATTATTATTATTATTTTAAAACATAAAGATCGTGTACTTTAATTTAGAATCCCTCTTTCTCTAACCCATAGACAACATACAACATCCGCATCTAGGTAGTTAGGTAGCATGAGCACACAAGTAAGGAATATAGCGCCCCTAAAATCTCTATCATCGTGGCATTCAAAACGATTTTTATAAAAAAAAGAATTACAAAATATAAGTGGTCTATTTTTAATCTTAATTATTTTATCTTGAGCAATTTTCAACTACTTTTAATAATTATAAATTTTCCATTTTTATATTGAAAATAAGAAAAGGATATAACTGCTTACAAATTTTCATTTTTTACATTGACATTAAGAAAAGGATATATAACTGCAGTGTAATAATTTAATATTGGAATTTCCGAGTTTTGGAATAAATCTAGATATGACTCCTCGTTTTAAGGAACATAAGATTATCTTTATGTTGATCTCAACCTACCTTAGCTTAGTTGGATTTTTTCATTTTCAAGAATTTCTCCATTATTCATCTAATTTTTAAAGTTAAAGACTTTTTTTATTTCGAAAATTACAAAATAATTATAGTATACTATGTTTTGGGTCAAGTTGAGTTAAAGATTAATTTTATTTCAAAAATTACAAAATAATTGTATTAGAATATTGGGTGGTTGGGAACATTGGTTGCGATATTGGGTTGGCAGGTGCGGGAGGAGTCCTCTATGACTCTGAGGGAAACAAGTTGAAAGACTTCGCATGGGGAATTGGAAGAAGGTCCAACAATGGTGCAGAATGGCTAGCCCTGATTAACGGTTTGGAACTAGCAAGGAAGGAGGGAATGGAGGATCTGATGGCCTTCGGCGATTCATTGTTGGTCATTAGAGAAGCCAAAAGTTTGGCGATGAACCGTAAAAGTCCTGTCACCAAGATTCATCATCTCCTAAAATGCATTGTTAAGGAATTCAAAAGCATAAACTTCCTCCATATAATGAGGACTAACAATAAAAAAGAGGACGCAATGGCTAATGTTGGGGCAGGTCTTGACTGTGGTATATTGGTTAGCAATCAACAGACATATGGCAACACTTGGGCTCCTTAAACTCCACTTTCTACTGGATATGGAGGAGAAACAAAAAAGCACTTGGAAGTGGCAATTCTCCTTGGCATGGAGGAATCAGTCAACCAAAAATTTGAATTTTATAGTTTTGGGACACTTTAGCATTGGAACTTTGATTTCCAAGGCGCTTGCCTCCTCCTTCTTGGACCCTCCTCGCGTCATTTCTATGGTTCTGGAGCCACTCACACGCTTGATACACCTGGACGGCATGCAGGAATTGATGGTGGTGGAGGATCGAGGCAGAATAAGTATAAATTTCGGACGGGGGTGCAGTTGTATGAACCTGGTCGGAAACCGTGAACAAGGCAGAGTGAAAACGGTCCGTGTTAAGATGGAAGAAGCTGCCCATTCTGTCGTTTCAAGCCTTCCTTCGCTACAATGCTTGCGTTGCAGGAAGCAAATTATGAACTTTGGGGGAACTGGGTATGCTGGTGTCCTGAAGCTGCCCTTCGTGAATGAAGACAAACAGGATATGGATCTCAATGGCTCGGTTAAGGTGCAACAAGCTCTGCATGAGCATTGCAAGGATGAGGTGTTGGGGTTGGGTAAGAATTGGAATTCCCCTATCGGAGAAAACGGTGGGAACAAAGGCTCTACGACTTCGTTGGGGTTTGACAGCCTCCCAGATGAGGTCAAAACCTACTTGAAGGAAATGGAAATTCAAATTTGCAAGCTCAAAGGGGAAAATTCTAAACTCAAGCGGGCCATCTCACACCTCTACACTCTTGTTCAAGTCACGAACTCTGAGGTTCGAGTGAACAACAACAAGATTATAGAGAAGGTGGCTAGTTTGGCTGAAAAATTTGACAAGGGTTTCCCTTGCTATGTCAACCTGGATACCAAAATTTTGGCAGTGCATAGCAGAGCCAGGATAGTGGAAACCAAGATTGATCGTATGAGAGAAGAAATCATAAAGAGCACCATGGAACTTCAAGGTGACATTGGAGGCTCGGCGGGAGGAACTAAAGGGAACAAGGAGGACATTTCTCAACAGTAATTCAAATAGTGCGAGTCTTCCCAGTTACTTTGAAACTTTTTTGTTTAATATTATATTGCATCATAATTCAAGTATAGAAGCTTTTTTTTGGCTGGGCATGTAGCAGCAGCAATGTATCTCTTCCTTGGCTAGGCGTTTTTCTTCAACAATGTTCTGTTTCTTCATTTTGATCTTAGGTCAGTTTGTAAGGAGGTATAGCTCCCATAGATTAGGCTTTTATCATGAAAACTACAGACTGGTAAAAGAAGAGCAAGGAGTCTTGACAACCCTTCTATTTTGGGAACAGTCTTCTCGAAGAATTTTGTAACTTTTGTCTCCTTTTTATATAAAAGATAATTACTCGTTTCTGTCCCAAAAAAAAACATTGGTTGCGATACTTCCCACCCCGGTCAAATCTAGTTCGTGACATGTTAAGATGGACATTGAGGATACCTTGGTTCTTCGTGAATAGCAGGTGTATGTTCTTTCAGTGGATGTAGCGCGTCACGCTGGTGAACCACAACTAAAAAAAAGACTATATTAGAACATATTTTAGTCACACTGAGAAAATTACAAAATAATTGTAGTATAACATGTTTTAGTAAGTATTTCTTTTTTCTTTTTTTTGGTAAGTAAGAAAACTATATACTAGCACAACCCCTTAATTTTAGCACAACCCCTTAATTTGTGGCTCGTGAACACTAATAGGCCACAAGTTAAGTGACACCATAAGTTATATGTTACGAGCTATCCATGCATTCATGCATCAACCATCCCTGACACATGTCCTTCACTGTATGCCACATGCATCATCCTCTTGTCCATCATAACTAATGACCACCCACATCCGAGGATTTTAGTAAGTATTTGTTATTAATGTTAAGTTTTTTTTTAATAAAAACATATACTTATTATATTATCAAAAAGAGAGGTTTGGAAGACCTATAGTTACAAAATTTGCTCTATATATGCTGAGCATTCCAAGTTCTTCAAGTTCCCATTTGCTTTAAACTAAACTTGTTGCTATGTACTTACATTCCTCTTTTTAAAACTTTAACTATATAACTAACCGGTATATATCCTAGCAAAAGTATCAATGATCAATATACATTTGATCTTCATTTTACAAAATTGATAACAAAAAATAGATCTTGTCTTTCATAACCGACTTCAAGCAGTTTATCTTCTTCATATGTAAATCTGTGTATCCAACATCTTTCATAGAAGAAATATTTTCATCCACTGTTGAAATAACTAGTTGATCCTTGACAAAAAATTGAACTTCTCCCTTCATTTGGAAACCTTGAAAGCAAAATAAAAAAGAACCTGAAATTAAAACAAGGACACAGAACTAATATGCATTCATTAGGTAGGGAAAATGTCCTCCTCTTCATAATGATCATCAGAGTCTTCCTTATCAACTATATTTCTAGTAATGTCCCCACCTGCAAGATGAAATTCCAATTAAGAAATTGAATCCTGGTCCTTCCCAAATTCTTGAATTATGTTCTTCAGATCTTGAATAGTTTGGTATTGATCATTGTATTTCTTTCTCCAATACTCAATTTTTACTTCAACACTTTATCAATGTCATTCTAAAATGTTTCACTTGGGCTTCCAAAAAGTCATATCTGATGTTGGAAATAATCTGATCCCTTTCATACTTAACTTTCCAAAATGTATGTCTCTTGACCGTCTGCAGTATCTCATCATCTTTGTTTTCCTTTTCAAGGTCCTGGGCTCCTTTCTCAATTACATCCTTCCTTTCATTTTCTTGTGCCATTTTTTTACAATCTCACTGAAAAACTCCCTTAAAGTTTATTGTAGATCTCTGAATGGAGATATGCAGAATCTAGAACTTCCACCAGTCTCAAAGAAGGATTCATATAGAGGCGAATCGAAAGATGCACTAGCACAAGCTAGACCCTCAAGTAAATTTTCTCCCTTTGTAAAATTCCTAAAATTCAAATGTAGATAACCTTCAAATTCTTGTAGAGCCTCTGCAGGGTGATGACTCAAAAATTCAGGGGAATAAAATTCACAGAACTCTAAATTACAAAAAAACTCCCTTAATATCATTATAAACTATTGTCGATCTCTAAGAGGAGTGTGGATTTCAAATTCAATCTCACAAAAGGAAAATAGATGTCGTTTCATTTTGACAAATTCTCTAGCTTTTACCAAACGATCTAAGAAATTTGCTTCCCGAATAAAATTTCTACAGTTGAAGTGTAAATATCCTTCAAGTTCTCGACAAACTTCTTCCAAATAATGACACAAATCTTCAATGTAATATGTTTACACCGTAGGCGTTTCACCATGGAGGTCCATAACCTCCACGTCGGCTAGATTCCTTGCTCATGGAGCGAATGGAATCTTTCCATGTGGATGTTATGTCGTCTTGAAGGTTCCGCTTGCGGCAAGGTTTTATCCTGCAAGTTTTTTTTCGTTTTTCGATCTCTTGAGTCCTCCTTGCAAGATCGCGGCTTGATCCTTGATCATTTTAAAGCTCAGAAGATGTATGGCCTTGCATTTATGGTTACCTACCGTTCAGCATACATCTTCTCCAAGTTTGGCATACATCTTCTCAGGTTCTGCATGGAAGTTCAGAGCGTCGCTATGTAATTTATGATACTCTGGTTCCCATCCCAAACTAATTTGGAACATTTGATAAGCTAATTTGAGGACCTCTCTCGTAAACACGTCGTTATGGCAGGTGTGGGACTGTCGAGATCTTTAGTAGCCTTCCATCTTTTTATGATTTGCATGAATACGTTTTATCAGTATACGCATGCACTGCAAAATCACACCACACCATCTTCTTCTATGAGTTCTCCAAACATATTGAGAGTAGGCGTGCCTTGGAATCCTGGCTTCCCTGAATTCATCCTAGTTAATCCTTGACAAAAAATTGAACTTCTCCCTTCATTTGGAAACCTTGAAAGCAAAATAAAAAAGAACCTGAAATTAAAACAAGGACACATAACTAATATGCATCCATTAGGTAGGGAAAATGTCCTCCTCTTCAGAATGATCATCAGAGTCTTCCTTATCAACTATATTTCTAGTAATGTCCCCACCTGCAAGATGAAATTCCAATTAAGAAATTGAATCCTGGTCCTTCCCAAATTCTTGAATTATGTTCTTCAGATCTTGAATAGTTTGGTATTGATCATTGTATTTCTTTCTCCAATACTCAATTTTTACTTCAACACTTTATCAATTTCATTCTAAAATGTTTCACTTGGGCTTCCAAAAAGTCATATATGATGTTGGAAATAATCTGATCCCTTTCATACTTAGCTTTCCAAAATGCATGTCTCTTGACCGTCTGCAGTATCTCATCATCTTTGTTTTCCTTTTCAAGGTTCTGGGCTCCTTTCTCAATTACATCCTTCCTTTCATTTTCTTGTGCCATTTTTTTACAATCTCACTGAAAAAATCCCTTAAAGATTATTGTAGATCTCTGAATGGAGATATGCAGAATCTAGAACTTCCACCAGTCTCAAAGAAGGATTCATATAGAGGCGAATCGAAAGATGCACTAGCACAGGCTAGACCCTCAAGTAAATTTTCTCCCTTAGTAAAATTCCTAAAATTCAAATGTAGATAACCTTCAAATTCTTGTAGAGCCTCTGCAAGGTGATGACTCAAAAATTCAGGGGAATAAAATTCAGAGAACTCTAAATTACGAAAAAAGTCCCTTAATATCGTTATAAACTATTTTCAATCTCTAAGAGGAGTGTGGATTCCAAATTCAATCTCACAAAAGGAAAATAGATGTCGTTTCATTTTGACAAATTCTCTAGCTTTTACCAAACGATCTAAGAAATTTGCTTCCCGAATAAAATTTCTACAGTTGAAGTGTAAATATCCTTCAAGTTCTCGACAAACTTCTTCCAAATAATGACACAAATCTTCAATGCAATATGTTTATGCCGTAGGCGTTTCACCATGGAGGTCCATAACCTCCACGTCGGCTAGATTCCTCGCTCATGGAGTGAATGGAATCTTGCCACGTGGATGTTATGTCATCCTGAAGGTTCCACTTGCGGCAAGGTTTTATCCTGCAAGTTTTTTTCGTTTTTCGATCTCCTGAGTCCTCCCTGCAAGATCGCGGCTTGATCCTTGATCATTTTAAAGCTCAGAAGATGTCCGGCCTTGCATTTATGGTTACCTACCGTTCGGCATACATCTTCTCAGGTTCTACATGGAAGTTCAGAGCGTCGCTATGTAATTTCTAATACTCTGGTTCCCGTCCCAAACTAATTTGGAACATTTGATAAGCTGATTTGAGGGCCTCTCTCGTAAACACGTCGTTATGGCAGGTGTGGGACTGTCGAGATCTTTAGTAGCCTTCCATCTTTTTATGATTTGCATGAATACGTTTTATCAGTATACGCATGCATTGCAAAATCACACCACACCATCTTCTTCTATGAGTTCTCCAAACATATTGAGAGTAGGCGTGCCTTGGAAGCCTGGCTTCCCTGAATTCGTCTCGGTTGTAGAAAACGGGGGAACTTCAGTTTTGGCATATTCTGCGTCAAACTTTTTGAAGAGGCTATGAAAACGCTCAATTATCCCTTCCATTACATTCCAGTCGGTGATGGACTTTCTCGACCTAGTTACGACCATGCTCTTATTGGAAAAATTCAAAAAAAGGTATATATTATATCCATATAAATCCATTATTTCTGTTGTTAATAATCACAGTAGGAATAGAAAACTCCATCACTCAAACATTGACAGATCTTTCATGTAATTGGCGTCTTTATTTGATGGATGTTCATGCAGGAAGTTGACGCAGTTGTAGGAGACGTGACCATTACAGCAAAGTGTTCCCAACTATTTACACAACCGTTCATAGATTCTGGACTACTGGCAGTAGTTCAACTCAACGAAGATTACATTAGTTCTGGATTTTCTTTCCTGAAGCCTTTCACAGTTGGAATGTGGATACTAACACTTGGGTTCTTCATTACTGGGGGATTGGCGATCTATCTATTAGAGCGCAAAAAGCATCCACATGAGTTGCAAGGGTCGAAGGTTAGCACTCTCTGTGGAATCATATTATGGTAAGAAAACACTTTGATGGCCATTCCCTGTCTAATCATAATTGTTATTATTGCAATTATCAAAACAAACTATACAGGGATTAATAAAATCCCCATCTCGTACTTCAATGGCATTACGTGAAGGGATTCTCTAGCGAAATAAGGTCCGATTTTCCAAACATAAGCTAAAATTGAGACAATAACAATCCATCGACCAAAATGATCAGACATTTTCTCGGTAACTTCATCAAAATTCAGCATAGCATAAATTTTTTTATGATTCAGATTGATTGCATGCGTTTTAGCTTTTTCATCATTGTGACTCGAGTTGGATCTGTACAAAACCCTGTCACCATGATCATTTAGGATTTGGGAATATTTCCAGACACTTTCGCAGAAATAAGCTAAGTTTGGCTGACTGTTTCGATGGAGAAAGGTTAATCTTGGTGACAGTTTTGCTTTAGAAAGGTTAATCTTGCCGACAATTTCGCTGGAGAAATGGTTAAGTCGGTAGACCATTTCGCTGGCAAAATCGGGTTCTCTTTCCGCAAAGGCGGGCAAGTCCGCCTATCTTTTCCACCTTACGCTTTCGCTTCTTTCCACAGTGGGCAAACTCGAGTTCTCTTTCCGTAAAGCAAGGCAAGTCCGCCTATCTTTTCCGAAATGACAGAGGAAGTTGCCTATTTTTTTCCGCAACGGTGGACATTTCCGATCAACTCTTCCACAAAATGGCAGATGAACCTTTCCTTCTTCTCCGATGAATTGTTTCGCTTAAGTTACATAAAATCACCTGCATCCACGAATAAATTCTCTTATATTTTCCGCAACAGCGGATAAAACTCGGCTAAATCTCCCACCTTAAGCTTTCGCGCCTTTCCACTACGGGCAAAATCGAGTTCTCTTTCCACAAAGACGGGCAAGTCCGACTATCTTTTCCGCAACCTTTCCCTTTCCATCCCACTCGACCGTGGTCGTTCCTCCAAGCCCGCTCCATAACCTAAGCTGATGATATGTATACATTGTATAAATTTAATATTTTATTATTTTATTACACTTCTCATTGATTACTAAGTAATTTCGGGCTGAAACGCCTTTTTCTCTAACTCCTCGCGGTAGCAGTGAAACCTAAAGCATACTGAACTCCGGTAGAAGGTAACCATGTATTTCCTTCAATGAATTTTGACACTGTAAATTGGTTGGCCTCGCTCAAGCTATTAATCACTCGATAGCCCGGCCATTTGACCTATTTTGTAGTGTCTGCACCTGGGCCTCTATTGTTGTATTCCCCATAGTAGAGGGTATTCAGTGCGAAGCTTCCATTCCATTCGAGCCAACCGACCGACTGAATGAAAGCGTCCAGAAAAGACTCCATGAAGTCTGTGGGAGAGTACTCTTTCGACGGCTTCCCAAGGTATATCTCAAACGAGCTCTTCACTGGAACGAGGTCCGAGTCCGCGGTCACATTACAGTTCTGAATGGAAATCCCCATGTTCTCACCGGGGTCCTGCCTGCCCTGAGCAATGTGTGATTTCTTGTTTTTGGTAATCTTTGGTAACTCATTTGATTTTTTTTTAAGGAGGAATCATGTTTATTATTTAAAAAGAGTTTATATTCAAAATAAATCTTCTATCAAATTATAAATTAGGTATGCCGCATATCCAAGTGCAGGAATGTTGCATATTTTTCTGCCGCATATCCATTGCCTGAGTGTCAACCCCAAGCAGGGTTTTATGACTTTGCTGAGACCTGTGTTTTTCGTAAACAGGTACAGAACAATGCGTTTTACTGTGTACTGAACAATGTATTTACTGGGTCTACAGAACAATATATTGAGCTACATTTGTATTTACTTTGTGTACATAACAATGTATTTAGTGACTTAGTTTAACTTTTGGTTTATAAAAGTATTCTTGCTGAACAAGTAATTTACGTGTTAATTAAATCGAAAAAATACTAAGTCTAAAAGATAATAAAATGTGAATTCGATGCGAATTTTCATTCCTTTGCGTTTCTGTTAGGCGGACACTGTTTTAAAATCCTGGATCCAATGGATATTCTCAATTTCCAGAGAAAAAGGTGTAGCTGTGAGTGAACTGGTTGTGTTGAAATTGCAGGTGTCAGGATGCTTAGAACTGCGCAATATGAGAGGTACAAATTTGATATATATGTCATTTGGGGGTGGTAGTTGAGTTCTCTGGATAAACATACATAGATGGAGAGCGCTATTGTGAAAATAAATCTCTACATAGGGTTATGTTATTGCTATGGCAAGATTTGCAGATTGTATGAGGACCAGTAGTAAAAATAGAAATGGAAATGGGGTTGGTTACCATAATTTTGAAAATAGTAGTTATTATAAGTGGTTCATAAAATTACTTTATGCACAAGTAATTGTCAATATTTTAGCTTTTAAAATTATTTATCAAAAAAATTTCGTTTACATTTGAAATAAAATGAATTTGAAATTTCATTTTAACTCACCTCTAATTTTAAGTCACATATTCATCCATTGGTCTCAATAAAAAATACACTAAAATAGATTTAGGACTAGACAACTTGGAACTTTTTGGCTGATATGAATCAATTTAGATTAGTCATACCGTAAAATCAATATGATTAGATAGAAAATACATCAAAATATATATGATAAAAATTTGGAAGACAAAAAAAACTCTAAACATGAAAAAGTAAAAAAAAAATTCCTCTCCTTACTTTCAACTTTCATTCCTATAAACTCCAAATAAAAAATATATCTTGAAATGAACTGAAAGACTCCAGCGCAGTGTTATGAACTTTAAAGAACATACAAAGTCCAGCTCAGTGTTATAAACTTTAAAGTAGCCATTATTCCTTAGAGGGAGTTGATAGATTTGTGAAGGAGGCTAAAAGCCTAACCATTTGGCTTTGTAGGTTGTTTTTATTCTGTGTAGGATAAGAGACAACCAAAACGCTCAGCTTTTCGGCTATTTTGGGTTCAAAACTGGTTGAACTTCATGTTCGAAATTGCTATTTTCACATTTTTGTAATTTCAGTAATGGGGATTTCTTGTTCTAGACTATTGTCCAATTTTAAAACTACCCAGATTACCGAAATTGTGAATTTTCCGTGAATACGATTATTTCCAATGAATTCTCAAAAAGCATTGACAAAGTAACCTGAAAAGAGAAAAAAAAAGGGTGGCCCACTGGCCTGTTTAGACTACTCTTAGATTTTTGTAATTATGAAGATGTACGAAGACACACCAATGAATTGACCTCAAGACTGCAAAGTAGGTAAACTAGAAAAACACCCTGATAATTTTCAAATATTTAGTCATTACTTATAATTCAAAATACTACTATGATAGTTATCTATCCTCCGGGATTTTGTAAGTTTTGTTCGCGCCTTAGCGGCCATCTATTAATGACATAACAAACTAATAATGTAGGTACCTTGTTGAAGATATGGCCGTTTGGTTATAGAAATATGGCTTTCTGTAAATAGATTTGTGTAAATAGAAATATGGCTTTTTGTAAATGATAGAAAATGAAAGATAACATAATGTTACTTTTACTTTAACAATTTAATATTACTAGTTAATGTTATATATAACTCACAAATTACACATATTAAATCAGAAAAATAGTAATGTTAAAAATTTAAATAAAAGGATAGAAAATGAAAGATAACATAATATTACTTTTACTTTAACAATTTAATATTACTAGTTAATGTGAGTTACCAAATTCTGAAATTAGACATACTAAATTAGAAAAGTTTTATATATCAATAGGTTTTTTGGTTTTTTAATATTTTTTTTTTCAAATACAAGTTGGACATCTAGATGTCTTGCTTTTAGAGGGGGAAACCAAACTAAAAGTTCTTGTGTTTCCCACTTTCACCAAATTGAGGATGTGGGGAAACATTTCCCAAACACCCCCACATCCAAGGGAAGTGGGGAGCCGAGGGAGGCACACCTGGATGCATCGCCATGTAACACATAAATATTTGTTTTTACATTTTAAAATGACACGTGTGATGATGCATTGTATGAATAAAAAGGAAAAATGTATTTAATTCAATTAAAGTTTACATAATTTGTCAGTAAACAAAATTATAATATTAATAATGTTTTAAAGCATAATTATGATATTAATAAAATTTTAAAATACCAAAAATATTATATTTTAAATCGACAAATCTTTGAAATTAAGTTTAAAATAATTAGATACATTTCAAAATTGAAATATTTAATATATTGTTGCATAGTTTGTTTGACTTTAAAAAACGAAAAGCCAAGTATGCATAGAACACTGGATTGAGTGAATTAATTTAATAGTTTGTAATAATTATATTGATAACAATTATAAATTTGCTATTTGTTATCCATTCACATAGGTGTATGAAATATAAATTGTAATTTAATAATTTGTTTATAAAATCAATAATGTAGTTGTAAAATTGATAATATTATAAAATCTTTTTTATTTAGACAACCAAATGCTCAATGCAATAATAAGAGGTAAGCCTTTAAACAATTATGTCAGAAGATTTTGATTCCAATTGGATAGTGAGAACAGTGAACAACACCCTCTTCAACAAAATTGTCAGGACTTTGACTCTTTGCATGGCTCCATCAATTCAACACACCTTCTTTGGAAGCAAGGTCCCTAGTCACAATAGGAAATTATTCCCAAATTCTTCCATGCTCCTTTTCTCAATTATCTATTGTTATTGTCATCAACATTGCTATTTGGTGCATGGATGTGAAGTATGCACATTGAGAGCCTTTGATACGGTGTGCCACCCTCTTCTCGTTACATGTGCAGTCAATCCATATAGGCTTTATTTTCCTTGTAATTTTAAAAATTGAGATAAAAGTTGCATATATGCAAATGTTATCTCGATGCATATATCCAAGTCTTATGCATATACCATCCATGCTCAATGAACATTCAAGCTAATGACATCATTTTTGTCCTTGCATGGAGAAAAGACATCCATCACTCGAGATACAACATGGATGTCCCTCAAGCTTGTGGCCAGCTCTTCCTACGAGCTTCCTTTTTCGTTGTGCACAGGTTTGCAATTTAATTGCAGACCATGTGCATTTTATCCCCACTTGCACAAAAAACGAACATCGTTAAGGTTTTGTCTGCTTACGGCAAGGATTTTTTCCTGCAAGTTTTTCGATCTCCCCAATCGTTGAATTAATCGCCATCGTTGTTTATATGATCCAACGATCCCTGAGTCTCTTCAGCATCAACATTGGCAGTTGCTTCTTCTTCTTCCTGAACATTCATGAGCTTCTCAAGTTGTTCCTCTACATCAACCTTCCCCATTAGCGCTCTGAGCCGATCACGCCTCTCCATCTCACACTCACCAAACAGGGTACTAGGTTCATTCAGACGACAAAGATGAGCACGCACGGAAAGTACTGCCAATGCATAAGCACGTGTTCGCAACAGAAGCTCCTGCATAACCTGTTCTTACCTCTCTTGGACCTTTTTACAAAGGTCCAGAGTCCACATGGTGGAAGGGCGTTTCTTTATTTTTTATTTCCAGTCCAGCTGTGTCATACACATCTCTGCACAAGTTTTTTTATTGCAGCTTCGGGCTCTTTCTCCCCTACGAGAACCATATTCTTCTTCGTCAACAGAAAGTGGATATCTCTGTTTCAATAGGAAGGATCTGAAGCTGCGATGGGGTTTCACCTTTTTCTATTCTCTACTGATATGAAGATCGGCCCTCGGTGGTCGGGAACGTGACCAAAGTAGCTTCCGAGTTCAAATTTTCCCTTGCGTATTACCAATTTGCATATTGTCAATTTTCCCTTTCGTTCAAAATTTTGCAAAGGGATTAGTTCGAGTTATAGTTTTAGCGAGTTAGGAATTATTTCACCTGCATCAACTATATGCAAAAGAGATGGATCTGAAACCATTCGTCGAACAGTTGCCATGAGGGACATGTCCAGGTTTAGCATAGACATCACACTTTGGGGGGAGCACTCCACAATTGAGGGTTCCCAACTTGTCAACCTTCAAGGTTTAGCTACTCCCCCTATCCTTGCAATCAAAGGTGGACGTCTTACAGAGTTTAATGGAAAAAACCATTGGAACCATCTCCAATACCAACCTCCTTATAAACCCAGACATTGAAGAAGCTAAAATTCTCCAATCATGGCTTGATGACAATGGATTCCGTTCAACCTCGCCATCATTAAGCAGAAAATACTACTACTCTGCTTCCAACTCATCCAAATGCATTTCCATCTCTGTGCTCCAGTCTCTCCAACACTTTGAGAAGGAAACTTGGTATTCAGTTGTTGCTACAATCACCCATATTAACGTCGGTGACTTTCATTTCCTTGCATGCCCTCTATTTGTTGATGGGATACAATGCATGAAAAAATTTCCCACAAAGTTGGCAATACTTGGCATTGTGAAAAATGTGATGGGGAGTTTACTAAGTGTGATTACCGATACATACTCAAAATCGACCTAACAGATGCTTTTGGATAACTATATGGTATTATAGCCTTTCATATTGCTACGAAACAACTCATGGGTGTCTCTGCAAAATATTTGTGCCTTTTAGCAAATGATCCAACATCTCTCATGGAAAGTGTTCAATGTGTTTGTGCTCAAGAGTACTGTTTGACCTTATCAGTGAAGACAAAAACTTTTAATTCAAAATTTGCTTAAAGGTGCTCGTTGTCATGTCCAAAGAGGTTTCACCATCATTAGCAACAATTTACCCACTTGATGAAAGCGACAACATTGTGCTCAATAAGCGTCCAATTGTCCGCAAGATTAGAACTTTAGTTTTACATTCACTTTTTCCAAGTTTGCCTGCTTTTCAGTCCCGACTTTGTTTACAATCTTCTCATACTTAGCAACTACAACTTTTTGTATCAACATTATTACTTAAGTAGTACTTGTAACCAGCAATGAACAGTCTTGAATATTATATTATTTTTGTTTTGTTGTAACATTGCATTACCAACAAATTTATTTTAAACTATCTTGCCACTTTCTAATATGTTGCTTTTCTCTTAGTTAGTAATTAACAGCCTAAAATTAACATTGTTTTATCATATACTATTTCTAACCTTCATAACCAATCTTATATATGCTCTTATTTTATACTTCATTTCTTTATAAACAATGTTCAGAAGCGCATATATTTATTTCTTGCAACAACTTATCATCATTTATCCATGATCCCCTTATCTTTTACAATCTACGTTTGTTCACTCTTCCAATGGTTAAATATATAGTATGTTTCTCTTTCGCCAAAGGCACCATCAAGATCATAACCACTGCACAATTTTTTTTGGTAGGCATGTCGACAAATCGTGACACTAATCAAATCAATACATGCATAAGAGTTCTATATGCTCAAAAAAAAAAACAACAAGCGTCAACACCTTCTATATAGAGATGCTCATCAAATTGTTAATATCCCTTCTCGATTTCACGTTGTCCAACATTCCCTAACACCCTCTCCACCATCCATATCTGTAGCATCCCATTCAACAAACTCTAGCCTCGATGGTGCACAGCAATGATTCCATACACTATTGGACAAGCTATCTCCCATGAATGTGTGCTCTATGCTTAAACTTAGAAAATCATTCTCCCTAACCTCTCTCTCTCTCTCTCTCTCTCTCTCTCTCTCTCTCTCTCTGCACCAACCCTCCCTTGCTGCTCCTTTCTCTTATGTTCCAGACGTGCTCATCTTCCAAACACAGATCTCTTTTCCTTTCGGCCTACTCACATCCACCTCTCCTACATTCCTTCCTCCCTCTTCTTCCTATCTGCCTTCCCTTCTCCACCTCTTTCAACTCCCTCTCCCTTCAACTTCACCTTCCCTTCCTTTCCTTTCCACCCAAGCCATGCCTAACACCTATACACAGGTTTGCAATGAAAATTGCAGACCCTATGTGTTAATAGTTTAGTTCATAGTCCATTTAATTTAGATTTGTTAATAGTACATTACTTTTAGAGTAATTTTTATGATTATCTTAAAGATTATTTACTGTGCAAAAACAACTCATAATTCTGCATACATATTTTAATATTGTAAAATTTAGGTGAATCGAATCACCTATTATTGTATGGTCAATATTTATAATTACTGTTTAATACATATTCAAAAGGCAAGAAACGTATTCATCTACATATGCATCCCATATCCATTTTAGGCACATATTTATTTAGGGTAGGTTTCTCACTTGATTGTTGTCTCTATCAAAACCTAATACACCTCTAGGCCATTCCATTCCAAGAAGCAAATTTAGTTGGCTCACTGTGTTGATGAACTTAACATTATTTTTTGTTATGGGTTGAGTGCCTATGTCTTTGTAATCTAAAATTGTTACAAACTTTGCTCTTTTCCTACTAGTATCCTTCACTGCCTGTGCCTATGTTTTTGTTCCTTCTAACTTTCTTCTTTTCCTACCGGCGTTCATTTTTGCCCCTCAAGGGGAAAATGCTAGTTCACAAAGCAAGATAATGTTCTTACCATGACTCAGGTCTTCTTCCTTTGCTTCAATAACCCTCAACTTCAGCAAACAGGACCAGGGAATGCAAACCAATCGCCTATGATAAATCTGGCTCAAGTGCACAGAGCGAATTTCGAGCAAACTTTGTGGAAAATATAACTCCAATTCCAATTAATCCCTCTCAGAAACCTCATCCATATAATCAAGCTTGCAAACATGGCTATATTCCCTGTAATCCTCATCATTCAGGCATAGATTTTCCCATACCAATTTGATCATCATGGCAGTCGATTTCTTCAGTATGCAAAGTTGATCCTACCTGTTCCCACAAACCTTACCTCTCTTCACACAAATGCATGTACTAATGATTAAATATGTAGGTCTTGTCACCTTACAGGCCTTCAATTACATGGTTGAACAATGCCACCTAGAGAACGTATCACAATTTCCTAATAGTGCTCCTAAATGCCAATTCCTTGGAGTATTAACCCTATTTATTGCAGGATGATCGACCAAAATCCAATCTTGGTGATACTTGGTTGTATGTCTATCATATAAATTTTAGGGAATGCTACTATATCAAACTTCTACCCCACCCCACATATCATGAGAATACCTTGGCCGAGAGTACAAGCCAAATTTGCAGCATGAGAATACCTTGGCCAAGAGTACAAGCGAAATTTGCCTTTCTGTCTGCTTACGAGTTAATTTTTCTGATAACATGAATGAATTTAAGACCTTCAAAGTCAGTGGTTAATTGCAATATTCTCTGTCACATCCCCTCCCATCTATCCAATGCAAGGAAGGGAACATGATGCCAATCTATGGGGCTTTTACATTAAAAAAACTCAGCCCATTCATTAGATTCACATCAATAAAATCAAAAGTGTGTAGATGCAAATCAAGCAATTATGCATAGCGGAATTAAAACACCATACACACACAATTCATGCTCATCCAGCATATCAATACAGTCATCAAATTAATGCATTGCAGAAGTAAAACACACAGACATAGAAACACTTATCTTTATGGTGAAATGGTCCCAAGCAACTAGCTATGTCGCTGCAATGTTCCACCCAACCATAGGCCAATTGTGTTCATCAATTCTCTCAACACAACTGCCACCCCCGAGATGGGCATGATTCTTACAAGGAAAATGGGACATTCAATCTCATTCACAGCCAATTAATCATTTCATCTGAGCCAAGCCAGTCCACAGCTGGGTTTATCAGGCTACATTTGAACCCTGGATGCTTGCACTCAAGCTCAAGCCAAAACAATGGATTTACTAACAGGATGGCCATGGTTTTTCCCCAAATTGTTTCCAGCTAAAAACGAATTGTGGGATGGGGAAAAACATTCCTAGGGAGGAAAGTAATTTCTCCCCAACTATCTAAGCATTTAACAACAAAAACGGTCTCTATGGAACCCCAATTTGATTCCCCTTCTTCCCCAATGGTATACAACATGAAAACGCCCTTCTCCCAGCTGAGAATGGAGGAAAACACAGACAACATGGCTGGAAAACGCCTAGGTAGCTCCAAACTCGTGAGGGAGAGAAAACTAGTTGGTGGATAATGGCTTGGGGGAGCAATTCATGGCTCTTTTCTTACCCAATAAGCCAAACATGATTTTCCATGCAGGGTGGCTTGCCCATACCCGAATTTGGACAACCATACCTCTCATTTCCCCATGGCATTAACTACCTCAACCAACTCTTGGGAGAAATCAATGATTGGGTACAAAAGTCAACATGGGTAGTTGAGGGTTTGATGGGTTCTCTCATTGACACTTGGCTTGACTTGATTGGCTCAAAGGGTTTGAATGTTTTCCCTCCCAATTCCTTGTAAAATCATGCCCCCATCTCTTGTTGCATTGCATAGCTAGTTGTGGGTATTTTATTAAAATGCATATTTACATGATGTTTGAAATTCCAATGTGCCTGGCTAGCATGCGAACCATATGCATCAATAAATCGATGGCGGGGCCTTGGTGTTAAATTTTGAGCATTAATTCACAATACTCTAGGATCTTTACTAAGAGAATAACATGTACAATATATCAATGCATAACAATCATAATAAGCATGACAAGCATCACAAGAATCAAAAGCATGAGAGACAAGAGACACAGAGTTTCCGTGGGGAAAACCCTAAGGTGAAAAACCCCACAAATTCCTCAGAGATAGAGAGAGCAATGGCTCAACAAAAGTAGACCAAAATACACTGAGATAGTCTCCTAGTAGCAGATGATCCTCCTCCTCACTAGTGCGCCACTTTCTGAGTGAGAGAAGTGTGAGTTTCCGAGTGATCCAAATAGAGATCTCCCGATCTCTATTTATACTAATCTGTTTGCCCAATGACCTTATGGGGCCGACTTGTCTAGCTAGGTATATTAACCATATAATATATATTTCAGGGCCAACCCCACACATGGTGGTCTAATAACCCTTCGCCAAGTACACACACTTGCGACACTTGTCAATACACATGACAACACTTCCTTATAGAGGAATAACACATCTCTTATAAGGGTATAATAAATATATATGAAATACATAGATGAAATACGTTCCGAAGTTACATATACATCAACACTCCCTCTTAACTAGGAAGGTATTTCTCGACACAATTATGCTAGACAAGTCTTCTTCTCGGGATCATCGTCATCATCATCATCACTGCTGCTGCTATCTCAACCAATCTCTGACTCTAATCGTCATAGGAAGTTCTATAGAGCCAGTCCTTTTTCATACTAGATGTAGGCCCACCACCTACAGGTCTTCGTCATCACTGGCCATACTGTGGAATCCTCAGGACTTATTACGTGCATCACAAAACCTTGCAAGAGCATCCCAGGACTTATTACGGGCACACATCCCAACCTATCGGATCTGCCAGGGAGCTATTACATGTGACCCTACCACAAAACCTCGAAAGAGAATCCCAAGACTGATTACGAGCACACAGCTCAACCTATCGGATCTCCCAGGGCGCTATTATATGTGGTCACCACAAAACCTTGCAAGAGCATCCCAGGACTTATTACGGGAACACATCCCAACCTATCAGATCTCCCAGGGCGATATTACATGTGGTCATGGAAAAACCTTGAAAGAGCATCCCAGGACTTATTACGAGCACACAACTCAACCTATCGGATCTCCCAGGGCGCTATTATATGCCATAGGACAAAACCTCGAAAGAGCATCTGCCAGATATCCCAAGGCCAAATTATATGCCATATGCAAAACCTTGCAAGACTATCTGTAGATCTCCCAGGGCCAAATTATATGTCCTCCCAGAGCAAAACCTCGAAAGAGCATTTATCAGATATCCCAGGGCCAGATTACATGCCATAGGCAAAACCTCGAAAGACTATCTGCAAATCTCCCAGGGCCAAATTATATGCTCATCTGCACAACCTGATCCATGGCCACAGAGTATCAACCTGATACTCACCATACATCAACCTGATGTATACATGATCATCCTGATCATCATCACTGCAACATCCTGAAGCTCGTCATCCATGATCATCCTAATCATATAATGCATCTACCTGATGCATACCAAGTATCTACCTGATACATATCATCATACATGATCCACCTGATCATACAATGTACCCACTTGATACAAATACAAAAACATTTTCCACCTGATCATACCTGATACATATCAACATACATGATCTACTTAATCATACACAGTATCCATCTGATACATATACAGATACATGGTCCAAGCATCCAACATGATGCATATACAAAACATATACAAATGATCCTACTGATCATATCCAACATCCAACATGATGCGTACATACATATATAAATGATCCAACTGATCATATCCAACATCCAACATGATGCATACATACATATATATAAATGATCCAATTGATCATATCCAGCATCATCCTGATGCATATACAGAGCAGAAATTGGAGCATCGTCCTGATGCTCATCATCCAGCACTTACATCCATAGCCATGTGAAGGATACTCCTTCCAACATGCTTGGAATGGCTTTTGCAAATGTGTCCATCACTTCTTCCTCGAAGTGTCATCAATCTAGAGAACACCAAGCCTCTCCCTAAAGTATTCAAACTTCACCCTGGCTAGTGGCTTCGTCAGTTAATTTGCAATCTGCTCGTCCGTCGCAACATACAGGAGCTTCACAGCTCCTCTCTGCACCATATCCATGACATAGTGATATTTGATCTCTATGTGTTTCGACATGTCATGAAACATTGGGTTCTCGGACAGCTTCACACAACTCTGGTTATCACAAAAGATACCAGTAGCATCCAACGAGAGATCAAATAACTCAGACAGTAGCTTCTATAGCCATACTACCTCACAACTCGCTGAACAGGCTGCAACATACTCTGCCTCAGCTGTACTCAGTGCTATGCAGGACTGCTTTTTGTTGAACCAAGAGATCACACCTGATCCCATATTGAAGCAACATCCAGATGTGCTCTTCCTATCTGTAGCACTATCAGCCCAATCTGAATCAACATAACCCTGCAGGTTAAACTTTTGTTTCGCTTCATACTTGAGCCCATAATTCACTGTACCCTTCAGGTACCTCAGTTAATGCTTTACAGCAACCAGGTGAACACTCCTCGGATCTGTCAGGAACTGGCTCAATGTGTTCACCGCAAAGCAAATATATGGTCTCATGTTCGTCACGTACATCAAGGACCCAATCATCTGACGATATAAAGAGACATCAATCGGCTCAGATGAAGCATCACATAGAAGTTTCAGATTCGATGCCATAGGTGTGGCCATGGCCTTGCAATCCATCATCCCGAACCTCTTCAGGATATCTATAGTATACTTCCCTTGTCCAAGGAAGATCCCATCTGTACTCTGCCACAGCTCCATACCAAAAACAAATAGTGCATCATCCCCAAGTTCTTCAACTCGAACTCGGCAGCAAGCTTCCGCTGCACGTCGGCAATCAATCTATCCTCACCTGTTACAAACAGGTCATCCACATACTAGTATCACTGGATTTCCTTCCTCAACCTTGTAGTAAAGGTTGGAATCCACTTTACTCTTGGTAGAGCCAAAACTGGATAGAAAGCTATCTATCCTACCATACCAAGTTCTGCTCATATATGACTCCCTATCATGTGTCTCAGAACCAAGTGGCTGCTCCACATACACTTTTTCTTCAACTACACCATTCAAGAAAGCTGTCTTGAAATCCATTTGGTGTATCTTCCATTTTATCACTTTTATACTTCTTTATGCTGCCATCTACGACATGCTTGATCCTGTAGATCCTCTTGGAAGTCACTACAGACTTTCCTTTAGGTCTTAGGACTGCATCCCAAACATTGTTCTTCATGATCGACGGATCATGGCATTCTTACCGTATCCTGGGAACTTCAATATCTTAAATAGATAATTTTGTTGCTTGAACAAATGTTGTAGCCATTCTTTTGTAGGTGAAGGTATACAATCTTTCCTACAAAACAAGTTAAATTGCATGATTAGAAACATCTCATAATTTTCAGAACAAGTTCTTTCACATAAAGGAATATGTCATACAGTCATGCAATTATTTAAGCCAATGCTTCAATACAACATTTATCCATATCCCGTAACTTTCTAGATGCCTTCCAATCTCTACCAGAACATTGTTAAGAGTGTGCACAGCTCCCAACATGTCAGCAAAGAGGTTTCATTCTAGATAAGTAGCAATGGAATGTTGTACAGTGCCATAGGCCACTTACCCATCACATGCATATTAGTAGTATCATGTTCATTAATGCAATCATTCTAATATGCACAATACATGTCCTAAGTCTAGGGACATGAGCATATACATCATTGAACAATTTTATTTAAACAAACAAATATGCAAGAAATGATAATTAAAATACTTATCTTTGTTTGTTTGTTGGGTGGACTCCCTTTGAGTCTTTGCTTCCTTGCAGGAGCTGCTGGAGTCCTAATCTGAAGTAGCTTCTTATACACCTTTCTGTTGTGGAATGTAGAGAGATGGTCAACTCCCTCTGAATATATGCATCCTTGCAGAAACTACTGGAGTGTGCTTCTTCTTGATCTTTGCTTCCTTGCAGGGGAAACTGGAGTGTGCTCCCTCTTGATCTTTGCTTCCTGGATTACCTATCCTTGAACTTATATTCATCCTTGGTCCCTATGCATGCTTATTAGTATCATGATTGTGTTATCCTTATGATCTCATACAAGATCATACATTCATTAGTATATTATCAAAACACGATAATCTTAGGCATGTATAGTCATGATCATTTCAAACATAAATAATAAGCATTAGCATTCAAGGTTTATATAGGACTCTTATGGTTAGTCATAACATGTCTAAACCTATGATCACTCAAACCTATGACTCTTCTGGTTAGTCATAACATTAAATAAGGTAAGACATGTAATATGCATATACCCATGATTATTCAAACCTATGAATAAACATCATCAATCATGTCATGCATACTTGTATAATAGATCCTATGATATAAGAAACACATACCTAGTCACCATATTTGCTAGTTATGTCTAGCAATGTGTTCTTGTTCTCTTCAATGTCCTGCATAACTCATTGGTTAACTTTTGCAAATACAAATTATACATACCTCTATGTGATCCATGACTATGGATGAATCTTTGTCTTCATAGCATGTTCAGGTTGTCCCTTTAATTTATACAATCCTCCCTCTTGCTCTCCAATCACTACTACATCATCGATTGTTTTACCCTTTGGCCACATTAGGACTTGGCCATCTACAAATGCAACCCTCATGCCTTTTGCATCCAATGCAGAGATGGAGAGAAGATTCTTCTTGAGCCCAGGTACATAAAGGACTTCTTTCATCTTCAAAGATTTTCCAGAATCTAGGTTGTAGGAGGCTTCACCACTTCCTTTGATTGGGTATTGATAATCATCCCCAAGTTTCACCTTATGGGGTGATTCATGTTCAGATAGGTTTACAAAAGATTCCTTAAACCCAGTCATGTGTTTGGAAGCCCCACTGTCAATTAACCAATCATTACAACCATGGGAGATAGTACCTGTGAGAGCAGAGATTAGAACATACTCTTCTTCACTTGATGAGTCATCATCACTATCATCACTCTCTGCCCTAGCCTTCTTCTTTGGAGGTTCATCATCTTCGGCATCATGAGCATGGAACTTTCTTTTGTTGCCCTTCTTGTTGTTGTTGGAGTTGATGCTATCCCTTTTGCTCTTGGGACATTCTGAAGCAAAGTGACCCTTCTCATTGTATGAGAAAAATCTTATATCCTTCTTATTCTTTTGTTGGTTGTGATAAGATCTCTTGTGGTGAGAGTGCTCCTTCTTGGGCTTGCTTCTTTTGGTGTGGGCTGCGAGAGCTTGATCTTCACCTCCCATCTTTTCTTCACGAGCTACAAGCCTAGCTTCTTCTTGAGAGCATTTCTCCCACAGTTTATTGAAAGAGATCAATTTCTTTCTTGCACAGATTCCTTGAATAAATGAGTCCCATGACCTAGGAAGGCCATTTAGAGTGGTCATAACAACTTCACCATTATCCACTACTTCATCCATAGCTTCAAGTTGTTCCTTGATCTGAGAGACCTTGGAGAAGTAAGATTGAATGGTTTCTCCATTCAACATCTTGACCCCTTTCAATTGATTCCGTAGGGTCATCTTCCGATTTATGTTCTTCCCTTCAAATAGCTTGGTCAAAGAGTCAAACATAGCCTTGGGTGTCTTTAGAGAAGACACATGGGGTATGAGATGGTCTTTGATGGAATTAACAATGACTCTCTTTGCCTTGACCAAGTTCTTCTTATGCAATACCTTAGCCTCTTCATCCTCTGGGATAGGGATGTCTTCTTTTATGTATGAGTCCAACTCATTCTCTTCCAGGATTAACCCAATCCTATACTTCCAAGCTCGAAAGTTATCAGCCCCTTCAAGCTTATCCTCAAGCTTAGTGTGGTGAGACATCTTAAAGAGTACTTCAGATGGAAATAGAAAAGATTTAGGTCTTACCACTTGAAATGCTGAAAAACTGGATCTGGCCCTGGATTAGGGTTTGTCGAAAAAACCCTAAAAATTCAACATGTGAATTTCAACTTTCTGAAAGGATAGAAAGATGTGCCTTGATGAGATGATCAACCTGGTGTATTTAGAATTTGAGATCAACAAAGCTTTACCCTTCAGATTTGCCTTTTTGTCCTCCCAGGTTCACTGGGGAGAGCCTTGAATTAGGGTTTGAGTTTCCCGGAGATCTACCCAGCCAAAAATCTGGATCCAAATCTCTAAACTTCGATTTTTGCAAGGAGCTTCCATCTAGGTCTTCAAATTTCAGAAATTCCTATTTTTGAGGAAACCCTAATTTTTAGGGCCAAATCTGAAAATGCTCATAATTGAATTCTGATTGGACAAATAGATTCTCCTTGATGAGTAGAGTCAATCTACTATACTGCTTTTCCAAAATCTATGGAGAGAAACCCAATAAACAAGAAACCCTAGTTTCCGTCACTGCACAATGTCTTCTTCTCAGGTTAGCTCTGATACCATGTTAAATTTTGAGCATTAATTCACAATACTCTAGGATCTTTACTGAGAGAATAACATGTACAATATATCAATGCATAACAATCATAATAAGCATCACAAGCATCACAAGAATCAAAAGCATGAGAGACAAGAGACACAGAGTTTCCGTGGGGAAAACCCTAAGGTGAAAAACCCCACAACTTCCTCAGAGATAGAGAGAGCAATGGCTCAACCAAAGTACAACCAAAATACACTGCGATAGTCTCCTAGTAGCAGATGATCCTCCTCCTTACTAGTGCACCACTTTCTGAGTGAGACAAATGTGAGTTTTCGAGTGATCCAAATAGAGATCTCCCGATCTCTATTTATACTAATCTGTTTGCCCAGTGACCTTATGGGGTCGACTTGTCTAGCTAGGTATATTAACCATATAATATATATTTTAGGGCCGACCCCACACATGGTGGTCTAATAACCCTTCTCCAAGTACACACACTTGCGACACTTGTCAATACACATGACGACACTTCCTTATAGAGGAATAACACATCTCTTATAAGGGTACAATAAATATATATGAAATACATAGATGAAATACATTCCAAAGTTACATATACATCAACACTTGGCCTTGAGCTCCTCACCATGATTTTATAACAATATTACATCATTTATAATTTTAATGCAATAGGGTCAAGATGGGGACGTGACTTTCTCCTTATTAGTTTTCTTAACAGTCCATCATTTGGTACATTCTTGTGAACTAAGCACCAATTTTTTCTTTTGTGCTAGGGAATCGACAACTAGAGACTGGGTTGGTACTTGCGTGACACGGGGTCCAAGGATCCAATCCCGCTACCACTATACCCCTAGGTGCCCCACACACCCCGCAAGCATGGGACACGGGTAAAGTTGGGTGTGATTTGAACTCGTGACCTCCAATTTACAACATGTGACTTCATATCAAGTGAACCGCCAATGAGCCACACCCGTGCTGGCGTGAACTAAGCACCAAATTATTATCATTGAGTCTCCCACAATAGTTATGAGTCTTACATTTATATGGATGGCTTGAGTTAGCCCTTGCCATAGAGCCAATGCTTATGCTTGATTGTTAGACATCCCGCCCAACTTCCATGAATAGTACAGATTGTGTTTTCTTCCGTAGTCAAAAAACACCCCCCCACCTACCAACCCTGAATGTTGAAGTTTTTTATTCAATTATAAAATTTACAATTTTGTTTTTAAATATTTTAGATATAAGTGGTTTTAGAGTGATTAGAATGTTTTCACAAGTAGTTTTGGAGAAATTTTTTTCCAAATTGTAAATTAAAAAATTTTAATATCAAATTTTAATTCATTTACAAAATATTATTTGGACAAAAAAACAAAAACAAAAAAATTATTTGGGCACATGCAAAATAAAAGAAATTGGCAAAGATCGATTTTTGCAAAGTTCGAATAAAAGCAAAAATAATTTTAGATATTTTTTATGAATTTCTTTTGTTATCAATGAATTCCTGACTTTTGAGAAATCAAAATATTTTTTAAATATTTTTTTCAAGTAAATTTTTTAATTCAAGATCTTATCACCAAAAAATTTGTATCTGGTTTTCTTTTTAATCTTTTTGGATGCTTAATGGATCAATAGTTGAGATAGATCTTTGTTTTCCATAAAAAACAAAAACCGTTATATTCAATATTTCCTAGTAGGAAATCAAAATATACATTTGATTGTCCAATACATAATCAAGATCTACCAACTTTTATCACTAGTGTCTACATCAACTGTTCAAAGCAAAAACATATTGCAGTCTTCTAGTGGTATCATATAGACACTCAACTATCATAAACAAAACAAGGACAACCTAACCTCTATGAGATTTAAACGATATCACCAAGAACTTACATGAAAAACATCCAAAAACAAAACTAGTTAATTGATCAGAAATTAAAACAAAGATCTTTCTACGGTTGAAAGGAGATGCCTCCTCTAAATTAATGTTCATTAAGGGCACCCTCCTACAAAAGCAAAGCATCCTTAGAAAAATTGTCTACTTGAATATTAAATTCATGATATATGTGAGAGAAGGAAATATCATCAAAAGTATATTTTACCTCCTTGATGTGATTCATAATGGGGTCAGAGTCAAGTTTTCAATAGTGCATTTATGACTTGCCCGATCAATTAAAAGCTTTAAATCACTAAAAACTTGAAGATATGTAAACCCTTTTTCCTCAACAATTTTCAGTAACAACCACAAGGCTAAAATTAAGCTCAATTATTTGTAGCTTCACCAACAACATACTTCAAAAGAAAATAATGAGTTGAATCAAGAAAAAATATTACTCCTTCTCCACATAAACCTGACAATCCTTGGCTTGCTCCAATAAAGAAGCCCCATGGATTTCCATGATCGATTCTAGGCATTGACAAACTTATGGTGGATTTTTATTTGGAAAGCATTTTTTTTATCATGCAGTGCTAGTCTAACCTTATGTGGTAACTTATCAGGAGATACGACCAAATCCTGAAACAACACCTAAATCCTTGACCACCAAATCTCATATACAAAGAGGCATGTAAGAACATAATAAGTGGTTATGACCTTGTATGTTAGCCAATCCAACAGACATCCAACCAAAGATCTCCTATTCCATTTGAATTGTCCCACAATTCCTTGAGTGACCACTTTCCAAACTTATTTGGAAAAACACAAATATATGGTTTACTAATCCATTACAATTCTTGCAGAGTATAAATGATCTGCCTAGGCCCACATAATTCCTCTTCTATCAATTATCTCAGGTTAATAATTTATTGGCAAGTGCCAACCAAAGGAGAATTTTAGTTTTTAATGGACATTCTATATTCTAAAAAAATTTCCACCACCATACTCTATTTGCATGCACCCCCTCCTCTATTTTTGTTGCATACCCTAACTTGACTATAAATTCACCCAAACCTAAATTCTTGGAATGGTTCATTTTATCCTCCTTTTATGTCAATTTGATAGCACTATGGGAAAGTGAATTTACATATTAACCCCATTCCATTGCCAAGTGTCCTTGTAAAATAAATATATATCTAAAATCACCTATCCCTAATTCCAAGCATTCCTATTCAATTGAGAAGCTACATCCTTAAGATAAAATATCCCATGATCATGAAGTAATTCCATTAAATCCTCATATAACCTAAAACTACCTTTGGCTCCTATCTATGAATCCTCCTCAATCTTCATTTTCATGCCATCCCAAATTTCCCTACTAAGGGAAAGGCATTTACCAAGGCTCTCCATACTATGGAATCCCCCAACCACCTTTCTTTATGATCTAAACAAGTCCTTCGTAGTAAAATCTCTTAGATACTTAGTTTTCATAACTCTTTCCCAAAGGCATTCATTGTAGACCAACCTCCACAAAATTTTGGATGCAAGTGCCTAACTAAAGAGATGGATATTTTTCAAACGCCACCTTCCTCTCACTTTTGGACTTGAAATCCCATTAGAGTAAATTTCAACTTAAAATGGTCTTCCTAAGGAAAAATCAATAAATTGATAAAATAATGTCATGTAAACAAATTTTATACTATTTCACTTTTATCAAAGATGCCCATGGACGAAGTTCAATGTAGTGTTTTCACCCAAAATAAGGAAATAAAATTAAATACACAATGCCATCTTAAAAGTTATTGGACCCAAATTTTCACATGTATAATATTATTATACTAGCACAACCACTTAACTCTTGGCCGATGAACACCCATAGGCCACAAGTTAAGTGCCACGATCTCATTTTTTTCTAGTTAAACAGGTTGTCTACCACAAACTGCCCCTTATCCATGCATCAACTAAGAGTTATACATGTATTAGCTACCAATAATCCATGCATTAGTTACCAATTATTTTTTATATTCTTTTTTTTCTTAATTGTTTATTTGGAATTTGAAACGACTGCCATAATCAATTTGGATAGTACACTTGTCTCATCCTCGTACAATCTATGAAAAGCCTAGATGCTAGTCCACCCCAGAACAAGTAACATATAACTTGTTCATGGCACTTAACTTGCAGTAACTTATCGGTGTTCATTGGCCACAAGTTAAGTGGTTGTGCTAGTAGAATTTGGGGTGGACTAGCACCTATGCTTTTCCTAGATTGCATGAGGATGGAACAAGTGTACTGTCTAGATTGATTCTATGGCAGTCGTTCCAAATTTGAAATAAACAATTATAAAAGAAAGAATATAAAAAATTATGTGTAGCTGATGCATGGATAATTGGGAGTTCATGGCACACAATCCGTTTAACTAGAAGGAGAGAACAAGTAACGGATAACTTATTTATGGCACTTAAATTGTGGTCTATCGGTGTTTACTAATCACAAGTTAAGTGGTTGTGCTAGTTAATATTACTATTATTACACCGATAGGTGTTAGAATCTCTCCACTATTGATATGGGATGGAGGTAGATCTCCACAGATCCCAAATTGCACAAGAATGAGACAAGTGTACTATCCAGATTGAATTTATGGTCGTCGTAATTCTAAAGAAACAATTATAAAAAAATAATATAAAAAAAACTCATAGTTGATGCATGGATAACGGGCAGTTTGTGGTAGACAACCCATTTAACTTGAAAAAGAGAGTCTATCGGTATTCATTGGCCACAAGTTAAGTGGTTGTGCTAGTATATTATATGTGGGTCATGTTTTTTTTTAACCGAAACCGAGAATTTGTATTATTAAAAAGAAAACTGCGACCAAGCCGTCCAGACATAAAGCTTACAAAAATAGAGGGTCCAAAGTTATGAATGCCCTGTTTCAAAATTTTCTATGCCCCTATTTTTAATCCATCCATCCTTGCTAGGTTGTATCTTCGAGTGATATTACTGGTATATATTTTTACAAAACTTAGATAAGAAAATTCACACTTAAAACACATTAATTCTAGATAAAGACATGGTAATTTGAAAAACCTGGTGGTTTGTTGAGCTATGATCTGGATGGTTGACGATGTGCTGCTGAACAGAGGGTGCCGGTATGTGCTTCCTGATGGTAATTGCTGGTTTGGGGACGCCATTGATGAACCGCATTTTGATTTACCGTCTGTTCCTCCCTTTCTGGTCCCTGAATTGTCTTTAGCGACCCTATTGATGGGATTGGTTCGTTCTTGACCTTGCATACACGAGGTGCTAGCTCTTTCTTCAGACCTCTAATCTCTTTATGCATTTCCTGAATTATTTCTCCCTACTCTCGACCACGTCCCTTGAGGCATCTTATTTCCACCTCTAACATGGCTATTTTTGAATTGGCCCTTTCCAATTTCATTGTTGAATCTTCATACCTCTGCAATTCTCTTCGAATATCATCCTCAATCCTCTACTCTACATTTCTATGCCATCTTTTCACTTTGCTAAAAATGAACCCCACCTTTTCTTCCAAGTCTACGAGCCTTCTTTCCTGGTGAGACGATGTGTATATATACAGTGCGAGAGCTCGAGCTTGCCATGGTTATGATTTCGTGCCTAGCTCTCAAACTTATCCACGAAATTCCAATTCGGATGTAGATTTGTTTGAACTTCTTTCCTTGTATCAGACTCTGGATTATCGCCAGTGGAATGGCTCCTTCGCTCTTCCTCATCACCATTTCAGAATAAATCACACACGCTTTGTTGAAGGCTCGAAAAGACTGATACTTCAATGCGAAATGGACCTTTAATGACATATCTGGCTAGTCATCATGCAAACTTGTGTCCTATTGCTTCCACCTTTCATTAATGGTACTTTGGTTGTTACCAAGTGTCCTTTCCAGTTGCATCATGGAGTCATGTTGTGTCCTTTCATGAATCATTAGGGAATGTGGGTTAAGTGGGTTGTCCCTTCGATAATGCATGAACTTTGGGCTATTGTACACCCTATGTTTTCTTGACGATCGACCACCTTGTTTTGGTTTCTTAACACATGAAGGAATTTCACTTTCTTGAATTGTTTGCACATGCAATTGATTCTAGTGATTCTTTTGCTTAGATATGGGTCCTATCATGTCCCCTTTTTCGGTAATTCAATCGAGAGAGGGGGAGCATGAATGACTCATGGGTTTCAAAATTCGTCTCATAATTAAATTACGGATTATAACATGTAAAAACTAGTGTGCAGAAGTATAGTGAACATGCACAATAAAAATAAACTAATTTATACACTTACATAAGGCATTTAACATCATTCTCATCACAGTTATCAAATAAAACACAACATATTCAAATACAAGAAAATACGTATTTGCAACAAGTAGATCCAAGCAACTGGTTGTGTAAGACTGCTTTTCCACCCAACCGTAGGCACTCTGTCCAGCTTATACTCTTTTTGCTGAGAGGCCACCCCCAAGCTGGGCTATGAGGCCACTAGGGAGAAGAAAACACCTACAAGGATCTATCTCTAAGCCCATATCCCATTTTTTCTCTCTATGCTTGACCACATGCTTCTACAAAGCTCTACAAGATCTCTCTCAACAATACAACATTGGATTACACAATACCTTCCCCACACAACACTCTTCATGGCTCAGGCATCCCCTCACCAATCCATGGTTCTCTTGGGCAATCCATCTTGCCAAGTGCTTCCAGTGTGTGCATAGAATAAGCCCAATCTGTTATGCTGCTAGAGAACCACCTGTAGCTTCAATTTCATGGCCTCCCAAGCATCTTATGAGCAACAAACTCAATGGGCAAGGGTCCCTATCTCTCCCCACCTCCAATCTCACCTACAACCATACGTTTTCCTTAAAAAAAACAACCATGTTTCCCAATTCGAATTTCTGGTTTTTGCTCAACAATGGGGAACTTACATGAGAGAAAAATGATGGAGAGAGATGTTAATAAGAGAATAGAATCAAGAGATATGGGGAAATGAGTGAAAATACAACTGAAAAACAAGGATTGTTGTCACTGTAGCACTGATTTTCTTACAGTTGATAGGACTATCCCCAAAATCAGTCATCCCCATGCTTTAATAACTATGTGAGGTGACTTTTCCATCAACCCCACACATGCATTAATGATTGGGTTCTATAGTAAAAAAGGATGTGATTATCTCATTTAAATACACATGGAAATTTGGAATAAATTCTGAGGTTGACACTTGGTAGCTTAGGATTCAATCACCCATGCACCCCCCTTTCCTCTTCTCCTCTAGTGGAATCATAGCCCCTCTATTGCTCTTTACACAACCATGTTGGATCATTTTTATTATTTATGAAAAATTAATATTTACATACATTTCGAATTGGCAGGATAAGCCAATACTTGGTCCAACATTAAAACATATACATCATGCATTCCTAGACATTCACTAGTCAGGCCTTAGCCTTTAGCTCTGCACTAGGAATCCATGATAGCATAATTACATCATTTACATAATTGTTATTAATTACATTCCAAGTCAAAATTGGGGGTGTTACAAGTCCTTTGGGGGGGTGTTTGTAATTAGCCAACTGATGATTATTTTGGAGTCCCCAGTGATTATTATTTCTTTGCATCCTTTTTCTTTTTACAGGCAGATTCCCTTCCATAATGCTAAAGCCTTGGCTTGATTGTGTTTTTCTATTCTCGGTCCCCAAGCATATTTCCATTCTTGAGATTCTTTGAGACCGAGAAGCACCCCTATTGCTCCTTCCAACCCTGATATGGATCATGTATTACCTAAAATCAGTTAGCATATTAATTTCACTCTCAGTATCCAAGGCAATTTCAGGCAGCGGGTAGACAAATTATAAAAAGTTGTCTCACATATGCACCTCTTATAATATTTTAAATATTTTGATTAGTTAATACATGATGACATGGAATTTGAATTAGGGTTGGGAATACCCTCCTTAGCTTGGTTTCCAATCCACAAAAAGATAAATCACTTTTATTTTATTTTATTAAGTATACCCTTAAGGATCCTAGCTATTGACATCCACTACACAAGGATGATTCCAAGACTTCCTTGACTAGTAACATACATTATCCCTAAGACAACCATTTGAAGCACCAAATTGAAATTCATGCTCCCATATTTTTGTATAACCAAATATAATCACCATACCGATAACCATCAGGTTTTAATATGAATCCAATATATTTAATCTATGCTTTTCTTAGATTGAAGGAGAACATGACACGTGTACTCTCCAGATTGATTTTATGGTTGTCGTTCAAAATATGAAATAAACAATTATATAAAAATATATATATATAAAATAACTGGTAGTTGATGTATGGATAATAGATACTCACAGACAACCCATTTAACTAAATAAGGTAACATATAGTTGAGGTATAGAAAACATGTGATTACAACTAAGCATGGAGAACAAGTAACTGATAACTTGTTCATGGCACTTAATTTGTAACCTATCGGTGTTCACTAGCCCCAAGTTAAGTGGCCGTTGTTGTAGAATTTGGGGTGGACTGGCACCTATGCTTTTCCTAGATTGCATGAGGATGGAACACGTGTACTGTCTAGATTGATTATATGGTAGTCGTTCCAAATTCGAAACAAACAATTATAAAAAAAGAATATAAAAAATTACGGGTAGATGATGCATGGATAACTGGGAGTTTGTGGCACACAATCCATTTAACTAGAAGGAGAGAATAAGTAACACATAACTTATTTGTGGTACTTAACTTGTGGTCTATCAGTGTTCACCAACCACAAGTTAAGCGGTTGTGCTAGTTACTATTACTATTTTACACCGATAGGTGTTAGAATCTCTCCACTTTTGATACGGGATGGAAGTAGATCTCCACAGATCCCAAATTGCACAAGAATGAGACAAGTGTACTAGCCAGATTGAATTTATGGTCGTTGTAATTCCAAATAAACAATTATAAAAAATATATATAAAAAATAAATGGTAGTTGATGCTAAAAAAAGAATATAAAAAGTAACTGATAGTTGATGCATGAATAACGGGCAGTTCGTGGCAGACAACCCGTTTAACTAGAAAATAGAGTCTAGCGGTATTCACCAGCCACAAGTTAAGTGATTGTGCTAGTATATTATATATGGGTCATGTATTTTTTTTAACTGAAACTGAGAATTTGTATTAATAAAAATAAAACTGCGGTCGAGTCGTCCAGTCATAAAGCTTACAAAAAAAGAGGGTTCAAAGTTCTGAATGCCCTGTTTCAAAATTTTCTATGTCCCTATTTTTAATCCATCCATCCTTGCTGGTATTGTATCTTCTAGTGATATTACTAGTATAGATGTTTACAAAACTTAGACAACAAAATTCACATTTAAAACACATTAATTCTAGATAAAGACATGGTAATTTGAAAAACCCGGTGGTTTGCTGAGTTGCAATCTAGTTGGTTGACCATGTGTTGCTGAACGAAGGGTGCTAATCTATGCTGCTTGGTGGTAATTGCCGGCCTGGGGATGCCATTGATTAACCACATTGTGATTTACTGACTCTTCCTCCCTTTCCAATCCCTGAATTGTCTTTAGTGACCCTACTGATGAGACTGGTTCGTTCTTGACCCTTCATACACAAGGCACTAGCTCTTTCTTCAGAACCCATGCTGCTTGGTGGTAATTTCCGGTCTGGGGATGCCATTGATTAACCACATTGTGATTTACTGACTCTTCCTCCCTTTCCAATCCCTGAATTGTCTTTAGTGACCCTACTGATGAGACTGGTTCATTCTTGACCCTGCATACACGAGGCACTAGCTCTTTTCTCAGAACCCTAATCTCTTTCTGCATTTCCTGAATTATTTCTCCCTGCTCCCAACCACATCCCCTGAGGAATCTTATTTCCACCTCTAACATCGCTATTTTTGAATTGGACCTTTCCAATTTCACTACTGAGTCTTCATACCTCTGCAATGCTCTTCAAATTTCATCTTCAGTCCTCTACTCTACATTTATTTGCCATCTTTCCACATTGCTGAACATGAACCCCACCTTTTCTTCCAAGTTCACGAGCCTTCTTTCTTAGTGAGACGACATGTATACAGTGTGGGAGCTTGAGCCCGCCATAGTTCCGCTTCCATGCCTAACTCTCAAACTTATCCATGAAATTCCAATTCAGATGCATATTTGTTTGAACTTCTTTCCTTGTATCAGACTCTGGATTATCACCAGTGGAATGGCTCCTTCGCTCTGCCTCATCACCATTTCATAAGAAATCCCACACACTTTGCTGAAGGCTCAAAAAGACTGATACTTCAATGCGGGATGGGCCTTTAATGACATATCTGGTTGATCTTCATGCAAACTTGTGTCCTATTGTTGCCAACTTTCATTAATGGAACTTTTGCTATTACCAAGTGTCCTCTCCAGTTGCATCATGGAGATGTGTTGTGTCCTTTCATGAATCATTAGGGAATGTGGGTTAAGCGGGTTGTCCCTTCGATAATGCATCAAATTTGGTATATTGTACACCCTATGTTTGCTCGACAATTGGCCACCCTATTTTGGTTTCTTAACACATGAAGGAATTTCACTTTCTTGAATTGTTTGTGCATGCAATTGATTCTAGTGATTATTTTGCTTTGATATGGGTCCTTTGGGTGGGGGTGTTTGTAATTATCCAATTGATGATTATTTCAGATTCCCCAATGATTATTAGTTATTTGCATCCTTTTTGTTTTTCCAGGCAGTCTCCCTTCCATAATGCTAAATCTTCATCTTGATTGTTTTTGCTATTCCCAGTCCCCAAGCGTATTTCCATTCTTGAGATTCTTCGGGGCCGAAAATCACCCCTCCCACTCCTGCCAACCCTGATATGGGTCATGTATTACCTAAAATCGGTTAGCATATTAATTTCACTCTCAATATCCAAGACAATTTCATGCAGTGGGTAGACAAATTATAAAAAATTGTCTCACATATCCACCTCTTTTAATTTTTTAAATATTTTGATTAGCTAATACATGATGACATGGAATTTGAATTAGGGTTGGGAATACCCTCAGCTTGTTTTCCAATCCACAAAAAGCTAAAACACTTTTATTTTATTTTATTAAGTATACCCTTAAGGATCCCAGTTGTTGACATCCACTACACAAGGATGCTTCCAAGACTGCCTTGACTAGTAACATACATTATCCCTGACACAACCATTTGAAGCACCAAATTGAAATTCATGCTCCCATATTTTTGTATAACCAAATTTAATCACCATACCAATAACCATCAGATTTTAATATGAATCCAATATATTTAATCCCTTGTTCCATGTCACATGTATTCATGGGGAAGAGAAATTCAACATGATCTTTAACCTCTTTAGCTAATTCATTGATTGGAATTGTGGATTTACTCATGTTGATCACCATACATGTTTCTTTGTAGTAAAGATCCAACAACTCCTTATTTTTTTCCAACTCATTATTTGAACCATGACCAAAGATCATGATGCCATCAACAAACAATAAATTTGAAATATAGACTAAATTTGAAATATGTATCCCCTTCAATTCCCCTTTACTTCGTGCTTCTTTAAAATAACATACTTAAACCTTCAACCACCAACAAAAAGAGGAAGGGGGATAACGAGCATCCTTATCCGAGATGCCTAGAAGATGAGAAAAAATAGAAGGGGATCAATTAATCAACACAACAAAAGTGATAGAAGTGAGGCAACCCATAATCCAATTTACAGTCTACAAATGCATGCCTAATTGAAGAAACAATAATATGATATAAACCCTATTCACTTTATCATATGTCTTCGCTAAATCAATCTTCAAAATCACTATAGATGTTTAGTGTATTCCTTTTGAGCAATACCCACTACATCATGTATTTGTCAGTTATAAAGGAACCCAAATTGTTCATTTAAAACAATACGTGACAAAATACCTTTAAGCTCGTCAACAATGATTTTGGAAATAAGACTATAAATTGCACAAAGAAATAGGTCTATGATCTTCAAAATAAGTAGCATCTTGTTTTTTTAGGTTTGAGTGCTATGAAGGTGGAATTAAGAGCCCCTAACATTTTTTAAAGGTCCTAGATTCTTCTATAGCTTGTACTAGATAATGTTCCAGTAGATCATAGAAACCCAAATAAAATTTGATTGACAAACCATCAAATCTTGGGGTCTTTCCTTTCTTGAAATAGGACAAGACAACCTTTATCTCGGCATTGATTACTTCAGCTTCTAGGTCCCTATTCATTTCCTCATCTATAACGCTAGGAACCAAGATTAAGATTTTCATGATTTATCTCATGTCTACCTCTTCTAGATCTTTAAATAAACATTTGACATGCAATCTCCTTGCCTATGTGATATCCCTAAAAGATTTGAATTTATTTCTATTAGGAGTAAGAATCTCCCAAATTTTATAAATATGATTTCTATGATTAGCAAAAATATGGAAGAATTTTGTATTATTGTCTCCTTTCTTTATCTAGATACCCTTGCTTTTTAGCCTCCAAGCAATCTCTTCCTTGTCTAATAAGTCCTTCTTTCTACCCTCCAACTCTTTGAGGGCATAGACTTCATCATCAAAAGAGATTGTAGCAATGTCATGTTCAAATAAATTATTAATCCTTACTTCCACCTCTTTTAGCTCTTTTTGTGATTTAGAATCTACGGATTTAGCCAATCCTTTATGACTAACTTAATTATTTTAATATGATCCACAAATAGCTTCATGAGAGAGTCCCCAACTTGGTTGTTCACATGAGTCCAATTCTTGTCAATTAAATCTATGAAATCATCCTCCATCAACCAAGCAGGATTAAATTTCAATAAATAAAGACGCTTCCAATATTCTACCTCCATTTTCCATACAATTGGGAGATGGTTTGATGCCCCCCCTGAGCCAACCCATGATTTATAGTTGAGGTAGATCTATGTAGTGTAACATTATTATATATTACCTACTTACTATATAGCCTCATTATTTTTAAATTTGGCAGTTTGTTGTATGCTAACAATTTTCTATTCCATTTTATTTTATTGGAGAGGCATTAGTATGACATGTTTGATGGTTATTGATTTACTGGAGAGTAATCATTAGAAGATATCCACAATAATTAATTTCACCTATTCTTTGTATTATACACTTTGATTTTAAAGGGTAAATTTCTAATGGATGTCGTCTTTCAAACAATAAGAAAAAAATTTGATGGCCCAATGTTGGACATGTCTTGTACTCTTTCTAGGTTCCCATAGCAAAGGGGTTTCGTTTTCAACCTTTTTGGCCAATGTATTTTCAACCCATTATAAACTAATTCCGATTAAGAAATTAGGGATGTAATATTATCCTAGTTAATGGATTAAGGTTTAGTTGTTATAATATTGTATTGTAAATATAAAAAGAGAATACAATGGGATAGAGAGTGGAGAAAGTCTCAAGGGGGTTGGTTTTCCAAGTTTTGGGTTTCTAGGGAAAAGCTCTATGTACTGTGTGTGTGAGCCATTGCTAATTCTTGTGCTTTTTTTAAAGTAAGATATAATTGCCTTTCATTAACTGTAGTATACAAGAATGGTACAATTTTGAGCTCAAAAGGACCCTCCACATAGTGGAAAACAAGCCCTTCCTGAGCTTCGAATAAGAGGTTTAACCATGGTCCAATCCCAAGGTCTAGAGAATAGGCATGTTCATAAGCCAACACAAAGCAATTATAATGCTGAGTCTAGAAAGAGAGAGTTTGTAAACTAGGCTATACTGTTGCATACTATAAAAAGAACTAGAAAATATTTTCGAAATATTGATAATTAACAACATGAAGCCCATATGAATAGAGTCGTTCTTCCTAAACTAGAGCCAAAACAACAGTTAACATATCATAATAGAAGGGTCAAGTAGGAGGAAACTTAGTGGCCTTGGTCGCCTCATCGTCCAAATCTGCAATTGTCTGGGGAGTTGTAGAAGTACTGCATGGAGCCGTGCTGCAAACTTGGAAAGCGATGCCATGCCATCGAGCCATGATGTCAAATTTGGCATGTAGTAGGTGGACATCCATCTGCATTTTCTTGAATGGCACCATCTCTTCCTTGAGTTCTGTAATAACCCTGTCTCTGTCTGCTATCATGGAGCTAGGAAGATATTTCATGGATTAGTAGAGATGCAAGGAGCAATGGTAAAGTTCCATTTGAGACCTAGTGCCTCCAGATCCACAACCCACTCATTCAATTTTTTTGAGTCCTCAGAGAACTACGAATCCTCATACTAGGTATGAATTATTTGTTCAATAGCTGCAATTTCGTCCTTGACGTGGGCAGGGGTGTGTTGTTGATAATAAACAATAGCCTCTATTGCTCTTTGGAGCTCCCTCGTTTGCTTAGGGTCAACCATGGGGGATTTCCCTTTGTTTTTGGATCCCCTTCCCATAATTACTTTGATAATCATAGATATAATCCCTCTCTCTTGCGTGTTGAACCTACTAAGCAGAGCAAACACCACCTCATTCAATTGAAGGGTGCTAACAAGGGGCTGTTGGCTATGATATGAGCTCGCCTCCTCGAGGCCAACTTATGCCACCTTCTTTTACCATAATTCCCTCCCACGTTGAGATTCATCATGATCAAGTCGTCTACGTATCAATATCGATCCATCTTCGTCCGATTGGCCAACCCACGACCTTCTGCAGCATGTGAACCTCCAAAATAAGCTCATCACCTTCTGCGTCCCTATACTTCACTTGCATCCTAATCTCTTGCACGATGAGGGGTTGTACAACTTACAACTATGGCATCATGTGTTGCATCGAGTCTCCTGGCAGGGAGGCTGCCACCATCTTTCATATGCACCTACTATTGGGGACTAATTCTTGTGTTTTAGATTCTGTTTGGAATTGATTTTCTTACACGGGTTTATCACAACTCTTCATTTGGTATCTGAGCGAGGTTATTGGTGTTGATGTATATGTAACTTCAGAATGTATTTCATCTATATTTATTGTACCCTTATTAGAGATGTGTTATTCCTCTATAAGGAAGTGTCGTCATGTGGATTGACAAGTGTCGCAAGTGTGTGTACTTTCCGATGGGTTATTAGACCACCATGTGTGGGGTCGGCCCTGAAATATATATTATATTGTGGATGTATCTAGATAGACAAGTCGACCCCATAGTGTAACTGGGCAAACAGGTTAAGTATAAATAGAGATCGGGAGATCTCTATTTGGATCATGCGGAAAGTCACACTTCTCTCACTCAGAAAGTGGCGCACTAGTGAGGAGGAGGATCATCTGCTCTAGGAGACTATCTCAAGTGTATTTTGGTTGTACTTTGGTTGAGCCATTTCTCTCTCTATCTCTGAGGAAGTTGTGGGTTTTTTCACCTTAGGGTTTTCCCCACAGAAACTCCGTGTCTCTTGTCTCTCATGATTTTGATTCTTGTGATGCTTGTCATGCTTATTGTGATTGTTATGCATTGATATACTGTATATGTTATTCTCTCAGTAAAGATCCAAGAGTATTGTGATTTAATACTCAAAACTTAACATGGTATCAGAGCTAAGCTGAGAAGAAGACATTTTGCAGTGACGGAAACTTGAGTTTCTTGTTTATTGGGTTTCTCTCCACAGATTTTGGAAAAGCAGTATAGCAGATTGACTCTACTCATCAAGGAGAATCTATCTGTCCAATCAAAATTCAATTATGAGCATTTTCATATTTGGCCCTAAAAATTAGGGTTTCCACAAAAATAGGAATTCCTGGAATCTGAAGACATAGCTGGAAGCTCCTTGCAAAAATCGAAGTTTAGAGCTTTGGATCGAGATTTTTGGCTGGGTAGATCTCCGGGAAACTCAAACCCTAATTCAGGGCTCTCCCTAGTGAACCCGAGAGGACAAAAAGGAAAATCTGAAGGGTAAAGCTTTGCTGATCTCAAATTCTGAATACACCAGGCTGATCATCTCATCAAGGTGCATCTTTCTATCCTTTCATAAAGTTGAAATTCACATTTTGAATTTTTAGGGTTTTTTTGACAAACCCTAATCCGAGACTCGATCCAGTTTTCAACAATTCAAGTGGTAAGACATAAATATTTTCTATTTCCATTTTAAGTACTCTTTAAGATGTCTCACCACACCAAGCTTGAGGATAAGCTTGAAGGGGTTGATAACTTCCGAGCTTGGAAGTATGGGATTGGGTTAATCCTAGAAGAGAATGAGTTGGACTCATATATAAAAGAAGACATCCCTATCCCAGAGGATGAAGAGGCTAAAGTATTGCATAAGAAGAACTTGGTCAAGGCAAAGAGAATCATTGTTGATTCTATCAAAGACCATCTCATACCCCATGTGTCTTCTCTAAAGACACCCAAGGAGATGTTTGACTCTTTGACCAAGCTATTTGAAGGGAAGAACATAAATCGAAAGATGACCCTACGGAACCAATTGAAAGGAGTAAAGTTTTAGAATGGAGAAACCATTCAATCTTATTTTTCTAGCGTCTCCCAGATTAAGGAACAACTGGAAGCGGTAGATGAAATGGTGGAGAATGGTGAAGTTGTCATGACCACTCTCAATGGCCTACCCAGGTCATGGGATTCCTTTATTCAAGGAATTTGTGCAAGGAAGAAGTTGATCTCCTTCAACAAATTACGGGAAGAATGTTCTCAAGAAGAAGCTAGACTTGTAGCTCGTGAGGAAAAGATGGGAGGTGAAGATCAAGCTCTTGCAGCTCACACCAAAAGAAGCAAGCCCAAGAAGGATCACTCTCGCTACAAGAGATCCTATCAAAAGAATAAGAAGGATCTAAGATGCTTCACATGCAATGAGAAGGGTCACTTTGCCTCAGATTGTCCCAAGAACAAAAGGGATAATAACAACAACTCCAACAAGAAGAAGAAGGGCAGCAAGAGAAAGTTCTATGATCATGCTGCCAAGGATGATGAACCTCCAAAGAAGAAGGCTAGGGAAGAAAGTGATGATAGTGATGATGAATCATCAAGTGAAGAAGAGTATGTTCTAATCTCTACTCTCACAGGTACTATCTCCCATGGTTGTAATGATTGGTTGATTGATAGTGGGGCTTCCAAACACATGACTGGGTTTAAGGAATCTTTTGTGAATCTATCTGAACATGAATCACCCCATAAGGTGAAACTTGGGGATGATTATCAATACCCAATCAAAGGAAGTGGTGAAGCCTCCTACAACCTAGATTCTGGAAAATCTTTGAAGATGAAAGAAGTCCTTTATGTACCTGGGCTCAAGAAGAACTTACTCTCCATCTATGCATTGGATGCAAAAGGCATAAGGGTTGCATTTGTAGATGGCCAAGTCCTAATGTGGCCAAAGGGTAAAACAATCGATGATGCAGTAGTGATTGGAGAGTAAGAGGGAGGATTGTATAAATTGAAGGGTCAACCTGAACATGCCATGGTACATGACTCCATGGAGCCAAGTGAACTTTGGCATAGAAGACTTGCTCATATGCATTATAGGGCACTTCCAATTGCAAGCAAGGCTATAGAGGGTCTTCCTGAAATTAAGACTAAACATGAAGGTGTTCGCAAAGGATGTGCAAAAGGTAAGAACATTAAGAAGGCTTTCCCAAGCAGTGAAAGCAAGGAAAAAGATATCCTGGAAATTATCCACTCAGATGTATGTGGTCCTATGTCATCCAGTTCTCTAAGTGGGTATGTTTACTATGTCTCGTTTATTGATGACTTCTCCAGAAAGACTTGGGTATACTTCTTGAAGAACAAAGATGAGGTGTTTGATAAGTTCAAGGAATTCAAAACCTTGATGGAGAATCAAACTGACAAGAAGATCAAAACATTCAGATCCGACAATGGTGGAGAATTCACCTCAGGTGACTTCAAGAAGCTTTGCAGTGATTCAGGGATTAAGAGGGAGTTGACTGTTCCTTATAATCCTCAACAGAATGGAGTTACAGAAAGGAAGAATAGAACAATCATGGAAGCAGCAAGGGCAATGCTGCATGACTAGGATCTACCTATGCATCTATGGGAAGAAGCAGCTAGAACAGTTGTATATGTGCAGAACAGAACACCCCACAAGATATTGGACAACAAGACACCAGAAGAGGTCTTTTCTGGTAAGAAACCTGAAGTCAGCCATCTCAGAATATTTGGTTGTCCAGTATACACTCATGTCCCAAAGGAAAAGAGGACCAAACTAGATCCTTCAGGAAAGAAGGGTATCTTTGTGGGTTACAGTGAAAGCTCAAAGGCTTACAGAATATACTTTCCAGGGTTCAAGAAGATTGATGTCAGCAGGGATGTAACATTTGATGAAAACTCAGCATTCATCAAATCAAGGAAGGCACCTATCGAAGTTTATGAAGAACCTAAGGAAACTAGATTTCAAGACACTACCATGACTGAAGCAATTCCAGAAGTTGTTCGTGAGTTTGAAGATCCGCAAGAACCTGTAGATCCACCCCGTGAGGATAACTCTCACAAGAGAAAACCTGCATGGGCTAGAGAGCTCATTCAAGATGCAAAAAGATTTGGCATTCTAGAAGAAGAACACAGAGCAAAGAAGAGAACCAGATCACATACCAGCTATGTTGCTTTACTCTGTGACATTATGAACAAAGAGCCTTCCAGTTATGAAGAAGCAGCGGAAAAGAAAGAATGGAAGGATGCCATGGTTGAGGAATACCAATCAATAATGAAGAGTGATGTTTGGGATGTTGTCCCAAGACCTAAAGAGAAGTCTGTTGTGACTTCCAAATGGATCTACAAAATCAAGCATGCTGCAGATGGCAGTGTAGAGAAATACAAGGCAAGATTCGTAGCTCGTGGCTTCTCTCAGAAAGAGGGAATAGATTATGAAGAAAATTTTGCACCTATAGCCAGGTATACTTCCATCAGAACAGTGCTTGCCCTGGCAGCAACAATGAAATGGAAAATACACCAGATGGATGTCAAGACTTCTTTCTTGAATGGTGTAGTTGAAGAGGAAGTATATGTGAAGTAGCCACTTGGTTTTGAAATACATGACAGGGAGTCATATGTGTGCAGATTGAAGAAAGCCTTGTATGGCTTGAAGCAAGCCCCCAGAGCCTGGTATGGTAGGATAGACAATTTCCTATCTAGTTTGGGCTTTACCAAGAGTAAAGCGGATTCCAACCTTTACTACAAAGTTGAGGAAGGGAATCCTGTGATTCTACTTTTGTACGTAGATGACTTATTTGTAACAGGAGATGACAGATTGATTGCAGATACTAAGAGGAAGCTTGCTACCGAGTTCGATATGAAATATTTGGGAATGATGCATTATTTCCTAGGTATGGAGGTGTGGCAGAGTGCAGGTGGGATCTTCCTTGGTCAAGGGAAGTACACAGTAGATATCCTGAAGAGATTTGGGATGATGGATTGAAAGGCCATGGCAACACCTATGGCATCGAACCTAAAGCTTCTATGCGATGCTTCATCTGAGCCGGTTGATGTCTCTATGTATCGTCAGATGATTGGGTCCTTGATGTACCTGACGAACATGCGACCAGATATTTGCTTTGGTGTGAACACATTGAGTCAGTTCCTGACATATCTGAGGAGTGTTCACCTGGTTGCTGTAAAGCATGTTTTGAGGTACCTGAAGGGTACAGTGGATTATGGGCTCAAGTATGAGGCGAATCAAAAGTTTAACCTGCAGGGTTATGTTGATTCAGATTGGTTTGGCAGTGCTGCAGATAGGAAGAGCACATTTGGATGCTGCTTTAGTATGGGATCAGGTGTGATCTCTTGGTTTAGAAGGAAGCAGTCCTGCGTAGCACTGAGTACAGCTGAGGCAGAGTATGTTGCAGCCTGTTCAGCTAGTTGTGAGGCAGTATGGCTATGGAAGCTACTGTCTGAGTTATTTGATCTCCCGTTAGATGCTACTAGTATCTTTTGTGATAACCAGAGTTGTGTGAAGCTGTCCGAGAACCCAGTGTTTCATGACAGGTCGAAACACATAGAGATAAAATATCACTATATCAGGGATATGGTGCAGAGAGGAGCTGTGAAGCTCCTGTACGTTGCGATGGACGAGCAGATTGCATATGTGCTGACGAAGCCACTAGCCAGGGTGAAGTTCAAGTACTTCAGAGAGAGGCTTGGTGTTCTTCGGATTGATGACACTTCGAGGAAGAAGTGATGGATACATTTGCAGAGGCCATTCCAAGCATGTTGGAAGGAGGATCCTTCACATGGCTGTGGATGTAAGCGCTGGATGATGAGCATCAGGACGATGCTCCAGTTACTGCTCTGTATATGCATCAGGAGGATGCTGGATATGATCAGTTGGATCATTTATATGTATATGTATGTATGGATCATGTTGGATGTTGGATATGATCAGTTGGATCATTTATATGTATATGTATGTACGCATCATGTTGGATGCTGGATATGATCAGTTGGATCATTTATATGTATATGTATGTACGCATCATGTTGGATGCTGGATATGATCGGTTGGATCATTTGTATGTATTTTGTATATGCATCATGTTGGATGCTTGGACCATGTATCTGTATATGTATCAGGTGGCTACTGTGTATGATCAAGTAGATCATGTATGTTGATATGTTTCAGGTATGATCAGGTGGATCATGTTTTTGTATTTGTATCAGGTGGATACATTGTATGATCAGGTGGATCATGTATGATCATATGTATCAGGTAGATACTTGGTATGCATCAGGTAGATGCATTGTATGATTAGGATGATCATGGATGACGAGCTTCAAGATGTAGCTCCAGATGACATGCAGCAGGATGTTGCAGTGATGATGATCAAGATGATCATGTGTACATCATGATGATGTATGGTGAGTATCAGGTTGATACTCTATGGCCGTGGATCAGGTTGTGTAGATGAGCATATAATTTGGCCCTGGGAGATTTGCAGATAGTCTTTCGAGGTTTTGCCTATGGCATGTAATCTGGCCCTGGGATATCTGGAAAATGCTCTTTCGAGGTTTTGCTCTGGGAGGACATATAATTTGGCCCTGGGAGATCTACAGATAGTCTTTCGAGGTTTTTCCCATGGCATATAATTTGGCCCTGGGATATCTGGCAGATGCTCTTTCGAGGTTTTGTCCTATGGCATATAATATGTCCCTGGGAGATCCGATAGGTTGGGCTATGTGCCCGTAATAAGTCCTAGGATGCTCTTGTGAGGTTTTTCCATGACCACATATAATCTGTCCCTGGGAGAGCCTATAGGTAGAGCTGTGTGCTCGTAATAGCCTGGGATGCTCTCGCGAGGTTTTGTGGTGACCACATATAATCTATCCCCGGGAGATCCTATAGGTAGAGCTATGTGCTCGTAATAGCCTGGGATGCTCTTGCGAGGTTTTGTGGTGAGGTCACATATAATATGGCCCTGGGAGATCCTATAGGTAGAGCCGTGTGCTCGTAACAGCCTGGGATGCTCTTTTGAGGTTTTGTGATGCACGTAATAAGTCCTAAGGATTCCATAGTATGGCCAGTGATGACGAAGACTTGCAGGTGGTGGGCTTACATCCAGTATGAAAAAGGACTAACTCTGTAGAACTTCCTATGATGAGTAGAGTCAGAGATTGGCTGAGATAGCAGCAACATTGACGATGATGATGACAATGATCCCGAGAAGAAGACTTGTCTAGCAGATCTGTGTCGAGAAATACCTTCCTAGTTAAGAGGGAGTGTTGATGTATATGTAACTTCGGAATGTATTTCATCTATGTATTTCATATATATTTATTGTACCCTTATTAGAGATGTGTTATTCCTCTATAAGGAAGTGTCGTCATGTGGATTGACAAGTGTCACAAGTGTGTGTACTTGCTGATGGGTTTATTAGACCACCATGTGTGGGGTCGGCCCTGAAATATATATTATATTGTGGATGTATCTAGATAGACAAGTCAGCCCCATAGTGTAACTGGTCAAACGGGTTAAGTATAAATATAGATCGAGAGATATCTATTTGGATCATTCGGAAAGTCACACTTCTCTCACTCAAAAGGTGGCGCACTAGTGAGGAGGTGGATCATCTGCTCTAGGAGACTATCTCAAGTATATTTTGGTTGTACTTTGGTTGAGCCATTGCTCTCTCTATCTATGAGGAAGTTGTGGGTTTTTTCACCTTAGGGTTTTCCCCACGGAAACTCTGTGTCTCTTGTCTTTCATGCTTTTGATTCTTGTGATGCTTGTCATGCTTATTGTGATTGTTATGCATTGATATACTGTATATGTTATTCTCTCAGTAAAGATCCAAGAGTATTGTGATTTAATGCTCAAAACTTAACAATTGGCTTCAAGGGGACACCTTTTATTGCTAGGGTACAACTCATCCCGTAAAGAGCAAGGGTATCCTGGGTCTGCAATAAGCCTATGTTGGAGTGGGAGCTTTGTGCAATGAATTTTGTGTAAGGAAAATGGTGAGCATTTCAATAATAACAGTATAGAATTTTAATGGCTGGAACTTCAAGTTATAGATGTTGAATATGGAGGATCTTCTTGTAGACAAAGAATAATGGGTTGCTATGGATCTAGGTACAAAGCGGTAGTAGTATGTCGAAAGAATAGTGGGAAAATCTAGAAAGAAAAGAGAGAAGTATGATTCAACTCTACTGCTCAGATTCAATTATGTTGAATTTGTCTAGAGAAGGAAACACAAAAGGTTGTGGCATAAGTTGGGGAATTTATATTAGTCAAATTCCTTGGTAAACAAGTTATTTATTTGAAAGAAGTTGTATCATCTCAGGATGCAGAATGGTGACTCCATGACAGATCATCTAAATGCCTTTAATACTCTTGTAAGTCAATTTGTCTCTATTGATATTATTATGGAGGAAGAAGATAAGTGTATTATCTTTTTAAGTTCTTTACCAAACTCTTGGGATAATATGGTTGTAGCAATAATTGGTAGTAACACTTAATCCACATTAAAGTTTGAGGATGTATTTACATCATTTTTATCATAGGAAATGAGGAGAAATTCCATGGAGGGTGTGACAAATGATGCTTTATCTATAAGAGGTTGTTCCGAAGAGAGGAAAAAAATTATTTTTGGGGTAAATATAAGTCTAGAGGTGGATCTTAATATCCAAAACAATTTGCAAATAAATTTTGGAAATGTGGTAACAAGTGGCATTATAAGAAATCTTGTAGATTTAAGAATGTTGATAAATGTAAGTGATTTGATGATGCACCTTCGATATCAGTTAAAACCTTCATAGAAGAAGAAGGTGATGTTTACTTGTCATTTATAGGCACGCCTGCAGATCATAATGTATGGTTGATCAAATTGGGTACTTCATTTCATATGACTCCCAAAGGGAGTGGTTTTGTGAATATGAAAAGTACAATGGAGCTGATGTTTTCCTAGGAGATGACTCGACAACCAAAACCACAAGATGTGGAAGGGTTAAGTTTCTATTGAAAGAATGAAGGATTATAAATCTTCCTGGAGTTTTGCATATTCTATATCTAGCTAGAAACTTGATATCTGTAAGTAAGATGAGTGATATAGGTGTGCATACTTTATTTGAAAATGACACGTGTAAGATGGTTCAAGGAGCAATTGTGTTGATGCGGGGAGTTTGGATTGGAACTCTTTACAAGCTATTAGGGAACACTTTTACTGATGGGTGTAATAACTATGTTGTTCTTGAAGATAATAATGCAAAAGATATGATCTCTTTTGTCTCTATAGAGAAGACAATGCTATGGCATCAAAGACTGGGGCGTATAGGAGAGAAGGGCCTTCGAGTATCACATGGTAAAGTTATGGTTGAAGGTGTGTCTAATTGCTCATTAGATTTCGATTTGTGTGAACATCATTTATATGGTAAACAAAATCAAGTGAAATCCCCATCTGGTGCTACAAGAGAAAAAGGAACCTTGGATTCAATACATAATCATGTGTTTGGACATGTTCATTTTCCATCACTAGGTAAATATGTGTGTTATGATTCATTCATTGATGATTTCTTAAGGAACAAATGAGTATATTTCCTCCATAAGAAATATGAGGTTTTCAATAAATTTAAATAATTTAAAGATGTTGTGGAAAACCAAACATGGAAGAAAATAAAGGTAATGAGGACAAATAATGGTGGAGAGTTCTATGGAAATGAGTTCGAGGAATTTTGTAAGAAGTGTGGAATACCAAGGAAAAAGACTACTCCATGCACACCTCAACAAAAGGGAGTTGCAAAAAGGATGAATGGGATGTTGATGGAGAGGAAAGTATGCTTAGTGGTGTAGGGTTATCATAATAATTCTAAGTAGAGGCAATGCCACCACATGCTACTTGGTAAATTGATCAACTGCATCAGGATTGGTTGACAAAAATCCACATGAGGCATGAACCAATAAAAATCCCTTTCTTATACATCTCAAAATTTTTGGTTGTGATGCTTATTTGCATGTTCCAAAGGAAAATAGGTGTAAGCTGGATAATAAAGTTGAAAATATATTGTTATTGGGTATAAAGATGGTATAAAGGTTATAAACTTTGGAACCTAGTAACTAAGAAGATAATTTATAGTCAGAATGTTGTATTTAAAGAGGTTAAAGTTCTTACCAAACAAGAAGTCCAATCTAAGAAAGAAGAACCAAAGACAATAGAGTTTGAGTTGAAGAGTGAAGAATCTAACTCAACGAAAGAAGATGAACCAAAAGAGGAAGAACCTCAAGTTCCAACCTTGAGGAAATCAATTCTGAAAGAAGGAAATGATAAGATATATCCCACCTAATTTCCACTCTAATTTTTCTCTATGTATTACTAATGATGATCCTAGAACTATTATGGAGGCAGTGCATTTAGAGAATACTAAACTTTGGAAGAAGGTAATGGTTGAAGATGTTAGCCTAATAATTCTAAAGTTGATTTAGATAGGTATTTTCTTGGAATAATATTTTATTAATTTAGATATTTAGGAGATAAGTCATCATTATCACATCCTTGTCATAATGTTTATCCTTTCAAAGATACATGGCATGTTGAGAAAATGCTAAAGAGGTTATATACACATTACGCCTCTCACCTATTTTGTAATCTCTCTTTTCCATATCAATAAAAGTGTGTGTCTAGGGATACTTGGTGAAATTAACATGATATAAGAGCCAAGTTGAGGAGAACGGTATGGTGATGAGAAACACATAGTAATGATTCATTAAATCAAGAGGATTCCAAAGCTCAAGCTTGTATTTATTTATCAAACAAAAGAACATCTTCAAGAAGATCTCTATTATTTGTTGGCATTGGATCTCTGATATATTCATTGGAGCACCACAATCTCTCCATTGAAAATATGCAGTCTAAATCAATTGATTTGAATTTACATTCTAAGATTCACCAACCTAATTTTCTTGTCGAAAAGGAATAACCATCATAATAGGTACGTTGTTTCTTGGTGGTTATGTATAACACAGAGATGCCAAAAATAATTTTTGTTTCAAAGGCGACCAAAACAAAGCACAAATAAAAATCTCAAAGAATGCAGTAAGTATGAATTGGTCTTATTATAATAATAATATATTTTGTAGGTCACAACCAAGCTAGACACCAATTTGGTGTATGAAACCCCCTAGTTTATAGTACAATGGACTCCCTTATGTACAACGATATATTTGCTAAAGTCTACAAAGGTGTACATACCCTAGCCTCCTCCAGATTTAAACCTATGATCTCCTAGGAGGAAACACATATTCTTAACTGTTAGACACACTCAAACTATATATATTTTGGTAACAAATAAATATATTTATCCTTAAAAACCAAAATTGAACAAATTCCCAAAACTACTAAAAGTGGGTTTGATTTTTATAACATTGTCAACTATGTCGAGGGCCCAAACTACAATAGTTATTTATATCATTGCCAAAACGGGACACCAAAAACCACTAGATCACAACAAATGTGATACCCACGACGACGACCAACAAGCAACTCATCAAATATCAAAACATGGTAAGAGCCTTCTCAAAACAAACAAGGAAATTAGAAGGTGGTGGTTACTATTTTATAATTTCATGAGTCTCAATGCATTGGTTTTAATGGCACACAAAAGAAAAATCACAGTTTTTTAAAGGCATATTTTATTGCTTTGGCATAGAACAAAACGTAGTAAAAGTAATGGAGACATCATTTATTATTTTGGCATAGAAGTGAATCTTTGAAATTTGTTTTATTCAATTGAGAAAAGAGTGGGAGTTATAAGGGCATGTATATTGCCTGTATATTGCCTTGTTGAAGCTTAGTTTTTTTTTTTAATTTCATCAAGAGAAAGTTGGAAAGTTGGATTTATAGAAGTTTGACGACATTAGTGAGAAACTAATAGGGTATATATTTTATTATTATTGAAATCTAGATTTGTAACTTTTCATTATCATTAATTTAAGGAGGGGTTATTCATTCTCTCTTGTAATTAGGGGTTTATTCATTTTTGTAATTGAATTATAGGCTAGCATAGATTTATCTTAAATTTGGATTTATCAAGTACTGAGAGGGATTCAATTTCCCGAGGTGTAATATTTTTTTTAGATGGTAAACTCAAGAAATCTGATCCCTCTCTTGCTTGATAGATCCAGGGTTAAGTTTTATTTATTTTTATTTTTTTATAAACCGACATGGATTTTTTTAATTACTTTTCATAATTTTTTTATTTGTAACGTTACGTTACGTTACTTTGCATGATAACATCTCCCCCATACTAGGCTATAAAGCACCTTGCTCCTCTCGGTGCAAATATAATTATTCATTTCAAAGGGGGCATATTTATTGAAGATTTGTTGTGTCAAATTTTGAAAGTTTGATGAACTTAGAAAAAAACTTGTAATCTCAAATCAAAGCATTGATAAAAGTCAAGAGAAAGACTACATCGACAACTTCTTTCATCAAGGTTATAAGAGGGTCAAGAACAAACCCCTATAGAACTCTTTTACAATGTGCATGCAATCCCTTATGCTTGAGACTCTTCATTCTTTAAGTGTGTGCAAGTGATAAAGAAACTTAAAATGTCTAAATTGGTAAACTTATTCATTAATTCAGATAAATTGGGTGAAGCTAAGAACTATAAGGCTTGGAGCCATCATATGGAAAACACCTTCATTTATAATGAATTGTGGAAATATGCTTGTAGTGGTGACAAAGATCCTACTACATCTACTAATGCTAAAGAAATGACAAAATGGGAACATAAAGATGAAAAGGCACTTCCACTTTTAAGATCTTCAACTTATGAAATGTTTGTACACATTGAAAATGCAATTGATGCTTGGAATGCAAGGAAAATCTTCAAGAAAATATTTGATACTCAAAATTGAATCAAAATAGGTTGATCTACATACAAATATCCTTACACAAAGTTTAACTTAAGGGGAATATGTTTTGGATTACATCTCTTGTTTAAAATATATCTGACTTGAAATAGTCAAATGTGGATTTAAGGATGTGGAAAAATATTTATGACCTCAATACTGATCAATGGTTTACCACCCTATTATAAAAATTTCTTAGAAACTTTATAAATAACAAACAAACTAGAAATATATTGGTCCTTTAAGAAGTAAACACTAAGTGATGATCTTCAGGATTGGATTGAATTTGTGGTCAGATCTCTACCCAAAATGTAGACATTGACAGAGCGAGGGTTTAGGAAGCAGAAACCTTTGAAACTAGGTATCCATAGGCAAGACTCCTTGGTATGGCCAATCGAGTGCCTGCATGAAGGCGGTGAAAGGGGGAGCGGAAAACCCTTACTCGGGGGGATACTACACCCTCTGAAAAAAGGGATCAAAATATGGAGAAAGGGAAGGGAGTAGAACGGATGCAGTAGGAGACAAAGAACCCTAAAGACAACCACAGAGGAAGGGGACCCAAGAAATGCTTCCCTAAATCAATAACCATTCCCTCATTGCAAATTCGATCGTAGAGGCTGAGGGATTGTATCTAGTACATGAAGGATCATGACCTTATCGGTAAGTTCCTCAGAATATGCCTCCTTGAGAAGATTTAATCAAATGGATGAAATTGGTTTGGAAGTGTTAAATTTTGAGCATTAATTCACAATACTCTAGGATCTTTACTGAGAGAATAACATGTACAGTATATCAATGCATATCAATCATAACAAGCATGTCAATCATCACAAGAATCAAAAGCATGAGAGACAAGAGACACAGAGTTTCCGTGGGGAAAACCCTAAGGTGAAAAACCCCACAACTTCCTCAGAGATAGAGAGAGAAATGGCTCAACCAAAGTACAACCAAAATACACTTGAGATAGTCTCCTAGTAGCAGATGATCCTCCTCCTCACTAGTGCGCCACTTTCTGAGTGAGAGAAGTGTGTCTTTCCGAATGATGAAAATAGAAATCTCCCGATCTCTATTTATACTAACCTATTTGCCCAGTTACACTATGGGGCCGACTTGTCTAACTAGATACATCCACAATATAATATATATTTCAGGGCCGACCCCACACATGGTGGTCTAATACCCATCGGCAAGTACACAAACTTGCTACACTTGTCAATCCACATGACGACACTTCCTTATAGAGGAATAACACATCTCTTATAAGGGTACAATAAATATATATGAAATACATAGATGAAATACATTCCGAAGTTACATATACATCAACACTCCCTCTTAACTAGGAAGGTATTTCTCGACACAGTTATGCTAGACAAGTCTTCTTCTCGGGATCATCGTCATCATCATCGTCATTGCTGCTGCTATCTCAACCAATCTCTGACTCTACTCGTCATAGGAAGTTCTACAGAGCCAGTCCTTTTTCATACTGGATGTAGGCCCACCACCTACAAGTCTTCATCATCACTGGCCATACTGTGGAATCCTCATGACTTATTACGTGCGTCAAAAACCTGGCTGCAACATCCCAGGCTATTACGAGCACATAGCTCTACCTGTAGGATCTCCCAGGAGCACATTACATGTGACCCATCACAAAACCTGGTTGAAGCATCCCAGGCTGTTACGAGCACACAGCTCTACCTGTCGGATCTCTCAGGAGCACATTACATGTGATCTCACCACAAAACCTGGCCGAAGCATCCGAGGCCTTTTTCATCATGTCCAGATCTCCCAGGAGCAAATTACATGTGGTACACCACAAAACGTGGCTGAAGCATCTGAGGCCTTTTTCATTCTGTCCAGATCTCCTAGGAGCAAATTACATGTGGTCATGGCAAAACCTGGCTAAAGCATCTGAGGCCTTTTTCATCTTGTCCAGATCTCCCAGGAGCAAATTACATGCCATAGGACAAAACCTCGCAAGAGCATCTCAGGATGTTACGGGTACACAACTCCGACCTGAAGATCTCCCAGGGCACAAATTACATGTCCTCCCAGAGCAATGTCTCGAAAGAGCATCCCAGGCTGTTATGGGTTCGCAACTCCGACCTATAGGATCTCCCAGACATGCTCATCTGCACAACCTGATCCACGGCCAAAAAGTATCATCTGATACTCACCATACATCATCCTGATGTACACATGATCATCCTGATCATCATCACTACAACATCCTGCTGCATGTCATCTGGAGAAGCTCATCATCCACAATCACCCTGATCATACAATGCATCCATCTGATGCACACCAAGTATCTACCTGATACATATCATCATACACAGTGTATCCACCTGATACATAGATACATGATCCACACAATGTATCCATCAACATACATGATCTACCTGATACATATCAATATACATGATCTACATGATCATACAATGTATCCACCTGATACATATACAGATACATGGTCCAAGCATCCAACATGATGCATATACAAAATACATACAAATGATCCAACCGATCATATCCAGCATCCAACATGATGCGTACATACATATAAATTATCCAACTGATCATATCCAGCATCCAACATGATGCGTACATACATATACATATAAATGATCCAACTGATCATATCCAGCAGAAACTAGAATATCATCCTGATGCTCATCATCCAGCGCTTACATCCACATCCATGTGAAGGGTCCTCCTTCCAACATGCTTGGAATGGCTTCAGCAAATGTGTCCATCACTTCTTCCTCGAAGTGTCATCAATCCGAAGAAAACCAAGCCTCTCTCTGAAGTACTCAAACTTCACTCTAGCTAGTGGTTCCGTCAGCACATCTGCAATCTGCTCGTCCGTCGCAACGTACAGGAGCTTCACAGCTCCTCTCTGCACCATATCCCTGATATAGTGATATTAGATCTCTATGTGTTTAGACCTGTCATGAAACACTGGGTTCTCGGACAACTTCACACAACTCTGGTTATCACAAAAGATACCAGTAGCATCCAACGGGAGATCAAATAACTCAGACAGTAGCTTCCATAGCCATACTACCTCACAACTAGCTGAACAGACTACAACATACTCTACCTTAGCTGTACTCAGTGCTACGCAGGACTGCTTCCTGCTAAACCAAGAGATCACACCTGATCCCATACTGAAGTAGCATCCAAATGTGCTCTTCCTATCTGCAGCACTGCCAGCCCAATTTGAATCAACATAACCCTGCAGGTTAAACTTTTGATTCACTTCATACTTGAGCCCATAATCCACTGTACCCTTCAGGTACCTCAGAACATGCTTTACTACAACCAGGTGAACACTCCTCGGATCCGTCAGGAACTGGCTCAATGTGTTCACAGCAAAGCAAATATCCGGTCTCGTTTTTGTCAGGTACATCAAGGACCCAATCATCTGATGATACATAGAGACATTAACCGGCTCAGATGAAGCATCACACAGAAGCTTCAGATTCGATGCCATAGGTGTGGTCATGGCCTTGCAATCCATCATCCCGAATCTCTTCAGGATATCTACTGTGTACTTCCCTTGACCAAGGAAGATCCCACCTGCACTCTGCCACACCTCCATACCTAGGAAATAATGCATCATTCCCAAATATTTCATATCGAATTCAGCAGCGAGCTTCCTGTTTGTAGCACACCAAGTTCTAGGAGCTTGCTACAAGCCATACAAGGATTTCTTCAATTTGCACACATGTGACTCCCTGTCAGGTCTTGGGACTGCATCCCAAACATCTTCTTCATGATCGACGAATCATGGCATTCCATTTCTTCATCCCAGATCCTGGGAACTTCAATATCTTTAATAGATATCTTTGTTGCTGGAACAAATGTGGTAGTCCTTCTTTTGTAGGTGAACATATACGATCTTTCCTACAAAACAAGTTAAATTTCATGATTAGAAACATCTCATAATTTTCAAAACAAATTCTTTACACATAAAGAAATATGTCATGCAGTCATGCAGTTATCTTAGCCAATGCTTCAATACAACATTTATCCATGTTCCACAACTTTCTAGATGCCTTCCAGTCTCTACCAGAACATTGTTAAGAGTTTGCACTACTCTCAACATGTCAGCAAAGAGGTTTCATTCTAGATAAGTAGCACTGGAATGTTGTACAGTGCCATTGGCCACTTACCCATCACATGCATATTAGTAGTATACTGTTCATTAATGCAATCATTCTAATATGCACAATACATCTCCTAAGCATAATATTATTTAAACAAAAATAGGCAAGAAATGATAATTGAAATACTTATCTTTGTTTGTTTATTGGGTGGACTCCCTCTGAGTCTTGCTTCCTGGAAGGAGCTGCTGAAGTAGCTTCTTCTTCACCTTTCTGTTGTGGAATGTAGGAAGATGGTCAACTCCCTCTGAAAATCTACATCCTTGCAGGAGCTGCTGGAGTGTGCTCCCTCTTGATCTTTGCTTCCTGGATTACCTGTCCTTGAACTTATATTCATCCTTGCTGACATCAATCTTCTTGAACCCTGGAAAGTATAATCTGTAAGCCTTCGAGCTTTCATTGTAACCCACAAAGATACCCTTCTTTCCTGAAGGATCTAGTTTAGTCCTCTTTTCCTTTGGGACATGAGTGTATACTGGACAACCAAATATTATGAGATGACTGACTTCAGGTTTCTTACCAGAAAGGACCTCTTCTGGTATCTTGATGTCCAATATCTTGTGGGGTGTTCCATTCTGCACATATACAACTGTTCTAGCTGCTTCTGCCCATAGATGCATAGGTAGATCCTGGTCATGCAGCATTGCCCTTGCTGCTTCCATGATTGTTCTGTTCTTCCTTTCTGCAACTCCATTCTGTTGAGGATTATAAGGAGCAGTCAACTCCCTCTTAATCCCTGGATCACTGCAAAGTTTCTTGAAGTCACATGAGGTGAATTCTACACCATTGTCGAATCTGAATGTTTTGATCTTCTTGTCAGTTTGATTCTCCATTAAGGTTTTGAATTCCTTGAACTTATCAAACACCTCATCTTTGTTTTTCAAGAAGTATACCCAAGTCTTCCTGGAGAATTCATCAATAAATGAGACATAGTAAACATACCCACTTAGAGAACTGGATGACACAGGACCACATACATCTGAGTGGATGATTTCCAGGATATCGTTTGCCTTGCTTTCACTGCTTGGGAAAGCCTTCTTAATGTTCTTACCTTTTGCACATCCTTTGCAAACACCTTCATTTTTGGTCTTGATTTTAGGAAGACCCTCTACAGCCTTGCTTGCAATTGGAAGTGCCATATAGTGCATATGAGAAAGTCTTCTATGCCAAAGTTCACTTGGCTCCATGGATTCATGCACCATGTCATGTTCAGGTTGTCCCTTCAATTTATACAAACCTCCCTCTTGCTCTCCAATCACTACTGCATCATCTATGGTCTTTCCCTTTGGCCACATTAGGACTTGGCCATCCACAAATGCAACCCTCATACCTTTTGCATCCAATGCAGAGATGGAGAGTAAGTTCTTCTTGAGCTCAGGTACATAAAGGACTTCTTTCATCTTCAAAGATTTTCTAGAATCTAGGTTGTAGGAGGCTTCACCACTTCCTTTGATTGGGTATTGATAATCATCCCCAAGTTTCACCTTATGGGGTGATTCATGTTCAGATAGGTTCACAAAAGATTCCTTAAACCCAGTCATGTGTTTGGAAGCCCCACTATCAATTAACCAATCATTACAACCATGGGAGATAGTACCTGTGAGAGCAAAGATCAGAACATACTCTTCTTCACTTGATGAGTCATCATTACTATCATCACTTTCTACCCTAGTCTTCTTCTTGGGTGGTTCATCATCCTCGATAGCATGAGCATGAAACCTTCTTTTGCTGCCCTTCTTCTTGTTGTTGAAGTTGTTGTTGTCCTTCTTGTTCTTGGGACAATTTATGGCAATATGTCCTTTCTCATTATAGGTGAAGCATATTCTTCTTTCTTTGAAGTGATGTGAAGATTTCTTGGAGTGAGATGGCTCTCTCTTGGACTTCCCTTTCTTGGTGTGAGCTGTGAGAGCTTGATCTTCATTCCCCATCTTTTCTTCTCGTGCCACAATCCTTGCTTCTTCTTGTGAGCATTCTTCCCGTAGTCTGCTGAAGGAAATCAACTTCTTTCTTGCACAGATTCCTTGAATGAAGGAGTCCCATGACCTAGGTAGGCCATTCAGAGTGGTCATGACAACTTCACCATTCTCCACCATTTCATCCACTGCTTCTAGTTGTTACTTGATCTGGGAGACCCTTGAAAAATAATATTGAATGGTTTCTCCATTATGGAACTTTACACTTTTCAATTGGTTCCACAGGGTCATCTTTCGATTTATGTTCTTCCCTTCAAATAGCTTGGTCAAAGAGTCAAACATCTCTTTGGGTGTCTTTAGAGAAGACACATGGGGTATGAGATGGTCTTTGATAAAATCAACAATGATTCTCTTTGCCTTGACCAAGTTCTTCTTATGCAATACTTTAGCCTCTTCATCCTCTGGGATAGGGATGTCTTCTTTTATATATGAGTCCAACTCATTCTCTTCCAGGATTAACCCAATCCTATACTTCCAAGCTTGGAAGTTATCAGCCCCTTCAAGCTTATCCTCAAGCTTGGTGCAGTGAGACATCTTAAAGAGTACTTCAAATGGAAATAGAAAAGATTTAGGTCTTACCACTTGAAATACTGAAAACTGGATCTAGTCCCAAATTAGGGTTTGTCGAAAAAACCCTAAAAATTCAAAATGTGAATTTCAACTTTCTAAAAGGATAGAAAGATGCGCCTTGATGAGCTGATCAGCCTGGTGTATTCAGAATTTGAGATCAGCAAATCTTTACCCTTCAGATTTGCCTTTTTGTCCTCCCGGGTTCACTAGGGAGAGCCTTGAATTAGGGTTTGAGTTTCCTGGAGATCTACCCAGCCAAAAATCTCGATCCAAAGCTCTAAACTTCGATTTTTGCAAGGAGCTTCCAGCTATGTCTTTAGATTTCAGAAATTCCTATTTTTGTGGAAACCCTAATTTTTAGGGCCAAATTTGAAAATGCTCAGAATTGAATTCTGATTGGACAGATAGATTCACCTTGATGAGTAGAGTCAATCTACTATACTGCTTTTCCAAAATCTGTGGAGAGAAACCCAATAAACAAGAAACTCAAGTTTCCGTCACTGCAAAATGTTTTCTTCTCAGGTTAGCTCTGATACCATGTTAAATTTTGAGCATTAATTCACAATACTCTAGGATCTTTACTGAGAGAATAACATGTACAGTATATCAATGCATATCAATCATAACAAGCATGTCAATCATCACAAGAATCAAAAGCATGAGAGACAAGAGACACAGAGTTTCCGTGGGGAAAACCCTAAGGTGAAAAACCCCACAACTTCCTCAGAGATAGAGAGAGCAATGGCTCAACCAAAGTACAACCAAAATACACTTGAGATAGTCTCCTAGTAGCAGATGATCCTCCTCCTCACTAGTGCGCCACTTTCTGAGTGAGAGAAGTGTGTCTTTCTGAATGATGAAAATAGAGTTCTCCCGATCTCTATTTATACTAACTTGTTTGCCCAGTTACATTATGGGGTCGACTTGTCTATCTAGATACATCCACAATATAATATATATTTCAGGGCAGACCCCACACATGGTGGTCTAATAACCCATCGGCAAGTACACACACTTGCGACACTTGTCAATCCAATGATGACACTTCCTTATAGAGGAATAACACATCTCTTATAAGGGTACAATAAATATATGTGAAATACATAGATGAAATACATTCCGAAGTTACATATACATCACCAGGAAGTCGAAAGGACATTATGACTCGCAGTTGGGATCCAAAGGGTTTTCTATAATTGATTTCTTTAATTTGGAAGATAGATATCAGTTTTTTGAGGGAGGCCCGTACTTTTTCTATCGGAAGGTCTGTTTCTGAAACCCTAGAATGAACCTTTTAACCTAGATAAGGAGGATATGAAGAGGGCTCCAGTCTAGGTTCTGTTGTATTCGCTACCATGTGAATACTGGGAATCAGGGATCTTAGAAGACATTGGAAACACCCTGGGTGATTTTGTGAGGATCTATGAGCAAACAAGGAGGATAGGATATACGTCATATGCTCGCATTTGTGTATATATGGATATATCCAAATATTTTCCAGAATCTATAAACTTAACATGGGATGATGAGGATTGGTTGCAAACCCTTGACTATGGACACATTCCATTTAGATGCAGGCGATGTCATGAACATGGGCATCTTTTTAGGGACTGCTCCTTAAAATCTCTGCCTCCGGCTGAGAGTCAACCAAAATAGGGAGTCAATTGGGAAGGTTTTACTAGGGTTTCCAATATGAAAAGATCAGGAAGACGACAGGAAAATACTATTATGACAACCCTCACCCAGGCGTCTAATCACTTTGAAACCCTAAACCAAATTCTAGAGGAAGATATGGATCATGATGTAGAAGGGAGGGAGGCATCAGGGTAACACCAAGGATCATCTTAATACAAAATACCAGGAGGATACCAACATGATAGACGAGGAAGATGAGGATATGGATCTAGGAGAGCTTAATCTGGATGAGATAGAAGCTACTTGTGCCAACAAAGGATAAGGATATGTCACGTCTCACAAAGTCAAGTTGCTGCAAGAGGTGATATTGCGGGCATCAAGATCAAGAAAACTAGGTATTGAAGGGGAACCATCTAGAGATAACAAAAGGAAGCTTAAGGAGGGCCCTGGTAAAAGAGGAAGACATAATTATAGGCAAAGAATCACAGAAGTGGGGAGAAAGTTGATTGGATCTGGGCAATATCTAACGATCAAGGAGACATTATATGCAATCAAAAATTATGTTTAAATGAAGATCCTATCATGGAATTGTGCTAGAGAATTCTTCTTACAGATAGTTAAACCCTCTCATAAAGCAAACTAGACTCCTAGGTGTTCAATTTATGACAGAAACGAAACAAATAGACACTAGATTCTTCCTAAATATGATTCATACACAAACTAATGAGTTGTAGAAAAGGGAAACAGATAGGTGACATACCTTAAACTCGATGGTTGTCCTTTCTTCTCTTGGATTGCTCCAAATCTGATCTTTGATCATGGACTTGAGAAACTGTTAAATAATAGAAGACAATACCTTCTCCAAAGCAGTATATATATAAACCAAGATCTAACTATGAAACATAAACAATATAATGCATTGATCACCATTAAAGACATGAAATGGGAAGAATAGGGTAAGTTATCTTATTAGAGAAACCAAAGAAGATAAAAGAAGATAATTACAAGTGTTTTCACCTTGATGTCCAAAGCAAGGGCAATCCCTTCCAAGCTTCTCTTCTTGCTATCTTTGCAAAAATCCTAAGACCATAGGTTTGATACCTCCAATTGTTCTCCCCTTAGCTCATGGATGGCCTCCTTCTTATAGGATTTGGGAGGCCAACCACTAAGAGAGGAAGGTGGATCTAGATGAGTAAATGGTGGATCAAGGAGTTGAATGAGGCTAAAGAGGGAGGGTGAAGTAAGATTCAAAGGGAATCCCAATCCAAAGAATATCTCCACGGAGCTAAGACCCACAATCCAAGTAATGAGGTTGTTAAGTAATTTTCCCGCCCTCAAGACTAAGCATAGCGCGAAAACGTTGTAATTTTCGCGCCCCAGCAGGCATGCAAGGCACGAAAATGTTGTAATTTCGTGCCTTGCACCACTAGAAGGGCACGCCAATATGGGAAAAGTGGATCTTGCAAGGTGGAATTCGACCAAGGGAAGATGGATTTTCCTCCAAGGAAGGCCAGGGAGGGGACCAAGTCTCAACACTTGCTAGGAGGTAGGACCATTAGGTTCTACATGGTGAAATGGCATGAAGACTAAAAATGGAATCAAAGTGGGACTTTGAGGTATAACAGATGCCCCCTAAAGTGTGAGGTTAGAAGAATTTGATTGTCGAAACAATTTACAAGTAAATGAGTCTGCAGAGATAGCTGAAAGGAGTCTGGAGAGGAGTTGCAAGGAAACATCAACAATATGCCAAATAAATCTGAGGTGGGCATACCCATGCTTGGGACAACAGACGCAAAGCATGGCTTCTGACCAATACAATACAGATCCATGATGATACTGACTCTACAATGACTGAAGACATATCATGGCTACTGGAGACAAGCATAGATCCATGATAAGACAATGACACAACCATGACCAATACAAGAGTGGATCTATGTGACAATACATCAATGAGGTCACCAACATAATTCCTATGTGGGAACCTACTCAACAATCGCCATCGCAACCTGGATGTGAAAGAAACATTAGAACCATCCAGGGTCTTCTACTCGATCCCGGAGCGATACAAATCTGACCATGTTATTACAGGGTGTTTAAGTCGAACATGGCAGAGACTACTTGATTACCGACCAATAATGTGAGCCATTAACAAGTATGAGGGTAATCACCAATGATGAAAATGATCCCAAAGGTATATCTAGTACAACCAAACGAACGTGAATAAATATTTTTTGAGGTCAAACATTCGAGGGATTATTCGATTAGAGGTCAATAATAAAAACCTACTGTCGAATACGAAGAAACTTGCCATTGAGGAATGCAAGTACCAAGGTACTACAATTGGTTTCTAGGCCTAATTCCTGGATAATGATTTGAAGTCGACGGGAACAGACTCCTCGAAGGAGGGCCACAATGAATCCCACATCGTCGACACGAAACCAATTTAGGAAAGTGTAATGAAGTAATGAAGTGGATGAGTATGGACTAACACAAAAGGTGAAGGTTGAAAACATTTGCAGAAGGTTGACTCAGGTTAACACTGATCCTTTGAACATATAACGACATGGGACACGACTTGGAATCATGGATTAACAGAGGTAACAACCAACAGTCGAGATGACTCAAGATACTGATTAAAAGATGACTCACGATTGTAGTTATGACTTGGATGTATACTGAATACCCAAAGAAGACAAGGTATGGATACATGCCATGTTCAAAGGTAACGACTCATAGGCTTCCAAAAAGATAGACTTGGCATATTCCCCCATTTTCCCCCATCATGGTTGACGAGTACCCCTTTGTTTTTTAACAAGCTTGAGGAGGATAAAAGATGCTCGATATAGCTCACTTTTAGGTGAGTCCAACCTTGTACATTTCACGAACCCAAGGAAGGAGAGGTTTGGTTCCATAAGGATCCATCGATGTTTAATTGCACGAGTCCAAGGAAGGAAAAATCGACGATTTTTCATCTTTAGAGAGTCTGAAATAATCTAAAGAAGACTCCAAAATTTGGCTTTTTCATAAAAGTTAGTACTTGGACCCAAAAAAGTATAAAATGATATCCAGAAGAACTCTCCTAATCATAAAATGACTAAGGTATACCTTTCTCGTAAATAGTCTAAACAGTCCCAAAAAGGGATAACCTACCACCGAATAGATGACCTTTCAAATACTTTTACAAGTGTGAAAGAGACAAGTGCACTTGGCAATATTTTCTTGGTTAGGGAGTCTGAAAAGAGCTTAAAGAAAACTCCAGTGGTTCCGTTTTCGTGAGTTTATCACCTTAGTCCAAAAAAGGGAGAAAATAATACTAAGTTGATACTTTCCTCATTGTTTTACGAGCACAAGTAAAGCAGACTAAGCTCGACACCGTTTTACTTGGGTTTAACAAGAACGACTCAAGGGTGAAAAACGCTTGAATCTCTCTCATGGTTCATATCTAGAGCATTAAAGAGAGAAAGTAAGCTCGAAGAAGGTCAAATACACAACTCCACCAGTGTGAACAACTTGAATGAACCTGTCAAAAAGTGGTCAAAACCCTAGAAAATGGTATTAGGACATAATAAATGTGAAGAATAGACTCTAAACAAAGGTTAGTAATGTAAAAATAGGAAAAAATGACTAAGTGTAATATATAAAAGAGGGTAAAATGAATAATTACCCATTGTTACTTGGTCATTTTCACTCCAAAGAGAATTTTTACCTTGGTTGGGAGCAAAACGTCATCTTACGATATCGGGAGATCCAGGGCACCATTTCAACCACTGTCTGAAACAGGTAAGTCCTCTCATCCTCCTCTTTCATTCCATTCATTAATTTTTTGATTTCATGCAATATTGTGTTTTTGAAAGGGCCTTAGGGAAACAAAACTTGCACCCAAGAATTTTCGCGCCCTCCCTATGTCGAGGGATGCAAAAATTCTGATAATTTCACGCTATGGATAGTAGTAGGTCCGCTAAAATGATCAATTTTCACACTCCCTACAACACCCACAGCGTGAAAATCCACAGTTTTGAAAAATGAAAAACTTGCCCCCATCTCATGGCATAAAAATTGGCTTCAATCTTTTAACTGGAGGTTCCCTTGATGATTTACAGGGGATTCCCAGTGAGAAAAGCAAGGATGGTTGATTGGAAAGAAAGAGAACATGAAGGAGAGGATAGAGATGCACTAAATGATGACAATACTCTATCTGCGCTAAGAGAGTGTGGTTTATTGTTTTTTTTCAAAACAAGAGGCACCCAAAAGCAAGGGAAGTTGTTAAAGCACATCATACAAATGTGGAATGCTAACATACAAGCTTTCCACATATGAGAGAATATACTTGAAATAGAGCTCGAGGAAATTTAATTTTTAACTGGTCTCTCGAAAAGAGGGGCACAAGTTAATTTGATAGGACAATGTGCCACCAAAGAAACCATAGACACCTACATTGCTCAATACTGTAGACAAGGATCTCGCAAGAAAAGCAGGAAAGTGCTCATTGTTGGCGTGATAGATCTTCCGTTGAGGACGATCTTATACACTATTGCTCAAGTAGTGGGGAGTGTGGGGGCTCACTATGTGACCAAGGCTCAGATGACTAATGCCTTGGAATGCCTTGAACCCAAATTATTCAACTAGTGTGAAGGAGTCTTGGACAACATCAAAGGTCAAGTAACTAAATGTAGCAACGAGAGAATCAACCAGTTCAGATATGGGAGTATCTTGGTCACGTTCCTTTTGGAGAGGGTGCCTCTACTGCATCCAAAAATAGAGAGGCCTCTCTGTCCAGCATCCGATCCATGGATGGGGATATGGAGCGATTATGCTGGGCGGATTGGTGGGCCGCAAGTCTTAGCATTCGGTGAGGATTTCTTCTCTTGGCTCGAGGAGAAGATTATGATGATAAAATATCATAACTATGCTCGGGTAGACTTTCGTGGTGATATTGACTTGGCATTACCAGAGGATGATAACTGGGACGAGTCAGGTATATGACCTTCCAACATGTTTTTGAATTTTTTAAGTTTATGTTATTTTTTGTTTCGTTTTAATAATGCATAGAAGATCTAATATATATGTGTGTAATGTTATAGATTAAGGATCGGTGAGACCAACAGGATCTTCACCACTATGGTGGCGAGGAGCAGAGTATCAGGCTGAGGAGGATGAGGCATGAGGATTTTGTGATGTGGAGCAGAACATAGAAGGATTTACCATGGGTATTCCTCCGATGAGGATGCTCGAGGTTCCTTAACATCTCCAGAGGCATACTGTGGGTGTACCAAAGTGGATTGGCAGGTTGCTTCTTCGTGTTGCTAGGGTAGTGGTGTTCTATCATGAGCACTGTGCACCTCGCGACTATATTTTAGCAGTAGTTTTGTTTGCGGCATTTACATGATATGTAGGCCAGAGTGCCAAATTTTGTATGGGTTATGATCTCAATTTTTGTCTTTTGATGCATTACAATATTATATGTGACATGATAAATTTTTTTTACATGATATACATATGGATCTATCTCTACTGTTTACCTATGATGACTTGTATGTTACATTTTTTACATGTGTTTTTATGATGTATTGATTATGTGTGGGCTAGATGCCAATCCAACATATAGTTAGCTAATGAATCAGCCACTTTGTTGAATTTCCTTGGTACATGTTGATATATAATATAATAAAATAATCATTCAAGGAGGTGTACCCTTCTGTATAAATGAAGTAATGTAGGATCACAGATGGTATAAATGTGGTTCAGTTGAGATACCACAAGCTGAGAGTCTAGGTAGACTATAAAATGATGGATTCCAAGAGAAGAAACTTCAGTCAGAATTCCAATGACTGCATGACACTCTGCGATGTTATTTGTTGCGGGTCCTAAGAAGATGCCATTGAGGATATCAACTCACTGGAAAGGAAATATAGTACCCATGCTACATAAGTAAGGTTCTGGGTATGTCGACTAGCACCATCCGCGAATCCAAAGTACATCGACATCTGTGCATAAAATCACAAGTCGAGATAAATGGTTGTGTACGAGATATAATCCTAAAACGCAAAAATTGAATCAAAATCACACTATAGATACACTATATACAAAGTGTTTTACACAGGATGATCCTACGCATGAAATATATTCAGGTAAAGCTTGTTACAGGGCTCTCCCAAAGGTATACCATCGCAATCCACAAGCTCGTAAGCTCCCTTCTCTAACACTCCTTTGATAATATAGGGACCATACCACATGGATTCTAATTTTCCTTTACCTAATTTGTCGTGCATTTGTTCATAGGTTAAGATTAGGTCGCCTTTATTGAAAACGCGAGGTTGAACAAATTTATCATATTGGGCCTTAACACACTTTTTATGAGTCTCGGTTGCGAGCACATCGTCACAACGAGTTTCATAAAGCTTAGTTAGGTATAGAAATCGTTCTTCTTCAGTAGTTGTGTTAGGTAAGAGTTCTATGGCTAATTTGAGATATGGTATTTCACATTCAATCGGGAGGATTGCTTCTAGGCAATAGACCAATTGGAATGGTGTAAACCCGGTCGCATATTTTACTAAAGTCTTGTAGGCCCAAAGGGATGAAAATAGAGCTAAGTGCCAGTTTGATTTTTGGGTTCCCACCATGCGTTGGATCATTTTTTTCAAGACTTTATTAATTGTTTCTACTTGTCCATTTTCTTGGGGTAATACGGAGTTGAGTTTTCATGACGAAAACCTAGTTTGGAACTTAGTTCATCCATCATATGATTCCTAAAATGGGAACCATGGTCAGTTACGATGGTTTGCGAGACTCCAAATCTGGAAATGATATGATTGAATATGAAAAGTGTTGTTGTTTTTCTGTCTTCTGCATATGTAGGCATGGCTTCATCCCATTTGGTAAAATAGTCAACAACAACGATGACATAGCTATGCCCCCTGGTTGAAGTAGGCTTACAGTGCATGAAATCAATACCCTATTTTGTAAAGGGGCTAACGGAAATAATAGGATGAAGGGGAGCTGGGTGAGAATGCTTCGTAGAATGAAAAAATTGACATGGAGGGCACTTCTTGGCCGCTTCAACACAATCTTTGAAGATGGAAGGCCAGAAGTATCTCGCGCGCAAATTTTTTTGTCTTATAGCCATCCCATAAAGATGACCACCACAAGCTCCAGAGTGGAAGTCATTAAGGACGTGTTAAGCTTCATCAAGAGTTAGGAAACGACACAACACAGAATCGATACCACGACGGTACAAAGTATCGATAATGATAAGATAGTATATGGCGTGGTGTCTTTTGCGACGACATTCATCACGGTTGAGATCGAGACGAAAAACATTGTGTTTGGAGATATAAGATAATGTCTTTATGCCAGGGATCACTCGTGCCAATGAGGAACAAAGAATCATCTGGAAGAGAATAAATGGGATCAGATTGGTAATTGACACAGGGCAATGCACAAATAAGCTCAACAAAGACCAAGGATTTTTTGGATTTCGCTTTGGAAAACTCCAAATCGAATTCCCGGAGGATTGTAATCCAACAAGAGTATTTTCCCCTAGCACTTGACACATTAGGATATAATACATTGGATTGAAGTTAGTAATAATGGTGGTTTTGTGGAGTAAAATGTAGTGTCGGAATCTCTGGGCTGAAAAAACGATGGCCATAGCCAGTTTCTCCACATGCGAGTAATGTGTTTCAGAGTCAATGAGACCCTTAATGAGATATTAGACCACATATTCTTGACAACTGTTGTCTTCATGTACAAGCACCATGCCAATGGTGGTGGTAGAGGAAGCAAGATATAAAATGTAGTCCCGTGTATAATTGGGGGGTTGTATCATGAGAGCATTGGTGAGGGCCTTTTTCAAATTGTCAAAAGATTATTGGGATTCATCATCCCAAATGAAAGTAACGTCTTTATTGAGAAGCCTCATGTAGCCCCGAGTGATATCGACAAAATTACAGACAAAGCGGCGTAAAAAGTTTGCATGCCCTTGCAAACTTTGGAGTTATGGGATGTTGGTTGGGGAAGGTAAAGCTAAAATAGCCTCTTCCTTCAATGGATCAAGGAAAATTCCATCCTTGGAGATTATGAATCCTAACAATCTACCGGCTTCAACACAAAATACACATTTGTGAGGATTCAAGCGAATGTTGTATTAGCGGAACCGTGCAAAAGAGTGAGTGGGTAGTTCATCCAAATAAGGTTCCACAACATGCTTGATATTGTGAAATGCGTATGACATGGCATGTTGAAAAGTGTCCCTAATGTTCTTGAGACCAAAGGGTAATTGAGGTATAGAAAGATCCCCCATGGGAAGATGAAAGCAGTCTTGTGCTGGTCTAATGGGAGTATATCAATCTAATTATATCCAGAGAAGCCATCCATAAATGAAAAGATGATGCTCCCGACACAATCATCGATAATTTGGTCAATAAAGGGAGTGGGATAGTTGTCTTTAGGACATGCTTTGTTCAAATCCCTATAATCAACACAAAATCTAATTGTGCCCTATTTCTTAGCTACATGAACGATATTGGACACCCAGTCTGTCAATGGGACAGGATAAATGAAACCAGCATGAAGAATTTTTTCAACTTCTTCCTTAATGGTTGCAGTTTTGCAGGGATGAACGGGTCAAATTTTTTGCCAAACAGGTCGGGCACCAGGATAAACTTGAATTTCGTGGACCACTATAGAGGGGTCAATCCCCAACATTTCTTCATAACTCCAAGCAAAAACATCGCAGAACTCCTTAAATATGCAGTATAAAATTCCACCTTAGTAGGTGTACAGTTTTTTCCTAAATGGATATGTTCCACAATGCGAGGTTTCACGGAGATGTGAATTGGAATAGTTTCCATGATGTTCGCTAGATTTCCTTCGGAAAACACATCGTGTGTAAGGATGGGAATCTTAGTTTGGACAATATCCGGTGAAACAGTGGATTTTGTGTCGAGTTCTACCGCATGGATCATAGGGAAGGATGATCGATGATGGTGGTATTTCCATGGTGGTTCATCAATGATCATGATCTCCATAATAGACTTGTCGGAAGGAAAATTCTGTGAGAGGGAGTTAATAGAGGGAAAGGATGAATCGATCTGAGATGAGAGAGGTTCCACTATATGGTGGTCGATAGTATCGATCCAATAGGAAGTGGATTGAATCGCGTGGTATGTTGCTTGATTGAGGTTCAAAGGCATGAAGTCACCGATGGTTTTTCCCTCAGAAGGACTCGGTATAACCCAAGAATCGATTCATGGGGTTGAAAAGTACTCGAATATATCATGTTGATTGAAAATATTGGGGGTGGGAGATCCGAGAGTACTCCAATGATGGAGGAATATTTGAGAAGACCAACAACAATGTCTTCGTAGTGATGCTGAGATTGTTTCAACAACGAGACATTGTTGGTAGTGTTGGAATGAATATCCGGAGTGCAAAAGTCTAACTGATAAATGGTGACAATTTTCCCTTGATGAGGAAATTGGACCAAATGGAAAACGAAAGATGCTACGACAGTCATGGCATAAAACCAATTACGACCTAGTAGGATGTTGTAATCCAATGGAGCATCTACGATTTCGACGTGGATAGATATGGTTTCCCCCCCTAGTTCTACGGAGAGTGATGGGATGAATCCGTAACGTTGGAAACCATGAGCATCAAAATATTTCAAAGTAGTAGGATATTGAGTTACCTCCAGAGAGTCGATAGCTCTCCAAAAAGACAAAGACATGATAGAAGTGGAAGCACCTTCATCCAAAACGGTACAATGGATGTTGTTTCCACAAATCTTGGTATGAATCTGAAAAATCCAATTGATGAGAGAGTCTCGGCTTAAAGTATTCCAAATTGAAAGTAATCGTGTTGGAAGAGTTTGGGTCAACAACTCTGAGTGCTATCAATAAGGTTCTACGCTGAGTAGGGAAATGTTGTAGAACTTCGAGAGTGGACATTGCACAAGGTGCTTGAGCTAAATCCTCAAAAATATTGGAATTTTGGGCAGCTCGCGCGTTTGGATTGAATGTCACTTTTCGAATGGTGGCCTTTGGCGGGCGCAACACAGTGTCAATAATAGGCCTTTCGATATGAAGAGAGCTAGTAGAAGGAGGAGTAGAAGGAAGAACTTCCATGGGAGTTTTATCCTTCGAATTCCCATTCTTGTTTGAATTTGGAATAGAATCATACGTCTTTGATCGAGTGGATATATGGACAGTTTCGTTACTCATCATGAGGATGTCACAGTTTGAGGATGTCTCTGGTTGGGTGGGATCGTTTTGGTTTCCCCCTTGCAGTGGTGTGTGTGCGATCATTTGTTGTTGTTGGTGTGGGAAAGGGTCCATTAGAACCGTTGGGCGGGAAGATCCTTTCACAAATTTATTAACTTCCTCTTTATAAGGACAGTCTTTTGTATAGTGGTCTTCCTGGCATATAAGGCAGGGGAACTTAGCTTTTCGTTTGGGTTTGTTATCAACATTGGCTTGTTGTGGTTTGGGATTTTCCTGTTGAGGAGAAGATTTGTTGGATTTCCCCTTGTTATTCTTGTTTTTTCATCTGGATTGTTGTGATGAGGATTGAACCGCGTTCACCTCGAAGGTTTGAGCAGGAGAATTAGTGTTTTTGGATGCAACCTGGTTTTGAGGTGGATTAAAAGTGTTTTTTTTCCCACTATATTTGGTTGCAGGATGGGCCTTCACAGAACCAACTACACCATCGATAGGAGGTTCGGTAGAGGGCCTAGATGTATCACCAATGGGGAGAGGGGCATGAGGAATCAATTCATATAGAGTTTTGGATTGGGAATAAACCAAGTCCAGATACTGTGCACGATTGGTCTCCTGCTCTTCTGTAACATCCCGACCCATTGCAACATACCTAGCAATAGGTGGCAGTAATGACTTTGTGAACCAATCAACCAATAATTGGTCAGGGTTAGAAGCTTTAATTAATCTTCGATGTCTCCTCCACTCATGAATATGATCAAAGATGTGAGTGGAAGCAGATTTTTGCAATGAAGTTAAGAAGTCTGTTCTAGTTTCATATCGAATGGGAAGCTGGAAATGTGTCAAAAACTACATGGAAAGGGAGTTGAAATCTCAGAAAGAGTATTATGGCAACTCGATATACCATTTAGCTACCGTTCTAACGAGTGTTAGTTGGAAGAGCCTTAATCATATGGAGTCATCCATCAATGAGTTCGAACAACACCAAAGATGGAATGTCATGATGTGATTTTTTGGATATTCCTCGGGTTTAGCATTGAATTTTCGGATATTCGATGGTAGTTTGGAAGGAATAGGTGGCCAATGTGGTTCATGCAAAATGGGATCGTTTATCAATCTCGACAAATCAGGTAGGTCCAATTTTTCCAAGAAGGGAAGTTGTCTATTAGGTTATGGGTATGAATAATATTGATGGGGTGTTGGAATGCCTATCGGGCCCTGCACTGCATATTGTTGCATATTATACCCATACATGTTACCCGCAGCGTACTGTTGGAATTTCTATGAGTTAGGGACCATAGGTTTAACTGATTGTTGGTTGGGAATCATAGGATTTACCGATTGATTCATAATCGAATTGTAGACCGGTTGTTGAAAATGCTGCTGGGTGGGATCGAATGGTGTACATACAGGGGGTGGTGGGATCCATGTGTGGCTCCCAAATCCTTGATGGGTTGGATTAACTGCACCTTGAGTAAGAGGGGGTGTCTGAAAAGGTGGAGCCCATGGGTTGTTTTTCTACCTTAATTGAGAAGCGGGGTTTGGGGAGGTGGGATTCATTGATTGTTTGAGACACTAGGGTAAGGTATCCCGGGATTCAGATTAGGATTAGGGGGGTAAAAAGATTGATGTTGAGTTGTGTGCGCCCCAACAGGATTTTGGTTACCAAATGTATGTTTCCCCCAAGTAGGTGGGATTTTTGGTCTCCATGAAGAAAGTGGGACTAACGGAGGAGGTTGGTTATTGGTCCCACTTGGGGTACCAACAAAAGGTTCCTCCAATAGGTGGGGTTTGTGGTCCCCATGGAACAGATGGTCTTGATGGAGGAGGTTGGTTACTGGTTCCGCTTGGGGCACCGATAAATGGTTTCCCTCCAGAGATAGTGTATATTTTTGCTAAGGATTGACTTCCAGTCACAACAGGTGTTTTGACAATAGGAATAGACGACCTTCCAAAAGAAACATTGGAAGAGATTGACTGTGCAGGTGGATTGACTGCATTACTAATACTTATTTGTGAAGATGAGTGGGCATCAATTCCAGATGATATGGGTAGAGGCGGGAAAGTATAGTTTGTCCCCTGACTAGAAATGTTCCCTCAAGGATAACCAAAGATTTCACTTCGTAGAAGATAAGGGGAAGGTCGAAGGGGAGTTTCCAGCGTTAATTGCATATGTACTGGAAAAGTGCAGAAATCATTGAGGGCTTGTCCCAGTGTCGTGTTCCATAATGATGAAGATGGATCAAAGACATTTCCTATCCCCGAATCATCAAGTAAAGGTTCGGAATAGATCCAATTTGTGGGTCCAGATCGACCTACAACGAAGTTCCATAGGTAGTATTGTAGGAGGTGGATTGGAGGGATCTGGAATAACGAGGATTTACCACTTCATATGTGGATGTTGGTGGGAATTGTGAGCTCAAATCCATTATTTTTGCAGCTTCACATCTAAATTTGTCCCTCGCCATACGTTCGTGGGATAAACTAACAAGTTCTGCTCGTATGGATGCCATGATTTCATGGCCCGTAGGAAGATCAGAAGAAGGCATTATGAATGATCTATTACTGGAATATCCAAATTCGTAGCTAGGCATAACCGATGTAGTAGGAATGACAGGTGGGGTCACCAACTATACTAAATATGCTGGTTAAAGTTTGTAGAGAATTGGATCGTCGTAGAAGGAAAAGGATCGGATTCCTCGATAACCTAAATATATCCTTCGAGGAGATCAGTTTGTGATCGCATTACCGGAGCGATGCTAGTTTCAGAGTGATAATAACTTCCGGCACACCGTCGGCTTGTGGTGGGACACTAATCTCAGGTGCCATAGTGGTTTCCAATGTCATTCTAACTTCTGGTACTACACTAGTTTCTGGTACTGCACTAATTTCTGGTACTGTGCTAGGAATTTGGGGTACTGTAACAACTGGTGGTGTCATACTGGTTGATTGTGGGACAGTCCCTAGGCCAGCTGGTCTGCTAGTGGGGGGGTGGGGATACGTGAAGATGGTGGGCGACTGGCTCGAGGCCCAGATGGTTCGAGACTCATCCCTTATTGTCTCTGTGAATTCCTTTGGTCTGCCATGGAACAAGACTAAAGAAAAATAATTTACATATGAATCTCCCATAATTGATCATTAACAAATGAACAAGTTCATTTTCTTTAATAAAGATGGACCAACTGGGTGTTAAGCCATGAATAAAGTGCCTTAGTATTGAGGAGAAGCTGAACCATCAAAACACTTTATGTTTAGAACATAATTTTGATTGTTGGATTAAATAATTAAAAAATCACACTAAAGAAACAAACTAGAGGAACACAATTTACCTAAAGATACATTATACTGTGATGAACTCAAATAACTCTTAAGTGTCTAGATATCCTAACAATAACAAATCAAAAGTGTCCATATCTTGGTGGGTTATCTGAAGTGCTTGATTGATTTGAACTTCATCTGAGAGCTGGTCTTGAGGTCAATTCCATGGGTTGGTTACCTCTATTGCATGCTTGACTTGATGTCCCTACAATGTCAGTGGTTGTAATTATTTGCGAATGTGGGAAAGTCCCAAAGTTTTTCTTAGAAGGTGTTCCTTGGAAAAAAATCAAGTGTTCAACTTTAGAAGTAAATTATTAACCATTGGCAATGTATGGAGTAGGCATTTCATTTGTAATCCAAAGCTCTTTGAATTTATATTAGTTTAGTTTCATGTTATAAATTTTTATAATTTTTTCCCATGTTTTCAATAAATAATTAAATAAATTTTATTTTTTGAAATTAAAATTAAAATTCTTTTTTTTAGATTTCACTCATTCCATTTTCTCATTGTTAAAGAGTTTATTGTTGGGACATAAATATCTAGGAGTGTGGTTTTATTTTTAAAACATAGAAAAGAATCCCATAGGGATGTAGACGTACTGCTCGTAGGGATGCATACTTACTGGCGATAGAGTGTAATGTTAAATCACTCCTTTCTTCATCACATGTTCAAACCTAGGAGAATCCATGCCCCATGCTGACAGGTTGTGTGGGTGCACCTAGGGTGTAGTGGTAACGGACGGGAATCGACCTTATATCATGCAAGTACGAGCCCCACCCCAATTTTCGATTCCCCTAGTTAAAAAAGAAAAGAAAAGAAAAATCATTTAATATGGGATTGTTTTAAAATTACCATGTTTACTTAAAAAAAGTTCACTTCTCGTAGATTTATTGATTTAGATATTACCAATTCTATATATATTTTTTTAATGTTTTAATAAGGACTATTTGATGTGAAAAATTCTAAAAAAAATTATGTTCTTATAATTTCTTATTTACTTTTTCAATTTCTAAATTCAACTCAAAGCTTATTTACATTCTTAAGTTCTATATTTAATAGGGACTAGCCACGTTGTAGTATATTTACTTGTTTTTTTTCCCTAAGAAAAAAAGACGTTTCTGCTTTATAAAAAAGGAGAGACATTTTACACGACCGAAATGGTCTCTCAAAACTGATTTCCATTGCTTTCTTTACAATAATTTGGCAGTTGTATTCTAATTACCTCCAAAAACAGACCTCCAGAAGGTCATACCAAGTTCAAGTAGATCAAAAGACATATACAAAAAACATGCTCCGTTCCAAATACATATTCAAGTACTAAACAAAACAAGAGATCAAAATAGGATAGGCTCAGGACCGTATAGCAGCCCGGGGTCATGAGACCAAGTTTGCAAATACCCATCTGCAAGAAGAAGACCTTTTTTGGACAACTCGTCCGCCTCAAGGTTCCGTTCTCTGTAAACATGGCAAAATAAAGCTGATTAAAAGAACCTGCCAACCTGTAGACCTCCTCAAAGATAGGCAACAAAGAAATGTTCCTGGGCTTCCATCTAGACTTCATGCATTGAATAATGAGAGATGAATCTCCAAAGATATGAATGGACTGAATGCCCCTCACGATTGCTGCATGGAGAATCAATTTCAAAGCCAATAATTCAGCGTGGTTGTTGGTACTAGAGCCAGTGGAGGAAGCGAACTTGAACCATTGAGAAGAAGAAAGATATAAGATCCCTCAAGCACCACCATTGGGTGGAATCCCCTGTGTTGCCCCATCGAAAAATCCCCAAGGGACATCCTTGTTTATAACAACCTCCTTGATCATTCGTTGATGAGTGGACCTGTTGACGGGGGAGAGCGCCGAAAGCAAACCAAAAGAACGTAAGGCCACAATCTTTGGTGGAATATGAGCATCCCAGAAAATGGCATAATTCCAGGCCTTCCAAGAATACCACATGATAATATAAGGAAGAGCCGGTTGATTAACTGCAAATGGAGAAGAACTGCAAGTTGATTACTTGTTAAATGGTCCTTTTAAGTTTTTCAATGTCCATTATAAAGTTTCTATATTTGGTAGGGACTATGGCATATTCAATTGTTACTTAAATGATGATGATTTAGGCTTGAGATACAAATTTGTAACTATTTCATTGAAATGATTTGTAAAATTCAACTTAAATATAAATGTCAATTTTAAAGTGCATAATTAAATATTGGTTCTCAAAAAGAAAATTAAAAATTCATTAGATAAAGTTGTAATTTAGAAATTCCATAATGTTGTTGTGTTCCTTAGTAGATCTAAAGGTATAAGATACAAATTAACTTTCAAAGAACACAATAGATCCACATAATAAATAATAACAACAAGATAATGACACAATAATGTAGAAAAGACTCTTAACATATGGTAACACCATTAACTATTCCTTAGAGAAGGAATCACTCCACAAGCTATGCTTGCTACAACTATTACATCCAACACACTTCACAAGACATCTCATTGCATTCTTTCTACCTCTGTATATAGTTTCTACTCAATCTTCTAGATACTTTATAGAAAAGTAACTTTCTTGTAAATAGAACCTTCTAGATAATTTCTACAAAAGTAATGTTCTACTAGTAAGAAGAACCTTGTAGTAAGACTTATTACAATTGTTGTTGTTCACACTGCACATGCTTTATTTATTAAAGATGGCCTTAATAAGGCTTTCTAGGTATCTCCCTAAATACCCCATATTATATTCCCTAAATACATTGCATATAAAGTGTTTGTAATTTTTACTATTTCGTAAAATAAAAGTAAAAAGTAATTTAGACTCTTTTTATCTTAATGCCTCTCTCATTAATTCAATTTCATTTGCATTCTTTGCACTATTGAGAATCTTAGTGCCTTTCTCATCAATTCATTCTCATTTGCATTCAAACTTGTTTGAAAAGTAAGACGATAATTATGAAAATATATATTTTGAAATTAAATATGATAAAATATAAAAATATAAATTTTGAAATTAAGTATATCGTCTTAGATAAATATTTATAATATAAAAATAGTTTTAAAATTTATAATTATTAGATATATTTAATTTATTTTAACATATATTTAAAAATGCATAAAATAAATATGATGGAATATTATTAATAATTGTTATAATGTTTTTTCAAATATCATATATTAAATAAAATTTATAAAAATTAATAATTGTTTTAAAAAAAAATTAAATATTTTGTTTTTTTTCTTCTCAATTTTGATTTGTGATTTGACTAATATTATCGAGTTTGAGACATATTTGTAAATAAAAAAATTAAAAATTAAAAATTGAAAACTTTAAAAACCTCCTAATACTACATGCTCTACTCTAGTATGCATTCATTACATTAATTATTAACGTGAATGCAATATCGAAAGTAAAGCTCAGTTTGTTTTTGTGCATGTTACTATTTAATGTTTACTGGTAAAATAAATTTTAAATCCAAAAATTTTAATTTTCAAAGTTCATCGTTTCAACCATTATAAATTGCAATTTAAAAATATTATGTCTCTAAATTAAATGATGTAGGTTAATGAAATTGCAATTTTACTCACTTATAAACACTTATACTTACAATTTGTATAGTTTATCAAAATTTAAAGAATCTTCATATGTAAAGTTATTTGAATACAGGATATATTATTAGTATTATTATTGAATTTATGAGTAGTTTTAATGATTTTTTTTGGTGTATATTTTAGTATTTTATTGAATTTATGAGTAATTTTAATGATCTTTATTTGGTGTTTTGGTAATGATTCATATACCTATATGTAATACTGGGGAACCTCTTCATATTGAACCATAGAACATACAAGAAAATAGTAGAATGAAACTGTATTCCCAGAAAAGAGGTGGTGTCTAAAGACATCGTTGCAACACCTAAGCACAATGCATTATGATCATAGCATCACAGTGCATTCTTCAATCTCAATTGTAGCATATTCGATACACCAACACAACCCATAGGGTCCTTCTTTTATAGTCTCCATAGCTAACAAAATCCCTTGAAGTGAGGAGGATCTGGTCCACAATAGCGGTTGTTTGTTCTAATAGTTTCCACAAAATATGCAACATCCCATAGTTTAGTCAGTGGTTCTAGTTGATTTGACCACAACGTCATCGACCATGCAATCGATCGATTAGTTGATCACTCATTCGAGCCTTTAATCGACTGCATTACTAGTTGACTTATGTCCTTCAACTAGATGTATCCATAAGATCCAAAGGTGTGATGAAATTGCATAATCGTAGGTTCGAACACCCCCCATCAACACAACACTCTGGATATTCAGTAGGTGAAATGACATTCTCTAAACACCCCTCCATAATTGCAAACACCTAAAGCCCAAGCATAGCCCGAAATTTCACATACTTAGCTTCTAGTAGAGGCTTCATAAAGATATCAACAATCTGATCATCTGTCCTACAATAAAAAAGTGAGACAACATTGTACTATACCAATTGTATCAAATAATGAACATGAAGTTCAACATGCTTCATTTTGCTATGGGCAATAAGATTATCAACAACATGTATTGTACTTTGATTACCACAATGGATAACAGTTGAGGCTTGAATAAAAAAACGAAGCTCTTCTAAAAGATGATGGATCCAAACTGCCTCTGTAGCTGCATTGACAGCTCCACAATACTTAGCTTCTATAGTCAAAAGAGAGACTATCTTCTCTTTCTTGCAGGGACAAACCAAGGGTCCAGAACTTAGTCAAAACACATAGCTAGAAGTGAACTTTTGGTTGTCAATGTCACCTCCCCAGTTGAAATTAGTGAACCCAACCAACCATTATGTACTACGACAATACTTAATACCATACTAATAAGTTCCTTTAATATAGCGGACAATGCTCTTTGCAGCTTTCTAATGGTTTTCTCGAGGATATTGCATAACTGGGAAACCAAACTAACAACAAAGGAGAGATTCGGTTGAGTGTGAGTTAAGTATATCATGCTACCGACCAACTATCGATAAAGAGTGGTGTCGAATCACGTAGAGTCATAGTCCTTCAAAAACTTTACGCCCAACTGATAAGGTGTAGCAAAATACTAACAATCATCCACCTTGAATCATTTAAAAAGATCCAAAGCATATTTTGGTTGAGAAAGAAAGATACCATCTTCCATTTGAAAAATTTTAATGCCAAGAAAGAAATGCAACAGATCAAGATCAATCATTTCAAAGGTATCTACAAGTTGTTTCTTCAAACCAAAAAAATCGATTGACATTATTTCTAGTTATGACTAAATCATCAACACACAATCCCATAATCAAAGTATAACTATGAACATGTAATACTTAAATATTGTGATTATATTCACAATGTTTGAATCGAAGCTTGATAAAGAAACAATCAATCTATTTAGACCAAGCACAAGGTGCTTGTTTCAAACCATACAATGACTTCTTGAGTCAACTAACAAGTCCATAATCTGTCACAAAACTATAAGGTTGTTCCATATAAATTTATTTAGGAAAATCGCCATGAAAAAAGGCACTTTCAACATCCATTTAATGAATTTCCCATTCAAAATGAGTAGTGAGGGAAAGGATCAATCGAACAAATGTCATCTTTGCAACAGGGGAAAAGGTTTTAGTGTAGTTGATGCCTTCTTGTGAAGATAATCCCTTGGATACCAAACTATCCTTGTGACATTCAACAACAATATTGGAAGTAAACTTGGTCTTATATACCCAACAGCACTTCACAACATTATTTCCTTGCGATTAGGAAACCAATTCCCAAGTGTGATTCTCCTTCAAATAATCAATTTCAGCAACCATAGTATTTTCCCATTCATGCACTCACTAAGCATATCCATAATTGTCAAGATCACATGTTTCAAATATGTGTGCCATCAGTGCAAAACTGCCATGGTGTTTCTGACTGCAGGTCTACCGACCAATACTAGGTCTCCAACATTTGGTCCAACAGCTTCAATTGTTTTAGCAGCCACCGAGGTAGACAAGTTGGTGATGATTCAAGTCGGTGATTTTCATTCGAATGAGTTAGTGTGTTGACGTTATCAGTCAAGGTAGATTGACTATCAGTCGACTCAAGAGTAGAATTCATAGGTTTGTTCGAGGATCCAAAGGAGGGTACAGTCGATCCAAAATATTCAGTAATATCAAAAGGATCATTGTGTAATGGAACAGAAGAGGAATTCAACAACTTATTACCTAAAATATTCTCATCAAGTATCACATTTCTACTCAAAATGATTTATTGTTTGACTAGATCAAATAGGCGCTAGGATTTTGATTCATCAGAATAGCCCATCATGATGCAAGCATGGCTCTTTGCATCCAGTTTCTTCCTGCGGTTATCACTAATATGCACCAAAGAAATACATCCAAAGGTTCTGAGGTGTCCAACCGAGGGTTTTCTTCTGTTCCACTTCTTAACTTGAGTCATGTCACTGACAACTCTAGTTGGAACAAGGTTCAGGAGATAGTTTGAACAATAACTAACTTATGCCCAAAATTAAGCAAGAATATCTTTGGTCTGTAGTAATCACCGAGTCATTTCTACCAAACTTATTAGAGGAAATTTGTGGTCTAAAATGGGCCTTATAAAAAATGTGCCATGGATGAGTTGGATTGAAGTGGATTTCTCAAACCAATAGAATTTCAATACCTTTGGTCAACCATTATGGTTGAGTTGGACATATGATGCTTATGTTTCATATTTTTATTTGACAATAGCTAAATTCATATAAACCTCACCTTGGTTAAGATCTTGAAAAGTTCATCTCGAAATATGATAAATATACTTGAAATAATAAATATAAAGTATTTTATATTATCACTACTTCCAAGTCTTTTAAAATGTAAATCTCACATGAATTAAGATGATAGTGGAGTAATTTTTAAATAATAAAAACATTTATATAATTAATCTTTTAAAAATAAAAATAATAATATTTAAAAAAGTATCATAAATAAGAAAATATGAGAGAGAGAAAATAATATTTCGCTATTTTTGCGATAACTTTATTTCCCAAACTTGGAATTGGGCGCCCTTGGTACCATTGGAAAGGTATTGACAACTACAACTTTCATGTTTTGAGTTTTTCGATATTACACACCAATTTTCCGAGGCGAGCATTTTAGTACCAGGGTACTAAAATGTCCGCCCCAGAATCAATGCGAAATCTCAAAAAACTCAAAACATGAAAGTTGTATCTCTTGTTCAGGTCTTTCCAATGGTACCAAGAATGCTCAATTTTGATTTTGGTAGAGAAAGTTATCACAAAAATAGAGAAAGGTTATTTTCTCTCTCTCCTATTTTTTTATTTAGGTTACTTTTTTAAATATTATTTATTTTTAGTTTTAAAAGATTAATTATAAAATGGTAAAGACTTATCTACAAAGGTAGGAAAGGATGTTATACAAAATACACTTAGAAGGAATTCTGCCATGAATCCTCTATCTACCAAAAATGAATTATGCAAGAAAAGGTTTCTTATTTGTCTGAATGGTATTTAAAACCTTCGATTGTTGAAACAACTATGGAGGAATTAACTATACTCCCCCATATTTTTTGTTGCTTGGCCGGATCAACGGTTTTTTTATTATTTCAAAATTACTCCATTATCATCTTAATTAATGTGAGTTTTGTATTCTAAAGGACTTAGAAGTAGTGTTAATATAAAATAAAATAAAAAATAGCGATTGTTTATTTTTAGTATTATTGTAATTATATTTTTTCATTATAATTTTAAGTTTTTTTAGTTTTAGTTTTTATTAAATATATAAAAAGTAGTAGTGGTACATTTATAAAAAATTATAATATAAATTTAAGTTTTTTACCACTATATCGTTTATTGTGTGTGTAGAAGAATCTAAACTTTCATTATTATTTTTAGCCCCCATTTCTTAACTCTACACTAACCCAACATAGTTGTCAACTACCATTAATAAGATAATATAGGTTGGCCTTCACTAGATAACACCTTTAACTTAGTGTCACATAACACATTTGTAGTGTGACGTGACTTTGTTTATTATTTTCCTTAGGAGGCCCATTTTAGACCCCAAATTTCCTCTTTCGATTCTTCCTCTCTGCCACTCCATTATGTTGAGGGGTATGAGGGATAGATCTCTACCAAAAAATGCCATTTTGAAAAAGATATTCTTCAAACGGTCGGCTCACTTATTCACCACCATTATCTAATCTCAAACATTTGATGGGTCAACCACCCTACTTTTCATCCAATGCCCTAAATTCCTTGAATCTTTCAAAGACGTGACTCTTATTCTTTAAGAAATATACCCAAGCAAATATAGATAAATCATCAATAACAATCAAAATATGCTTCATACCTACTAATGAAGGTTTTTCCATGAAACATAAATCACTGTGAACAAGTTCCAGAGGGTCCTGTGCTCACCATGCTTTCCCAGAATCAAAGGTTTCCTGATAATGCATCCAAGTACACATCCAATACAAAATCCATCGGGTGGAATGCTATTTGGGAATCCAGTAACCATATTATTTGTTACCATCACCTTCAAACTTTGAAAGTTCAGATGTCCGAGTCATTCATGCCAAATTCGACTTATATCGTCGGTCTGTGCAATGCGTGTCATTGGTATAGTCGGTCAAATCGGTCCAGATGGTCTGGGAGAATCATAGAACTTGTAAAGTTTGTCTTTGGGATCTAGATATCCTGAAGCAAAGCCACCTCCCCAAGCCTGAGATCCTTTACGATAAAACGATCTAACCAAAACTCAATAGTCTTCTTATTCTGAGTAAGTTGTGCAACCAACAACAAATGTATGCTCAAGCTAGGCACATAATGGACATTGGATATTCGATCATGCCAACATCCAACATCACCGGTTACAACAATCATGAGAGCATATTCGTTAGCTACATATATATTATTCTATGGATCTCCACTCAAGGAAGAGAAAAGAGAATCATCCTTAGCCATATGATGAGTACAACCAAAATTAACTCCCCATTCTATCTGAGTGGTATAGGCATGCAATGATTAGGAAGTGCTAACATAAAAGGTAAAGTTTTTAGCAAGTCAGTACTCTTAGGATTTAAATGAGCATACAGAATAATGAGAGAACACCCATAATCATAACCATAGAAACAAAAACATTGAACAAAACCATTTACCCTAGAAAACCCCATGAGGGGAAAAACCATCCAATTAAGATCTTCATTACCTTGGCCAAAACCAACCAACTAGGCCAAGTGAGCTTACCCGCTCACCTTCAAGCCACATTACAATGGAGTATGCCAAGCCATTTATAGGCATCATTACATGCAATACCATATGCCAATACCATGGGCCACCAAATATCATGGAACACCAAATACCATTGGCCCAAAAAATAGGTCTTGATACCTAAACCATTTGCTCATTCCCGAGTCAAGGTTAACCTTAACAATCGGTTGATTGAATGACCATTCAATGCACCTTCTTCAAGATGCTTGACCTTTCCTCCAATTCCTTTGCTTTCATCCAACAGGTTTTCTCGACATGTCCCACTTTTCCACAATAGTGACGAGTTTTTTTCTTTCCATTCTTCTTTGTTGATGTCAACTCATTGTTTTTTTCTTTAGTAGGTTGGTCAATACATTCTGGTTGATGATATGTCTAACCACGTTCTTTATAATTTTGATTGAACTTTCTTTTGAGAAAGTGAGTGTGTTGTTTGCTACCAAGCTTCCCTTATTCAAGCAACTTTTGTTGGTCTTTAATCAACAAATCATAGAATATATCAAAGGTGAAGTCCTTACCATATTTATTGTGTGACATCTAGTTGACACGAAAGGAGGAGCATAAGACATCATAAGGTGTCCTCAAATTAGAGTAACTTTTAAGGGCGAAATTTCGCCAATTGGCTATTTTGGGGGCTTTTTTTCAAAAAAATAAATTCGCTATTTGGTCATTTTTAGTCTCTAATATCGCATATATTTACATAAAAAATGTTTTTTTATCATAATATTCCCCAAAATTTACACATTTCAGTAGCAAATTGTATTTTGCATATTTAATATTCGCCTACCTATCTAAATACATGTTTCTTTCAATCCAAAATAATCGCCTAGGATACTATACTTAATTATAATATTATAGTCCTTAAAAAATACCCCGGCTCAAATTCATCAAGACCAATTTGATGAGTTGTTCATCATTCTTTAGAAAATTCTTGCCATATTCACCCAATTTCAATTGTAGCTCCTTGATACAAGCCAAATATTCCTCAATCCTTTCAAATGAATGGGGTTCCAGAGAGATCAAATCTTTCTCTATATGCATCACTTGAATTTCATTAACCTTGTTGAACAATAACTTCAACTTACTCCAAACAACACAAGGTTATCTCCCTTGAAATGTAGGTCATGATGATCCCAACAACCTCATCCTTCTTTTTGTCCATGAAAAACTTAGCTTGGTCATCTGTCAGATCTGGAATAGTGACCTTATTTAATTGCGATGGTCCCTTGATTTTCAACAGTCTCCATATCTAGTGCCCATATTGCATTATTGTGTCCGTTTAGAACAATAGGTTATGTCTTGGAAGTCATCCTTATGATCAAACATATTTGATCCAAGTTCAAGAAGAGGAATCAATCAACAAATTTTTAGCCCAGAGTCAATCAATCCTAGATCCAACTCAGCATGATTCGTAGACAATAGGATAGGTCAAAACCAATAGCTCTGATACCATGTTGGGGACCCTCTTCATATTGAATCATAGAACATAAAAGAAAATAGCAGAAGGGAGTTGTCTTCTAAGAAAAGAGGTGGTGTCTAAAGACACAATTAAAACACTTAAGCACTAGGCATTATGATCATAACATCACAACGCATTCTTCAATCTCAATTGCGGCTATTCGATACATCAACACAACCCATAGGGTCATTCTTTTATAGTCTCCAGATCTAATAAAATCCCTTGAAGTGGGGAGGATTTGGTCTACAAATAGGGGTCGTGGTTCTAATTGTTTCCACGAAATCTACAATGTCCCATAGTTTAGTCGGTTGTCCTAGTTGAGCCGACCATGGCCTCATCGACCACTCAGTTGAGCCTTCACTTGACTGCTCTTCTAGTTGATTGATGTCCTTCAACCGGTTGTCTCCAGAAGATCTAGAGGTGTGATGAACTTGCATAGCCATAGGTTCCAACATGTAAGAGGATTTAAGTTATATACTTTTAGTAAATTTGTTAGATTATAAAAACCTTATAAATAAAAATAAAAGATTAATCACATAGGTATAAACATATTTTATATTTTAGTTAAAAATTCATAATTGCAGATATTTAATTTATGATAAACAATTATAACTTTTGGACAAAGTTTTTTTTTTTTAAATAACATTATAAATTAAACTTGTTTTTTTTTGTTTATTCTATTTGTCAATGTGTAGCTTTTTCAAATTGAATATTTGTTGATAGTTTAATTGAAATCTCCTATTATGAAGGAATCAAGGAAAGTTTGAAATAAAATCATTATCATGGGGCTCAACAAGAACATCATGTCACTTACAAGAATTGAACCTAGGTAGGGAGGGCAACAATCTTTCCTCCTAACCACCCAAACTACAACCAATGGACAAGTATTTTTTTAGTTATAAAAGCATAGACATTTATTTATACTATTTATATGTTATTTATGTTATTTGTTAATTGTTAGTAAATTTGTCAATAGTTATTAGACTTTCTTATATTTTTATATGTTATTTGTTAAATTTTAGTAAACTTGTTAATAGTTATTAAAATTTCTTTATGAAAATGTTTGAAAAACCAAATATATTGACTAAATTTTCATTTAAAAAGTTTAAATTTTATTAATAATTGTTATTATTAATTTGTATTTCAAAATTTCAAATAATTAAGTTTATTGTATGTGTAGGTGGCAAAGCTTGGCAATTGGTATTTAATTTTTTATTGATCAAAAAATAAATTAAACTTTAACCTATTAATTTTTACAAGTTAATGATTAAAATTTGTTATTAATTTTACCAAACTCCTTAACTATTCATTACTGCAAACTACTGCCACTATTTATGGAATATAAATCTTTGAGTAAAAAAACTAATATATATTTTTTTGTAAAAAACTCTTTTATATTCTCTTGTTTCATATGTAGTAACATATTTTATAATTATCCATAAGATTTCAAGAGAGCTACAATTGAAATGGGGAGGTCAACTTTTCAAACCTTAAGTTAGGTTCATCTTTAAGACCAGAAATAATTAATGAAGAGTAAGTTCGATCATGGCAATAAATTGTGAGGAGAGAACATGGAAGTCTTAAGTGAAGAGGTCAGCTACTATAAGAGGAAAAGACTAAGGAAATAAAAGCAAATGGTCGAGGAACAAGAGAAGGATAAAACAAAGTCAAGGGTTGGCATGACTATCCATTAGGGGTGTAGTCTTCTGAAAAAAAGGGAGCCAATTCTTACTTACTTCCCAACCACCATCTTTGTTCTAATTAAGGGGATGCTTTATGATCTCAAGGGCCTCTTTAAGATTTTGTCAGGTGTAGTTGTCCTCTTTCGCAAGAATTTTAGTATCTTCTAGGCATAACTAATGCTTTGGCTTGTGAGTGTGCTTGGCAAAAATAGAGGTGCAAAAGTGGTCTAACCTTATGTTTGCTTCATGCTCCTTGAGTCTCAATTGGAATGATTGTCTAATCTGCCCATTGTAGTATTTTCCGCAAGAGCACATAATTTCATAGACCCCTTTATATTGGCGTGGGTCAATTGGGTCTTTCACTAAGTTTAACATATTTATGATGTAGGGTGGTTTGAATGAAGCATTGATGTCTCTCTTCCTGAGGATTCTAGAAATCTTATTAGTAGCCCCTTGGATGAATGGCAGGACAATTTTTGCAAATCCTTCATTTATTTTAAGAGCATCGGTTCTTCCCTTATGGATGATCTTCTTAATTTGTGTTTCTTTGTAACCATTTTGTTGTAACTTTCACGTTCTCTGTCTCACAAGTTTTTTATTTCCATGATCGAACCTCCTTTTCCTCGAGTATTTTCAGACCTGAAGATGAACCTAACTTAAGGTTTGAAACGTCAACCTCCCCATTTCAATTGTGGTTTCTCTTGAAATCTCATGGATATTTCTACAAACCGCATAAGTCTAAAATCGTTCATATTTTATAAATATTTTGATATTTGATAACAACTAAAGATTAAAAATGAATTCTAAACTTTTTTTTTATTATATTTCTAATCATTATTTTAGTTTTAAACTAAGCACAACTAAATATACTAAAGCATTCAAAAAAAACTTAATAGTTGATCTACTTTATATTATCTTTTATATAAGAAATAAGTACTAAACAATTATATTTCTTATTTCACTTGTTTTGTTTTCATTTTCTATTAACTTCTATAACAAGAGCTGCGTGCAGCTTAGCCCCTGCCTTTAAAAATTTGGAATAAAAATAAATAAATAAATAAATATGTGTTAATAATTAAAAAAAATATTGACACCCACGGGGTAGAGCAATTGGTAATGAGTAATTGAGTTGAGAAGTTGGTAATGAGTAATTGAGTTGAGAAGTTGTAAATGGAAGGTCCCAAGAATCCCCATAGGTACTTACAAAAAACAAATTGATAAATAAACTAAATTTTGTTGAGGTTCCTATTCATAAGCAAAACAAATAAGTTCCAAGCCAACTACATAGACAAACTTCACAATAATTTATTAATTTGTCAAAAAAGAGTTTATATATGTCAAGACCATCTTTATCTCATAAAACCAAATGCAGATATTAATGCATCTTTTTATCTTTAAATTTTTTATCTTTTCTCTTTAAAAAATTCCCTAAAATCCTGCTTAAATCATGTGCATCAAGGATCCTATATTGCTTTACAATTTGATTGCGTGATATCTCTCATTTCAATTCTCCATCACAAGAAATCAAAGCAAAAAAATGAAATTAATAAAACTTAAGATAAAACCATGTTGAGGATATTATTATATTAATGTTGAGATTGAATTTGAGTGAAAAGCAAGTGATGAAGGTCCCATAACCATGGAAAGAGTGCAACAAGTTATGGTGACGTGACTCAATATATTTATAGATGGAATGACAAGCTATTACATATGGAATGATTTGCTAAAAAGAAATATAATTGCTGGACATTGGAAAAAGCTTCAACAACCAAATTCCCCATCTTCTTCGTGTAAAATGGCACTCTGATTTTAAAGCGATTTAAATGCATTGCAAGGAAAGTTAATCATAGCCACCATAACCTAAGTTGATAACATCTTTCATACCCTACCACTGGCCTTGTTGCACTTTTATTTCTTCTCGAAGATTGAGCAACAATGGTTTATGTACAGTGAATCAAGCAAATCTGACAAGCAGATAAACATTTTTTGACTTGAGATGTACGATGAATCCAACTAGCAGATAATGTCAATCAATACCAATAATTTCAATGACACCACCATAGTTTGGAAAATAACACTTATAAAGTAGAAATATTTTTAATTTATTTTTCGTATTTTTCTTTAATTGTGTGAATGAATCAGGATTTCCACTCCAATAAGATATTGATACATATTAAAATATTTAAACTAAAATTTATAAGTATATACAAAATTTATATAAACTATATTGATCTTTATAGTTGATTTGTATTATCTTACAAAATAATTCAAAATGACGGAACATATAATTTTGTCTAAGGTAAAAAGTGACAAAAAGAACATATACATAGAATAGGCATATAAATTGTGGAAAAATAGTTACTCTAATATTATATGTCTAGAATTTCATATATATATATATATATATATATATATATATATATATATATATATATATATATATAATATGTTTTGTTTTTAGTTTAAAGAAAAATAGTATAAAATATTAATAAATTTTCATTTTATAAAAAATAAAAAAGAGATGATCAAATTCTTCCTTGAGCTTTATGACTTTTTTGGAGATGGTTTGCTGAAAGTGGTTGAAGATACTAGGAAAGAGCAGGATTCTGGCCAATTTTAACACTACTTTCATTGCCTTGATTCCTAAGATGGACTCCTCCACTTCCCTGAATGACTTTAGACCTATCTCTCTGTGCAATTGTATTTACAAGATAGTCACTAAAATTCTTATAAGTAGTCATAAAGGCATAGACATGATAATAACTCTTATTTCTTTGTAAGTGTTTTTCTATAACTATAATAGACATGATAATTTGTCATCAGAAGTTTGAGGATTTATAATAAAACACAAGTCTAAAACAAAAACTCAAGTCCGAAAAGAATTAGCATGCTATCCAATTTTAGAATAAAAATATTTTAAGAAAAAAAAACTTTTAAAGATAATTAACCATTATAATGTATTTTATTTTTAAATTTTATTAGTTATTAAATTTCTATAATTAAAGAATTTTAATTCTCATAAAATATAATAAAAAATGATTATTTCCATTTTATTTAATTTATAACTCAAAATAACAACTATCTTCTAATATTGATCTTGTTTCTTTCCCGATTCTTGAAGATTTTAAATGTTTTGCACTTCAAGTGTTTAATGATGTCAAATAATAACATCTCTTATTTCTTTATTTACTACCTTCTACTATTGATCTTGTTTCTATTCAGATTCTTGAAGATTTTAAAATGATTTTGGACCACTTCAAGTGTTTAATGATGTCAAATAATAACATCTCTTATTTCTTTGCACTTCATGTGATTTCTCTCTAATAATGATGTCAAAGAATAACATCTCTTATTTCTTTGTTTACTGTTGTTACTTTCAAACAAATTGAAATTTAAATTTTTTTTATTATTATTTATGGTTAAAGAATAACATCTTTTATTTATTTATTTATTGTTGTTACTTTCAAACAAATTGAAATTTAAACAAATTTCTTTATTTACGATTAAAGAATAACATCTTTATTTTTTTTATTTAGTGTTGTTACTTTCAAATAAATTGAAATTTAAACAAATTTAATTAACACTTTTTATTTCTTTATTTGCATCTCTTATTTCTTTATTTGTTGTTGTTACTTTCAAACATATTGAAATTTAAACCAATTTCTTTATAACTTCATATTTTCTTTGATTATTAGGAATAAAAAGAAAAAAAATCAACAACTACCTTCATGTCTATTTTCTTTAATTTTTTAATATAAAATTTTCCAAAACTATTCATTGATTACTAAATTTCCAAAACTAAATGACAACCTTTTATAACAGCTTTTAGATACCGACAACTCATAAAGTAAAATAAAATCTTATAACAAAGTAAACAACTATCTTTTCAACCTAAAGACTTTCCAAGTACACTTCTACTTTTAAACAACAATTTTGTAATATTTTTATTGATTATTAAATTTCCAACTAAATGACCAATTTTGCTTATAAAATTTATTGGTTGACTTTTAGCTAGTTGACCGCCTTTCCGATAAATATGTTACTAAAATAATCTATTGCTAAATTACTCGCCCTTAACCCTGATATGGAAAATGTCAAAAGCTAAAACCTCATAATAAGTTAAAATTAACCGAAAACCCATGAAATGAAATGAAACCATTGAAGAGCCTTCAATGCTCCAAAAAGAACATAATTTGCTATTGTGCATCTCTTGATAGCGAGGTATAATCCTTGATTGGCCGAGCATTGCAAAGCTGATCCACAACACCGCTACGTTCAAACACTGCTGCTGCCCCCATCCCGGTGCCTAACAACATCAACATTTGATGCAAATAATTACTCCATCAATAGTTGAAAGTGGTCAATAGTAACTTCACACTAGAGCAGGCATTGAAAAGTATATGTACTTACCTATCCACATTGAGATAACTCCAAACCTGCAGTCTTTGCCACGACGTTTCATTTCATGCAGTAAGGTTGCTACGCAACGAGCCCTAAGACACCAAGATACCAAACATGAGATGAAAATAAAAAATCCAGACAGATGCCTTTGTTCTATTAAACACCCCTCTCCTAAAAATATACTACTTGCAGAAATATTCACCAGTGCCTTTTCAATTGTACTAAATTTACTTCATAGCCTGAGCTGAATAAATCCCCAAGATATTCAACAAGAATTTCCAAAAAAATACCAGCATAAATATTTACTTGTTGCTCCAAGGGGATGACCAAGGGCCATAGCTCCACCATTAACATTTACTTTTTTAGAGTCCAGTTCCAACTTCTGGCTACAGTAGGCAAATTGCGAGGTAAATGCCTGAATTTTTTTTTATTAATAAATCAATCGAACATATTTGACCAACTAGTATAATCAATTCACTAATATTTCCCATATTTTACCTCATTTATCTCAAAAAGATCAATATCCTCGATTTCTAGCCCAACTGCCTCAACTGCCGCCAAGATTGCAACTGCAGGGCCAACTCCCATAACAACTGGGCCAACCCCCACAACAGTAAAACTCCTATGGAAATGTGAATGCAAAAGAATCAATTTAGGGTAAATTAAAATGAAATAGTCTCATTCCAGAAGTGAAAAATAAATAAATTCATAGTTCAAACCTGAATACAACCAAAATAGGCAAACCCTTCTGCACAACCACTGCCCTCTTCATCAACAGCAAAACACCAACTCCATCACTTACTTGGCTTGAATTTCCTGTGTCAGATTACAATAGAACATAGACATAACTGACACAGACTGAATATTGAACATCCAGCAATGTACAATGGCAGAAAGTATAGCATGATGTAACTCTGTTATAACATTTCTACTTTTGATAAAATCAACAACTTAAAAAAAATGCTTAGCTTGCTGTTCGGAAACAAACTCTATACCAGCAGTGGTGCTTCCCCCCTTCTTAAATGCAGGTTTGAGTTTGCCTAAATCTGAAAACACTTTGGCATATTCCAAAAAAAAAGACCTCTGCAGCCACAGGCCAAAACAGGGAGGAACTACACCAACAAGGCTGAAGAGACCATGGCCTTATTGAATAAATGAAAAACAAAACACGATGTGCGTGGCATGAAAAACCCATTAGATGTCCCCAAGCAGGGTCGAAGTAAAAGATACACTGCCATCTTCACCAACAACCAAGTTGAATCCCCTTAGGGATGTGCCTTGTACATACTACATAGTTTGCCCTGGGGCTGTGCACGGTGAATGACAAACAGTAGCAACAATCCAAAGAAATAGAAAAAAAAATGTCAAGAAAGCCTGAATATAACATTATTGAAAGACACCGTGTCAACATTAGCCACTCTAAGGGTCGCTTCCTATGACTGATTTATGATAAATTCAGGTAAGTAGTGTGTTTGTCTTTTGTTTCCATTTTTTTTCCAATTTTGAGCTGGCAAAGCTCAGGGGTCTAACGTAATTTCGTGCTTGTTACGCACCCATGTTCTCATAGAGACTTAGTAGCACTGCATTAGGTCATCCACTCAACGTACCAATGTTAACTTCCAAATTACCTTACATATGGGGAAATGCTCTAACAAACATGTCCATAACCCCCAAAAAAATATCCATGAACAGAAAGCCATTAAATCACAGTACAAATAAGACTAAATGGGTGATCGAAAAACATACCATTTTCGGAGTAACTGGATCCATCTCAACCAATCTGAGAGACATCTTGGCGATTTCTGAAATGGCATGGTCCCTAGCTCCTGGAGCTTCGTTCTCCAGTTCTTCATATGAAAAACTAAAATCTCTAAACAACAATAATCCCAAAATCAGAGGCCACAATGTGAAAGCAAGCAATGAAGGTTCCAGAACCCATTCTTTGAAGAGTGTGGCAAGATACCTACCTACACGTAAATCTGGAAAATAATTTGCTTGCACGTAAACCTGGAAAATAATTTGCTGTATAAAAAAACTCAATCACACCTAAAAATCAGATGTTAGATTGATTTTAAATGTTTGCTGCAAATGGCAAACCATGTCAAATCACTCAAATATTTATATGTAGTTGGTATGTAATAGAATGTATTGTATTTTTTAATTTTTTTGAATTTTAACTAATGTTGAACGATGAGAAAAAAATGTCCCATCGATAGTTATTATCCAATAGAAATTTAGAAAATAAGTAATAAAACAAATTGGAAAATCGTATTATTTTTGTTCACTTTGATCAATATAATGTTTTTCAATGGATTGATGTCTAACTAATAGGAAAACACGGAACATATAGTCTCCTACCTACTGCACGGACTAATAATAATAAATAATTAAAAAAAATTACAATAAACAAAGAATAATAATAATAAAAATCAAGTGCTATGTAGTAGCTAATCCCTACCGTCTTGTATAAAGATAATTAAATTATAAAATAATACTTATACAAACATAATTTTTAAAAATATATGATATAATTACATAAATTATATATTAATAATTCTAATCAATTTTATATTAACAATTCTAACAAAAATTAGTTAAACAAGTTCATGTGAAAATTGTATAAAAAAAATATAATAAAACTCTAAATATTCCACCAGAAAAATGATGCGAACTAATTAAAATAAGTTAACTCAAGAATGATGCGAACTCGTATTTAATTTCAAACATGTATTTGAATAAGTTAATTTTATTTGATTATTTATTAAAAATAAAAAATAAAAAAATTTAATTTTGATTCACATAAAAGTCAATGTTAATTATAATTGTTTAAATTTAGAATTGTATATCAAAAATCATATAAAATATAGATGATTTTAAAATATTAAAAATATAAATTATTAATTTTTAAAAATTTATTTAAATAAAATTAATATAATTTTATGAAAAAACATCATTAAAATTTTTAAATTAATAAAACTTTATTATACCTATAAAATCAACTTCTTCTTAGTATACTTACTTTTTTAAGGAAAAACATAATATACTTACCTTTTTTGAAAAATATTTATAAGTTAACTCATTGATGAATCCGTGTTTTAATTTTTCATAATACTTTAATATTATAAATTATGTTTTCATTTCTTTATTTTATATAATAAGGGTCGATGTTGTCACCAAAGGAGATGGTGACTCCTAGTGAAATGCATTTCATTAAAAGCCTCTGTTGTATAAGTCAATCATATAGAAGATAATTATAATTATATTATATTATAAAAATATAAATTTACAATTATCAAGTTTATATTAGACAAATTTTATAACTTTTTAGTCAAAGCAACGGTTAATATAGAATCAATGTTTTATCGATTGCCTGCAAGAGAGATAATATAACCCTACCAGCGACAAGAATAATAACAAACACATTATAGGCCAGCTACCATCTAGACTTTATTTTTGATGTTATGTTATATGCTATCTATAGTGTCAAATCCTTATGCCTTTGGAAAATGTGTAGGCCATTATTTTTAGACTATGCACTGGACTAGTAGTCAATATGTGTTCTCTCTCTTCACTTATCCATGCTTTTGAAAAAAAATATCTCCATGTGTTCTACTCATATTTAAAGTTTTAATTTTTTTGTCCACTATGATACTACTTGTTTGATAAATATCTTCATGTGTCGTACTAACATTTGGAATTTTAGTCCTCGTGATACCATTTAAATTTTTGTTCTTGTGATACCACTTGTTTGATTATATTTATCATTTGTTGATATATTCTATATATTTATATTTATCATTTGTTGATATATTCTATATATTTATATTTATCATTTGTTGATATATTCTATATATTTATATTTATCATTTGTTGATATATTCTATATATTTAAAGTTATGTTTTAAATATTATTTTTCCATAGGATAAACAATGGTTTGCATTTTTTATTTTTATTAACACAGTTTTTTTAGTTTTTTAATTGATTCAAAAATATTTTTATATTTTTTCAAATTAAAACATATATTCTTATTCAAGTTATCTATTCTATAAATTAAGTCAAGCTATATTTTTTATATTTTTCAAATTGAAAAGTTATAAATAAATCTAAATTGATTACATTTCCAATGAAGTGACACCAACTTTATCCATCCATCTATTAAACATTGGAACCAACGCTATCGATCGTGACATGATAGAGATACTAAATGAACTAGTCTACGCAACCTTGGAAAATCACTCATGGACTTTAATGAGAATCCAAATCAATCTATCTTTAGATTAAGTAATTAGTTGAGCAAGCATATAATAAATTTTCATAGAATTAGTTTAGATTGGTTTTAATATAACTTCTAAATTGATGGATTAGATAATACTCGCATTAAATTATTAATATTATATAATCAAGTATTTCATTTTTTAATTTGTAAAAAAAAAAAGATTATCGTTTATAATTATAATCTTAATAACAATTGGTTTATAAACAGTGAAAGGATTTGGATTACATATTATAAGTAGGATTTGGACTTAGGTAGAGAGGATAGGATTTGGATTACATATTACAAGTAGGATTTGGACTTAGGTAGAGAGGATAGGATTTGGATTACATATTACAAGTAGAATTTGGACCTAGGTAGAAAGGATAGTGATTTTTTTTCTATAATAACTCAAATTAAATTTAAATAATAATAATAATATATTTATATGGTCAACTTCTAACTATAGATCCACTTGGAAGTCACAACAGACTTCCCTTCTAGTCTTGGGACCACATCCCAAACATCATTCTTCATGATCGACTGGTATTCCTCGACCATGGCATCCTTCCATTCTTTCTTTTTCGTTGCTTCTTCATAACTAGAAGGTTCTTTGTTCATAATGTCACAGATTAAGGCAACATAGCTGGTGTGTGATCTTGTCCTTTTTCTTTCTCTGTGTTCCTCCTCTGGAATACCATACCTTTCTGCATCTTGGATGAACTCTCTAGCCCATGCATGTTTCCTCTTGTGAGAGTTCTTCTCATGGGGTGGATCTACAAGATCTTGTGGATCTTCTATTTCACGATCCACTTCTGGTATTGCTTCATTCATGGTGGTGTCTTGTGTTCTGGGTATCATTGGTTCTTCATAGTCTTCAACATGTGTCTTCCTTGATTTGATGTATGCTGAGTTTTCATCAAAAGTCACATCCTTGCTGATGTCAATCTTCTTGAACCCTGGAAAGTAGATTCCATATGCCTTGGAGCTTTCACTATACCCCACAAATATACCCTTCTTTCCTAAAGGATCTAACTTTGTCCTCTTTTATTTTGGAACATTTGTATATACTAGACAACCAAATATTCTGAGATGGATAACTTCTGGTCTCTTACCAGATAAAAATTCTTATGGTGTCTTGTTGTCAAGTATCTTGTGTGGTGTTCTGTTTTGTACATATACCGTTGTTCTTGCTGCTTCTTCCCATAGGTGCATGGGTAGATATTGGTCATGAAGCATTGCCCGTGCTGCTTCCATGATTGTTCTATTCTCCCTTTCTGCAACCCCATTTTGTTGTGGATTGTAAGGAGTGGTCAACTCCCTATTAATCCCTGAATCACTGCATAACTTCTTGAAGTCCCCTGAAGTGAATTCTCCGCCATTGTCGGATCTAAATGTCTTGATCTTCTTATCAGTTTGATTTTCTATCAAGGCTTTGAATTCCTTGAACTTATCAAACACTTCATCTTTGTTCTTCAAGAAATAAACCCAAGTCTTCTTAGAGAAATCATCAATGAAAGAAACATAATATACATATCCACTTAGAGAACTGGATGACATTGGTCCGCATACATCAGAGTGGATAATCTCCAAGATTCCTTTTGCTTTGCTTTCATTGCTTGGAAATGCCTTCTTTGTGTTCTTTCCTTTTGCACATCCTTTGCAAACACCTTCATGCTTTGACTGGATTTCAGAAAGACCTTCTATTGCTTTGCTTGCAATTGGTAGTGCCCTATAGTACACATGAGCAAGCCTTCTATGCCAAAGTTCACTTGGCTCCATGGATTTATGTACCATGGCATGTTCAGGTTGTCCCTTCAATTTGTACAATCCTCCCTCTTGCTCTCCAATCACTATTGCATCATCTATGGTCTTACCTTTTGGCCACATAAGTACTTGGCCATCCAAAAATGCAACTCTCATCCCTTTTGCATCCAAAGATGATATGGAGAGAAGGTTCTTCTTGAGTCCAGGTACATATAGAACATCTTGCATCTTCAAAGACTTCCTAGAGTCTAACTTGTAGGAGGCTTCACCACTTCCTTTTATAAGGTATTGATAGTCATCCCCAAGTTTCACCTTATGAGGTGACTCATGTTCAGATAGGTCCATAAGAGATTCTTTGAATCCCATCATATGTTTAGAAGCCCCACTATCAATAAGCCAATCATTACACCCATGTGTAACAGTACCTGTGAGAGCAAAGATTAGAACATGCTCATCGTCACTTGAAGAATATTCACTTTCTTCTCTATCCTTCTTCATGGGAGGCTCATCATCCTCAGCAGCATGAGCATGATATCTCTTCTTGTTGTTCTTCTTCTTACTGTTGTCGAAGTTTCTTTTGTTCTTTGGACAATCTCGGGCAAAGTGTCCCTTCTCATTACATGTGAAGCATCTACCATGAGAGGTGTCTTTCTTAAAGTTCTCCCTTTGATGATGGTGAGAGGATTTCCTAGTATTAGGTTTCTCCCTCTTGAACTTACTTCTTCTGGTGTGAGCAGTGAGAGCTTGGTCTTCACTTCCCATCTTTTATTCTCGGGCCACAAGTCTAGCTTCTTCTTGTGAACATTCCTCCCATAGTCTACTAAAAGAGATCAATTTCTTTCTTGCACAAATACCTTGGATGAAGGAGTCCCATGACCTAGGTAGGCCATTCAATGTGGTCATGACAATTTCTCCATTCTCCACTACTTCATCCATGGCTTCAAGTTGTTCCTTGATTTGAGAGACCTTAGTAAAGTAGGATTGGATGGTTTCTCCAGTCTGGAACTTTACCCCTTTCAATTAGTTCCACAGAGTCATATTCCGATTTATATTATTTTCTTCAAACAACTTAATCAAGGAGTCAAGCATCTCCTTAGGTGTCTTTAGAGAAGACACATGGGGTATGGGATGGTCTTTTATAGAATCAACAATGATTCTCTTGGCTTTGACCAAGTTCTTCTTGTGTAAGGCCTTAACCTCATCTCCCTCTGGAACTGGAACCTCTTCTTTTATGTAGGTGTTGAAATCATTCTCTTCTAGGATTAACCCAATCCTATACTTCCATGCTCAGAAGTTGTCAAATCCTTCAAGCTTATACTCAAGCTTGGTGTGGTGAGACATCTTAATGAGAGACTCAAATGGAAATAAAAGATTTAGGTCTTACCACTTGATTTGCTGAAAACTGGATCTGGAGCTGGATTAGGGTTTTTCAAAGAAACCCTAAAAATTCAAACTTTGAATTCCAAACTTCTGAATGGATGGAAAGATGCACCTTGTTGAGCTGATCAAGTTGGTATACTTCAATTTTGAAATCTGCAAATTTGACCCTTCAAAATTGCCTTTGAAACTTTGGGATCTTCTGGACAAAATCCCGAACTGGGGTTTGATCATGGGGGCTTCACTAGAAGGCAATATAATATCACGTTCACTCATATTGTAGTATTGAATATTCATGAAAACCCAAAAATTATATTGCTTATATATGAAGGGGCAAAGGGTTTTTTTATTTAATGTAACAATACAAAAATACTTTGGGGTCTTTTTTATATGGGCGGGCTGACAAATATCCGCCAAATGGAGATGGCGGGATCACGGCCGGATGAGAAATCGGGTTGAGGCAAGGCTCGAGCTTACTAGTACGCAGGGAAATCGCGTCTTGAGGCATGCTTGATTCCAGGGGTTTCATGGTGAAGTGGGTTGCAAGTCGATCATAGTCGAGAGACAGTGGTCATTGACAAGCAATTGTTACCAATAACACTCAGCTAGTTGTTACCAATAGCCTTGGGAGGCTCTAAGCCTCCAGGGACTGTTATAGGCCCTCGATAGGCCTTGGGGGCTTGAATACCCAACCACTCGTGCCTATTACAGGCCTTGGTAGGTTTAGTCAGCCTCCTAGAGCTTGTTATAGGCCCTGGGGGCTTGGATAACTAGCCCACAACAAGCTTAGTCGGTGATTGGGGAACTGCAACATGCAATTTGTACTATGTGCATTGGCTCTAGTGACATACACGAAGTGATCTCCTATCTCTTTATTAGACCATTAGATGTTGCAAATCATAATGATATGTGGTTGAGTAATTGCATTGTGGGTGAAGTAACGTGCATCCACAATATACATCGAAAGAAGCAAGGTGCATTGTAGAATGCATGTGGGGTCATAAGAGGGGTATCATATCAATATACAAGGTAGAAATATAAAGGGGTATAAAAAATGTTAATGAAAAAATTGATACATACAATATCTAGTGAAAATAGGGTTTTTTTTTAAATTGGGAAGGCATATTGGGAGGGGATAAAAAAACGAATTTGGAAGGTATTTTCCAATATTTAGTGAAATTAGGGGTATTGTTTCATATGCCACGAACGAACGTGCTATGATAGCGGTTTATTGAGTGAAGACCCCGTGGGTTTGATAATGCCCAGGGTTCTACCAAGCCAAAAAGTTTGATCTTGTGCTCTAAACTTCGATTTTTTTTTAGGAGCATCCAGCCGTGGTCAGAGATTGCAAAAATTTTAACTTTTGCAGAAACCCTAATTTTCCACCTTTCCGATCAAAATCCCGAACTAGGATTTGATGATGCTCGAGGTTCTACCCAACCAAAAAGTTCGATCTTGGTCTCTAAACTTCGATTTTCTTTAGGATCATCTAGCCATGGTCTCGGATTCCAAAAATTCCAACTTTCTCTGAAACCCTAATTTTCCCGCAGCAGTGACAGGCCAAAAACTGAAAGTGCTCAGAATTGAATTTTGTCTCGACAGAAAGATGCGCCCTTGCAAGGAGAGTCAGCCTATCCTCCTGCATTTGATGATCTGTGTAGAGAAACCCAAAGATTAAGAAGCCCTAGATTCCGCAGTTGCACAGTGTTTTCTTCTTAGCACGGCTCTGATATTATAATTTTATTAAAAAACATCATTAAAATTTTTAAATTAATAAAACTTTATTGTACCTGTAATATCAACTTCTTCTTAGTAAACTTACATTTTAAGAAGAAAAAAATAGTATACTTACTTTTTTAAGGAAAAACATAATATACTTATTTTTTTGAAAAATATTTATAAGTTAACTCATTAATGGATCCGTATTTTAATTTTTCATAATACTTTAATATTATAAAGTATGTTTTCATTTCTTTATTTTATATAATAAGGTTCGATGTTGTGACCAAAGGAGATGGTGACTCCTAGTGAAATGCATTTCATTAAAAGCCTCTGTTGTATAAGTCAATCATATAGAAGATAATTATAATTATATTATATTATAAAAATATAAATTTACAATTATAAAGTTTATATTAGACAAATTTTATAACTTTTTAGTCAAAACAATGGTTAATATAGAATCAATGTTTTATCGATTGCAATATAACGTTGCCTGCAAGAGAGATAATATAACCCTACCAGCGACAAGAATAATAACAAACACATTATAGGCCAGCTACCATCTAAACTTTATTTTTGATGTTATGTTATATGCTATCTATAGTGTCAAATCCTTATGCCTTTGGAAAATGTGTAGGCCATTATTTTTAGACTATGCACTTGGACTAGTAGTCAATATGTGTTCTCTCTCTTCACTTATCCATGCCTTTGAAAAAAAATATCTCCATGTGTTCTACTCATATTTAAAGTTTTAATTTTTTTTTGTCCACTATGATACTACTTGTTTGATAAATATCTTCATGTGTCGTACTAACATTTGGAATTTTAGTCCTCGTGATATCATTTAAATTTTTGTTCTTGTGATACCACTTGCTTGATTATATTTATCTTTTGTTGATATATTTTATATATTTTAAAGTTATGTTTTAAATATTATTTTTTCATAGAATAAACAATGGTTTGCATTTTTTATTTTTATTAACACAGTTTTTTAGTTTTTTAATTGATTCAAAAATATTTTTATATTTTTTCAAATTAAAACATATACTCTTATTCAAGTTATCTATTCTATAAATTCAGTCAAGCTATATTCTTTATATTTTTCAAATTGAAAAGTTATAAATAAATCTAAATTGATTACATTTCCAATGAAGTGACACCAACTTTATCCATCCATCCATTAAACATTGGAACCAATGCTATCGATCATGACATGATAGAGATACTTAATGAACTAGTCTACACAACCTTGGAAAATCACTCATGGACTTTAATGAGAATCCAAATCAATCTATCTTTAGATTAAGTAATTAGTTGAGCGAGCATATAATAAATTTTCATGGAATTAGTTTAGATTGGTTTTAATATAACTTCTAAATTGATGGATTAGATAATACTCGCATTAAATTATTAATATTATATAATCAAGTATTTCATTTTTTAATTTGTAAAGAAAAAAAATTATTGTTTATAATTATAATCTTAATAACAATTGGTTTATAAACAGTGAAAGGATTTGGATTACATATTATAAATAGGATTTGGACTTAGGTAGAGAGGATAGGATTTGGATTACATATTACAAGTAGGATTTGGATTTAGGTAGAGAGGATAGGACTTGGATTACATATTACAAGTAGAATTTGGACTTAGGTAGAAAGGATAGTGATTTTTTTCTATAATAACTCAAATTAAATTTAAATAATAATAATAATATATTTATATGGTCAACTTCTAACTATACACCAAATTAATATATTAGAATCCTTATTTGTGTGACAAGAATCCAATAATAATAATAATAAAATTTAATTTAAGGCCATAATTTAGTTAGAGAGTGTAACGTCCCCTTCTCCTTAGAACAACAGGGAAGGAGACATTAACAACATACCGGGCTTTTGTAAATTTAGCCCCAATAATTTTTGCACATAAATAACTTAATATTTTAAAACTTCTATATGCAGATTCGTTTCAATATAAACACAGCGGAATGAACATGCTAACAAGCACTCAAACAGACAGTAATTGCAATCATATCAATCACAGCAAGGAATGATTCAACATACAGAGACCCAATCTCATTCGTATGCCATGCATGGATTCTATATTAATTCATTTCATTAAACATGGGCAACTTAATATATTGCAGAATGCAAAAAGGAATAATTTATAATCCACAGAACACTTATCTTGAGAAGATGATGTCCAACGAATGGCTACATGAGAGCAACGTTCCACCCAACCATAGATCTCTGTCCAGCCTGTATTCTTTCAGCTGAGAGATCACCCCCGAGCTGGGCTGTGTATCCACTAAGGAGGAACTAGATGGCTCACTCACAGTCAGGGTTTCACTCAAACAGCCATGCTAAGCCAACACACGGTTGGGTTTCTCAAGCATGTAATAGGAGATGGAGGAGGATGCTAGTCCACTAAGCTCAATCCCAGAGCCACATACTCTTCAAGCTAGACTCAGCAATCCCATCCTCTGCTCATACATCCACAACTGGATTTCTCACAACTCTGTCACAAACAACCCAAATCCGTCACTGATTTTCTGGGCCATTAAAACTGGGTTTTCTCATGGCTTTTGGGGTAGCTATTGCTCCCAAATTCGCCCCAAGGTTCCTACCAATGGATCCCCCATTGGATTTCTCTGTCCAATACCAAATCGGAACGTTTTGGCTTCCAAAAACGTGGGTTTCCTTCAAGTCGCGATTTCTGGTTTTCTCCTTGCTGGGAGCTCGTTTTTGGTTGGGAAAAGATGTCCCATACTTCCACAATGGAATGGGGATAAGGATGGAGCAACCCCCAAGATGTAGAGTGACTTGTGGGACAAGTCAAAAGAGCCCATACCATCCCATACGAATTTCAGGGCTGCCCATACTCCATCAAAGTCATGGGCTGAAATCTCAACCACTTCCTTACAATAGGAATAAATGTCATCTAGAAAGGTCAAATGGGTTCTCATAAAGACATATGGAAACCTATGGGTCACTCCCATAGCCCCCTCACCACTCCCTAGTGGATACACGTGGCCCCTTCTCATTCGTTGCCTCCGCAGCCAGCTTTGGACATTTTATATTGCCTGATGTTTATTTACATCCTATTACAATTTCCATGGCTTAAGAGCACATGGTATCAAAATATCAAATACTTGCCCTTTAAATAAAATTCGGCTTTCACTAGCGGGGCCTTGGCCTTGAGCTCCACGCTAGGAAAACATACATCACATGTACACTTATTTACATTAAAGACTCATATATCCTAAGGGTCGAATTGGGGGTATTACATTCCCCTCCCCCTTAGAACAACACCGTCCTCGGTGTTCCAAGACTTAGGCATACATATACAATTTACATATATCCAAAACTTCAAAACTTTGCAGATTTGCCCTGCATTCTATCCTTTACTTTGAACTTTCAGGACCAAGTCCTTTGATTTTCACGAGCTGCTCCTGCTGATTCGGATCTTCCAGCTCGTCCACAAGTCTGAAAACTTTATGGCTGCTACCTTCTTGAGGTTCTCTTGTTGGGAAATTGCGGAGGCAATGATCCCCTCCACATTTCCAACACTTCATTGGTTGCTTCATCTTTACCTGCTCGATTTCCTTTGAGTCTTCCCACCTGGAGCGTCTCTTAATCGGACGATTGGATGAATGCTTCTTCATTGATCCACTTTTCGCTCCCTTACTGATTGCTTTCATAATGCTTTTTACCTCTTTCTGCAGACGAAGAGTGTCCTGCAAGACCTTGTGGTTCATCTCGTTCTGCTGCTTTTGCATCTTGAGCATCTCTCCAATATTTTCTTGGGTCTTGGAAATTGTTTGAAGAAGACTTCCAGCCAATCCTGATAGCCCTTGGTCTGCCGCCATGGTCAATGGAAACAACTGACCACACCTTGCTCACTAGCAACACTTGCCTGCACCGGCTGCAACCAATCGATTCAATTTCCACCTGTGAAATTCATCATTACAATTCTCGTTAGGCCAAGCATAACCCCAAACATTTAAAAATCAGTCAATGGTTTTTCCCCAGTTGACATGGATAGTCCATGTTTTACCCATGAGACTTCCACACTTTTTATGCTTTCCCAACATGCACATGAATTCCTTCATGTTCATCCATTCACAATTCACTTTAATCAAATAAACACACTTTTAATTTCAGTCATGCATGCATTCAGCAATTTTCTAATTTTATAAATGCATCAATAAAAAGGAAAGAGAGGGAGCGGTAAGAGTTTCTCCTCTTAGTCTTGTTCCATTCTGGAACCCACACCACCACTGTGGTTTTCATGCTCCTGTCCTCTTTCACTTCATGTGAATGCTTGACCTGCCCTTCTCGGCTATGACATGTAGTGTCTATGGTCTATTCCAGATCTTTCAACCATGGAGTTCCTCCACTTGGTTGGTCAAACTCCTAGCTGCTAGGACTCACACAGTTCCACTAGCCCCATCTTTCATTACTGCTCATGCTGAGCTCTTTAGGGTGGTTACATGTCCACAGGCATCCTTAAGATGCTTCCATAGTCATTGCTTCCAACAATACCTACACTCAAACATTGAATTAATTCGCATGTTTAGTTTATTTTCATAGGAAATCATAACCAAATCATATACGCATGTATATTCATAAGCAAGAAATTACAAGATAACCAAATACTTATCTGCACTAGATGTCTTCACTTTATTCCATAGGGTTCTTCTTTGCTTTACAAGCCTTGGAATCTCCTATGGATTTGGGTGTTTGGCCAGCGCGCAGGCTGCCCCTCAGCATCTAATAGTCTTGTATGTTTTTCCAGCACGCAGGATGCTCCACAACATCAAATAACCTTGTAGGTTTGGCCAGTACGCAGGCTGCTCCAAATCATCAACCATCTCGCAGGTTTGGCCAGCACGCAGGCTGCTCCAAATCATCAACCATCTCGCATGTTTGGCCAGCACGCAGGCTGCTCCAAATCATCATCAATCTCGCATGTTTGGCCAGCACGCAGGCTGCTCCAAATCATCATCAATCTCGCATGTTTGGCCAGCACGCAGGCTGCTCCAAATCATCAACAATCTCGCATGTTTGGCCAGCACGCAGGCTGTTCCAAATCATCAACAATCTCGCATGTTTGGCCAGCACGCAGGCTGCTCCAAATCATCAACAATCTCGCATGTTTGGCCAGCACGCAGGCTGCTCCAAATCATCAACAATCTCGCTCAACCAGCCACTTTCTGAATTTACCAAGCAACTTTTAGTTCTTTCAGGGTCCTTGCTTCCTGTATTGACCAGGGTTTCCAACAAAGAAACAATAATGCATCAGCTCACTGTTACAAGCTTTATGCTTGAAACCTTCATTATTTCAAATAAGAAATGAATGAAAATGAATACTTATCTGTACTGTGCATTTCCTCTCTGGTCCACAGGGTCCTGCTTTTACTTTATAAGCCTTGGGATCCTCCTGCGGACTAAGATGTTTGGCCAGCACGCAGGCTGTTCCAAATCATCAAATAATTAATGCCCTACCAGTACACCTTCACGCCGACTGGGTTTACCAAGCATTTGGTGGTGCCCAACCAGTCCCATACCTGGTTGGCCCTCTCCATTGCCGAGCCAGCACATACGTCTGGGTCATCGACCAATGGAAGGTAACTGCGCCACCGACCATTACAGGTCAAGGCTCCACTACTCTGCCTTAGGCTTGCATCAGCCTTTCACGGTATCACAATCCCTCAATGCGCATAACAATTCTTCACCCACACAAGGGTGGCACTTCTTCTCTTATGTAAGCCGGCGGTTCCATTTAGGAATTCTTTAGGTAACTTTCTTAACTGCAGGCTATCATGGCCCCATGATACCCACTCACCCTATGCAAGGGTTACCACTGCTTATACAGTCTTCTTGAGTACTATTTTCTTCACTTTTCTCTTTCAGGTGCAACACTTAGTTTCATATGTATAATCTGTCAACACAAAATGGATAGCGAGCTCATTAGTATCGCTGCTCTAGAATTGTAAACCTATTTCATAACATCCACTATCCAACCTTGAAACACCAGGAATGCGTCCATTCCCTTAAGGCGTAGTCAATATTGGCATCCCTAACATAACTCAGCACCAGAAAGGCGTGCACTCCTTACTGATGTGAGCTATGAAGGTCCTAATCATACTTCAAGCAGTCTTTCATGATGGAAATAAAATCAAAACATGCTCTGCATATTAACTCTAATAATTAGATATATATATATCATTCAGGGTTTATGGAAAACTTATCCATTTTGCCGATGATATTTCTCTTCTTTAATGAGGAATGGAGGCTCCTTCTCTGAGTTGACAGTCCCTCGGTTGGCCATCCCAATTCCTTTTGATGTTACATATCCTTCATATGTCTTACTAACATAACCTTTACCATCTCACTCATATTGTTTACCAATCATGCAGTGCAGATGAAACATTAATAATGTCTTATGGCATTCCACCTGGAACCCATTTTCAAATCATGGAATCCCTTCCCATGAAGTTTGGCTTCTGCAGGACCTCTGTCATGGTCTTACTGCAATGTGTCTCCCTGGCACACTTATTAAACAGCCAAACAGTCAACAACATTTAGCAATACAATTTCAAATCCGATTGATCCATAACCAATCCATGGCACTAATAATTAAATTCAGTATGCATTTGCAACTCTGTCTACTACAGAAATTGGTTTTCTTATCCATGAGGCTATCCTCATATTGTTTGGCTCTTGTAAGTGACACCACTCTACCCGTTATGGTCTTATGCCTGCTGCCATACATGAGCATCCACTTACAGCATGTCCTCCTGACACATTTTCATATAAGCCAAACAATCATTAGCAATTATTAGTAAAATTTCAAATCCGAAACATTTACAAATCTGATATTTACAACTGTTCTTACTAACAGAACTTAGAGCTCTCAACCATGAGAACCTTCTCATAACCTTTGGCTTCTACGTGTGGTAGATCCCGGTCTCTACTATGGACTTATCCTCATTGCTATATGTAAGACCTTCCTACCGGAAACTGAAACTCCAATCAGCCAAACACGTTGTGAGTATCTACGCACATAATCATTCATTGCCATTATAGTCACTGAAGTGATCTCAGAATTATAACACTCAATAATTCAAACACCTTCAGCTGTTACATTTGAAATGCAATGAAATATATATATACACTTCTATATATGCGTCATTATCATAATAGAATTTTCAAGACATAGTAACACTATCCATGCAGCTTAACTAAATCGTAAATACTCATTATTTCACAGTCATATCATTCATACCATTCTGTCCTTCCACAAAGTATTCTAGCAGCCCATCAATCATGATTGAGCTCTTCATGCACTTACTATTTTGCATTCATAACAGCCCATGAAATGATCCTAGAATTATCATCAATTCGTCGTTTCATTCATTATTTATTTTGCAATAACATATGCATCATCCCTATGCATTCATACAATGCATCACAAGATTTATAAAATCTCTTAATGCACATCTACTCAATGCTACCTTGCATTGTTTCATGAGTGCTATGCATTCAAGCATATTATGATCGAGACATGACTATCTCATATAACTTGCATTATCATAATCAGGACCACCAGTCTTCACTTGGTTTGGTTATTAAGCACATAACCAACATACACATGACATGATATAAATTCATATGAATGCATTGAGACTTCTAAACAGTCATAGGGTGTAAGGATCATTTCCTTTACTTAACCATACCTCACCAAGCTTGGTAGGTAAACAGTCCCAATCGATATTCAATATCACATGCCAATTAACTCAACATAGCTCAAACATAGTTGAAGAGATCTTACCAAATCCTCTTTCAACATTCATGCAATTTGGCACCAATAATCATTACCTGCATGGCTACCATTAACATCGCCTGATGTTACCTGATCAGTTGGCCTCTTACCAAAGCTGCTCAGTCCTTTTGCCAACTTTATGATCATAGATTTGTTGGCTTCATGCAACAACATCCTCAGCACATTTAGCCATGCTCTTTGTTATCTTTGGTTCTACAACCAATACCAACATCAATAATGATTATCAGCCACAATATTCTCCATTAGTGATTTATTGCATATCCATACTTCATTCTTTTACCAATATGCAATATCTCATTCATGCACAAGCATTTCCATATGCACTATGCAATGTTTGTTAAGATGTCATCTAGTGCATATACATCTATGTAATCCCTTACATTTTTAACATTTTTATGCCATATGACAATTTCATAATTATAAGTATGATAAAAAAAAAAACTGAGGTTTAAAGAATTCTTCCCTTTTCGATCCTTCCTCGTATCATGGAATTTATCTTCCATATCATGCAATTGTAGAAATTGCCCACATTGACAACAAAATTTGTTTGTCAAAACAACCGCTGGCACTCTTCTGCACTAAATAACTATGATATCTGTAGACCTCATTCAAACTCTGGTCATGCATCATTGTTCCCTGCTGGACAAGCTTTCCAATGCCTGTCTTCATGCTCCATTCCGACATCAGGTGCGGAAACTGCATCCCTTCAAAATGACAACTTTCACTCCAATTTTGCACATTTTACACAGTTGCATTTTGGTCCCGAATGCCAACTTCAGCCACCTGTGGAAGAAAATCTATGAGGAATCACAAAAACTTATCTATCGGGCGAAGTTAGTCCATATAACAAGGAACACTCTGCAATTCACGGATTTCAATTCCGATGCACCATTCATCTTCTATGAATTTCTGGGTTTTGCTACTTCTCATTTTTCACATTTTCCCAAAATTCCAAATTTTGGGCCAAAAACGGCTATCTCCCAAACGGTGCATTTCTGGAAAATCTTCGTCTAACGGAAGCTGTCCGTCTTAATGAGAATATGAAATGTCTAGTTCAGTAAAATTTCTGATTCCCACATCTAGGGTCACTTTTACTGCCCACAAGCTTTTCAAAATCCCGAAAAAGTGGCCCGGAACAGTGCTTTTTGGCCTTCTTGATCACCCCGGCACCATATCCTTTGGAGTTGGGTTCCAAGATTCGGAACTTAACATTGTGCCTGCTTCATGACTGCCTCGTATCAATTTCAGCTTAAACCGGCCTTCTGTCAAGCCTCGGGACTCTGTCCTTCAAAAGTCACTATTATCCATTTTCTGTCAAATCGGAGTGTAATGGGCTACGGGTCTTCACTGGTCTTTTCATGGCCCTCGTCAATGGCCTCCGAGCCCCACAGGAATCATCGCATTCTGAGTCCGGATGCTCCTGCTATCAAAAAATCAAGTTTTAGCCACTTTACTCTTTTTTTTTTTTTTTTTTTTTTTTTCTAATTCGAGCGCGCGGGCCGGTTCTCCGAATGCTTCCGCAATGCGGAGAAGTTCGGCGAACGCTTCCGCAATTGCGGAGCAGTTCGGCGAACGCTTCCGCAATGGCGGAGCGATTCGCTGAATTCTCCCGCAACTGCGGAGCCATTCGGCGAATGCTCCCGCAACTGCGGAGCCATTCGGCGAAGGCTTCCGCCGCGGAGCCATTCGGCGAAGGCTTCCGCCGTTTCGGAAGACTTTCCCGAACTCTTCCGCAGTTGCGGAACCGTTCGCGGAATCCTTCCGCTGTTTCGGAAGACTTTCCCGAACTCTTCCGCAGTTGCGGAACCGTTCGCGGAATCCTTCCGCTGTTTCGGAAGACTTTCCCGAACTCTTCCGCAGTTGCGGAACCGTTCGCGGAATCCTTCCGCTGTTTCGGAAGACTTTCCCGAACTCTTCCGAAACAAACTTTAAACAAAATTTTCGAAAACACTTAGAAAAATTTTCTTCCTTTTTCGGAGCATTTCGCCAAATTTTTCCGCGTTGCGGGACAACTCGCGGAATCCTTCCGCAAATTTCGGAAGAGAATTCCTTCCGAAAATTTCGGAAGGGAATTCCTTCCGCAAATTTCGGGGCGACTTCTCGAATTCCTCCGCGTTGCGGAAAACTTCGCGGAATGCTTCCGCAGTTTCGGGGCAATTCACCGAATGTTTCCGCAGTTTCGGAAGACATTCGGGAATTCTCCCCGAAACAGTCTTAAACGAATTTTTCAAACAGACTTAGGAAAAATTGAAAACTTTCATTCATTTATCATTCGACAATCCAACCAATGTATTCACCATTAATCTCCAAACAACCAACAATCGTGGGCAAGGAAACTCATGAGTATAAGGCGTAATTTGCAAGCTTTCCTAACAATTGACTGTTCATGCTTTTATTCAGGAAATCAAACAGAACTCATTTCCAGCCATGCTCAACAATAATCAACAACAACAAAACAACAAAACAGCTTAAGATGGCAGAGATTGCCCATGCTCCTTTCTCTGTTTCATAGAATGCCATCAATGCAACTAATGCAAGCAGCTTGCAAAAATCTCCAAACAGTCATGCGATCTTGAGGTTTCTCTAATGCATTTTTGTTTCAAATACAAAATGCATGTACACACACAATGACTTAAATTTCTGTGAAGGGTCCAACAGCCGTAGGGTTGAACCTAGAGCTCTGATACCACTCTATAACGTCCCCTTCTCCTTAGAACAACAGGGAAGGAGACATTAACAACATACCGGGCTTTTGTAAATTTAGCCCCAATAATTTTTGCACATAAATAACTTAATATTTTAAAACTTCTATATGCAGATTCGTTTCAATATAAACACAGCGGAATGAACATGCTAACAAGCACTCAAACAGACAGTAATTGCAATCATATCAATCACAGCAAGGAATGATTCAACATACAGAGACCCAATCTCATTCGTATGCCATGCATGGATTCTATATTAATTCATTTCATTAAACATGGGCAACTTAATATATTGCAGAATGCAAAAAGGAATAATTTATAATCCACAGAACACTTATCTTGAGAAGATGATGTCCAACAAATGGCTACATGAGAGCAACGTTCCACCCAACCATAGATCTCTGTCCAGCCTGTATTCTTTCAGCTGAGAGATCACCCCCGAGCTGGGCTGTGTATCCACTAAGGAGGAACTAGATGGCTCACTCACAGTCAGGGTTTCACTCAAACAGCCATGCTAAGCCAACACACGGTTGGGTTTCTCAAGCATGTAATAGGAGATGGAGGAGGATGCTAGTCCACTAAGCTCAATCCCAGAGCCACATACTCTTCAAGCTAGACTCAGCAATCCCATCCTCTGCTCATACATCCACAACTGGATTTCTCACAACTCTGTCACAAACAACCCAAATCCGTCACTGATTTTCTGGGCCATTAAAACTGGGTTTTCTCATGGCTTTTGGGGTAGCTATTGCTCCCAAATTCGCCCCAAGGTTCCTACCAATGGATCCCCCATTGGATTTCTCTGTCCAATACCAAATCGGAACGTTTTGGCTTCCAAAAACGTGGGTTTCCTTCAAGTCGCGATTTCTGGTTTTCTCCTTGCTGGGAGCTCGTTTTTGGTTGGGAAAAGATGTCCCATACTTCCACAATGGAATGGGGATAAGGATGGAGCAACCCCCAAGATGTAGAGTGACTTGTGGGACAAGTCAAAAGAGCCCATACCATCCCATACGAATTTCAGGGCTGCCCATACTCCATCAAAGTCATGGGCTGAAATCTCAACCACTTCCTTACAATAGGAATAAATGTCATCTAGAAAGGTCAAATGGGTTCTCATAAAGACATATGGCAACCTATGGGTCACTCCCATAGCCCCCTCACCACTCCCTAGTGGATACACGTGTCCCCTTCTCATTCGTTGCCTCCGTAGCCAGCTTTGGACATTTTATATTGCCTGATGTTTATTTACATCCTATTACAATTTCCATGGCTTAAGAGCACATGGTATCAAAATATCAAATACTTGCCCTTTAAATAAAATTCGGCTTTCACTAGCGGGGCCTTGGCCTTGAGCTCCACGCTAGGAAAACATACATCACATGTACACTTATTTACATTAAAGACTCATATATCCTAAGGGTCGAATTGGGGGTATTACAGAGAGTAAATTGATGTATGAGATTTGTTTTTGGAATATTGATTTATTTTCACATAATGATATGACACTTTTCTCTTTGTATATATAAGTCCATTTAATTTAAGGTTATAGTTTAGCTAGACACTAAAGTTGATTCATTTTCACATAATGATATGACACTTCTCTCTTTGTATATATAAGTCCATTTAATTTAAGGTTATAGTTTAGCTAGACACTAAATTGATGTTTGAGATATTTTTGTTTGTGGACCAAATGACTCCTTTCACACAAGTAAAGTCATACTTTAGATAGAGGCTAAATTGATGTATGAGGTATTTTTGTTTGTGGAACAAAGGAAGCATTTCATATAATGATTTGACTATTGTGTGTGTGTGTGTGTGTGTGTGTTTGCTTAAGTGACCATGATCTAGATGTGAGATATTTCCTTCTGAAGTTGGGGAGGTCATGAGTTGGATTCTCTCGATTCCCTTGGGGTTAGGCTTCGTAATTAAGGTCAATGGTTTACCGTATTTACCATCATGGATCATGGGGAAGTACTTGGAGGGTTTTCTATGACAATCATATATATGTATGTATGTATGTATGTATGTATGCGCACACACACACACACACACTTCTTGTGTGGATTGGGGATCAAGCTTGTATTATCCTTTGTGGTGTTGTAGGTGGCTTATGCCCTAAATCAAGATAGGTCCATGATGTGAGTCAGATGCTCCTTCCCATTGGGATGAGTCCTCATCTTTTAGAAGAATGACCACAACTGTTTCTTAAAAAACTTAGTGTTGACACTTGAAATTTATAAAAAAATTAGAAAAACATTCCCAAGCTAAACATTTTTATTCGAGTGGTGAAAGAAAAAGCTCTTTTGTATGGCGATAAGGTTATGATCGAGAATTTCATGAGAGTGTGTCCAAATCTCAAGACTTCAAGTCTTAGATCCAAATCTAGTAGCTCCCTCACATGAAAGGAAAAATATAGTTTTACTTATGTGGAAAGTGTTTTCTCAAATTTCATTCTCAATTCAAAGGTGATTGAGAATTAATATTTTACAACACTCCATGGTCTTTGGAGACCAATAGGTTGTATCTTAATCAATGGTCTATGGACTTCAAAACACTCCAAAACACGGGAGGAGAGTATGTCTCGAGTCCTAGTTTGGGTTACACTATTCCATTTCCCGGTTAACCTCACAGAAATTAAAATTCTTGATGCAATAAGAATAAAGGGGGAGACTTATAGATAAAGTCTAGCCAATATAAGGTAGATTCACATTCGCTCAAAAATCTATGGAAGAAAATATTGAAGAAGGAATCCCAGAAATAATCGAACTCAAAATTAATACTAGAGACATGTGCAATAGTTAGACTATGAACAATTTACCTTCAAATCAAGTTTAATGATGGCCATGAATATGGATTTTTCAACAACCCACTTTCTTAAGAGAAAGATGAAGATTTCGAAAAAAACACAAAAACACATTCACATATCTCTACATATAAAACCTAGTAAGATCCTCTAGAGCGCAATATTGTAGTTGTGCCACTCCAAGCTGAAAATCCTAGTAAATAAAACTAGTTTCAGTTTTAAAGTCAAATCAAATATAAATTTAAAAATATCAAACAACTAGTTGGCATTAATAAATTCATATCTCTAAGTAGACTATACTTTCTTACCATTCTCACTACTTGATTACATGGAGCTCGAGGGCTTGATTAAAAATAGTTGTGGCTATTCTTATACACTTGACCTCCCAATGCATGTCATAATCTCTGCGTGAGAGAACCAGAGTCGAATTATGTTGGCCTTGTAAACCATGGAAATTAATTAGCTGAACCTATAACACTATGCGCATGAGTTGAAACAATTTAAAGTGAGAAATAATTGTGTCACTATAATAACCAAATTTTTATATTGATTGGAATTGGGTTACTTCCTTTTGGAATGTATATTTAATGCTTTCCATCCATTTGGCATTGTTCGAGGATGTTTTTATATTGAGCTCGATATTGTTTGTGGACGAGCTCTCTCCATGGAGCGTTGAACATTTAAACATAGCTATTGTGTTGTAGTGTGCTGCGACCTTCAAGATTAAGAGTTGCGTTGAAGAGACTCCAATTGTGGAGACCTGTGTTTGGGTGTTGCGACCTCCAACACATTGCTTTGAAGACCTCTCTCTGCTACATGAAGTTTGTTGTGACCTAGTATGAGATTGTGGCCTCCTCGAAACCCAATTTGTGCTTTGAATTCAATGTGTGAGTGAAGCTCAGTGTTTTTGCTGTGCATCTTTTTGAAGTTTGTGTACTGCCATATAAAATTGAAGTTTGTGTACTGCCATATAAATTGTGTATTGCTGCAAAATTGTGTACTGCTATATAAAATTGAAGTTTGTGTACTGCTGCAAAATTGTCTTAGATTGATGTAAACACTATGGCAAAGACATGTATAGTGAATAGAGCTTATTAAAGACATTGTTTCTAGCTAGTGCAGTTGTAATTCTACAAAGATTGTATTGAAAAAGTGGCAGACACTTGAACCCGCTCCTTTCATTTGCTTCCCAAAACATATTTTTTTGCAAGTAAAGATGCATTCATTGTCATCCATTGTTGAAGGATAGCTACCCTGAGTGATCTAGAAAGATCAAACCCACTTTCATTTACAATGATTTGTGGAAGGGAATTTGTGAAGGCACCACTGTTAAAACTGATGCAAGACTAACCTTGACATCTGACCCAAAGCCACTAACATCAAATAAAGAAAGAGAAATATGGGATACCAAAGACAACAAGGCATTGGCAATGATCACTGCAATAGTAAGTGAAGAGGTGAGTTAACAAATACTACCTACAACATCATGTTTTGAAGCGTTGAAGACATTGAAGTATTTGCATGACTCACATTTTGAAATGGAGGTGATTCGGTTAATGTTAAAACTGTTTAGTTTGGAGGTTAACGATAATGACCCCATGTTGGTTGCATCTAAGATCATATCATGCATGCATAAGATTCAAGCATCTGATATGAAACTAGACCTTCCACTTGCAACATTTATCAAATCTATATATCCAATGCATTCAAACTATTTGGAATCATTTCAAGGTAGTGATAAGTTCAAAGATATCACTTTTGACACCTTGGTGGAGAAGATTGCAGACATAGAGAAATCCTTTGGAAAGAAGACCAGTGAGCCTACTAGAGAGTAGGTTTTCCTTGCTCGGAAATCAAAGAACCAGTCCAAAGACCCTTCCAAGGGAGAAAGCTACAAAAGAGGATGAGGAAGAAGAAACTTCAGAGGTAAGGGGGGAATAAATAACTCAGGCAAAAGCTTAGATCTGAAGTGTAAGTGCTGTGGGAAGAATGGACGTGAAGCATATCAATGTTGGGATCCTTGGGACACCATCAAAGGAAGACACAACTATAACAAAGAAGACAAAAATAAAATCCAAGAGGCTGGTAAAGCCCCTGATTCTGCTTATTGTATTGTTGTACATTGTAATCTTGGAATAAATTAAATAACATATTTTTCATCTTACAAAGATTGTTGGCTACTTGATGCTGGTGCAAAATCCCACATGACCTCTAGGAAAGATTGTTTTGAAGAACTGAATGACATTGTAGATGGAATATTGTATTTTGCAAAAAAATATAGCCTACAACCAAAGGGAATTGGCTCCATCAGGCTTAAGCTGCATGGATTCCCTGATTTTGTGTTGAAAAATGTTATCTATCTTACAGAGTTGCATAGAATCCCGCTGTCCTTAGAGCATATTCGACAACAAGGCCATTCCATCCACATGTTTGATGGAATCGTAGAGATAAGAAAGTCCTCTCATAGCCATGTCATAATGACCAGATATGAATATGGGAAGTTGTTGAAGATGAAAGCATCATCTGCAATAGCCAAAAAAATTCCTACATCTCTCAGTATGAAGAAGGTAATTTGTCATCTAGTCTTTTATGGCATGCTAGATTTGATCATTTGAATTATAACTGTATTCGCTTGTTGAGAAAGAATGGTGTATTTGGTTTTCCTACCATTTCTAAGAAAAAGAACAAATGTGATGCATGCATATTAGGAAAACATAATAAGCAACCATTCCAAGAGTTTAAATTTAGAGCATGTAGAAAGCTAGAGTTGGTTCACTTTGATTTATGTGGCCCCATGCTAGATCCTTCAGCCAATGGAAATAAGTATCTCATGACCTTTGATGATGATCGTACTAGAATGTGTTGGGTATACTTGTTAAAGACCAAATCTGAAGCATTTCAAACATTCAAATATTTTCATGCATGCCTAGAAAATCAAGCACAATCTCATATTGGCACACTTTGTACTGATAATGGAAAAGAATATAATTCTAATTATTTTGAGGCATATCTTCGTCAACATGGGATTTCACATCAAACTACAATTCCTTATAACCCTCAACAGAATGGTGTGGCAGAATGGATGAATAGAACCATAATGAATATGGTATGCTCAATGATGTTTTTCAAGAATGTAAAGTTGATGTTTTGGGGTGATACAGTATTGTGTGCAACATATTTGAGAAATAGAAGTCCATCTCATGCTCTTGAAGACAAGACTCGACATGAAATGTGGTATGAACACCTTCCCTCGGTGAGGCATATCAAGGTTTTTGGTTCCACCTGCTATGCCTTGATACCAAAGGAGAAAAGAGACAAGCTTGGTGCTCAAAGTAGAAGATGCATTTTCTTGGGGTACTTAGAAACATCCCAGGCATATCGTCTTTATGATGAGGTAAACAAGAAGTTTGTTGTTTCCAGAGATGTCATTTTTCTTAAAACTAATAAAAATGACCAGTCTATTGAAAGAAAACTTATCGTTTGGAGAATTTTTTCCATCTAAATACATATTATGAAGTTGATAATGAAATTCCAAATCTTGAAGGGGGGATCCCTATCTTGGACCAATCTTTGGAATTTCCTTTTGAAGAACCAACACCCCCTCTTGAAGAAGAAGTTCCTTCCACTTCATCTGAACAAGAGGTTCAATTGGATGATGTGATTGAGAGGATTGGAAGATTGAACCTTGAAGAAAATGAGGCACCACCAACTGATTAACTCGAACCATCATGGAAAGTTCCTAAATGGTCCACAAAGACACTTGAAAGTGTCCATCCAGATGAAGTTGGAAAGGCAGGAATAAGAAACTCAACCAAACAAGAAGACAAAGGAGAAGCATATAACTCAAGTGATGACATGGATGTCTCATTTGATTGTGGATTGAATTTATCTACTAACTTTGAACCAAATTCCTTTAAAGAGGATGCTACTCATGATGAGTGGAAAGAAGCCATGCATAATGAGTATGATGCACTCATGAAGAATGGAACCTGGAAGCTGGTTGACCCTTTAGTCATAACCAAACCAATTGGCTACAAGTGGGTATACAAGAACAAATACAAATTAGACGGCTCACTTGACAAGCATAAAGCAAGGCTCGTGATGAAATGCTATGCACAGAAAGAAGGAATTGACTATGAAGAGATGTTCTCCCCCACAACAAAATGGGATACCATCCGCACGTTACTCTCCTTCACTGCACAAAATGGGTGGAAAGTCCACTAGATGGATGTAAAAACAACTTTCTTGAATGTATACTTGAAAGAAAATGTCTTTGTGACTCATCTAGAAGGATTTGTTGTGAATGGACAATAACAAAATGTATCCAAACTCGTTAAGTCCTTGTATGGCCTAAAACAAGCACCTCGAGCATGGTATGAAAATCTAACCAATCATCTTCTAAAGTTGAATTTCAAACATTATAATCTTGATGACACAACATTGTTTGTAAAGAAAGTTGGAAGATCTGTTGTGTTTCTTGTGGTGTATGTAGGTGACCTTTTGATGACAGAAAAAAAAATAAAAAAATGAAAGTTACATTTCATCCATATTAAAGAAACATTTGAAGAAAGGAGTTGAAATAATAGATCCGAGACACCTTCACTACTACTTAGGAATTGAAGTCACTCAACATCCTAAGTACATATTCATATCCCATAATAAGTACGTTGGAGACCTGTTGAATAAATTTTGCATGACAGAATGCAACCCTCTCTAAACTCCAATGGAACAAAAGCTAAAGATCACATCAATTAAAGGAAAATAATTCGAGGATGAAACCAAGTACTGACAACTTGTAGGAAGCCTTATCTACCTTACCACCACTAGACTAGATATTTCACATGTCATTGGCATTCTTTCAAGGTTCATGCACAAACCTTGTGAAGGACACTCATCTACTGCAAAAAGAGTTCTAAGATACTTGAAGGGGACTCAAGACTTTGGACTCAAATACTCTAAGGTGGATGACCTCAAACTTATTGGGTATTCATATTTGGACTTTGATGGCGACAAAGAGACACGAGTGTCCACTTCTTGATACACAATAAGTCTTGGATCAACAGCTTTCTCTTGGAGATCACACAAATAGTCAATTCTAGTATATTCGACAAAAGAGGCAGAACATGTAGTTGTTGTAGAAGCAACAAAAGAGATTAGGAAGCTCAGGAAGAAACTTGAAGATTTGTAGGAGAAACAAGAGAACTCCACTCTATTATTGATCGACAACATTTATGCAATCAAGTTGGCCAAGAATCCTAGATTCCATGATCGAACCAAGCACATCAACATGAAGTATCATTTGATTGGACATCATGTAGAGGATAAGATAGTTCATCAATGAGACTGTTCCATGAACGACCAAATTGCATACATCTTCATCAAAGCGCTTGGACAAGAGAAGTTTGAAAGGTTTAGAAACATGCTTGGACTCACAAACACCCCTTTGGATTAAGGGGGGAATGTTGGAAATCCAATCCTCGGGATTATGGTTCCAAATTAAAATTGTAAATATTGTAAATATAGAATATGAACAGTTGTAGGAAATCAAAGAGATGTTGGAAGATGGAATCCAATAGTTGATTGAAAACGTATAAATAATTGGGTTTATGTCTTTAATAACACAATTCGGAAGTTATTCCACTTGACAATTTCGATCTAAGAAATAAAATTGTTATTAGTGCTAGTGGATATACCAACTATTTATCATATCGATGGAATTATTGAACTAGCCTATTTGAACTAGCCTATTGTCCAGATGAAAAAATGTAAATACATATAATTCATTATCCACCATAGGTGACATGTATATCATTGTATACAATTATTGTTGTGTTTTGTTACAACTATTTAAAATTTATCATAATTTAAAATATTGCAACAATTACCGCAAATGTAAGAATCACTATGTCTATTGCGATTGGGTCTGATTTCTCTATTTATACTCAATTATTTTTTAAGCCAAATTGATGGATTTAATTAAATCCATATTTGTTTCCAATACTGTATTACACTACCTACAAGAGCATCATAACTCATTGTTCATATCAGTAGATCCATGTTCATATCAATCGTTTTAAATAAGAAAATCATGATTATTTTTTAATGTCCAAAGTTAAATAAGAAAATCATGATTATTTTTTAATGTCCAAAGTAATAAAATGAAGTAATAAAATCAAGCTATTCAACTTGTTGCAAGAAGATAAGATGCATATGTTAGATATTAGGTCACGGTCAAAAGAACAATTTATAAATTAGTTTAAAAATATTGAATCAATAACTTTTGGGGAATAATTAATTCTTGTCTTTATCTTTGGATTGTGTTGATGGATAACGAGAATTGAAGATTTATTGGAAAGATGGGCAAGGGACCTAGAATATTTTCCAACATTGGGAAGAAGGTTAATAAATGGATAAAACTTTGGGTAAAATGTAAAAATGACCTGCAAACTAATATGCGGTCAAAGAAACTAATAGGGAAGTCAACGATGAATGAATGTAATATAAACTGCATGTCAGCATGTATTCTTTACATTTAATCTTTTAGAAATATTTTCCATCACAGTTGTAGCAAAGGTTGAGGTGTTGACGCTCAACCATGGCATGTGGGTTCAACTTGTGGATTCATAGAGCATAGGTTGTTAAGCCCTCAATGATGGCACATTACCACCTATAGAGTGGTGCATTGCCTCTTATATTGTGGTGCATTACATATTATTGATGCCAGCTTGGGTCTATTAGTGGGTCTATTATTTGTTATTGTACACCTTTGTTTCATATATATGGGAAGGAGATATTTTCATTTTCGTCATCATATTGTATCTTGTCTTGTCCTATGTACTTAGTACATTGTGTAAGGAGGTTTCCCCTCAAAGAGTCTTTCTATTCATCTATTTTCTTCATTATTAAGGCATGGATTACTTTATTTTGGTCTATTTATGCTCTTTTATTCTATTTCTGACTTGGTTTCATAACATTTGGTATCAGAGCTCTTTCCTTAGGACCGGTTTCTTCAAAGTGAGTCATCTTGGAATTTTTCACTAAAACTATTTTTATACAGAGTTTCAGAAACCAGAATCAAACCCCATGTATAAAAAAGGTTGATCTATCTATGGTATAATTTTCACATCCTGAGCAATTACACGTGCAAAAATATTCTCTGTTGAATATAGGGTTTATAACTAGTCCAAAAACTAATATCAAACATGTGTTCTATGCAAAACTATTATATCTAGGTCATGTGATATCCAAATTCAGTGAGACCAGTTTCATAAGAAATAGGACAAACCAAAGTATCTGTGGTATAAGTTTCAGATTTGGATCCAAAATATTGGACACGTGGCAGTCCGTACAAGTTTGATCTACTAAAAGGAACAAAAATAACAAATGTTGGGAGATTTGCCATATCTTTTTATTGACACCTCAGAATTAGGTCATACCTATGGCATTACCGAAAGGAGCTATCAGGATATTGGAGGAATAATTTTCAGACTCAGAGGATCCGAAATTCCATATTTATTTAAGTTTCAAGGTCGGATAGATAATTAAGATCAAAACCAGGATTTTACAAGGTGTGTCTTTTTTAATTTGAATAAATTTTGATCCAGAGATCTGCTTGGGATGATTCAAAAGGTATGGTGAAGAATATATATCGTAATTTTTTTCAAAATGCCTCCTAAAAGGGGAACCTCTACACCAAATAATGCTCCAAACAGTTCTACATGGACTTATGATGAAGGTGAATAAATGTGCAAGGACATATCTGATTCACAAGAGAAGACAGTGACAAAAGATGCACTAACATCAATCCTAGGAAAAACCAAGAATGAACTAGAAGTGAAAATGGTGATTTAAAAAAGGACATAGATGATTTGAAGGGTTTAAAAGGGGACATACAAGATTTGAAATAAGGGTTGACAAGGTTGCTACAAGAAGGGCTTCCTAAAAGTGACAAGATCTCCCATGAAATTCATGATGAAAACAAAAGGAACATACACCATGACTTTAGCAAATCCAACTTGGGGTAAAAAACCAACTACATCCCAAAGATTGATATGAGGAATTTTGATGGCATGGATCCTCGCACATGGATACTACAGATGGAGCAATTCTTTGAGCTACACAGGGTGCAATCCACACAAAATTTATGCATGGAATCTTTATATTTGGAACCTAATTAGTTTGTGTGGTATAGATGTATTTGATCATGTAAATCACTTGTTAATTGGACAACTTTTACCGATGAATTGATAGCACATTACGAGGACACAAAGAGAAAAACCTTCTTTAGCCAATTGATAAATCTCAAACAAAAGGGTTCAGTTGGGGAGCACATTGAGAACTTCCAAAGATTGAATATCAAGATCATAGATATTCCATAGGAGCATTTGACTGATGTTTTCATAGGAACTTTAAAGGATAACATCCAACATGAGGTTCGCCTATGGGAACCTAAGTCCTTGGAGCATGCATTTAGGGTGGCAAGAAAATTTGAAAATAAAATTATGGCAACAAAGAAGTCTACCACTTACAACTATAAAGAAGGAAGTGTGATCTCGAGTCATCCACAACCTACAAGGTTGACACAACAACAATTAGAGGAAAAAAGAGAAAAAGGGATTTGTTATAGTTGTGATAGAAAATATAGTAAGGGACACAATTGCACTGAGAAGAAAATAATTTACATAGATTGTGAAGAAGAGGAAGAAAATGAACAAGAATCATCAAAAGAAGAGGATTCACACCAAGAACCAACACCATAGATTGAAGTAGAATAAATTCATCCCACGATATATTGTAATGCTTTGGCTGGAATTACCACTCCTCAAACTCTCAAGTAGAGGCTATATCAAGAAGAAAAAGGTAATATTACTAATTGATTCTTGCAGTACTCACAATTTTATTCATTGTGAGATAGCACAGGCTTTAAATTGCTTTATATATCCAGCACCAGAGTTTCAGGTGATGGTTGTGGATGGAGGAACTATAAATTGCTCAGGAAAATGCCATAATATAGATCTCTCTATGGGAGAGTATGTCCTAAATAGTCCAATGATCACCATTCCAATGGGCGGGGTTGATGTGGTCCTAGGGTTCCAATGGCTACAATCCATGGGAACAATAAATTTTAATTTTCAAGAGATTTTCTTGAAAACAATTCAGGGAGGAAAATAATTTGAATTAAGAGGTATCACACGGAGACCTGGTAAGATAATCAACTCTAATGGCATGACCAAGATTTTGCAGAAACAACAACGGGGTGTAATTGCACAATTTTTCTCACTAAATGTTCAAACACCTAAATCGTCCATCTATCCATATCTACAACATCTCCTCGACAATCATTTCAAGGTATTTGATAATATTCCCACAGGTATCCCACCCACTCAAGATCATGATCATGCTATTCACTTGGTTTCGGGAAGTGTTCATCCCAGTATTAGGCCTTACAAATATTCCTATGCCCCAAAAAGTGAAATTGAGCATATGGTCGCATAAATGTTAGAGGCTGGAATAATTCAACCTAGCCAAAGTTCTTACTCTTTTCCAGTAATATTGGTACACAAAAAGGATGGCTCGTGGTGTATGTGTATAGGTTATAGAGAGATCAACAAGCTCACTATTAAATATAAATTCCCCATTTCAAATATTGATAAATTGTTAGATGATTACATGGGGCATTTTACTTCACCAAGTTGGATCTTCGCTCAGGCTATCATCAGATCAAAATGAATAAAGAGGACATTCCAAAAACAAAATTCCGAACTCATGAGGGCCATTATGAGTTTTTGGTGATGCCTTTTGGCCTTACAAATGTGCCTTCCACATTTCAAGGTTTGATGAATTCCATCTTCAAGCCCTTTCTTTGAAAATTCGTGTCAGTGTTCTTTAATGATATACTGATCTACAATCAATATTGGGAAGCCCATGTTCAACATGTTGATAAGGTGCTCACACTATTGGAGGAACAACAATTATATGCAAAACCATCCACATGTTTCTTTAGAGTACAGGAGGTGGAATACTTGCGTCATATTGTCTCTCATGAAGGAATTACGGTAGATCCTAACAAAATGAAAGCAATCTAGGAATGGAAGATCCTTACAAACCTAAAAAATATTAGGGTATTTCTTGGGTTGACAATATATTATCGCAAGTTTGTTCATAATTATGGGTGAATAGTTGCACCCTTAACATCATTACTAAAAAAGGATGCATTTTCATGGACTCCAGACACAACTAAGGATTTTGAAGAACTCAAAGAGGAAATGTGCAGAGCTCCAGTCCTGGCTACACCTAATTTCACAAAAACCTTTGTCATGGAATGTGATGCATGAGGGAATGGAAATAGTGTTGTTCTAATGCAAGATGGAAGGCCCCTTTGCCTTTGAAATTCGACCAATTAAGGGGAAGAATCTACACAAACCTATTATATGAGAAGTAAATGCTGATAATTCTACATGCCCTGAAGCAATGGTGCCCCTACCTCATAGGAAGACATTTCAAGGTTAAAGCTGATCATGATAGCCTTAAATATTTATTGGAACAAAGGCTATATTCAAAGGAACAACAAAAATGGGTGACAAAGAAGTTGGGATATGACTTTGAAATAATCTACAAAAAGGGGAAGCAAAATGTTGTGGCAGATGCACTCTCCAGAAAATATGAGGATGTTGAAGCATTTCTCTATGCTATCTCCATCATCCAACCAGATTGGATAACCAAAGCAAGGGATGAATCGAAGAATAAAAAAGAAACATGGACATTCATTCAAAAGCTGCAGTAGGATCCCAATGCCTCTAATACATTTATGTGGAAATATGATTTGCTATGGTACAAGGATAGCTTATATCTTTGTAAGAGTTCCCAACTCAAGCAAAAGGTACTTTTGGAATTCCACTCCTCATTAATAGGATGGAACTCAAGTTTCTTAAAAACCTACCACAGGGTCAAGAAAGATTTTTTTTGGGATGGTCTTAAAACTGATGTTCGAAAATTTCTGACAGAATGTTTGGTTTGCCAACAAATAAAGTGGAAACCATTAAGACCCCGGTTTTTCTACAACCACTTGTCATTCCAAGCCAACGGTGGACAGAGGTATCAATGGAGTTTATCATAGATTTACCAAAGTATGAAGTAAAAAGTGTCATCATGGTGGTTGTTGATAGACTTACTAAATATGAACAATTTTGTGCACTATCTCACCCTTCCAAAGCTACCACAGTTGCCAATGCTTTTATGGAGACAATCCAAAAACTACATGGTATTCTAAATATTATAGTAAGTGACAGGGATCCCATTTTCACTCATAATTTTTGGACCGAATTATTTTCTTGTTTGGGTACTCAACTGGCTCATAGATCATCTTATCATCCTCAATATAGTGGAAAAACTAAGATAGTGAACAAATGTTTGGAAGGATATATTTGATGTTTTGCAACTGATAAAAAAACAAAATCGGTCAAGTGTTTACCCTTAGCAGAATGGTGGTATAACACTTCCTTCCATACATCAATAAAAATGACCCCATTTATGGATATCATCCACCATCCATCACATATTCACTAAGAGACTTATCTAAGGTTCAAGTAGTGGAAGACCACATCGAGCATCAACAACAAGTTCTTCAACTCTTAAAGGACAACCTGACTTTGGCACATAATCAAATGAAACAACAAGTAGATCAACATTGCAATGAACGAATTTGTGATGTGGGGGATTGGGTGTTTTTAATCCTACAACCATACAAACAAATGTCCCTGAAGAAAAACAATAAGGATAACAAATTATCACTTGAATACTATGGTCCCTATAAGGTGCTACAAAAGATTGGTAGTATGGCCTACAAATTGGAACTGCCTACATATTCACGAGTACATCCAATTTTCCATGTTTCATGTTTAAAGAAGGTAGTCGGTGACAAGCTACTAGTTCAAACGATATTACCAAAACTTGACTAGGAAGGAAAAATAATCTTGGATACTGAAGCAATCACTGAAACAAGAATCAGACAACTATGGAATCGATCAATTCCAAAGTATCTCATTAAATGGAAGAACCTACCCACGGAAGATTCGAATGGGAAGACGAGTCATTTATACAACAACATCAATAACTACTTCAACATTGAGGACAACACTTTTTGAAGGGAAGAGGCATGTTAATCCCTCAATGATGGCAAATTACCCCCTATAGAGTGGCGCATTACCCCTTATATTGTGGTGCATTACATATTATTGATGTCGATTTGGGTCTATTAGTTGTTACTGTACACATTTGTCTCCTATATATATGAAGGAGATATTTTCATTTTAGTCATCATATTGTATCTTGTCTTGTCTTATATACTTGGTACATTATGTAAGTAGGTTTCCCCTTGGAAAGGTTTGCTATTCATCTATGTTCTTCAATATTAAGGCGTAGATTACTTTCTTCTGGTCTATTTATGCTCTTTTTATGATATTTTTGGGAGTTGGTTGCATAACATAGGAGATGGAGTTGTTGGGAGTAGGAGCCATGGGAGACATTTCTTGAGTGGGAAATGAAGGGTGCTTGGGTTGGGAATTGATCACCAGTTTAAATTCTTGAGATCTAGCATAGGCTTCCAACCAAATGGAAGACCGCTTGTTGTAGTTAAGTGGATTGCATAATTACCAGTGATACATGTTTATAGAATAAGCAATTATACAGATAAGAACAGATATAACTAATGGTGGTAGAGCCAACAATCCTTTATATTACTCAGCAGAATACGTACATAAGTACTTTACAATCTCTACTCTACTACTCATGTATCCGGCTCTCCAACCTATATATATATGGTTTACAGACATTTACATAACGACCCGTCGGTTCACTAACCAATTCAACATGTAATCACCGACACAACCGTTAGACATGTTTTACAAAATGGTCGAACAGAGGACCTAGTCGAGCGACCGACTTGGGCTCCTCCAACATCTCCCCCACCAACAAAACCTTTCTTCATCTTGAAGAAATAGGGAGATGAGAACTGAACTGGAGTAAAATGACAAAATTGGACACAATTGAGTGATGAAAAAACGTTTGTTGTTATTGCTGGAACTGACTGGTGATTGTAGACAACTAATGTTGGACGCAGACTTCGACAATGGCTTATGCAGATATTGTAATGTGATGCTGAAAATATTCCCACTCATAAAGTGCATTCTGAATATCGATAGTAAGGGTAGTAAGGCTAGACAGGTTCTCCATTTTGTCATGAATAGGTTGGTCTCGAATATTGATCAGGTCTTGTCCCAATACGAGTGTTTCGTTGTCGGTAGTGGGGAGCAGTCGATGAAGATGTGGCCTGAGCTTGTCAAATTTTTTCAAGATTACTCGAGCTTGTGTGATTCACTGATTTTCTTTATTCTCCAACTTTGCTAACTTCCTATGTTCCATACTAATTTGGTCCTCCAAGATTTTTTCTAAAGCTTCATCAGCGGTTTGTCGTTGTTGTTGGAGGTTGTTAATAAGATCACGGGTTTTCTACATTTCAACAAACACATTGCCATAATGTGTATACCAGTTGCGCAATCTTCTATGGTGGTAGTAGCTTCTTTGGCATATTGCGCTAACATACTATGTGCTTCTATGAAGGTCGTATACTGGTTTGTCATGATGATAGATGTTTCTTCTGCTTGATCTTGTCATTCCTTAGCCAACTATTCTTGGAGCGTTGACATGACATTTTCAAATAATGCATATGTTTTGTCAAGCAGGTTTTCGGTGTCGGTTCTCGACGAGAGTGGTATTACTTGTTGGACTAAGTTCTCACACTTAGCCAGAAATGAATATCGTTCTGCTTGAAGTGTTTCAGTGCACTCTTTGTCTTCATTTATTCTCTTCCTGCGCTCTCGGTCGATAGCGTATGTAAGTAAATATAGTTCTTCTTCTTTTGCTTGTCGGGGGTCGAAAGTGGCAATAACACCCAGGTGATCTAGATGGACAATGAGTAAAGGCTGCTGCTGGAAGTGTTGCAGATACTGCTTCTATTTCTGATGTTCTTTTTCTTTCCTCTTCTTTTCTCTCCTTTGCTTTTTCTTTTTCCTTTCTGACTCTTTTTCCTTTGTCTTTTCAAGTTTTATCTCCTTCTCTACTACTTTTTCTTTGTTGACCACCTCTTTATCTTGTACAGAGTGTGTTTCTTCATTTTGTTGCTCTACTGGTGCTGTAGGAGTTAAGTCAACAGTAAGAGGGGATGGTATCTCGAGTCCGTCGACTAGAGTCGGGGAGTCGACTGCAGTTGGTCCAATCGGTGGTGGAGAAGTGGTCGATAGCAAGAAAGTGGTCAGTAGCGGGGAAGTGGTCGGCGATGAAGTTGGTAGGTCAGTCGTGCCGAGTGTTGTCGACGAAGAGAGGGGTAGGTCATAACTGTTGGTCAAGGTCAGAATTTCTTGTGATGAAGGTAATCCTTGGTTACTTGTCGCGGCAGGTTCAGTAGGTAGTTCAAAAGTTTCAAAATTGTCAAGTGGCACATCGGTGGCATCCAATTGGTCGGCAAATTCCTGAACTGAAGGGGTCGGTGATGGAAGTGTAGTGGGATGGTCGACTAGTAAAGGTGTATGTTTGCTGCGATTCAACCTCACTTGTAAGATCGAGGTTTTTCTCTATGATGGTTTCAGTATATCCGATGATGTTTGGAACAAAGGTTGATGGTGGCGGCACTTGTTCATATATATGAAAATCTGATGGAGGTAAATCGGGCGGCGATTTGGGGTCGGATACGACTGGTTTCTTTATGATAAGTCATTTCCAATCAGGAAGGATTCACGATAGCTAGTTACTGAATTCTTGCAGGTCGAAGTCGGTCTGGATTTTTTCTCTGAGGGGAGCAGGGAGCTATTGTACAAAGTTAGGGCTAAAATCCGAAGTGGTAGTAGAAGTGATTGGTGGTGTGACAACGGTCGAAGCAGGTGTCCTGTCTTCTTCCATAACTATAGTTGGGGAAAGCGGTGGTGGACTTTTAGTGAGGTTGACATGTGGCTTGTCCGTGAATTTAACTTTCTTGCTTGGCAATGCCTGTTCCTGTTGTTGATCTTCCTCTACAAGTAATTTTCCTAGCTGCTCGACTACATATATCTTGTGTTTGGAGGCATCTTTCAATACTTGTGATGCACAGTCGAATAGGTGAACGTTATATTCTTCTGCCGGTTCTTGGAGTATAAGCTTTCGCTTTCCTTTCCCCTGTTTTGTGTTTTTTCTATTCTGTCATGCTATGAATATCTCTTTAGCCACTCAACAAATGTTCTATTTTGTTATGGCATACTCCGAGAGTGGCGTATCTGACTGAGTAATATCATCCAACTGGTCAGATGCATTCAATGGATCTCGATGAGGATTCATCGCAATCCCTAGAGGATTGATGCTGACAATCTGCTCAGGCTTCATTGTAAATGTGTTGAGGTAGGGTCAGAATTTATAGTGTTCTTCTTTCTCAGCATCTGTCATAGGTTCGACCATTGGTTGGTTGAACAATTTTTCTTGTGGTAGTATTGGAATGTCGGCGTAGTTCTTCAAATATTCTCTCGCCCATAGGATAAAAGTTGAGCTCTTTTGTTGTTCCTGCTACTTCTAGATACCATACCGGCGTGTGGTCAAGTGCTAGCTAGATGTGTGCGGTCGAAGGCAAACTTCGATGAACATTTTGTGGGACTCTCCATCTAACTGTTTGTACTTTTAATGTTTGGAATCAGTTTTCAAGCCAAATTTTGGTTGTCGTCGCATCGAATCGACATCCGCCTTGTGAGAATGAATGGAAGTTCCACATTAGTGGTCCTTTGGATGCAATGAACTCTTTGTCACCTGTTGGTCGAAGGTGAGCCATTGAGATCCAAATGATCAATGAAGGATATCGGATGTTGGATCCCTCCTCTTGGAATTTATGGTAGATATGTCGGACAATTTCTGCCAAGTGCTCAACCCATCGGTAGAGTTTTTCTTTCGTCGCTACATTCTGCACAACTTCAAGCATGTCGATTTTGAGGTCGGACCCTCGACCAATACTTGTTAATGTGGGCGATATGACTCTCGCCACTATTTTATGTGTGCCATAGATGATTTGGTTGAAAAATAAACCTTTGAAGTTTTTTCTTGCGGGGGGTACCTGTGAAATCTTTAACCAGAGAAGGGTTTGGTCAGATAGGTACTTTATATCCTATGTTTGAAAGTCCGGTGATCTATGGATCAGGTCGCCATTGACCGGTTCACAATGAACTGCGTTATCACCTCCTTGAGTCCTGCAAAGCTGTCGACCAAGGGTGCGTTGATATAGTTCAGTATGGTGCTTGTTCAAAGTTTCTGGGCTTCCTCTCTCCATTGACTGTCAGAATCCTTTCCCCATTCCATAATTTTGTTCCATAATCTCTTCCATTGTTGTTCCACAATTTTTTCATTGCGAATGTTTTGGAGTCAGACTTTCAATGGTGTATATGCTTCTTCCAGTTGTCAAAGTTTCAAAGCTACAGATCTTGTGGTTTCTTGAGATTTCTTGGGAGCCATTTTGTTTGTAGGGTTTTCTAGCTCAGAATTCCGGTTTGTGTTTTCGGAAGTTCCGGTTCTCTATTGTTCAAGCTCTTGGCAGAATAAAATCCAAGTCTCTTCTAGTTTAGTATTTATAGCGGAATTGTGAGGCACGGGTAAATGCGTAGTAGTTGGATGTATTAATTGTGAAATTGATGAGGGAAATCAATTCGAATGACAGTTTGTCGGGGCTTCATCCGCCACATACCGACTTTTCTGATCCTTATTTCGGGTTTGATGACTTGACTTTATCTTTTCCCGTTCATTGGTGTTGTGTTGGTCGGATGCGTCTCGGCTTGGTCGAGCATTTTGTTTGATAGTTTCTTGTCGAATTGTTCCACTTTGACTATAGTTTTCTTGTCGAGGGTCATGCTTCGGATGTTGTCGTCTGGTTTCTGATGATCTTATGCTTGTGTGGATTTTTGTACTGCCCTTATCGAGGTTGTCTCTCCTCTTTCTTTATGTATCCCACCATCTTGTAGCTTGACCTATGAAGGTTTCAACTAAACTCTGAAGTTGACCTTGTTATCCTATATTCTTTGATACTTTCTTGACATGGGATGAGGGTGATTCTCGTTCTTTGTATCTCAATGGTGGAACACCCGACAACTTGTTTCTCACTGGTGTGAGTGTCGGATATTCTCTGATTTTTCTTTCGAAAGTCTTTGGAATGATGGAGACAAAAAAACAGTGTTGGATTGTCTTTTTGGGGATAACTTCAATCATTTGACATTCCCTTGCTTGTAATTCATAATTCTCCATTTTCCATTCGTAGAGTTCAACATCTGGATTATATCCGACTGATGAAGGGTTTCCGAGGTGGATCTCTCCTTGTGCGTTAGGATTAGTTTAGTCTTCATTGTTTGTTACTTGATATAATTGTTGAATGTAAACGTCCTCATCGATAGGTTCTATCCAGGGCTGTCCTTGTGACGGTTGAATTGGCACACTCACTTTCTTCCCATTTCCTTTGAGTTTTATTCTATCTTTTTCAAGTGATATTGATGCTTTCATTTTTCTTCCCCATGGTCGGCCAACCAGGGAAGGAAAGGAACTGGAACCTTCTTTTGGGTTGATAATTTCAAAGTCAACTTGTGTTGTTATGCCCTTGATGGATGTGTCGACATTTTTTCATACCCCAATTGGTTCAATCAGTCCTTGGTCGGCTAATTTTAGATAGATGCCCGACTCGTGTAGTTGTGGTCAACCAAGATGTTCCCAAGTGTCTCTATTCATGATATTTGTTTGTGATCCGAAGTCGAGAACGACTTGTCGAACAAAGTATCCTTCAATTTCTAAGTCGACAAGTGGGTCTGCATCATTTTGATCTCTCTTACTTAGTTGACATATATTTTTAGTTTGTTTGTCTTCGACAGATTTTCTTTTAATGTTGTGCATTAGATCTATAAACTTTACGACATTTTCTTCCTTGGTCATTAAATTGATGAGGTTGTTAATATTTCTTTTTCGAGATTCGTCATTGTCTTCTTGGGATGCTAATTCTTGAAAAAAAATTGCAGCATTATTATATAAGTGATTCTGTTCAATTGGATTAAGATAGTCATTTTTACTTTTTATTTTTCTAATTTGTGGATTATCAACACCAATTTTAGTTCCTTGATGAGTTACAATTTGAAGATTCTTAGTTTTAACAATATAAGATTTTGGAACACTAGACAAGATGTTAACATTCCTTTTACTAGTAATATTTTCAAATATGGTGGGGTAATCCTCCAAGAAGTGATCACCCACCCCACACTTTGTACATAATTTGAGATCTTTCTGATATTTGAAGGGACAATTTGCAAAAATATGTTCTTCACTTAGACAAGTAAAGCACTGTAGTCGTTGACGTGGTCGGGCATCTCGATTTCTAGTGTTTCGTCCACGACCTTGGAATCCTCCTCTTCGATTGAACTTGTCGTTTCGTCGGTCGTCGTTCCTTTGGTATCTTGTGTTCCCTTCATTTCTATCATTTCTATCATTTCTTTGGTCGACAGTATTGGTCTTGTAAACTGCGTGATAATTCTGTTTATTCTTTAAGTTTAGACTACACTATGTCATGGAATGAGTTCTTACGTCACATATGGCGCATCGGCGAGCTTGATCATTCTTCATATTATACGGACAATATTTTGTTGAATGTGTGTCGTGTTCTTCGCAACTGTCGTAGAAACATTTTGTTTGTACAAAACGGACATCCTGTCGGCATTCATCTTGTCGAAAATAATATTTCGTATGGCCTACTGTTGAGCATTTTGTACACCATAGATCACCTCCTCTAAGAATGATTTCACGAATGTATTTTTGAATATTTTCGAATTGCTCTTCAATTCGTTGGTCAACAGGTATTGTAGGATAATCATCATCCATTTCTATTTGTAATGCTTTTGTCAATGCATCTTCATACGTATTGAATTTGTGTAAACATATGTGCATTCTAATTTTCTGTAGTAGACCAACCACGAACCATTGGATCAATAGAGGTTCTTCAATATTGTACTCAATCTGTCTCAGTAAGTCTTTGAATCTTTTATCGTAGTCCTTGGCCGTTTCTGTTGGCTTTTGAGAAGTGGTTTTCAATTTCTTAGCAGCTAGAAATTTTGCGTCTGGAGTCTTGAAGAAAGACATAAATTGATGTTTTATATAATCCTTTGATGTAATAGGTGTTTTTTCTTTATAAGAGATGTACCATGTAAGTGCTCTTTTCCGGATATATCCAACAAATTGTGCCATTTTTCGATCTTCGTTGATAATGACATTGGATTCCCATATTGACTCACAAACAAACTAGTGTCTTCTTGGATCTTCGTCGCCTTCATAGAAGGGAAGGTGTGCCACTGTCTGTTCCATATCTGCTTTAATTTCGAACTCTAAGTTAACTGGTGGTGATGGTGGATCACTTCCGGCAAAAGAAATATTCTTACATTTTCTTCAACGGGTACAATTTCATGATGTGTAGGAGTTACTGCACGTTCTTCACTTTCGGCACCAATATAATTGGCTTTGGTTGGTTCTTCGTTGGATGTCGGATTTCTTCTACAAATTTTTTCGATACCCAGTTAAAGTTCTGTTCTATCTGGATTGTACTTCTTTTCAGAGTTCCCGACTTACTCGACGAATCACTCAATGTTGGAAGTGGTTGGGGGGGCGCTTTCTCACGATCTCAATAGAGTAGATGAAAACTTCGATTGGAAAATTTGGGTTGAAAAGTGACCCAATTCCCTTCTTGTGGTCGATGGATCAATAATCTATCGACCTCATTACCTTCATCATTTTGTCGACTCCAAATTCCATGTTGGCCAGCGTGAAGTCCTAAATCTTCTTCGACAATTTATTGTACTTGGGAACTCTGAGTTAGATGTAGTGGAGAATGCGGAGTTATAACCTCGTGTATACTCACCTAGAGAGCGCTGCCATGATCCATCCACAGATCTTCATCCATCGGTGAAAGGTTTGATCAACTCCCTCTGTTTGTCCAGCTCGACTCGACTCCGACAGATTTCCTTCTGCATTTGTCACTATACCTAACCTTCTTTTTTTCTGGGGCACACTAGTCTTCTCCCTTATTTATTTGCACCCCTTCCTCCTCTTTTCTCGTTCAATATTTTGGATATCCGGAGTATTTTTTTGGATCACTGATCTATCTTTGTCGAATTTTTGGGATTTTTCACCGTTGGCCATATTTTGTTTTCTTCTATCGACCGTGATTCATTTATTCCATCAGGATGTGGTCGGTTTCCCCCCCATTGCCGACCCAAATCTCTTTAGATAACTCAGGTGATGCAGCAATTCATTTTCTCAGGAATTATTCCCACTCTCTCTCTTTCACGATTTTTTCCCACTTTATTTTTTTTCTTCCCAGTTTTTGTTTTAGAGTGGTGGTAACAATAGTGGTCGAGGTTCGACAATATGCGCTGCTCCCTTGTCGATCAATAATTTAAACAGAAACATTGGTAAAGAACAAAGGAATTGCTCGCTAGTGTAGTTATAGAATATTTTCCTTATGTTATCAACTGATACTCGTTCCTCAATTTCACATTCTTCAGAAAACTTGTCGGCAATTCTTTCACATAACTAAGACAAATATGTGCGACCTCCACTATTTAATTTGTTGAACAGTTGTCAATCTTTTTTATGTACAAGTCTTTTCATCTAGGATATTCTCCAATGCGAATGGCACAGACTCAATGAAATTTTCATGTGTTTTAGAAAATAATTTCTCCCTTGCTTGAGCGATAGCCAACTTGTTTCTTCTGGAATAATTTTGCAGATAATTTGCTATCTTTCTCTCCCACCAATCCTTTATCTCATGTTCTGATATCATTTAATCATGCTCATTATCGTCCTATGCATGTATCACCGGAAATAGAACCAATGTTGTAGTTAAGCGGATTGCATAGTTGCTAGCAATACATGTTTATAAAATAAGCAATTATACAGATAAGAACAAAGATAAGTAATGGTGGTAGAGCCAACAAGCCTTTCTATTACTCAACAGAATACGTACATAAGTACTTTACAATATCTCTACTCTAATACTCATGTATCTGGATCTCCATCCTATACATATGGTTTTCAAACAGTTACATAACAACCCGTTGGTTCACTAACGGACTCGACATGTAATGACCAACACAACCGTTCGACACGTTTTACGAAGTGGTCAAACGGAGGACCTGGTCGGGAGGCCGACTTGGGCTCCTCCAACACCACTCCATAAGGACATGTGCATGGATTGCCTCCTTGATGCCACTAATGAAACATTCCTTGAAAAAAAATCAAATATGCATTCTGTGTGGATTTCCAAATACTCAAATGTTGTGATATAGTCCACAACAATGCTAGACTAGTGCAATTTAGTTATCTTGACCAAGTAGTGAGTGTCACGATCAAAACACTTATGAAGGATATTCACAAATTGGCTTTAAAAAAAATAGCGATGATAAGATTTTTGGTACCATTACCACCATTACGATCTATTGGAATCTAAATATAAAATCCCAATTTTTCAGTTATGTAGGTCATCCTTAATTCCATGGAGGGGAAAATAATGTTCCATTTAGGTAACCCAACCTCAAAGCCATCAAATTTACATATGTCAATCTTTGGGAAATGATGCCATGAAGTTTTATCCTCAAAGGAGTGGGTTTGTGTTTATGGGAAAAGAGTGTGAGATACGAGTTCTTCAATGTCAAAGTCTTCAATAGGTCAACTCCTTGTGTTTCAAAGAAAATCCAATATGTTGAGATATAACATCAATCACAATCTCGACATTTACCCTATTACTTTTGATATGGTCCAGTGATTGTTGCAATGACCTAAGCATGGAATGAATGATGTCCATGCTAGCTTGGATGTTTTGGGGTTGATTTTGGTTTGTTTCCTCCATGTCGCTCTGGTTGCCTTGGTTTCTCTAGTTTCTTTGGTTTCCTTGGTTGCTTTGGCTGCAGGTGTGTACAATTGGAGCTGAAAGGTATGAGTGTTGGGTCCACATAAAAATATTTGTAAGAGATGTATAGAAAAATGACCATCACAATGCAAGGATTATGCTGTGAAAGGTCGCAAATAAGGGTTTTTCGAGACCACCCAAAAAGGGTTGTTAGAGATATATATCAAAACGATCAGCTTGATATGAGGATTAGTTTGAGATGGGTCTCAAATAAGGGTTTTTGATACCCCTAGATTTTTTTTACTCTAGTGGGACTATTACTCTTGGGTAAATATTATTGCATTAACATAATTCCCAAATTCCTTCAAGATGCAAAGATGTAGTAATTTAGCTAGCGGCCCCATAGAGAATCTAGTTACTACATTGTATTGTACTAACTTCTCTAGATTACTGTCTTAATTCTGTCTAAATGCAAAGAGGTAGAAATGGAATTGGTGGGTTGTAGATATGAGTGTTTCAAGGGCCTTGAGGATAAGGGATTGTCAAGTTCTATAGCTCTCTAATAGATTTGGGGGTCCAATAGTAGTACTTATCGCATTCCCTAAGGAATCTAAATTAAGAGGCTCAACTACCTAAGTACATGAGAGTATCTTCCCAAGTTTTGTGCTTGGTACCACTATAAAAACAAGATGGTAGATTAAATGATATATAGATGGTTTCAAGTGACCTAGGGGACTTTCGATATACCTTAGGGTATGTGGAAATGAAATTTTGTGTGTGGGTGTTGTTTGATGCAATACTACTCGAAGGGGTACCAATATATGTTACTATGGTGTCCAACAATTATACCAACTGAGGGTACAACATGACTAAGTACCAATTGTATTCTATGTGTATATGCTTCCCCAATTGCAATTTTACCTGTTGAACTATATATGTTTGCAGTTATTTAAAGATGTTGAATCCACATCTCTAGCATAAAAAAATTCTCTGAAAATATTGGAGGTATGTTGGCTGAAGAAAGTGGCTCTGGTACCACTTGTGGTGTTCTTTAGCTCTAAACCTTAAAACAACACATGATACACAAAGTTTTAAGATGCAATAAACCAAAATATATAACACAAAATAAGAAACATTAGATAGTAGAAAGATAAATATTGTTGGAAATGAATTTTTATTATGAGAAGCCACCTTTAACTTGAGCAGAGCTCCGATACAACAATTCTCAACAAAACCCTTCACAGACTTATAGTACTTTAAATATGATTCCTAGATCCAAAACCCAAACTACTTGACATGGTCAAATAATTAATAAGTACGAACTTCCTTGCGGGTCTTAATTAATAGAGAGACGCTTTTTACATTGATTGTTGAGTACTAGCTACTCAGCATTATTTCAAAGAGATGGTTGTATACAATGCATGACTAACCCCTAATGTAATGTGGTTACGATAGGACAGTTAATAAAATCAATGAAACCAACCAACAAAAGAGTCCCCCATGAATTGTAATGTATCTCATATTGAACTATAAGTTAGATGCACTAAATTCTCCTTTTCATTTCTTTCTAATGACTCTCATTAGGTGTTTGCATATACTATGCAACAAGACCAACAACAAAGGGAATATCATGATGGGTACGAGTCAAATGTAAAAGGCTATGAACTAAATAAACATACAAAGTGGCATTTACTTCGAGTGTAGTCTAGGTGTATTCAAGTTCTAGAAGGATACAATGAGGAAAATAAAAGCACCGAATATGATCCTAATCATGATAATGTAGAAAAAGAAAACAATGAAGATGCTTTGACACACGAAGAGATAAATGTTCTACAAGTTGTTTTAACTCAATATGTTCGATAATCTCAAGAAAAAAGGGTTCCCAAGGAACAACTAGAGACAAGCTCGTCACATAAAGACAAAGAAATAAACCATTTGAAAAATATCAATCAAACCCAAATTAATGAAACAAAAACATTATAGGGTGCTTCAACCTTAAAAGTACATGACGAAACTGGAAATGAAGACACCTTAACCGATCAGATTGAATTAAGTAAGTTGTTAGTAGCTGCCACTACAAATAAGAAGACCATAAAAAATGTAATTGAAAATCCAACCATGTTTGAAGATCCACTGCTCAACACTAAAGAAACTAGATGTCAGATAGAAATCAATGTCATACCCAAGCATGCAAAAATATCGGAGATTAACATGAAGACGCAATTTCTTCATGACGACATCATATTGGAAACTCAAAAGAATACCCCCTATAATCATTATGTTTTTATCTACAAAATCATATGCATTAAGATATTTGAATGGCAATGTGATCGACTGTTTCAAGAACTAATAAATCGTGGTACTATTATCTGAAACAAATCATTAAAGAATGGTTGTCTGTCATCAAGCTTTGAAGCGTCTCTGATGTCACAATTAATTAAGTGGAATCCAAGATTCGTGGTCGAATCTTTTCAAGGCAAGATGACTTGCAATATACCTAATTGTATATTGCTAGTAACTTACATATTAATTAATTAATTTATTAGTAGTAATAGGTTAATTAATTAATTATTATATGACATGTCTATTGATAAATAGACATGTCATTTCCCGATGGCCATATTTAACATTGGCCCTCCTCCATTGTAACCATCATCGAAATATAAAATATTCAATATAAATAAATATTCAACATATAAGACTTTTCATCTTACATAGTGCATGATAGATCCGGAGTTAAGATGAATCTATGATGGTGATAAGACTATATTAATTGAAATCATACTAAGATGAATGCCATCACCATTATAAAAAACCATGTAAATTGTAACTAGGTAAAAAACCATGTAATTTGTAAAGAGGTAAAGATAGATAAATTTTGCAATATCTATATCAAGTAATTAATTAGTATAGTCAAACTTGAGGATTGTATAGCAAAAAATATTCAAGTTTTATTTATTTTTTAAGTTTTAGTTCATTGAAATGTATATCTTTTTATTTTGAACTTTATGTTAGGGTTGATATTGTAAATTTGTTTTACTAATATTTTATTGAAGTGTCACGTGTCAACTTCATATTGAATAAGGAATTATACTACTCCCTCATATTAAGTTATTAAGTTGTAACAAGCATCTCGATACAATAAATATTTATATTATAAAAATAAATTTAAAATGTATAAATATTAGATATATTTAATTTATTTTAATATATATTTAAAAATGCATAAAACAAATATGATGAAATATTATTAATAATTTTTTATTTTATTTTTAATAAACTCCAATGGATTTTTTATTTTAATTTTAATAAACTCCAATGGTAATGATAAGAATAACAGACAAAGTATAGGCCATCTACCATCTAGACTTTATTTTTTTATGTTATAGTATATGTTCTGTGTAGTGTCAAATCCTTATGCTCTTGGAAAATGTGATGTCCATTACTTTAGACTATGCACTTGGACTAGTACTAAATATAGGTGGTCGCTCTCCTCACCTACCCATGCTTTTGAAAAATATCTCCATGTGTGGTGCTCATATTTAGAGTTTTAATATTTTGTCCTGTAGGATACCACTTGTTTGATACTATATTTCCATGTGTTAATAGTAACGTTTAGAATTTTAAATCTTTTGGGTATGTGTGTTAAATACTAAATATTTTTTTTTGGGTCCTTTATGATACCACTTGTCTGATTGGATTTATCTTTGGTTTGTCTTCAAATTTTTTTGGTCTGTGTTAGAATTTTTTTTTGGGTATGTGTGATACCACACTTGTTTGATTGGATTTTTTTTATATATTATATATATTTTAAGGTCATTTTTTTTAAAGTTTTTTAATTAACATAAAAATGTTTATATCCATAAGAGTTTATATTTTAGATTTTTGGGTGAACTAGTGTATATGTTTTTCCTAGATTGCAGGAGGATGACACAAGTGTATTATTATTCAAATTGATTTTAGTGTTTATGTTTTTTCTAGATTGTACGAGGATGAGACAAGTGTATTGTCTAAATTGATTTTACGGCAGTCGTTCCAAATTCGAAATAAATAATTAAAAAAAGAATATAAAAAATAACTTGTAGCTATGCATGGTTAATTGGTAGCTAATGCATGAATAACTTGTAGCTGATGTATGGATAACCGACAACGACACTTCGTGCAACTACACATGGATAACAAGTAATTTGTTCGTAACACTTAACGTGTGACCTATCGATAATCACCAACCACAAGTTAAGTGGTTGTGCTAATTTTATATTTTTCCAAATTAAAAATTATCCACTTATCCAAATTTATTTAAATTTATTTTTTATATTTTCCAAATTATAAATTATAAATAAATCCAAATTATTTTTTTAATATTTTGATTACATTTCCCATGAAATGACACCAACGTTATCCATTCATCAAATATTGAAACCGAAGTTATCCATAAGTAATTTTCATGGAATTAGTTTACGTTGATTTTAATATATGTTTATTTACAACTTCTAAAGTGAGAGATGATATAAGATTCGCATAAAACTTTTATATAATAAAATTATATAATAGGTATTTCAGTTTTTAATTTGTAAAATGTAAGATATTGTTTATAATTATAATAGAGTAAAACATATTATAAGTGAGATTTGAATTATAGATTATAAGTGAAGTTTAGATTTGAGTAATGAGCATAATGATTTTTATTTCTAATTACTCAATTAACTTATAATAATAATAATAATAATAAATTTCTATGCTCACAATTTAGCTAAATTAAATTGATTAATGTATGAGACTAATAATTTAATGTAAGGTCATAGTTTAGTTAGAGACTAAATTGATGTATGATATAATTTTGTGTATGGAATAAAATACTCCTTTCACATAATGATTTGGCTTCTCTATATATAAGTCTATTTAATTTTTTTTTCAAGAAGAAAAAAATGTATTTTTGCAATTACTTTAAATCAAAAAGTACATATCTAGTGTTCAAGTACACTCCATAGTTTAAAGTGCACTAAACTTTCAACTACAGCTCAAAGCTGCAGATGCATGACTCAACAAAAAGTAGAGCAAAACCCTAAAATGGAGGTAAACAAAAACCCCAATAACCAAGATTATAACAAAAACACAGACTGCAGTAGAGAAATACAAAAAAGATAGCTAGTCATCAAACATAAAAAAGGAACCTTCATCTGTCATAACCCCTTCAGTCCATTCTTCCCACTGGATCCAACCAACCTCTCCATCCAATGCGTCCTTAGAGAGAGCATCATCAACAACATTTATTTCTCTGTAGATGTGATTGATCAAGCAATCATAGAAAAGATCCAACAGATATTCCACTCTTTTACACCATTGATTCAACAGAATTTGGTTCAGATTGTATTTCTTCTTTGCCCATTATATTATCACTAAATTGATGTATAAGATATTTTTGTTTGTGGAGAAAAGGACTCCTTTCACATAATGATTTGACCCCCCCCCCTCTCTCTATATATATAATTTAAGGTCATAGTTTAATTAAATGTTAAATTGATGTATGAGATATTTTTGTTTGTGGAACAAAAGACTCATTTCACATCATTATTGCTCTCTCTCTCTCTCTCTCTCTCTCTCTCTCTCTCTCTATATATATATATATATAAGCCACGAGGGTTAGCTTAAGCCGTCATGAGCCAGATGTGAGATCTTTCCTCCCGAAGTTGGGGAGGTCACAGGTTGGACTCTCTTGATTCCTTTGGGGTTAGACTCCATAATTATGGTCAATGGTTTCCCTATTTACCATCCATGGATCATGGAGGATTTTTCGTGACCATTCTCTCTCTCTCTCTCTCTCTCTCTCTCTCTCTCTCTCTATATATATATATATATATATATATATATATGCTCCTTCCTAGTGGGATGAACCCTCATCTTGTAGAGGAATGACCACAAATGTTTCTAAAAAAACTTGAGTTGACACTTGAAATTTATAAAAAAATGATAAAAACATTTCCAAGCTAAACATTTTCGTTCAATTGGTGAAAGAAAAATCTCTTTTGTATAGCAGTAAGGTATGATTTAGAAGTTCATGGGAGTGTGGCCAAATCTCAAGACTTCAAATCTTAGATCCAAATATAGTACGTCACCCACATGAAATGAAAAATACAGTTTTACTTATATGATAAGGGTTTTATCAATTTTCATTCTCAATTCAACACTGATCAAAATTTAATATTTCACAACAACCCATAGTCTTTGGAAACCAATAGGTTATCTCTTAATCAATGGTCTCTTAGACTTTGATCCAGAAGAAGAAAGAATGTCCTAAATCCTAATTTAGATTATACAGAGAATATAGAATAAAGGGGATATTTAGACTTTTATCCCGAAGAAGAAAGTATGTCCTAAATCCTAATTTAGATTATACAGAGAATATAGAATAAAGGGAATATTTAGGTTATACAGAGAATAGAGAAGAAAGGGGACATTTATAGATAAAGCCTAGCCAATATAAGGTATTTTCACATTCGCTCAATTATGTATGGAAGAAAATATTGAAGGTCATCTTCACTCAATCTGTATGGAATAAAATATTGGAGAAGGCTTTCAAAAATTATACATAGAATTATGATAGTTCAATTGGAAATTCAATAACCAATAGAATTTTAAAGAATTGGGTCCGCAATAATTTTTGAGTTAGACATATAAAAATCAAAATTGATTTATGTGTTTTGTTTTTATTTGACAATAGTTAACTCTGAATATAAACCTTATTGACCCCGTCAAATACCACTAGTGTAACTGGATTGTTCAATCTCAAGAATTGATATTTACAATTCCAACAATTCTTTTAATTTTTAATCAATTTTCAGCTTTTAAATAAAAAACATTATAAAATATAACTAGAAACTCAAATCATAACATATTTAAGCTACTACAATATTTTATGTTAACAATATTTCTGATTATTAAAATTACACTATCACATTAATTAACATTAAAATTGAATATATATTAAATTAAAAGAGAGATAATTAACATTAATATAAGATATACATTAGATGCTTTTTTTTAATTAGTTCACTTCTTACCGCAACTTTAAGTGGATAATAGTTTCACACACTAAGAGAGAGAGAGTCGTGGATTAATAATAAGTTGGCAAAATAATGTTTTCTTCATTTGTAATTGCATAACATAGAATAATATATATTTGTGTTTGGAATGATATAAGAGATAATATTTAAATATATTATTTTATTATGAGTCGGTTTATTCAAGTATTTGGTGACTCTATGCTAGTGATAAATTGGATAAAAGGGTTAGAGATATTGCAACACACATTTGGAATTATTATTGAACGAAGTTTGCATTATTATTTTCAATTTTGACAATTTTTCTCGTATACACATTTAGAGGGAAAAAATAACTTGAGCAGAGACACTTTCTAAAACGAGCCTTTAGCTCATTCAAGGGCAAGTCAGTAAACATAAGTTGAAAATGGATCCCATTTTCTGTTTTATCACAGGTCATTTCAGGTTGATTTGGGGATGCATGATTTTTTGGTCTGCTCTTCTATTATGAATAGTTTCTTCTCGACATATCATTTATATATATTTTTTTCAGCAGCCATTTAGATCTTGCCTTTTCGACATTTTTATGTATGCTTCTAAAGCTGGAAATTTCTGGACATCTTTATGGATAGGTGGGAGAGCCTTCAGAAGGCATTTTTGTTTACTTCTTATCACAAAATATATGCTTTAGTAATATATAGACACAATGTAATTTTGTACTTTTTTTTTTGGAGATAATGTATAGTTTAGAACCTCAAAACGTCTCCATAAGTTTTGGACACAAAAATCCGTAATTCGTTATCCCAATGGATAGCCATAATGTAATTCGCCATCCCATTCATGTTCATGGATACAATTTTATGTTGTTGGACAAGGAAATGGAAACTATGATTCAATAGAGGATGCCAATAAGTTTAACATTGAAGATCCTCAGGGGCACAATATTGTAGCTGTGCCAACAAGTGGATGAATTGCCATTAGATTCAAAACAATCCTAGTAAATAAAACTATTTTCAGTTTCTTTTACAGTCAAATCAAATATAAATTTAAAAGTATCAAACAATTAGTTGGCATTAATAAATTCATATCTCTACTTTCTTACCATTCTCATCACTTCGTCAAATGGAGCTCGAGGACCTGATTAAATATAGTTGTAGCAATTCTTATGCACTTGACCTCCCAATGCATGCCATAATCTTTGTAGTATTTTCTCCACAATAATATCAGTGTGCAAGGGAACCAAAGTCGAACTATGTTGGCCTTGGAAACCATGGAAATTAATTAGCTAAACCTATAACATGGTGCATGAGCTGAAACAATTTAAACTGTGAAATAAAAGTGTAAATATAATAACCTAAATTTTATATTGATTGGAAATGGGTTACTTCATTTTGGAATGTATATTTAATGCTTTCCATCCTATCTGGCATTGTTCCTCATTGATGGACGCATTTAATTTATTTATTTCGATCTAAGAAATAGAATCGTTATTAGTGCTAATGGCTCACAATGGCTATACCAACTATTTAACACGTCGATGCGGGGTTGAAATTTGATGTCCTACCTTGCACGCCAATAAATTTTTATATGGCATTTTAATTTTAACATTGCCTTTCATTTGTCGTTCAAATCTTAATTTTACCCGTCATAGTAATAGTTTTTTTTCAAATAACATTTATAATAACTATATGAAACATTGAATTCTCATATCTTTCCTCATAAAATACAAGAATAAAAAGTTTAAAAAATGTAATAAACATAATGATTAAACCAATCACCCACAACGACAAAGAAGGTTAATCTTGGGAACCTCTAAATAGGATTCTTCACAAGCAATACAAAGGGCCATTACCATGGGCCACCAAATACCATGGCCCAAAAAACCATGACCGAGTCAATTTTACCTGGGAGACAACCAAATTATGACAAAAGTCAAAATTTCCATATTAAAAATAGAATATATATATATATATATTACTATTTCTAATTAGTTATTAGTAATTAAATGTATTATTACATTTAATTATATAATAATTATTCCCCGGATGCGGGTGCTAGAATTGACACGACTGAGGCTAGGAGTGCCACCCGCCCTCCTGGCAGCGTGGCTCCCCCACCTGACAACTTCCCTCCGTCTGTGTCGTTCCCATGCCTCCATCATTAAAGCAATGTCCTGATCCGGCCCATCTGGCCTTCTCGCGCGCGTCGAACTTTACTCCCCACATGGCCCAGTGGTTAGCATTCATTTTGGTTCAGTTCTCCATGTCCCATCCCCTTAACTGGCTCAGTCGCTCCATTACACTGTCCCGTGCGAGGTCTGGAAGATCCTGCTTCGAAATTCTTGATATGAGGCTCCCTCTTCATGCCCCCGCGGTCATTACTTGCCTTTGTTATTATCTGCCTGCTGCCACTGCAGAGAGCTCTGCTCCTTCTCTGTTCTCCGGCGATCTAGCAGGCATCGCCATGACTCGTACGGGCGACACTTCCAAGCGAGGAGCTGGTCACAGTGGCGGAAATTCTGCCACTTCTACTGAGAAGGAAAATAAGGCCAACAGTGGCTATAACGACAATGTCTTTGTCCCTGTTCGTAGGGTGGTGGATGATTGGGAATCACACAGTGTTGCTGAAATTCTGGCCTTTGGCAACCAAGGAAACCAAGTCAATTACTATTGGTTGATGAAGAATATGTTGGGAACGTTGGTCGAAGAACTGTTGACCATCTGGAACATGGCCAAGGTTGCGATAATGGACACCAAGGCTCATATGGCCCATTTGGATAGAATGATGCTTGTTCTGGAAGCCAATTTGGAAGGTCGGCGATACTCTTTGTTTCGTCATTCCACTCCTCCCCGTGATTCTGGTCCTTTAGCTCACACTGAAGGATTGGTTGGAAATCCGAATGTCCAAGTGGATGGAGTTGCTACAGCTACAGATACCCACGATACAGACAGCTCCCTGCCTTATTCCTTCGGTGTTGCCGCTGCGGAAGGCTCTGCTCCGGTTCGAGGCCCCTCCTCAGGCCCAAGTTCTCCTGTTGTGGTCGTGTTACAGGGGGCCCCTCCCCTTGGGAATTCCTTCTTGATGGCATCGACGATAGACTCCCTACACTATAAGCGGGTTAGGAAAACAGAGGACGATGCAGTCACTCCACGCAAGACAAAGCCACTTCCTATCAAACTCCCAACCCAAAACTGGGACAAGGACTTCTTCCGCAGCTGGCCTATCATTGAAGACAAACCTTGTTCCCAGAATGTAGAAGCCAACACTTAGATGAGTGAGCCCAACTCTTCTATTTTTGCGGTTAGCGTTATCTATATTTCCTTGTTTTAGCTTAATGGTCTACTGTCAGACTCTAGTATTTCCTTCAAGTCTAGTTCAGTCTATGTTTTTACTAGTCGGCTGTAATTATGTCAATACTGCTCAGCCCACTGATGGGTAGGACTTCGGAGGTTCCTTCTTGTTTTTTCTGCTCTATGAGAAGCTTCAGAAAGCTCATGAATCTACAGATTCTCATGTGAATGTAACACTTTTTGTACTTTAATATAATTTCCTCATGCTGCTTACAAAAGAAAATTATATAGTAATTATTAAATGTAATTACAATTATGATTATGATTATTATTAGTAATTACTATTACTAATATACTATTTAATTACTAATAACTAATTAGTAATAGTAATAGATAATATATATATATTAATGACGTGTAAAAATAAAAATGCCCTTCAAAATGACAGGTGAAATTAAAATTCACACTTCATTAATGACGTTTAATTTTATGAAGTGGCAGTATTTTGACGTGTAAAATGGAAAATGACCTCTATTTACCCCCGTCAAATTTCAACCCTGCGTCGATATAATTATTGAACATATCTATTAATTCAATGTCCATATGAAACAATGTAAATACATATTCCTTATCCACCATAGGTGATCTATGTGCATCATTGTAGACAATGATTGTTGTGTTTTGTTACAACTATTTACAATTTATCATAATTTAAAATATTGCAACAATTACCACAAATATAAGAATCACTATATTAATTGCGATTGGGTTTGAGTTCTCCATTTATACTCAAATATTTGTTAATCCAAATTGATGGATTTAATTGTAATATCCCTAATTTGAAAGTTTACACAATTTCTCCAATTTTCAAACCTTGGACTAGTGAAACCCCAAACTATCCCAAATGATCCCAAATGGTTTCGAAATATGTATGGAGGGGGTAAGGAGGATATGGGAAAATCTAATGCAACCTTTAGACACCCAAACCTATGTTATAAACAATCATGGTCTGCAATTTACAAGGAGAGAAGATTCGGGACAAAACTAGTCAATTGGATTGGTGGAAATCCCCCTAGGCCAACCACTGTTTTCCCTTCCAAACACTGTACAGAATTCACTAATATTCTATCTGGAACTTGTCTCTGTTAGATGACATCAAGGAAAACATGTGTACAACATTATATCTGGTTTTAGGGTTGGATAGGTATCCCAAAGGACAACATCTTCTATAGTATATAATTTGGGTGAAAATGATAGACAAGGGGCCTTGAATTTATGTCACAAACTATAGTAAAACTTTAGGGGTCTGCATACATTATTTGGGACATCAATTTAACTCCATATGCATCTCATAACATAGACAAAAATATCATAAAGATATGATATTAAACAGGTGCAATATCATCCCAAAATCACCATGAAAATACTATGAGGGAAATGGCTCGAATCTCAGTTTTAATTGGAAATGTCACATGAAGTACTTGGTATTTCGAGTTGTGGCTCTCATTATATGTCTATTACAGAGTTATGCAGCAACTAACATGTCCATAAGGTCGAAATATCAATCCTTCATTAGCTAGATGCAACAAGAAGTGCGCCATCACACTTTTACATGACATTGAGAGAAAGAGGAAACTAGCTCGAATATCAATGTTACTTGGAGAAATAGTACCTGAAGTGCTTAGTATTCCAAGCTGTGGATCTCATGGTCTATCCATTAACAATTTTATAAGGTTGAAACAACAACCTTCCATTATGTATATGCAACAAAGAGTGCGCTATCTCACTTTACATGAACATTGAGAGAAAGATAATAGAATGAGAATATAGAAGAATGAGAGAATATGAACTTGAAATCAGATGGGGTTGAACCTGCATCAAAAAATATCCATGAATCTCTGTTGAGAGGTCTGAATGGCCTCCCCATCAACCAACTTGGATGAGAATCTTGCACCCTCAAAATTGGTTCTAAGGCAGGGAGGATGAACATCCACCATGCAAGGACAAGCTTGAAGCTCTCCAAAATTTCAAAGATGCAAATAAAAAATGACCAAAAACTACTCTATTTTGACTTGGCCTCCTTTTAATAACTTTAGTTGACTCATTTACCTCCTTGTAACTCAAATTATCTCCTAATTACTCATAAAATTCGAATTAGTGGGGGTTATGACCCTTCATTGGCTCCACATGACACTTGGCTCATATTTTGTCTCCAACTCCTCCATGAATTTGAATTAGGGAATTTTTGGATGCTTTGGAGATGTGTAACTCCTCTCATGCGCCCTCTTGGTCTATTTTTAGCTCTTACATTGTCATAGATGATGCCATAAGTGTCATAGGTTTCATAGAATCTGTCATAAATGTCATAATGCTTGTCATAGTTGTCATAGAATCTGTCATTGCCTATTTTTATCCCTATGACTCTTCCTCTTCCTTCATTAATGTTACCTCTTCCCTTCCAAATCGAATTTGGGGATGGATCCATGTTTAAAGGAGGAATATTCTCTCATGTGGACCCCACATGTCCACTTATGCTCCCCCAAGTCTAACTAGGACCTAACGCCACTTCATTTTGGAGCATTTAACATTTATTCCATAATTTATTGGCCTATTTTTCCACCATCAATTTAGAATATTGAATTTTCATGAGAAACTATATACCTTGGGGTTAAATGTCAATATTTTAGTTCTTCCACATAACCCTTAGGAATTGGGTAGGCCAACTTAATTATTTATCTGAAAATCATTTAATTGGGGACATGACATTAATTAAATCCATATTTGTTCCCAATTTAAAGAAGACAATAATGATTATTTTTTAATGTCCAGAGTAATAAAATGAAGCAATAAAATGAAGCTATTTTAACTTCTTGCAAGAGGATAAGATGCATATATTAGATATTAGGACACAATTAAAAATAAGAATTTATAAATTAGTTTTATATGAACATGCTTATTTATAAATTAAAATTTACATATGAAATTCCTTGTGGGCCTTAATTAACAAAGAGACCCTTTTTACATTGATTGTTGACTACTGGCTACTTGGACTTATTCCAAAGAGATGGTTGTATACAATGCATGACTAACCCCTAAAGTAAGGTGGGTAGGGTATGACCTTAACAAAATCAATGAAACCAACCAACAAAGGCCCCCCCCATGAATTGTAATGTATCTCAAACTGAACTATAAGTTAGATATACTAAATTATCCTTTTCATTTCTTTCTAATGACTCTCGTTAGGTGTTTGCATATACTATGCAACAAGACCAACAACAAAGGAAATATCATGATGGGTATGATTCAAATGTAAAACGCTACGAACTAAATAAAGATACAAAGTGGCACTTACTTCGGGTGTAGTCTAGGTGATAAGAACAAGCTTGACTCCATATTCTAAATGATATGGGGTTGGTTTAAAAAATTCCATGTGAAAGCCATAAAAAATGTTGCATGCATATTTAGATTGAGAAATGCAAATGCATTCCTTGGTTTGCAAGTCTTAGAGGCCAAAAAAATAATGCAAATGTCCTACATTTTTCGTTTCAAAATTCTTCGTAAGGCTAGATTTGATATGGGTTAAAAGTTTGGGGTCACTACCAGTGAGGATAATGTCATCGGCATAAAGAAAAACTATTATGAGATGGCTACCCATTTTCTTGGCATGGATATTAGGGCCAGAATGACACATAAAAAATCCAATGTCAAGAAGAGAGCTATCCATTTTAGCAAACTAAGCTTGAGGAGATTGTTTAAGGCCATACATAGATTTATGAAGGTGGAAAACAGGACTAATTGATTCATTCTAAGGAAGCCATTAAATTTTTTCATGTAAATATCTTGTAAATCCCCCCACGATAAGTCTAATTTAACATCAATCTATTGAACCTCTCGTTTATAACAAGCAGCAGGGATAAACAAGGAAGATGGAATTCATTTTGACTACAAGGGAAAATGATTCAATTTAGTTAATTCCTTCTAATTGAGAAAATCCTTTGGTAACTAACAAGGCCTTATGTCTTTCAATACTTCAATCTAATGCACACTTAGTTCTATACACCTATTTATATTTGACAAGTTTTCTTTCTTTTGGAAGAGGTACAACATCCCAAGTATCATTCACCATTAATGAATGGCATTCTTAATTCATTACTGCATCACAATTGAGATGCCTAGAAGCTTCTACAAATGTTTTTGGAACATAAGTATATAAAACTTGATCCAAAGGAGAGAAGTCTTGTTGGAACTATGAACATGTACAATGTTGATATGAGGGATCACTAACAAGATCACCAACTGCTTCTTGTGTTGTATGGACCTATTTAGGAAGTTGTGGTTTTGGTGCAGGTTCATGTTCAATGAACTCAATCGGAGGAGGGTGAGTAGGAAAAGGTGGATTTTCATCCTCACTATCATCATCTAAAGAAGAAACTAGAATATGAGAACTAGATGAAAAGTTGGGAATAAAATATGACACATCACCAAAGATGGCTCGCGGGTTGAAGATGGCACAGACACTGAATTAGGAACACAGGTCGAGAGACCTTCATCAAACTTGACATCTCTCCTAATAATAATTTCATTATATGAGGTTGAAGAATTCTATAACATTTTACATCTTCAAAATATCTAACAAAAAATCACTTTTGACACTTAGGTTGTAATGGTTTCCTTTTTCCATAAGGAATGTGAACCCATTCTTCACCTATAGATACACAAAAAGTGATTACACCTAGTTTAATTTTACTCCATGTTTATTCTAGTGTTATATATTTTAAAGCCTTTGTGGGAGTGCAATTAACTATTTAATTTGCATAATTAATGGCTTTCATCCAATAATGAAAAATTAATCCCTTAGATTCGATCATGTGATTTGTAATTTCTTTTAATGTTCAATTATTTCTCTCAACAACACTAATTTGCTATGGTGTATATGGAACAATATATTGCATCTGATTTCCCTGTGTAGTGCAGTGAGTTGTAAATTTGTTGTTGACATATTCAACTCCGTTATTTGTTCTTAACTTATGAAGTTAATGTCCATATTGTTTTTCTGCAAGGCCCTTGTAGTCCAAAAACATGTGGAAAACTTCAATCTTAAGTTTTTAGAAATAAACCCAAGTGTGTCTAGATAAGTCATCAATGAAAGTTGAGAAGTAATTGAACCCAAATAAAGAGTTAAAAGGAAACATAACACACAAATCAATATGAACAAATTGCAAGAGAGTTGAGGCACACCAATATGCACATTTGTCAAAACTATCTCGATGATGTTTGTTGAAAAGACAGTTGGACCACACACACACACACACACATACATACATATATATATAAAAGAAATGAGAGGAAGACCAATCACCATATTCTACTTACATAGTTGTTGCAATGAACAATATTTTAGATGACCAAATCACGCATATTAAAGTTTTCTCATGTCATTACTATGAGCAATAAAAACTGATGGAAGTGATGATGACCCAAAGTTGTCAAACATTTACAACCTAGTACTATCTTCAAAAATTCCAGTTCCTATGACATACTGATGATATTTTAAATCCTTGGTGAGGTTTAAATTATATTTTTTTACCTTCAAATAAATGAGTGATTTGATACACTGATAGAATGTTGCAAGAAAGACTTGGAACACATAATACATAATTAAAATGACCATCATCTAGCTTAAATGTTCTAAAACCTACAACACTAGGAAATCTATCACCATCAACAAATATTTGTTTGGTGTTACAATCATTAAGAGCATAAAATATGGTTTTATCCTTTCTATATGATAATATGCTCGAGAATCTATAAGATACCCATTCGAAGAAGTAGGTGTTACATTAAAAGAAAAACTAGAAATAAAGTGCATGTTTATGAGAAGAAGGGTTAGAAGAAGGTAGATTGATATTGGTGTTGTTCTTCTTCATTGTTACTTCTAAGGCTTCCATATTCTTGAAACCTTTACACTCTAAAATATGACTGTCTCACCCACCAAAGTTACAATGTCCCTTAATCTTCTTTTCTTTTGATTTAGTCCATTTATCACCATTGGGATTAGGAGTTGGTTGAGAGGGTTTGGGAATGCTTTTTTGTTTGGACGCTTGGGGCCTTGCTTTTGTCACATTACCATGGATTTGTTCAATGTAATTTCAACACTAATCACTCCAAGATGCAAAAGCTCATCTTTCTCTCTAATCAAAGAATCACAAAAGGCTTCAAAAGAGGGCATTTTATAATTAGCCCCTTAACTAAAAAGTGTTTCTTTGGTGCACTGAAAAGTAAATACAAAACATAATAAGTATTGCCAATCTTAGTAAGAATAAAATATCTAAGTTATTCATCTATCTTTGTTATCTTACATTTGGCAAACAAAAGTCCAAGTTTTTAGAACATAGATAGAAACTGTTGCAAGAGAACCATTGGAATTTAAAGCAACCTATTGGTTTCAAGTTGATGGGTGTGAATCCCATTGTGTTACCAAATGTGATTCCCATAATTTGAAATGCTACATTTAGTTTCTCAATTCCTCGAAGGTGAAACCATAGATAATTGAAATTGACATTTTGATAATCCAAGTGCTTCATCATTTTTATTATGCCATTTGGCTCTCTTTAATGGTTGAACAGGGGCAATTTTTGTTTCCAAAATAACGTGGTAAAATCCCCTACTTCATAGTAAATCCACCATATAAGATTTCCATGAGAAATAGTTTGAACTAAAAAGTAGGAGATCACTTGGAATCGCCATATTAGAATATGTAGGAAGACGGCTTCAAAAGAACAAATTGACTATCTAGATGGAAATAGATAAAATAATAGGTAATTAAGAAAAATGGCACTGAAAATAGACTATGGATGTTAAAGTTGTGCCATTTTAAAGAAACGTATAAAAGGTAACCAATGTACAACATGGTAGGTGGAGGTTGGTCCATGTAGTAATGAGTGTACTATGAGGTTGTCAAGTTGTAAATAGTATAACAAAACTTGCCCTTGGCATTCAACTTTGTCCATAAACTCACTTTACAATAAAATAAGTAAATCACTTTTATTAAATGAATGAGACTCACTTTTACAATAAAATTACTTTAAATTTACAAATTTAAAAGTTATATGCAAAAAATAACTTACAAAACAACAATAAAATTACTTTATAAGAGATTCATTTTTTTTAAATTTAATTGAGATACACTTTGTAATAAAATTATTTTATAATTTAAAATTGTATGCATTTTTTCAAAAACTAACTTACCAAAATAAAAACTTGAACCCAAGATCTTTATTTTAATAATGTAACTTTTAACTATTACAAAGATATAACAAATGTAAGATTTATTTTAATAATGTAACTTTTAACTAAGTTAACTATTACAAAGATATAACAAATGTAAGAAAAAGACAAGGGGGCTTTTTTTTTCACTCGCTACCTCCTTGAGGTGAATGCATACTGTGAAACCTTGTTTATGCATGCAAAAATATTCAAACACCACAACATACAAAAAGACAAATAAATTTCCTAGAAAAAAAATATAAATTTTAAAAACTTGGCATTAGATTTTGGTTAGTCTATCCAAAAAGTGCAACTTTTACTCCATGTTTTTGGTTTTCCAAGATCGCACAAGATGCAAGGTAAATGACATACACATGCCATAAAACCTTCCTCTTTCTTTCTAGTCTTCCAAGATCACACAAAACACGGGGTAAAGGCTATAACTAGATTGGAAATGGTGCAAACTATAACTATAAACAAAATATTAAATGAAATATTAAAACAATATGAAAGTGATTTAAAAAAGTTGTATACCTCCATTTCTAATATACCTGGTCATATCTTGAGAAAATGGAAACCTTCTCAAGTGAACAATAAGAATTTCCAATTGAATACGATGTTTGCTGCACTAGCGAGTTTACTCAGCCTAAAAACGCTCATAAACAACATGATCTAGAAGTCCTTTGATGCATGTAGTGGCATATGTTCAAAATATTGATAACTATGGGAGTGGGTCTTATTAGGAGCTTTGATACCATGTTTGATAAACAAGGTATGGCATATGTTCAAAATGTCAATAACTATGGGAATGGGTCTTCATAAGAGCTCTAATACCATGGTTGATAAACAAGGTATATCCATTTTCTACTTGGTAAAAATGTTATCACTGGGACATAAATATCCAGGACTGTGTTTTTATATGGAATTTTTTTAAAAGTAGCATGTTTATTTTTAAAAAGTTCACTTCTCATAGATTTTTTGATTTAGATATACCAATTCTATATACAAAGAGAATTTGATGTGACAATTTAAAAAAAAAAAATCTTATAATTTTTCATTTATTTTTTTCAATTTATACATTCAACTTAAAGGTTATTTACATTTATAGGTTCTATATTTAATAGGGACTAGCCACTTTCTAGCATATTTACTTGTTAAATAAATCTTTTAAATTTTTCAATGCCCATTATAAAGTTCCTATATTGGCTAGAAACTACCTACTTTGTTGCATATTCACTTGTTACTTCAATGACAATGTTTTAGACCCTTGAGATACAACTTTATAACTATTTGATTGAAATAGATTGTAAAATTCAACTTAAATACCAAGTTATATTGAGACCATTGGATTAAGTAACTAAAAAATCACACTAAAGAAACACACTAAAGGAACACACTTTATCTAAAGACACAATAGACCAAGTTGAACTCAACTAACCCCTAAGTGTCTAAATATCCTAACAATAATAAACCAAAAATGTTTATAGCTTGGTGTACTATCTCAAGTGGTTGAGTGCTTTGAACTTCATCCATGAGGTCTTGAGGTCAATTCCATGGCTTGGTCTCCTTAGTTGCATGCTTCTCTAGATGTCCCTACAAAGTCAAGAGTTGTAATTAGCATTGATAGGTTTGAACTAGGTACCATTTATGAATGTGGGGAAGTCCTAAGATGATTCGTTGAATCACTTTATGTTTAGAACATAATTGTGACCATTGGATTAAATAACTACAAAATCACACTAAAGGAACATACTTTATCTAAAGACACATTAGACCAAGTTGAACTCAATTAACCCCTAAGTGTCTAAATATTCTAACAATAATAAACCAAAAGAGTCTATAGCTTGGTGTACTATCTCAAGTGGTCGAGTTCTCTGAACTTCATCCATGAGGTCTTGAGGTCAATTCCATGAGTTGGTTGCCTTAGTTCCATGCTTGTCTAGATGTCCCTGCAAAGTCAAGAGTTGTAATTAGCATTGATAGGTTTGCACTAGGTACCATTTATGAATGTGTGGAAGTCCTAAGATTTTCCTTAGAAGGCGTTCCTCGGAAAAAAATCAAAAGTGTTCAACTTTAGAAGTAAATTATTAGTCATTGCCAACGTAGGGAGTATACTTTTCATTTGTAAGTCAAAGCGCTTTGACTTTATATTAGTTCAGTTTCTTGTTATATTGTTTTATAAAGTTTTCCAATGTTTTCAAAAAAAAATTATACTATTTGCATTTTTTTATACTATTTCACTTTTATCGAAGCTACCCAGGGTTATTTCACTTTTATCAAAGCCACCTTAGATATATATTTTATATTAAAATCAATTTATGAGGACAAAGTTCTATATAGTGTTTTCACCCAAAATAAGGAAAGAAAATTAAATACACAATGCCAAATTAAAAGTTATTGGGTCATGTATTACCTAAAATATGGATGGGTATATTAGTTATAATATTAGTTATTATTATATTTAATTATATATTATATATTAGTTAAAAGTTATTGGATCCAACTTTTGGCAGTTATTATAAAATATTAATTATAATATAATATTATTATATATTAGTTGTAATATTAATTACAGTACTATTATCTATTATATATTGGTCACGTGTTACCTAAAAGATGGATGGGTATATTAGTTATGATATTAGTTAAAATTTATTGGACGCAACTTTTGACAATTATTATTAAATATTAATTATAATATAATATTATTATATATTAGTTGTAATAGTAATAGATATTACTCTTATATACTACATATTGCTCACTTATTACCCAAAAGATGGATGAGTATATGTGTTATGATATTAATTACTATTATATATTAGTTAATACTAGTTATGATATTAGTTAAAAGTTATTTGACACAAATTTTGACAGTTATTATAAAATATTAATTATAATATAATATTGTTAGATATAAGTTATAAAATTATTTACTATTACTATTATATATTATATATTGGTTAAATATTACTTAAAATATTGATGGGTATATTAGTTAAAAGTTATTGATCCCAACTTTTGACGGTTATTATAAAATATTAATTATAATATAATATTAGTTATAAAATTAATTACTATTACTATTATATATTATATTTTGGTAAAAAATTATCTAAAATATTGATGGGTATATTAGTTATGATATTAGTTAAAATATATTGGACCCAACTTTTGATGGTTATTATAAAATATTAATTATAATATAATATTATTATATAATAGTTGTAATAGTAATTAATGGAGAATGGTTATACTCATTTAGAAAATTTAGGGCAGGGGTAGAGAAATTATATTATTAAAATAATCCATTATTTTGGGATTATATAATAACAAATTGTTTAAGACATGTAATGTGTTTAAATTTTAAAGCAATTTGATTGGCTAATACATGATGACATGGAATTTGAATTATGGTTGAAAGGCACATTTTAAGTTGAAATTTCCTCTGATGTGAAAATTATAAAAAAATTCCATTTTTTTTAAATTTCACTCATTCCATTTTCTACTTGGTAAAAATGTTATTATTGAGACATAAATATCTAGGAGTGTGATTTTATATGAAAGTGTTTTAAAAGTAACATGTTTATGTTTGAAAAGTTCACTTCTCTTATATTTTTTTTTTATTTAGATACCAATTCTATATACAAAGAGAATTTGATGTGACAATTTAAAAAAAAATCTTATAATTTCTCATTTACTTTTTCAATTTCTACAAGTTATTTACATTTATAGGTTCTATATTTAATAGGGACCAACCACTTTGTAGCATATTTACTTGTTAAATAAACCTTGTAAGCTTTTCAATGCTCATTATAAAGTTTATATATTTGCTAGAAACTACCTAATTTGTTGTATATTCACTTGTTACTTAAATGACGATGTTTTAGGTTTGAGATACAACTTTATAACTATTTCATTGAAATAATTGTAAAATTCAACTTAAATACAAATGTTAATTTTTAAGTGCATAATTAAATATTAATTCTCACAAAATTAAAAATTCATTAGATAAAGTTGTAATTTAGAAATTCCATAATGTTGTTGTGTTCCTTAATAGATCTAAAGATACAAGATAGAAATTAACTTGCAAAGAACACAATAGATTCATGTAATAAAAAATAAAAACAGGATAACGACACAATAATGTAGAGAAGACCCGTAAGGTAGGGTAGCACTATTAACTATTCCTTAGAGAAGGATTTACTCCACAAGCTATGCTTGCTACAACTATTACATCCAACACACTTCACAAGACATCTCATTGCACTGCTTCTACCTCTTTATATAGTTTCTATCCAACCTTCTAGAAACTTTCTAGAGAAGGAAATTTCTTGTAATTAGAACCTTCTAGATACTTTATAGCGAAGGAAATTTCTTGTAAGTAGAACCTTCTAGATACTTTCTAGAGAAGTAATATTCTAATAGGAAGAACCTTCTAGTAAGTCTTATTACAATTGTTGTTTTTCACACTACACATGGCCTCAATAAGGACTTCTAGATATCTCCCTAAGTACCCCATATTATACTCCCTAAGTACATTGCATATAAGTGTTTGTGACTTTTATTGTTTCGCAAAGTAAAAGTAAAGAATGATTTATACTCTTTGCAACACTTAAATCTTAGTGCTTCTCTCATCAATTCATTCTCATTTGCATTCTTTGCAATATTGAGAGTCTTAGTGCCTTTCTCATCATTTCATTCTTATTTGCATTCAAATTTGCTTGAAAAGTAAGATGATAAATATGAAAATATAAATTTTGAAATTAAATATAAAAAATATAAATTTTGAAATTAAGTATATTGTATTAAATCAACATAGATCCATCTTAACTCTGGATCCATCATGTGTCGATAGAAATCAAATTGCTAGAGGTGCAAACCTTTTAAGAGGGAAAAACTTAAGAAAAAGTTTGCACCTCTAGGGATTTGATCCCTATCGGTGCATGATAGGTCCAGAGTTAAGATGAATCGATGATGGTGATAAAACTATATTAATTGAAATCATACTTAGATGAATTCCATCACCATTATAAAAAATCCATGTAAATTGTAAATAGATAAAAAAACATGTAACTTGCAAAAAAGTAAAAGATAGATAAATTTTACAATATCCATATCAAGTAATTAATTAGATATAATCAAACTTGAGGATATATTTTAATATTTTATTGAAGTGCTACATGTCAACACTCTATGTTGAACAAATAATTACACTTCTCTCCTGTGTACTAAGTTGTAAAAAGCATCTCTCAATACAATACATATTTATATTATAAAAATAATTTTAACATTTATAAATATTAAATATATTTAACTTATTTTAATATATATTTAAAAATACATAAATCAAATATGATGAAATATAATTAATAAAAAAATTTATTTTATTTTTTATAAACTCCAATGGTAATGATAAGGACTAACAACAAATTATAGGCCAACTACCATCTAGACTTTATTTTTTATGTTATATTTGTTCTCTATAGTGTCAAATCCTTGTGCCCTTGGGAAATGTGATGTCCATTACTTTAGACTATGCACTTGGACTAGTAGTCAATATAGGTGGTCGCTCTCCTCACCCACCCATGCTTTTGAAAAATATCTTCATGTGTGGTACCCATATTTAGAGTTTTAATATTTTGTCCTATAGGTACTACTTGTTTGATAAATATTTCCATGTGTTAATACTAACATTTAGAATTTAATTTCTTTTGTCCATGTGTTATACTAATATTTAGAATTTTATTTTGTACTATGTGATACCACTTGTCTGATTGGCTTTATCTTTTGTCGATGTGTTATGCTTATGTTTATAATTTTATTTTTTGTCCTATGTGATACCACTTGTTTGATTGGATTTATCTTTTGTTGATATATTATATATATTTTAAAGTTAATGTTTTTCGGTTTATTTTTAAATAATTCAAAAATATTTGTATATTTTTTCAAATTAAAAGTTATTTGTTTTCTAAATTTATTTAAGTTAATTTTTTTATATTTTTCAAATTAAAAATTAAGAATAAATCCAAATTATTTTGTAAGTATTTTGATTACATTTCCAATGAAATGACACGAGACTTATCCATTCATCGAACATTGAAACCAAAGCTGTCCATCATGACATGATAGAGATGCTAAATTAACTTGTTTACTCAACCTTGGAGAATCAACCAAGCGAGAATATAAGAAATTTTAATGGAACTACTTTAGATTGATTTTAATATATGTTTATATATAATTTGTAAAGTGATAGATGAGATAAGATTCGCATCAAATTTTTATATATTATTATTATTATATTAGTATAGATTCATCTTAATTTCGGCTTTATCAAGAAGGATCAAATCCTTTAAATAATTAAAATGTAATAATGAAATATTCAAATTTGGAATCATGTTGTAAATGCTAGCATCTTAATCTCACAAATAGACAAAAATTGCATTAATTAATTAATTATGAAGTAAAATAGTTATTTACCCAAATTTATTGGTGGAAGTGCCAACTATTTCATGTTGTAAAATGTAACACATAATTACTACAAATATGGAAAAGTTGTACATTATTTAATTATGAAGTAAAAGACTTGCAATTTACCCAATTATTATTAATTTTTTGCAACTATCACTAATATCTAACTTAATGTTCTATTATTAATAGAATAATACATAATCCAATATATTTTCCATCACAATCTTTCACGAGTTAACTATTCCAATTGGAATCGTAAAAGATTATTAACACATAAATCCTACAAATAGGCAAAATTTGTATTCATTCATTGACTATGAAGTAAAGTACTTATTTACCCTATTCCAATTGGTATTGTAAAAGATAACACATAAATCCTACAAATAGACAAAAATTGCATTCATAATTATTCTTAAAGATTTATTTAAAATGCAAAGACGCTCGAATAGAAATTGAAATTGAATTTTGATGTATATTTATATAAATGTATTTTACAATCTAACCAATTTAAATTTGAATAGACATGTTCTTGGTTATATATATATATATATATAGTTTTTGGAGCGGACGTGTGAGTGTGACAGAGGTGACACATCTCATCCACTTTGGGCCATAGAAAGCGCCTCTCTGAGCAATAATCAAGTATTTTAGTTTTTAATTTGTAAAATCTAAGATATTGCTTATAATTATAATTTTAATAACATATTATAAGTGAGATTTGAATTATATATTTTACAAGTGAGATTTAGATGTAAATAGAAAGGATAACAATTTTTCTCTCTAATCACTCAATTAATTTATAATAATAATAATATATTTTTATGCTTACAATCTAGCCATACATCAAATTAATTAATGTATGAGACTCTTTATTGGTGTGATAAGAGTCGCAATCCTATGTTTTAATTTAAGGTCATAGTTAAGTTAGAGATTAAATTGATCTATGAGATATTTATGTGTATGGAATAAAGTACTCCTTTCCCATAATGATTTGACCCCTCTTTCTCTATATAATTAATTTAAGGTCATAGTTTAATTAGATGTTAAATTGATGTATTTTTGTTTGTGAACAAAAGACTTATTTCACATAATGATTCAATGGAATCTCTCTCTCTCTCTCTCTCTCTCTCTCTCTCAGCCACGAGGTTTAGCTTAAGCGGTAATGAGCCATATGTGAGATATTTCCTCCCAAAGTTGGGGAGGTCACAGGTTGGACTCTCTTGATTCCCTTGGGGTTAGACTCCGTAATTAGGGTCAATGGTTTACCATATTTACCATCCATGGATCATGGATAACTTGGAGTATTTTTCATCCCCTCCCCCCACACACATATCTTGTGTGGATTGAGGATCAAGTTTGTATCATCCCTTGTGGTGTTGAAGGTGGCTTATATATATATAAATATATATATATATATATATATATATCTTGTGTAGATTGAGGATCAAGCTTGTATCATTCTTGGTGGTGTTGTAGGTGGCTTATTCCTATAACACCACAAATGCTCCTCCCTATTGGGATGAACCCTCATCTTGTAGAAGAATGACCACAAATGTTTCTAAAAAAACTTGGAGTTGACACTTGAATTTATCAAAAAATAAAAAAATCATTCTCAAGCTAAACATTTTTGTTTGATTGGCGAAATAAAAAAACTCTTTTGTATGGCGATAAGGTTATGGTTCAGAAGTTCATGAGAGTGTGGCCAAATCTCAAGCCTTCGAATCTTAGATCCAAATCTAGTAGATCTCCTACATGAAAGGAAAAATATAGTTTTACTTATGTAGTAAGGGTTTTGCCAATTGAATATGATCAAAATTTAATATTTCACAACAACCCATGGTCTTTGGAAACCAATATGTTGTATCTTAATCAAAGAAGAAAGTATGTCCTAAATCCTAGTTTAGGTTTTACACTATCCCATCCCCATTTAACCTTTAGGCGATTGAAATCCCTTTTTTTGTAAGCTAGTACTCAAGGAGTTTCGAACTGGCGAACTTACGTAAGGAGTGCCTTAACAATACACTCATTCACCATCTATTCTACACCCCGTGAGATAGGCGATTGAAATCCTTGAAGCAATAGAGAATATAGAATAAAGGGGATATTTATAGATAAAGCCTAGCCAATATAAGATATCTTCACATTCCCTCGAATCTGTATGGACGAACATATTGAAGGTCTTCAAAAAGTAATCGAACTCAAAAATAATATTGGGTGTATATGTAATAGTTAAACTATGAACAATCTACCTTCAAGTTTAATGGTTATTATGATTATGGACACTTCAACAACACACTTTCTTAAGAGAAAAGAAGATTTCGAAAAAAAAACAAAACAACACATTTTTCTAAAAAATCGACGATTTGGTTTGGATGACGTTTTTTACCAGAATCTGATTTTTATTTTTTGCAAAATATAAATTTAACTGTGTTTTATTAGCGATTTTGATAGTAGAAACAAATTCAACATCATCAAAAGCCTCTAAAACACCCAAAATTTCAGATTTTGAAAATTGTAACTAAATTTTTTAAAAATTTCAATCAATTTTTTTCAAAATTGTATTATACTACGCATTAAATATCTCCACATGTAAAATCACGACCCTTTTGTTTATAATAAAATGCATTAGCTTTTAAAAAAGAAAAAAAATTTCAAATAAAATCGCCAAAATAAGCCATAATTTATGGCATTTTATTCAATGAATGATTACAATGGCCTTGGAAATAGAGTTAAGAAAGGAATAATTGCCTATAGTGTGAAGGTACGACATGTCTTTTAATATGCCACAAATGGAATATTCCCATGCATGATGGGACATAGGTGACCGTGGCAATGGCATGCAAATATTATTTTATTATAATAACATAAGTATGTCTCTCTTTTTTCGTTCCTTTATAAACACCACATACCTAAGAGCATGTAGGTGGTTAGGTGGCATGGACATGAAGAGGACGTTTCAAGAATTTTTAATGTAAAGAATATAATATTATAAAGTGTTTAAAAGGAAAGTTATTAATTTTTATGTAAAGAATATAATATTATAAAGTGTTTAAAAGGAAAGTTATTAATTTTTAGGTGGCATGGATATGAAGAGGACGTTTCACAAGAATTTTTAATGTAAAGAATATAATATTATTTTTTAAAGGGTTTATAAAGAAAGTTGATTAATTTTTAAATAAAGTTTCTAAATATTGTTAGAGTGTTTTGAATAGATTTTGAATTTTGAATTAATTATTGTTAGAGTGTTTTGAATAGATTTTGAATTTTCAATAATATGAATGACAAACTTTTTAAAGGCATTGTTTAACCCTAAATAGAATTTGGATCACGTTAAAACTTTTGTTCATGTTTAAATTTTTTTATTATCAATGATTCAAATATAGTCGTTTTACTATAATATTAGTTTATTCTCTTATTTCCTTCGAAGGACTTTTGTGAATAGAATAAAGCACTTATTATCGTTTGTACATTCGATGTTGAAAAATGAGAATATCACAAATGTTATAAGAGTATACGTTATATATATTTGATTTAACAGATAGTGTGAATTTAAATGTTATTATGTATTACAACTTTATAGGTTAACAATGATGATGACTAATAATCCAAAGGGGTTAGATCGATCGATCAAGAATAATGAGTTTTTCATTGGTGATAAATGTTAAATTTTTATGAGGGTGTTTAATCTTTGAGGTTGCCATGGGGTACCGAGAGGTAGTGGTCGAACGTGTGAGACTTGCATTGCACTCCTCGTGCACACCTAAGTGGCTAAAAGCTTACCCTGTTGTCACCCTTAAGACTAGACACTAATTGTTATGTCTATGGCCAAAATTCTAGTTGAAGGGCAATAACTTGAAAGGTGAGCAGGTAAGTGTCACACTGTCTCCACCTAGGTTCATTCCCCAATGGGTCATGGATCATTGTGATAAGGCTAGAAGGATAGATTCCAACTAGGATAAAGGTCCCCTTGCACATGCCTTGAGACGTCTCAATCCTTGCTAACTCATAAATTTCCTTCTAGGTTTTAGCTTGCAAATTGTTGGCACTAGCTTAGGGCTTATAGTGGCAATCGATGGATTTGAACCTTGGTCTCGCCTAGGTAATCCCTACACATTACTGATTCCCTTAGATCTAAAATTAAAAAAATGACAATGATGATTAATATTCATTTATACCAACTTTGGTTTATCATACTTATAATTTATAATGTTGTTTTATGATAGAATAACATGGAGATAAAACTTCGAAGTTCCCTTTGATCATATTAAAGGAAATTTGAGGACAAACGAATCAAATAAAAAAACATGCTTGTTCAATTGGAAATTCAATAACCAATATAATTTCAAAGAATTGGGTCAACGACAATTGTTAATTTGGACATATAAAAATCAAAATTGATTTATGTGTTGTGTTTTTATTTAACAATACTTTACCAAATATAAACCTCATATTGATTAATATATTAGTAAGCTTGTTTCGAGATATGATCAATATCTTCATATTATTAAATACTCAATATTTTAGGATTAGTTTAAATGTTATATGATTTGGATCTTGTCTAGTTATCATCACCAAAATATGACAATAGAATTTTTGGTTAAATTGCAAATTTCCATTACTTAAATTGCATTTTTGAATGCATAAATGAATTTTGCCCCATCAAATATCGCTGGCGCACATGGATTGTGCAATCTCAAAAATTGATATTTACAATTCCAACAACTATTTTAAATTTTTACTTAGATTTTCATATTTTGAATAAAGACAATTAGAAAAATATAACAAAAAACTCAAATCAGAGCATATTTAGACTACTACAATATTTTATGTCATAAATATTTCTACTTATTAAAATTACACTATCACTTTAATGAAATAAAAAAATGAAACAAATTTGTTTAAATGTTTTTTTGTTTTTTAATTTTAAAGTTCTCTTCTTAACGTAATTTTAAGTGGATAATAATTTAACACACTAAAAGAGAGAGTTGTGGATTAATAATAAGATGGGAAAATAATATTTCCTCATTTTTAATTGTATAACATAGAATAATATATATTTGTGTTTGGAATGATATTTGTAATGCCCCTAGATTGATTGTAGACTTTGAGGGAACTTGTCAAGTGACTTAGTTGAATAAAAATTTAATAAAATGGTTTTTTGAATATTTATGTTTGAATAATTGAGAAACACATGATGATGTGCATGACGACAAAGTGATAAATGAAAACAATGAAATGAATGACACTTGTAGAAATGGATATTTTACTTAAATTGATGGATGAATGAATGCATGCTCTACTTAATGATTAGCTATTTTATGAAATATATGATGTGAATGAATGAATTGAATGTGTTGTTTAAAGATTAGCAGAGTTACGAAACATGATTATGATTATGGACTGATTTACATGATGTATATTGATGAGTTATGATGAGCAGTACTATTGATGGGTACTTTGAGAATATGTGCAGTAGCAGATAATTATTGATAACCAACTGACTCACAAAGGAAATAAATGGGTCGTAGAGTACGATTAAATCACACACGGAAGAATGACAACGGTGTCGACTTCCTACGGAATCCACGCACGAGTTAAAAAGCCCTTATTCGCTTACTCTGGGAAGAGTGAAGTCATGCGGAGTGGACCATGATGGAATTGGTCACGTACAAGGTTGAGGGCGCACAGTAAGAACATAATTAATCCTTAACGCCATTAGTCTCCAATAGAGTGTAGACAGAGGAGTGAATGTAACGAATCCTAAATCACTACATGAAGTTCCCGCAAATCAGATGAAACGAAGAAGCATTAACGAAAGGATCCAACGATGTGGTACCTAGACCCAAAACGAAAACTAATGATGAATATTTATGCATTAAACATATAAGTTGCATTTAGGCTATTTGCACATGAAATGAATATTGGTAATTAAATAACGGAGAATAATTATTTTGAGAGCAAATGGTAGACCAGACATTATCACTTAGCCAACTCCACTTGCACCCACAAAAATAGAAACTTAGAATGGAGCGTCAGGGGACATACTTTAGTAAATAATGGAACGTAGATGCACTTTCTTGGGAATTAGACACATGAATGGGTGAGGAAATTATACTTAAATAATTATAAAAATAGGCATTTTTGCATGAAGCGACATATGTCACAAAGAATTTCATAGTTGTAGTAAACTCTTCTCCACTTTGAAGTCTCATGAAATCTTCTAAAATCTTAATGCTAGCCCAGAATTTCCGTAAGACTATCTATGTATTAATGGCGCAGTCGATAACTGTTGTTTTAAATTATTTACTGTGTTGTCTTTTTGTCAAAGATTTATATACTTCATTTTATTGATTGAGATCATTATAGTAAGGGTTGTAAATCTTACAGACAGCCCCTCGATGTTATAATGGTAAATTATAATATTAGTAAGTGACAGTTAATCACGCTTCTTGATTAACTATGTTGATGGGGAAACGATACTCTACGACCTGTGTTGGCGTTTCGTGACTATCTATGTCGACTAGAAGACCACACGCTGTGACACAAGTTAGTGCCCCGTGATTATCTGCTTTGATTAAAAGACTATACTCTGTGCCATGTGCCGGTTTGAATCGTGGATATGATTCCTTGTAATGATAATTCGTTATGATGATTTTAATATTATGTATTAAATTCATAATTGGTGTGACTAGTGTAATCGGTACTTCGAGCTTCATATGTTTACTAAATGATGACTCTTTACGACGTTAGATTCATAAATTATAATTATATTAGTTAATAATTGATAAATTTACAGTATCTCTAAGTGGATTGAAGTTATTATGTTGGTAGTATGTATTTGAATATGTGTCTTATATTGGAATATCTGGTGCTTAAAATACTATTTATATTGCAGGCTCAATGTATAACATATTAATGAAAATAGGTCTTCAAGTTAGAAACAGACGTACGAATATCTTGGGTTCGGAACATTATTAAGGAATATCATATTAATGAAAAATGTGTCTTCATGTTAACATGTGAATATCATGTGCTTAGAATATTATTTATATTCCATGCCTAGTCGATAATATATTAGTGAAATATAATTCTTCAGGTTGAGAATATATGTGTGAACAACTTATGCTTAAAAAGTTATTTGTAGTTCATAACTATTGAGTGGCCTGTTATGTGAATATGAGTCATCAACTTAAAGTGTATGTGAGAAACTCTTGTAGTCAATAAATACACCTGTTAAGTAAGAAGGTTAGGTCATGAAATAATAGTTGGTGAAATAATCAATACTTAAATCGATATATTAAAAGAAAACTTCCCTGGATCACATGCCTTCATATCATTTAGAAGAGGGAAGAGTGTTTCATTCAGTAATGAGTGAGTGTTATTAACTAAAATTAATTCTCGGCGTCCTTGCGAGGAATCGACTATGGATGCCCAACTTGTTATGGAAATAAATAAATTTAAGTCATATATATATATATATATATATACGTCATGCGGCCGAGCCCTACATTTGGTATCAGAGTCGTTCAATCCTTGACCGGACCAATAAAACTTAGGAGTGTTGTTTTCAAAAACTTTCAACTGTATTTATGAAGTCAAATTTTGCAAATGACCAATTTTGTCATGAAGGAAACTGACAAACTGTTGATTATAAAATCCAAGATATGGATTGTCGCGGACGAAGAGGGAGAGGGAGAGGTGGGCGAGGACGAAATGGACATCCTCCATCCACGCCAACTCCTACACCCACCCCACCGCAGAAAGAAGAGCAGGGAACCATTCTTGCCGGAGAAGTGGTTTCCATGATGAGAAGCTTCCAACGAATGTCAGAAGCCTTAGTTACGAGATTAGACCGTGAAAACGACAGTTCACAAGTGACCGCCGTACCACCAACTCCACCGCCAGTCAACATACACCGGGAACTGGAGAAGATCAGATTTCCAAAGTTTTGGGGTTCCACTGAAGGGACTGATGCTGAGGTATGGTTGGAAAACATGGCCTTGTGCTTCGCACTAAGGGATTATACATCAAACATGAAGGTACGCATGGCATTCTGCAACTAAAGGGGGAAGATCTTCTATGGTGGAAGACTTTACGACCTCAACTAGGTTTGGGATCCAAGGAGATTTCTCGGGAATTGTTTGATGAGCACTTCCCTCAATACTATATTTCCGATGAATTCTTCGAATGATAGTTAAATGACTTCAACACCTTAAGACAGGGACATTGGACGGTGCAGGAATATGAAATCCGTTTCATGGAACTATTGAGGTATGCACCTCATGTTTCGACAGAAAAACTAAAATTCAATAAGTTCATTTTTGGGCTAAACCTGAATATCAGAGATAAGGTTCGCATCCTAATGCCCTCTACCTTGCATGACGCGGTTCAAAAAGCTATCATAGCAGAAGGAGAGCTTTAGAGCAAAGGACCACCCAGTAAGAACTTTGTTAGTATTGACCGAGGCAATCAACATTCCCATGTACTCAAGCATCATTATGGACAAAACAATTTTGGGAAGGGATCTTATAGTGGAAGATCTAATATAGAAGACAGAGCACCCTACCGACCACCACCACCAAGAAATGATCATGCAATACCTTTTGGGAAACCTGCACAATTTGGGCCACGACGAAACAATGCACCAATCGGTAGTACTACCAGAGGCCCAAAGGAGGGATGTTGGAAAAGTGGAGGTCCACACTTCCCAAGTGAATGCCCTTGATAGAATCAAGGGAATGAAAGAGTACAAGGGAAAAATCAGGGATCATGACAGACCACTGCGGCGGATCTGGGTCGTGCACACCGCATTCATGCAACTGTCAACAACCGTCAAGCTAAGCATCAATTGTCCTCGAAACCATAGGTAAGATCAATGGTAATGTATCCTCTTTACTAGTAGACCATGGTGCCAGTGACAATTTTATTTCATTTAAAGCTTTAGAACGTAGGATGATGATGGCAATTAGTCAAGAATATTTCGACGCAGTCTAAATGGCATCCTGAAGTATCCAAAGAGTGGGTCTCAAATTAGAAGATTGCGGAGTTGAATTAGGGGTATGCTCTACTAAAGTGTCATTTTATGCTACAGAGTTAGGCGCTTATGATCTAATCCTAGGAATGGATTGGCTTGAGGCACATTCAACATCGATGGATTGCCGAAGTAAGGAGTTAACCTTTTATGATGAGGAAGGTTACAAGAGAGCACTGATGGGAAATAGAAGGAAATTTTCCTTAAGGATGATTCCGACCATGCAACTGAAGAAAAGTATGAGGAAGGGATGCCAAATTTATGCAGTAATAGCTATGAACAAGGAAGGAGATAAAGTGGAAGTAATTAACCAACCTCTATTTTCGGAATACATGGATGTATTTCCGAAAGCACTACCTGGTCTACCGCCACAGTGTGAAATAGATTTCACTATTGAACTGAAGCCAGGGACATAACCTATAGCAAGGAATCCTTATCGAATGTCGGTGCCAGAATTGAAAGAATTACATATCCAACTACAAGAGTTATTAGATCTGGGGTTTATTAGACCCAACGTATCTCCATGGGGAGCACCAGTGATTTTTGTCAAGAAGAAAGACAGATCATGGCGTTTGTGCATTGATTATCGTCAACTAAACAAAGAAACTATAAGAAATCAATACCCTCTATCCAGGATTGATGACCTTTTTGATCAAATGAAAGGTGCATAATATTCTCGAAGATAGATCTAAGATCGGAATATCACCAATTGAGAATTAAAGATGAAGATATTCCTAAGACTTCCTTCAAGACAAGATTTGGACACTTTGAGTTTATAGTGGTACCTTTTGGATTGACAAATGCACCAAGCGTGTTTATTAACTTAATGATGTTGATGTATATGTAACTTCAGAATGTATTTCATATATGTATATTGTATTCTTATAGAGATGTTATTATTCCTCTATACGGAAGTGTCGTCATTTATATTGTAAGTGTTGTAACTTATACTTGATGGGTTATTAGACCACCTTGTTGGGGTCGGCCCTGTATAAGTCATGTGGGTCAAAGGGTTATTAGACCACCCTATTGGGGGTCGGCCATGTGGGTCAAAGGGTTATTAGACCACCCTAGTGGGGGTCGGCCCAGTCAACATTATGTTAAATGGTTAAGTTGAGGCCGACCTAGTTGAGTAAAGGTCAAGTCAAGTTAGTGTATAAATATAGAGTGTGCCTCTCTCATTTTACACATTCTATTCTCTCACTCACACTTGGGAGAGTGGCGCACTTGTGGAGGAGGAGGCTCTGCTGCTAGGAGAAGACTATCTCTTGTATTCTGGTTGTATCATTGCTCTATCTATCTCTGAGGAAGTTATTGGGGTTTTTCACCTTTATGGTTTTCCCCAAGTAAACTCTGTGTCTCTTATGTGCTTGCATTATTGTGTCCATGATTGATATGTTGTAGATTTGCTGTACATGTTGTTCTCTCAGTTAAGATCCTAGTTCATATTGAAGTAAATTCTGAAAATTTAACATGGTATCAGATCTAGCCTGAAAGAAGGCATGATATGGCATGTATGACACTTGTTGCACTTACAATGCTAGGGCTTGATATAACAAAAACCAGTCATCGTAGAACTTTCGCTATAAATACATTTTGGAAAAGTTTTCAGATCTGAAACTTTTACATGTCGAAGATCAGATCCCCATGTACCTTGTTTCCAAAGGAAAACCTCTAATTCGTTATACCTTGTGATTTATGATCTGTACAATATAGGGTTTCTGCCTCTTCCAGATCTGAGTCAAAAACAGCTGACCTTGGAAAAAAGGTCATAACTTGGGCTAGGAAGCTCCAAATGAAATTTAGTAAAAAGTGATAGGTAGTACATAGACTGTACTATCTTAGAAAACGTTTTCAGAGGCCTAAGTTGAACCAGTGACACGTGGCACACCGTACAAGTTTGCTCTCCTATTTTATCCCATAAACGGGTCACGTTGCGACAATTGGCATAACTCTCTCTCAGAGAATCCAATTGAGGTCAGACCTGTCGAGATGGAAAGATAACAGGCCGGGCTATCTCAGGAAAAAGTTTTAGACCCTGTGGATAGAAAGGTTCAGAGTTACACCAGAAACAATTAGGTACATATTTATGTCATAACAAAATTATTTTTAAGCACCTTCATTCATGGCTTCTGGAATTTAAGGTTTCAGATAAAGTTGGAATTTTTGTAATCGAAGACTACGGATGAATGATACTCATCAAAATAGAAATTTAGAGACCAAGATCAGAATTTTTGGTTGGGCAGAAGGCCGGGCTTGATCAGACCCTAGTTCGGGACTTTGATCAGAAAAGTGGAAAATTAGGGCTTTTGTAAAAATGAGAATTTTTGAAATCTGTGACCATGGCTGGAAGCTCCTCAGAAAAATAGAATCTTAGAGCTTTGGATCAAACCTTTTGATTGGGAAAAAGAGTGGGCTTCATCAAACCCCAGTTCAAGGTCACGTCCAGTGAATCCAGAAGTTTCAAAGGAAAAATTGAGGAGTGAAACTTTGCAGTTTTCAAATTTTGAATACACCAGCTTGATCAGCTCATTAAGGCGCATATTTCTATCCTTTCGGAAGTTTAAAATTCAAAGTTTGAAATTTTGGGGTTTCTCTGACAAACCCTAATCCAGCTCCAGATCCAGTTCTTGCAAATCAAGTGGATTGGGTTAATCCTAAAAGAAGATGGATTGGTCACCTGCATAAGTGAAGAAGTTCCTGTTTAAGAGGGAGATGAGGCTAAGGCCTTACATAAGAAGATTACAAGCAATCTCGATAGGTATGAATCATCCAGGTATGTCTCGAGATTTGTTCATGATTAAGTTTATGATATGTTTGTCTTCATGTTATTACGGTTAGAACAATCTTGATTTTAGACTTGTCGTATCACCTTAACAAAATTATGAATGCATGCATTAGGGTGTTGACACTTATGATTGTACTAATGCATTATGGTGTTGCATGAGGTTTATGTTGTCCGCTCACATGAAAGGTACACCAAGAAAGACAAATCATGTTCTAGTTCAAGAACATATGATCATGATGACATGAAGACAAAGATTCATCCATTGTCATGGATCACTTAGAAAATCTACTTACGAGGTATGTATAACTTGGTTCTACAATGGATAACTTATGAGACATGCAGGTTACTAGCACAAGTCATTGAAGAGAACCAGAAGACATTATGCGGGTATGTTAGACATAACTAGCTAGCATGCTAATCCATGTATGTGTTTCCTATATCAAGCTAGAATCCTACCTTGTGTTAGGATCTTATACTGTTATGTTGTTGATAATGATTATTCATGAAGTCATAGGTTTGAATAGTCATGGTTGTATGCATATTATGTTTCTTACCATAATTGATGATATGACTAACCAAAAGAATCATGAAGGTATAGGTTTGAATAATTACGGGTTTTATGCATATTATATCTCTTATCTTGATTGATGATTTAACTAACCAGAAGAGTTCTATGATCAAATAAGAATATGTATGAGTAAAAGAAGACTTCCCTAAAACCTTGAATACTAATGTTTATTATCTGTGTTTGAAATGATCCTGACTATACATGCTTGAGATTATTGTGTTTTGATAATATTAAGATTATACTAATGAATGTTTGATTATGTATGAGACCTAGAGGATAAGACAATGATGATACTAACAAGCATACATAGGGATCGAGAATGAATATAAGTTCAAGGACAGGTAATCCAGGAAGCAAAGATCAAGAGGGAGCACACTCCAATAGTTTATGCAAGGATGCAGATATTCAGAGGGAGTTGACCACTTCTCACAATCCACATCAGAATGGAGTTGCAGAAAAGAAGCAAAGACTGAGAGGGAGTCAACCCAACAATCAAACAAAGATAAGTATTTGAATTGTCATTTCTTACATAATTGTTTGTTTAAATAATGTTATTCAATAATGCATATACTGATGTTCCTACAATTAGGTTGTGTATTATGCATATTAGAATAGTTGCATTGCTGAACAATATACTATTAATATACATGGGTAAGTGGCCTATGGCACTGTACAACATTCCATTTCTACTTATATAGAATGAAACCTCTTTGCTGACATGTTGGGAGTTGTGCACACTCTTAACAATGTTCTGGTAGAGATTGGAAGGCATCTAGAAAGTTACAGGATATGGATAAATGTTGTATTGAAGCATTGGATAAATATAATTGCATGACTGTATGACATATTTCTTTATGTGTAAGAATTTGTTCTGAAAACTATGAGATGTTTTCTAATCATGCAATTTAACTTGTTGTGTAGGAAAGATCGTACACCATCACCTACAAAAGAAGGACTACAACATTTGTTCAGCAACAAAGTTATCTATTGAAAATATTGAAGATATTGAAGTTCTCAGGATCTGGGAAGAATGCCATGATCGAGGAGTACCAATCGATCATGAAGATGTTTGGGATGCAGTCCCAAGACCTGAAGGGGAGTCTGTAGTGAATTCCAAGAGGATCGACAAGATCAAGCATGCTGCAGGTGGTAGCATATAGAATTTTTGCTCCTGTAGCAAGATACACTTCCATTAGATCTGTACTTGCTCTGGTTGCAGTGATGAAGTGGAAGATACACCAGATGGATTTCAAGACAACCTCCTTGAATGATGTAGTTGAAGAAGAAGCGTATGTGGAGAAGCCACTTGGTTCAGAGACACATGACAGGGAGTCATATATGTGCAGAACTTGGTATGGTAGGATAGACAACTTTCTATCTAGTTTGGGCTTTATGAAGAGTAAAGCAGATTCCAACCTTTACTACAAGGTTGAGGTAGGCAATCCAGGGATACTTTTATTGTATGTGGATGACCTGTTTGTAACAAGAGATGATAGATTGATTGCCGACACGCAGCGGAAGCTTGCAGCCGAGCTCGAGATGAAGAACTTGTGGATGATGCACTATTTTCTACGTATGGAGGTGTGGCAAAGTGGAGATGGGATCTTCCTTGGACAAGGGAAGTATGCAGTAGAGATCCTGAAGAGGTTCGGGATGATGGAATGCAAGGACATGGCCACACCCATGGCATTGAACCTGAAGCTTCTGTTTGATGCTTCATCTAAGCTGGTTGATGTCTCTATGTATCGTCAGATGATTGGGTCCTTGATGTACCTCACGAACATGAGACCAGATATTTGCTTTGCGGTGAGCACATTGAGCCAATTCCTGACGGATCCGAGGAGTGTTCACCTAGTTGCTGTAAAGCATATTCTGAGGTACCTGAAGGGTACAATTGATTATGGGCTCAAGTATGAAGCGAAAGAAAAGTTTAACCTGCAGGGTTATGTTGATTCAGATTGGGCAGGCAGTGCTGCAGATACGAAGAGCACATCTGGGTGCTGCTTCAGTATGGGATCAGGTGTGATCTCTTGGTTTAGCAGGAAGCAATCCTGCGTAGCACTGAGTACAACTAAGGCAGAGTATGTTGTAGCCTGTTCAGCTAGTTGTAAGGCAGTATGGCTTCGGAAGCTACTGTCTGAGTTATTTGATCTCCCGCTGGAGACTACTGGTATCTTTTGTGACAACCAGAGTTGTGTGAAGCTATGTGAGAACCCGGTGTTCCACGACAAGTCGAAACACATAGAGATCAAATACCACTATATTAGGGATATGGTGCAGAGAGGAGCAGTGAAGCTCATGTATGTTGCGACGGATGAGCAGATTGCAGATGTGCTGACGAAGCCACTAGCCAGAGTGAAGTTTGAGTACTTCAGAGAGAGGCTTGGTGTTCTTCAGATCGACGACACTTCGAGGAAGAAGTGATGAAGACATTTGCTGAAGCCATTCCAAGCATGCTGGAAGGAGGATCCTTCACATGGCTGTGGATGTAAGCGCTGGATGATGAGCATCAGGATGATGTTCTAGTTTCTGCTCTGTATGATCAGTTGGCTCATTTACATTTATGTATGTATGCATCATGTTGGATGTTGGATATGATCAGTTGGATCATTTACATTTATGTATGTACGCATCATGTTGGATGCTTGGACCATGTATCTATATATGTATCAGGTATGATCAAGTAGATCACGTATGTTGATGGATACATTGTGTGGATCATGTATCTATGTATGTATCAGGTAGATCCATTGTATATGATGATATGTATCAGGTAGATACTTGGTATGCATCAGGTGGATGCTTTGTATGATTAGGATGATCGTGGATGACGAGCTTCTCCAGAGAACATGCATCAGGACGATGCAGTGATGATGATCAAGATGATCATGTGTACATCAGGATGATGTATGGTGAGTATCAAGATGATACTTTGTGGTCGCGGATTAGGTTGTACAGATGAGCATGTCTGGGAGATCCTATAGGTCAGAGTTGTGTACCCGTAACAGCCTGGGATGCTCTTTTGAGACATTGCTCTGGGAGGACATGTAATTTGTGCCCTGGGAGATCTTCAGGTCGGAGTTGTGTACCCGTAACATTTTGAGATGCTCTTGCGAGGTTTTTTCCTATGGCATGTAATTTTCTTCGGGGAGATCTGGACAGGATGAAAAAGGCCTCAGATGCTTCAGCCAGGTTTTTCCATGACCACATGTAATTTGCTCCTGGGAGATCTGGACAAGATGAAAAGGGCCTCAGATGCTTCAACGAGGTTTTGTGGTGGACCACATGTAATGTGCTCCTAGGAGATCCGACAGGTAGAGTTGTGTGCTCACAACAGCCTGGGATGCTTCAACCAGGTTTTGTGGTGAGATCACATGTAATGTGCTCCTAGGAGATCCGACAGGTAGAGCTGTGTGCTCGTAACAGCCTGGGATGCTTCAGCCAGGTTTTGTGATGGGTCACATGTAATGTGCTCCTGGGAGATCCGATAGGTAGAGCTGTGTGCTCATAATAGCCTGGGATGTTGCAGCCAAGTTTTGTGAAGCACGTAATAAGTCCTGAGGATTCCACAGTATGGCCAGTGATGACGAAGACCTGCAGGTGGTGGGCGTACATCCAGTATGAAAAAGGACTGGCTCTGTAGAACTTCCTATGATGAATAGATTCCGAGATTGATTGAGATAGCAGCAGCAGTGACGAGGATGATGATTCGTTGATGATGATCTAGAGAAGAAGACTTGTGCTAACAGACCTGTGTCGAGAAATACCTTCCTAGTGAAGAGGGAGTGTTGATGTATATGTAGCTTCGGAATGTATTTCATATATGTATATTGTATTCATATAGAGATGTTATTATTCCTCTATACAGAAGTGTCATCATTTATATTGTAAGTGTCGTAACTTATACTTGATGGGTTATTAGACCACCTTGTTGGGGTCAGCCCTATATAAGTCATGTGGGTCAAAGGGTTATTAGACCACCCTATTGGGGGTCGGCCATGTGGGTCAAAGGGTTATTAGACCACCCTAGTGGGGGTCGGCCCAGTCAGTTAGTGTATAAATATAGAGTGTGCCTCTCTCATTTTACACATTCTATTCTCTCACTCACACTTGGGAGAGTGGCGCACTTGTGGAGGAGGAGGCTCTGCTGCTAGGAGAAGACTATCTCTTATATTCTGGTTGTATCATTGCTCTATCTATCTCTAAGGAAGTTATTGGGGTTTTTCACCTTTATGGTTTTCCCCAAGTAAACTCTGTGTCTCTTGTGTGCTTGCATTATTGTGTCCATGATTGATATGCTGTATATTTGCTGTACATGTTGTTCTCTCAGTTAAGATCCTAGTTCATATTGAAGTAAATTCTGAAAATTTAACAAATGAATGGTGTATTTCGCCAATACCTAGACAAGTTTGTGCAAGTATTTATGGACGACATTCTAATATATTTTGGAACACCGGAAGAACATGAGGAACACTTGAGGATAGTGCTAAAATGCTTAAGAGAGGACCATTTATACGGGAATTTATCCAAGTGTTCGTTATTTCAGAAGGAGATTCATTACCTTGGCCACATTATATCCGGTGAAGGGATTGCTATAGATCTGACAAATATAGAAGCAATTTGGGAATGGCCGACACCCACCAATGTACATGAGGTACGAACTTTTATGGGACTTGCGGGGTACTATAGACGCTTTGTAGAAGGTTTCTCCAAAGTGGCTAGACCCATAACGGAATTACAAAAGAAAAACTGACCCTTTATTTGGACAGATAAATGTGAAAAGGATTTCATTAGACTTAAAGAACTATTGACAACGGCACCAATATTAAGAGTTCCGGATATGGACCGAGATTTTCTAGTTTGTACGGATGCATCAAAGGATGAAATTGGGTGTGTATTGATGCAAGAAGGGAGAGTAATTGCTTACACATCCCGAAGGCTTCGGCTGCACGAAGAGAACTATGCAACCCATGATATGGAAATGACCACGGTAATTCATGCCTTAAGGTTATGGCGACATTATTTGGTCAGAAGGAAATTTGAATTAAAGATAGACCATTGTGGGTTACACCACATCTTTACTTAAAGTGAATTAAATGCAAGACAAAGAAGATGGTCGGAGTTACTCAGTGAGTATGATTTCAACATAATGTATGTGAAGGGAACCTTAAATAGAGTAGCCGATGCACTTAGCCAAAGACCTAGGATATTCTTGGTAATACCAATGAAAACCAGCCTAAGAGAAAAGATTCTAGTGCTACAACAAGATGACACATGGCATAACAAAGTGAAAACGGAATTGGAGAATGAGAAAGTGAGGATACCCAAGTATGAGGGATACTCCTTTGACATAGACAGATTACTAAGGTATAACAACCGTATCTATGTACCAGAAAATGAGGAGATCCAAAATTTGATATTGTCAGAAGCTCATAGAGCGGTTTATAGAGCTCATCCCAGAGTGAAGAAAATGTATGCAGATCTGAAACCCTTATTCTTTTGGAAAGGAATGAAGAGGGATGTGGTAAGCCTCGTAGAAAAAAAATTGGAATTCCAAATGGTTAAGGCAGAACACCAACACCCTGTCAGATTGCTCCAGCCCCATGCAATCCCTGAATCTAAGTGGTAAGTCATATCTATGGACTTTATAGTTGGTTTACCTTTGACCAACAGGAGACATGACACCATTTTTGTAGTAGTCGAAACTCTTACCAAGAGTGCACACTTCTTACCGACCAAGAGCACATATCAAGCTCTGGAAATTGCTAAGGTCTTCATAAATGAGGTTGTAAGATTGCACGAAATACCAAAAAATATCATTTCGGATAGAGGCTCTGAATTTACTGGAAGGTTTTGGACAAGATTTCAAGAAGCTCTAGGCACTCAACTTAATTTCAGTACCGCCTATCACCCAGAGACGGATGGACAAACCGAAAGGGTGAACCAAGTTTTGGAGGACATGTTAAGGATGTATGTGATGGATCAACATAAAAGGTGGGAAGAATACCTACCTTTAGTGGAATTTGCTTACAATAATAGTTACCAAAGTTCTATTCAAATGGCACCTTTCGAATTTTTATACGGACGACCATGTAGAAAACCCATAAGCTGGGATAGATTGGAAGATAGGGCATTGTTAGGTCCAGAAGTGATACAGGAAATGGAAGATCAGATGGTGACCATTCATGCTCGACTAAAAGAAGCACAAGATCGACAAAAGAGCTTTGCGGATGCGCATAGAACTGACCAAAGTTATGAGATTGGGGATAAGGTATTTCTGTGAGTGAGACCGCAGAAGAGTTTGATAAAATTTGGCAAGGGAGCCAAGTTGTCCCCTAGGTTTGTGGGACCCTTTAGGATTTTGGAACGGATAGGAATGGTTTCCTATCACCTTGACTTGCTATCAACTTTGATTAGGATTCACAATGTCTTTCATGTTTCTGTTTTACGTCACTATATTCCCAATACTTCACATGTTATTGATCTGAGTAATGTGCAGATAACAGATGATGGGGTCGTGATGGCCGAACACATCCGGGTATTGGACCAACGAACACGCTAGCTTAGGCACCATGTGATTGATCAAGTCAAAGTGCAATGGGACAGTTATAGTCCTAGCTCTGCGACTTGGTAGGAAGCAGCTGAGATGCGTCGTAATTTTCTGTATTTATTCTAAACTTCGGGACGAAGTTCTAAATAAGAAGGGGTGTATGTAATGCCCCTAGAATGATTGTAGACTTTGAGGGCACTTGTCAAGTGACCTGACTGAATAAAAAATTAATAAAATGGTCCTTTGAATATTTATGTTTGAATAATTGAGAAACACATGATGATGTGCATGACGACAAAGTGCTAAACAAAAACAATGAAATGAATGACACTTGTAGAAATGGATATTTTACTTAAATTGATGAATGAATGCATGCTCTGCTTAACAATTAGCTATTTTATGAAATATATGATGTGAATGAACGAATTGCATGTATTGCTTAATGATTAGCAGAGTTACGAAACATGATTATGATTATGGACTGATTTACATGATGTATATTAATGAGTTATGATGAGCAGTACGACTGATGGGTACTTTGAGAATATGTGCAGCAGCAGGTAATTATCATAACCAACTGACTCACAAAGGAAATAAATGGTCCGTAGAGCACGAATAAATCACACACGGAAGAACAACGACGGTGTCAACTTCCTACGGAATCCACGCATGAGTTAAAAAGCCCTTATCCGCTTACTCGGGGAAGTGTGAAGTCATGCGAAGTGGACCATGACAGAATTGGTCACGTATGAGGTTGAGGGGCGTGCAGTAAGAACGGACTTACTCCTCAGCGCCATTAGTCTCCAATAGAGTGTAGATGGAGGATTGAAGGTAACGAATCCTAAATCACTACATGAAGTTCCCGCAAATTAGATGAAACAAAGAAGCATTAACGAAAGGACCTGACGATGTGGTACCTAGATGCGGAAAATAAGATTTCGAAAAAAACAAAAAAATACATTTGTCTAAAAATTCGACAATTTGATTTGGATAGGGTTTTTTATTGGAATCCGATGTTTTTTTTTTTGCAAAATATGAATTTAACTATGTTTTAATTGTGATTTTGATGGTAGAAACAAATTCAGCATCATCAAACACTTCTAGGACACCCAAAATTTCAAATTTTGAGAATTGTAACCAAAATTTCTAAAAATTTCTGTCAAATTTTTTCAAAATTGTGTTACACTACCCATTAAATATCTCCACATGTAAAATCACAACCCTTTCTTTATAATAAAATGCATTATCTTTGAAAAAAAAAAGAAATTTTCAAATAAAATCGCCAAAATAAGCCATAATTTATGGCATTTTATTCCAGGAATGATTACAATGGCCTTGGAAATAGAGTTAGGAAAGGAATAATTGCCTATAGTGTGAAGGTACGACGTGTCTTTTAATATGCCACAAATGGAATATTCCCATGCATTATGGGACATAGGTGGCAATGGCATGCAAATATTATTTTATTATAATAACATAAGTATGTCTTTCTTTTTCCTTTCCTTTATAAACACCACATACTTACGTGCATGTAGGTGGTTAGGTGGCATGGACATGAAGAGGACGCTTCAAGAATTTTTGATGTAAATAATATAATATTATAAAGTGTTTAAAAGGAAAGTTGATTAATTTTTAGGTGGCATGGACATGAAGAGGACATTTCACAAGAATTTTTAATGTAAAGAATATAGTATTATTTTTTAAAAATCATTTTGGGGGTCTGTCATTTTCAGGCAGAAACTGGATTATTTTTGTATCTCATTTCGCTGCTTTCACTGCCATGAAACTGGCCATGTCTTGGCGCGTTCTCCACGACTCCACCAGACTGATATTTCGACTATTAACTCACCGGGTAATATTTTCCAGGATGAGGAACTTCACACACCGACGGTCACTGTTTTGGGTAAGTCTTCACCATGCTCCATCACTCCATATAAAGAGGTCACTAAAAAGGAATTAGATTTCGACACAGAGGTGGAATCGACACTTGATAAGCGGCTTTCTGAGGGTTTGGTAAAATTTAAATTTGATACAAATATGCCCTTCCAGGAGGGATTGGGCCCTGATTACTGTACGCATTTTGTTCCTCTTTCCTCATGTGAGTTGTGTTCGGCTTTGAATAATGTTGTGTCATCCACCATTACTGCTCCTTGTAACCCTTCTACGACTGGGGATACAAACCATTTAACTATGTGTGGGGGATCTTCTAATTTTTGTCATTCATCGGTTACGTCTCCTGAGCTTAGACTAGACACATCCACTGTGCTTCCCCATGTAGTCTTCTCCTCGGCATCAACATATATGGTTGATTCACGGGTTGTGGGTAGGAACTTCTCTCCTCGGTCTCCTTCATATGAAATGGAACCCTCGGATCCTGATGGATCTCGGCATTTTGGCGTTGGAATTGGTGATTACACATTGGACTTCCCCCCTTTAAATGTATATTTGAAAAATCCATCTACAAAGCCCTGTGTGAAACCGATTATGCTTGAATAATTCATAAATGTGACCATCAGAAAAAATCGCAGAAAACCATGTGGTAGGGTGGATGATGATGATGATTTTACTCCTTTGACTGCATGCATCGATGATTTTGAAAATAATCCCATTATTGAACTTTCCCCTGTAACTGTTGAGGCCCCTAGAGCATTGCAGCCTCCAATGGATGGTCATTAATGATCATTCTCTCACTAAATATCAAGGGGGTAGGTAAGGCTTCCAGGATTAGGGCCTTACTTCACCTATTAAAAACCTCTAATCCTTCACTCATATTACTACAAGAGACGATCTGCGAAGATGTGAAAGCCATTAAAAAACTGGCTGTCATTTTACCGGGTTGGGAGTATGCTGCTATTAGCGCTCTTGGCATGTCTGGTGGACTACTCATGGGTTGGAACCCAATTTTTTTTAATTTTCTGGCTTACAAAACATCTTGGGGTATTTTTTTAAGAGGGAATTGTATTACTTCTAATTTGCAGCTAACTGTGTTAAATCTGTATGGTCCATACAAAGACAGAATGCCATTCTGGAATTCATTGGCTGATTAAAAAATCATGGATATTGAAAACTTAGTTTTTGCTGGTGACATGAATTTTACTAGATCTGCCAGTGAAATTTGGGGATCTAACTCAAGGTTTGATCAATTGGTGGATTTTTTTACAAATTTGCTGACTAAATTTGATTTAGTTGATGTAATGCCAGGTACAATTGCACCAACCTTGACAAACGGCAGGGCTGGCATTGATGGTGTTCATAAAAGACTGGACAAGTTCCTTGTCAAAACATATTTGCTGAAATTATGGATTCGTCACAGGTCATGGATTGGAGAAAACAAGTTCTTGGACCACTGGCCGGTATACTTCCAATTTGATGCTGAGGGCTTTGCTGAAATTATGGATTCGTCACAGGTCATGGATTGGAGAAAACAAGTTCTCGGACCACTGGCCGGTATACTTCCAATTTGATGCCGAGGGCTCCAAATTAAAGTACCCTTTTAAATTTAATTGTTCATGGCTTAAGGACGAGGACTTTTGCAAGATGATTAGGTCTTTTTGGGGCAGTTGTGGATTGCATCTGGATACAAATCCAATGGACTCCTTTGTTATCAGATTACAAAGGTTAAAACATCATGTATCAGCTTGGATTAAAGAGAAACAAAATCTGAGAAACAGTTATTGGAAGTCCTGGAAGAACATATTAGAGATATTCTTTGCAGAAACATTAATGGTGACAGGGATGAGGAACTGGGAGAGAAAATCAAATTACTTGAGCATAAGAAAGAGGAATGGCTTGTCAAGGAGGAGATGGCATGGCACCTTAAAAGTAGGGCCATTTGGATCGATTTGGGTGATCGAAACACAATTTTTTTTCATGCATTTGCCACGCATAGGCAGAACAACAACTCTATTTGGGAGATGGAGGGTGGTAATGGTACTGTCATTAAGGATATGGAGGAACTACACACAGCGGCCAAGAATCACTTCAACACATTATACACAGATCCGAAGCTAGGAAATTTGATTACTCAAATCAATATTGCGAGGAAATTCCCTGTGTTTGTTTCGGAGTCAGATGCTGAGGATTTGGGTCAAGCTGTTACATTGAAAGAAGTGGAAGATGTGTTGAAGGACTTTGTCAGAGACAAAAGTCCTGGCCCTGATGGCTGGACAGTGGAACTATTTTTAGAATTTTTCGATGTAATGGGTAATGATATACTAGCTATGGTGGAATTTTCCAGAGCTAAAGGCTACATTTCAGGAGGTTTGAATTCCACATTTGTTACCTTGATTCCGAAGATTGGTAAACCCTCTACCTTTGGGGATTTTCGTCCAATTGCATTATGCAATTTGGCATATAAAATCATATCTAAGATAATTTATGTCAAGCTAAAACCACTGCTTTCTAGATGTATATCAGGTGAACAATTCGGTTTCCTTTTGGACAGACAGATTTTGGATTCCATAGGAATCACTCAGGAAATGATTTACTCTGTCAAAGCTAGGAGATTACAAGCTATGTTTATGAAGATCGACCTGGAAAAAGCGTATGATAGGGTGGATTGGGTATTTTTGTGCCTAATTCTTATTCAGATTGGAATTCCTCCATTAGTGATCAGATGGATCATGGCATGCTTATCCACAACATGTATTGTTGTTCTGGTTAATGGTGCTCCAACCGAGTTTTTCAAAATTTCAAGAGGGGTCAAACAGGGATGCTCACTGCCACCTCTGATCTTCTTATTAATTATTGAGGGATTAAGTTTGATGATAACCGAAGCAAAGGTGGCGGGTAAGATTAATGGCATTACCTTCTCCAATGAAGTCTTTATCTCACATACATTATTCATTGATGATGTATTAACAACTGGTTTGAACTCAGTATATGAATGGCAGATTTATGCTTGCATTTTAAATGACTTCTGTAATGCTTCAGGCATGTTGATTAATAAGAGAAATACCCGAGTGTATCATTATGGTATCCCACGATATGACATTGAAAATTTAAAAGGAATTTTGCCTTACACTTTCTGCCCCCTGGAGGAAGGTTTCAAATATCTAGGATATTTTCTCAAACCGCGAGCATATCAGCGTCAAGACTGGATGTGGCTCATCAAACGGGTTGAACAGAGGATAAACAATTGGGCGTTCATAATACTATCTATTGGTGGCCGGGTCACGCTTATCAAATCTGTTCTCACTAGTATGCCAGTATACTGGTTCTTTCTCATGCTGATTCCTGTATTCATTTTAAATGGGTTGAGAAAATTGTTTTTTAACTTCTTATGGACGGGGGGTCCATGCAATGGTTATTTGGATATGGCCAAGTGGGATTAGCTTGCATTACCGGTTGAAAAAAGGGATGGGGCATTAATAATTTGCCATTGTTCAGCTATGCATTAAGATTAAAAAGTATTTGGCGGGGACTATTTGGTCCAACTCTTTGGACAGAAATCATGAAGGTGAAATATATTAAAGATGATACTATCAAATGGCCGAGGAATTCAGTGAAAAATTTTAGAGGCTCTCCACCAATTTGGGCAGTTTTCTTAAAGATTTATAGCTATATGGAAAAAAGATCTTGTTTGGAAAGCTGGTAATGGTTCAGACATCATGGTGGGGATTGACCCTATCATGTGTATGGGAGAAGACTATACATTACCTGGAGGAATATTATATATTCTACATTGCTTCAATTACAAAACATTGAATACAATTCAAAGATACAGGCCGGGGAATGGTCAACCATATTGGCTTTCAGCTAGGGAGATGGGCTTTCAGGATGAAGAAGCAGCTGATTGGGAAAGGTATATCTTTAAACTAAATGCTGCTGGTGTTTGATTGAATAGAGATAGAGACAAACTCATATGGACGGGTAATGAAGCCACAGGTATGATTACTGCTAAGTGGGCATACACGACATTAATTAGTAATTGCTGTTCATTTCCTGCTGATTGGTGGTATAAGGTGATTCGGAGGTGGAAGATACCAGTGAAGATACAATGCTTCATGTGGCAGGCCCTTAGGGGGTGTCTTAAAACTTGGGATAATCTACATAAGCATGGATGGATTGGTCCTAGCATCTGTATTCTTTGCATGAATGATTCAAAATCGATTGAACATATATTTGTTGGTTGTAACTTTACCAAAACTATTTGGAAAGAGACTCTCCAATAATTATATATGTGTACAAAATGGAAGGTTGGATGTTTTCGAGATTGTGCTCTTCATTGGTTCTGTGAGTGTAAATATATTCCTTTTCTTCCATCTGTGGTTTCATGGGCAGTTTGGCATTCAAGGAATGCAACACTATTTGAGGACATCAGGCCCACTATTAACAATATCATTTGCAGAATTATGGGAGTCACTAAAACTCATTGCACAAGCATTGGCAATAAAATAGTCACAAAACAACCATTCTTTCAATGCACTTTTCACAAGCTGGTGGCTTTCTTCGATGGATCGGCTATTGATGGACGTTGAGCTATTGGTGGGGTTATCTATATCAATAAGGAACATTACTATACTCTGAAACTCAATTGTGGTAACGACACTAATAAAAAGGCTGATATGATTGGTTTGTGGTGTGTTCTTGCAGTTTCCAAATATTTTGGTCTTCATGAAATCTCAGTTTATGGTGACTCCAAGGTAACAATCAAATGGGCACAAGGGGTATTTAAAATCAATGTGATCTCTCTACATCACTGGTGTCATAGAATTAAGGAAGTTATACTTTTCTTCATGAATATATCTTTTGAACATATATATAGACAACATAATGCACTTGCTAATACATTATCCAAAAATGCTCATGAAGGCGCTGAAGGTTTTATTAGGTGGGAAGAATATCAAGATAGTCTTCTACTAGACTCGAATCAGGTTTTCATGTCATGCTTGTAGTGACAATGCAATTTTTGAACTTTTGATGTATTGATATATGATCAGAGCCTAGCTTGATCACGGTTTGCACAGGATGATTTCTATGTTTTTTCTGTAATCTGGATATTGATTCTGGGCTCCTTAGGGCCTTCTTTTTTGTTATAAGTCATTTACTCACAATGACTTATGTTTTTGTACTATTTGATTCTTATCAATGAATACCAATAGTATGGTTTTTTTCCGCTGGAAAAAAAAAATAGATTTTGAATTTTCAATAATATGAATGACAAACTTTTTAAAGGCATTGTTTAACCCTTCATAGAATTTGGATCAGGTTAAAACTTTTGTTCATGTTTAAATTTTTTTTATCAATGATTTAAATATAGTCGTTTTACTATAATATTAGTTTATTCCCTTATTAGTCCCTGCCAAAGGCCAGGGTATCTATTGTATTCGATAAGCATTGACTTTCTATTAATTTATGTTGACCTTTTGCATATTTATTCATTTATCCTAAAGTTTTTGATATGGTTGGTATGTTTATTAATTAATTATTTACGTCCCTGCAATTCTATTGGCTGTTAATTTGAAGCGTTATTGCCGACCCTCTGTAATTCTATTGGCTGTTAGTTTAAAGTGTTATTGTCGGGCCTCTTCAATTTAGGAAATGTTTGGGTGCAATTTTTGAATAACTTAAATGCACAGCTTCTAGTTCCATAGTTTCCAAGCCATGCATTGATGGCCACTGCCTACCACCTTACGGTGGCACAGTGGTGGCGTAATTCTATCATGTAGCTATGGTTATGAGTTATTCGTTGAAGAATTAATGGTAAGTTAGATGAATTAATGCTAAGTTCAAATATTTCACATATAATTTCTATTGAATATAGTATCCAATGTTTTAACATAGACCAACAAAAAATTTGAGTCATTAATGATACCATTGATGATTTCATTTATTTCATTGCACCAAAGAGGCAGTGGCACATGCTTGGTTCATCAGGCCATTCTATCAAGCAGTACCATGCGCTTGGTTCATCGAGCCATTCTGTCAAGCAATGGCATGCGCTTTGTTCATGCGCCACGACAGAAGCACCACCGCCCCTACTTCACCACAACCTCTCCAGTTGTAATTAGGATTCTATCTCTACAAAAGATGGAAAATTCTTCATCAATTTGCAGGAGAGCTATGCGTAAATTCTTGTACTATGGAAAATTCAAAGAGGAGTTGCAGCTCCATACCGTAGATCACATGCACGAGCATTTCTGGTGCTACCCTTTAATTTTTTGAACGATCTCTGTCGATTCACATAATTCTCCCTTGTTCTTTCTTTTGCTCCCTGCTTACACATAATCATATTTTTGCTCTATTGCCTGCTTTTTATAATCATCATTTCTTACTTTGTTGCTACTGTATTCATATTCATGTCTGCTCTACTCCGAGCAAGCATTGTAATGGATATTGTGACAGGAGTTGCATCCAACACCATAAACATTGTTATTTCTTCACTCATCCAACATATTGATGATGCTATTCGCATGGAAGAGCACCGTCGGATTTTGGAAGCTCAGTTAAATCACATGAAGGTCCTCTTGATCGATATTAGCGATCAATTTGAGTTTCATCGAAAGACGCCCCCTCAGCCGCTGAAAAAATGTTTGCAAAGGATGCAAGATGCAGTTCTAAAGGCCAATAATTTGATCGATCGCTCACAGCAGCTGCAGGCGCAGCTCTCTATTGACTTCTTTTTTCACAAGCCTAGACTCTCTAAAGAAATCAAAGAGTGAAATACCTCTTTAAATCGCCTCATTAATGAGCTTAACACCGATTTTACATTGTTTTGGAATGATCAAAAGGTTGTCATTGCCACGACACAAGTAGAGAAAAATCTAAATATCTTCGTTAAGGAAGATCTGCAAAGTCGGATAATTGGACTGTATGGCAATGGTGGCGTTGGAAAAAAAACATTGATCAGAAAAATGTTCAACAACTATCAGGTTAGTGATGCTTTTGATGATGTGATTTGGGCTATAGTTGATCAATTTTCAATTGGGGAACTGCAGAATGTTATTGCTTCTGTAGTTTAGTTAGACCTATCTGGTTGTCATAATGATGTGGAATTGCAGAGGGAAAGGTTGTCTATGTTAAGATTCAATATGCTAAGACAGAAAATATCAGCATTACATTCCATTTCACAATAATAGCATATACAAGATCACTGAAAGAACAACAAGCACAACATAAACACAAGAGACACAAATTTATCCTGGGAAACCCTCATGGGGTAGAAAACCCAACAAAGCTTCCTCAATATAGATGACCAGCAAATACAAAGATGTAAACCCTAGACATGAGCTCCTTCTCCTCCATAGTAGATCTCTCCCTCACTTATGCGCCAATCACAAGTGAGTGTAATGTGTGTTAAATGAGGAACACACCTCCTCTATTTATACACAACTCCGACTTGACTTTTACACTAACTAGGTCGGCCCCAAGTTAACCACTAAACATAATGTGACAGGGCTGACCCCACTAGGATGGTCTAATAACCCCTTTAACCCACATGACTCATACAGGGCCGATCCCCACTAGGGAAGTCTAATAACCCAAGTTACCACATTCTCCACGGAGGAATAAAACATCTCCAGAAATACAATAAGGTCTTCATAGAGGAATGAAACATCTTCAGAAATAAAGTACAAATATAATATTCTTAGAAGTTACAATATTTCAACACTCCCCCTTAATGAGAAGGATATTATAACAACATCTGCAGTAGCAAGGAGTCATAAACATCATACATGATACATCTATAAATAATTGGAAGCTTTCTTTATATCATCAGGAACTCAAACAATTACTAGAATATCATCATTTCGATCTTCTCGATCTTCTGGATCTTCTCGATCATCATCTCAATCACATCATCTCAATCTTCTTGATCAACATCATCATCTGAATCATATCGATCAACATCATCACTTGGATCATCTTGATCAACATCATCATCTGGATCATCTCGATCTACAGCATCTGGATCATCTCGATCTACAACATCTGGATCATCTCGATCTACAACATCTAGATCATCTTGATCTACAACATCTGGATCATCTCGATCTACAACATCTGGATCATCTACAATACACACGATCCAATTCTAGGATGATCAATCCTTCTCACTTTAAGACACCTCTCATGTCTATGGACGATGCAATCCAGATCTACTTACAAGATGATCAATCCTAATCCTTTTAAGACAAATCTCATGTCTAGGGACGATGCAGTCCATGATCCTTTTAAGACAAATCTCATGTCTAGGGACGATGCAGTCCATGATCCTTTTAAGACAAATCTCATGTCTAGGGACGATGCAGTCCATGATCCTTTTAAGACAAATATCATGTCTAGGGACGATGCAGTCCATGATCCTTTTAAGACAAATCTCATGTCTAGGGATGATGCAATCCAGGCCACAGTGCCAGTCCTTTTTCATACTGGATGCGACCTAGATCAGATCTAGGATTTACCACCACAGAGCTAGTCCTTTTTCATACTGGATGTGACCTAGATCAGATCTAGGATTTATCACATACATTTTGAACTAAAAGCTCAGGGACGATGCAATCCTATCATCAATTTTCGGAGACAGATATCTACGGGTCAATTCAGGGACCAAATTCTAGGGACAATGCAACCCTCTCATCCACTAGGGACTTCTTTCTCGGAGACATATGTCTACGGATCAATTCAGGGGACCGAAGTCTAGGGATGATGCAATCCCTCTCATAAACTAGGGACCACTTCTCGGAGACATATGTCTATGGATCTCTTTTAGAACATGTGTCCAAGGATGATACAATCCACTTGTCCACTTAGACACAGTCTAAGGACCATTCACCGACCTCATCGTCGGTATCACCAATACAGGTATCCACATCATCGACCTCACTGTCGGTATCACCAATACAGGTATCCACATCATCGACCTCACTGTCGATGCAGGCAATCTCATCATCAACGACCACATCAGTCCCCCTTTTGAGGAGGGTCCTTCTGAACTACACCAAGATTGTCTCGGAAATACTCAAACTTTACTCGAGACAGAGGTTTGGTCAATATATCAGCAACTTGTACATCAGTGCTCACATACTCGAGCTTTATAGCTCCTTTTTGCACCATATCCCGTATATAGAAATATCGGATCTCTATGTGCTTTGACTTATCATGGAACACTGTATTCTCTGTCATCTTGATACAACTCTGGTTGTCACACATGATCACAGTGGGGTCCATCTCTAAGTCAAATAGTTCTGATAACAGTTTCCGAAGCCATACCGCTTCACAACTAGTAGAATAAGCAGCTATATATTCCGCTTCAGCTGTGCTGAGAGCCACACTAGACTGCTTCCTGCTAAAACATGAGATCATGGCAGATCCCACACAATAACATCCTCTCGGTGTGCTCTTCCTGTCTGATACACTTCTTGCCCAATCAACATCTGTGTAGACATGCAGTCTGAAGTCATGATGTCCAAGATAACATAGACCAAAATCTATCGTACGCTTTAGGTACCTCATCACATGCTTTGCAGCTATCAGGTGAACTCGTCTAGGTTCCACTAGATACTGACTCAAGGTATTCACGACAAAGCATATGTCTGGCCTAGTGTTCGTCAGATACATTAATGACCCAATAATCTTTCTGTACATAGTCACATCCACTAACTCTGATGAGTCATCAGCTAACAGCTTCAAGTTGGAATCCATGGCCTTGCATTCCAACATATCAAATACTCTCCCTGGTTGAGAAAGATTCCTTCTGGGCCTTGCTATACTTCCAGACCTAGGAAGTAATGCATCAACCTGAGATCTTTCATCTCAAATTCTGTAGCTAGCTTCTTCTTGCTTTCCATGATCTATTTCTCATTCCCTGTCAGAAAGAGATCATCCACATACAGTAATAGTATGATAGGTTCATCATCCTTAAGATAAAAGTTAGGATCAACTTTACTTTTGGTAAAGCCCAAGCTTGTCAAGAAGCTATCAATTCTCCCTCTGTGATTGAACATCATTCACACTCTGCATTGAGTGATCTTATGCATATCTATCCGTGTCATCTCTCGTCAGATGGGTCTATTGATATGAGCCTCAAGATCATTTGAACTCTATGGTGAGTTCCTTCTTGCATCCATCTAAGAAAAGAATGCCATCTGTATATAGACACCATCTTCAACCTTGTAGCAAAGGTTGAAATCCTGGGTGATCATTAAGCTCATCAAATGACTATCGATCATGGGTACCCATACAAAGCTTTCTTCAATTTAATCCTGGGATTTTTCTCGATTCACACTTCTTCTTCAATTACACCATTAAGAGAATGGTCTTATCTAGCCCCTTGGAGCAAACATCTCGTCATGATCCTCTTCCTCTTTCTAAGAGAATCTTCCAGCCATGATCCTTCTATAGTATGTTTGATTTGTAAGTCTTTTTGTTGAACATCCACCACTTGTTTGGTGTTCATCATTCTTCATGACCTTTCCTACAAATCAAATTTAATTACATGATTAGTAATACTTCATAATCATCAAATCATGTTGACATGATAACCTACTATGCATACATATATGATTCACATAGTTATGCAACTATCTTGACCAATATTTGGCACAACACTTTTCCATATCCTGTATGCATACAGTGGCTATCTAGATTCCTTCCATCTCTACCATAACATATTGTCAAGAGCATGCACAGCTCTCAGCATGTCAGAAAAGAGGTTTCATTCTAGATAAAAAACAATGGAATGTTTGTCCAACTTACCCATCATATGCATATTAGTAGTATACTGTTCAATGCTATATGAATGCTTACACTATGCATGATATATTCTAGGAATACAAATATGCATACAGCTATTACAAGCAATATCATTGACTATTAAGAGATTCAAATAACAACTCAAATACTTATCTTTTATGTTTGTGTGGTTGCCTCTCGCTAGATCTCTATATGTCTTTGAACTTCTATTCATTCTGCACCACTATGTATGCTTAAGTGTGCACTAGTGTCATCCTCATGATCTCATACATAATCATACATTCATTAGTATAGTCTTAATACTATCAAAACATTATGATTCTAAATAATCTTAAGTATGTATGGTCATGATCATTTCATACAAAGGTATACTTACCTAAGATCCTAACAAAGTAGGATTCTAACTTGATATAGGAAAACATACCTGGATTATCAAGCTTGGTTATGTCTTAACATACCCAAACAATATCTTATTTGTTCTCTTCAATGATTGAGAGACCTTGTGCCAGAACCTGCATATCTCATAAGTTAAGCATAGTAGAACAAAGTCATACATACCTTGTAAGTAGAGCTTCTATGTGGTCAAAGACTATGGATGAGTCTTTGTATTTATGTCATCATGGTCATAGAACTTGATTTGTCTTTCTTGATGTACCTGTATCTTGTTAGTAGACAACATCATCCTCATACAACACCACAGGTACATTAGTACAATCATATAACCCTGATCAAAGAATGCCTTCTATCATTCACATGCATTCATACTTTTACTAGGGTGATAAGACAATTCTAAGATCAATCAAGATTGTACTAACCTCAATAACATGAAGACAAACATATCATAAACTTAATCATGAACAGATTTCAACACATACCTGTCGAGATTTCTTGTAGTCTTATTATGTAAGGCCTTAGCCTCATCTCCCCCTGAAACTGGATTTGGGGCTGGATTAGGGTTTGTTAGAGAAACCCTAAAAAATCAAATTTTGAATTTCAAACTTTTGAATGGATGGAAAGATGTGGTTTGCTGAGCTGATCAAGTTGGTATACTTCAATTTTGAAAACTGCAAAATTTGACCCCTCAAAATTGCCTTTGAAACTTCTGGATTCACTGGATAGGACCCCGAACAAGGGTTTGATAAAGCCCACCCTTCTTCCCAATCAAAAGGTTCAATCCAAATCTCTAAACTTTGATTTTTCTGAGGAGCTTCCAGCCGTGGTCATAGACTTCAAAAATTCCAACTTTTGCAGAAGCCCTAATTTTCCATCTTTCCAATCAAAATCCCAAACTAGGGTTTGATCAAGCCCGACCTTCTGCCCAACCGAAAAATTCGATCTTGGTCTCTAAATTTTGATTTTGATGAGGAGTATTTAGCCGTGGTCTCTGACTCCAAAAATTCCAACTTTCTCCGAATCCCTAAATTCCCGCAGCAGTGATAAGCCAAGAATGGAGGTGCTCAAAATTCAAATCTGTTTTGATAGAAATATGCACCTGATTGTTTCTGGTGCATCTCTGAAATTACGAATCCATAGGGTATGAAAATTTGTCCTGTGGTAGCCTGACCTGTCATCTTTCCAACCCCATAGGTCTTACCTCAATTGGATTCTCTGAGAGAGATTTATTCCAAGTGTCGCAACATGACCTGTTTATGGGATAAAACATGAGAGCGAACTTATACAGCGTGCCACATGTCACTGGTTCAACTTAGGCCTCTGAAAAACTTACCTAAGAAACTAAATTTCGTTCTCTACTTGTTACTTTTTACGAAATTTAATTTGGATCTTCCTAGCCCAAGTTGTGACCTTTTTTCCTAGGTCACCTTTTTATGACTGAGATCTGGAAGAGGCAGAAATCCTAACTTGTACTGATCATAACTCACAAAGTACAATGAATCTAAGGCTGTCCTTCAGTCACAAGGTACAAGGGGATGTTATCTACGACCTGTAAAGGTTTTAGATCCTGAACCTTCTCCAAAATGGATTTATAACGAAAGTTCCACGATGACTGGTTTTTGCTATATAAAACCCTAACCTTCAAATTGTCGCAAGTGAAGTAAGTGTTGTAAGTGCCATACATTGCCTTCCTTCAGGTTAGCTCCAATACCATGTTAAGATTCAATATTCTAAGATATAAAATATCAGCATTACATTCCATTTCACAATAATAGCATATACAGGATCACTGAAAGAACAACAAGCACAGCATAAACACAAGAGACACAGATTTATCCTGGGAAACCCTCATGGGGTAGAAAACCCAGAAAAGCTTCCTCAATATAGATGACAAAGAAATACAAAGATGTAAACCCTAGACATGAGCTCCTTCTCCTCCATAGAAGATCTCTCCCTCACTTATGCTCCAATCACAAGTGAGTGTAATGTGTTTTAAATGAGGAACACACCTCCTCTATTTATACACAACTCCGACTTGACTTTTACACTAACTAGGTCGGCCCCAACTTAACCACTAAACATAATGTGACAGGGACGACCCCACTAGGGTGGTCTAATAACCCCTTTAACCCACATGCCTCATACAAGGCCGACCCCCATTAGGTAAGTCTAATAAGCCAAGTTACCACATTCTCCATGGAGGAATAAAACATCTCTGGATATACAATAAGGTCTTCACGGAGGAATGAAACATCTCCGGAATAATAAAGTACAATCATAATATTCTTAGAAGTTACAATATTTCAACAGTCTATATATCTCAAGAGAAGGAATTTTTTTCTCGTTTTAGACAACATGATGAAAAAAAATGATCTAAAAGAATTAGGGGTGGAATTTAGCAATGACAAAGATAACAAACTTTTATTCTCTACAGAGAATAGAAATCTGATTAAAGAAATGAAGGTGGATGTGTGCATGAAAATACAACCCATGACCACAGAGGACACATGGAAATTGTTCCGCAATATAGCTTTCAAAGAGCTATCCTAAATCCTCTGACAGGAAGCGCTGCGACCCCATTTGGACTGGTGGATCCTATCACAAGTTCCAAATAAAACAAATTAGATCTTTCCCAATGGAAAAACCAAAAAAATTATATATAAATAGATGCATACAATTAACTCATCAACAGTCCATACATGAGTCCAGATGCAAAGAACAATTCATAATCTGCGATGCATAGTATCTCGCTCCACCACAGTGCCATCCAGATGCATCTACAATTCATTGTTCTCTTTCCACAACTGTGCATTGTCTCTCTTAATCTTGGAATAGAACATAATTCACAAAATGTTAATCTTGGCAGTCAATGTTCTCGTGCAAACAATCACTTGACATTGGGGAGGTGAGGAATCCTTGGTCTAGATTTTTCCAAGTTGAATGTAATTACATTGCGACGTCGTTGTTCCATCTGTCTTGAGTTGCATGACGACTATGTTCCATCTGGCCTAAGATGCATGTCGGTCTTTGTGTGCCTCATGCAATGCATTGTACATAAGCTTCGTATATACGGGTACCGATGTTTGTGTGGAAGTGTGTTAATTCAAAATATTGCATGTCATTGCAATAGTAACCAGAAAAATTATATTCTTGCCGGGTGTTCATTAGAAATGTTAGGTGTCATTCTGGATAGTATTTGTGAAATCCATGGTAAGGAATATAGTGGATGGTGTAGCCAGTTGTTCCTCGAACTTGTAAAAGGTAATGTCCCGCACAATATCCCCATAGTTAGTGTTATTTTCTTTGTTAATCACAACAACTAGGTGTTATGAATAAGAGAACTTCTTAAAATCTATTATTCAATTATATATATTAAAGGCCATACTCCTCGTCGATTTCAGCTTGGGAATCCATTGTTAAGTAAGCTTTCTTCTTAGTTCTGGATTTCTGATATTTTCTGGATATGCAAATTCATGGACCATTCTTTCTTTCGTCGATATGCTTTCAATTTATTCTATGAAGTTTGAATATTACAAAGCCTATTTTTCTGATGTTTCTCAAAACAATTCCATTAGTTATAGGTCAGAGTTGTATTCCTTGTTTGTTTTCGTTTGTTTATATCGTGATCTTTTGTTTTTGGAATTATGGTTGTGTGTATTACAACTTTTTGTCTATGTCTGCATATTCCTGGCTACGCCAGCATATGCATCTTTTTCCAATTCCCTGTTCAGTAGCTACCTGTTTGTGTCTTTTGGCTCTGCACATTATTTTCTGCGTTAGGAATCCTCCGCACGACTGTATAATGCACACATTTTTCATTCCTATCATTAAATGGACGGACGGATACAACAGCCAACGAAATCCAACGAACGACATATAATGTTGTGAGGTGTACCAAGAGGCCCCTTTTGGTTGTTGGTAATACACCCATCGGCCGATCTCGAAGGCACTAGTCATAGGAAATAAGCTCACAATATCCATAGATGATCTAGAACATATTATTGTTAGACAACTCTTACTGTTATTGTTTATTCTCCTACCTATGCTCTTGGAACCAGGTCAATCGCGAATGGAGCAGGATATCAAACAAGCTATTTAATTGGTAAGAATGCGGGGGCGTTGGATAAATATAAATTAGTTATGGTTCTAAATTAGTCTCGGATGTACTATGTTCTGTTCTTTATTTATCTCAGGTTTTCTAGTCATCACTTGCATGCATAGGTAATGTACTTTGGTGCTATTCAATGGTATCATTATTACTCCGGATGTGAAATCATTCTTTCATTCCTGTAAATCCAAGGAATTTTTAGAAACTTTCAAGTTCTATATCGCATTTAGGAAAGAGGCTTACGGCACTCAACTAAATAAATGCGTTCTCCTCCTTGTAGGTATCAGACGGAATAAATCTTCCCGACGATTGATAGGTTTAAAAATATAAAGAGGTCGTGGATGGGTCGTTCCAACAAGATTGAAAGTTGATCTAATGAAAGTTGATCCGTGAGTAAATGGCAATACCTAATGAAACGATTGCGAGTGTCTCTTCTTCTAAGGCAACAGGAAGTCTCGTTTCGGTCGGACGTAGTCACAGTTCTATTGCAATGCTGCATAGTACCCTCATAAAATTGTACATAAACAATATAAAAAATTCAATCTTTGATAATATTGGCAGGTACATCGCCATCCCATGGCACTTGTTTCCTTCAAAGGACTTTTATGAATAGAATAAAGCACTTACTGTTGTTTGTACATTCGATGTTGAAAAATGAGAATATCACAAATGTTATAAGAGTATAAGTTATATATATATATTTGATTGAACAAATAGTGTGAATTTAAATGTTATTATGTATTACAACTTCATAGGTTAACAATGATGACGATTAATAGTCCAAAGGGGTTAGATCTATCGATGAAGAACGATGAGTTTTTTTATCGGTGATAAAGGTTCAATTCCCATGAGGGTGTTAAACCCTTGAGGTTTCCATGGGGGTACCTAGAGGTAGTGGTTGAACATGTGAGACTTGCATTGCACTCCTCGTGCACACATAAGTGGCTAAAAGCTCACCCTCTTGTCACCCTTAAGACTAGACACTAGAATTCTTATGTCTATAGCCAAAATTCTAGTTGAAGGGAAATAACTTGAAAGGTGAGGAGGTAAGTTTAACACTATCTCCACCTAGGTTCATTCCCCAATGGGTCATGAATCATTGTGATAAGGCTAGAATGGTAGATTCCCCCTAGGATAAAGGTCCCTTTGCATGCGCTTTGAGACGTCTCGACCCTTGCTATGTCATAAGTTTCCGTCTAGGTTTTGGCTTGCAGACTGTTGGCACTAGCTTAGAGCTTATAGTGGCAACCAATGGATTTGAACCTTGGTCTCGCCTAGGTAATCGCAACACATTACTGATTCCCTTAGATCTAAAATTAAAAAAATGACGATGATGATTAATATTCATTTATACCAACTTTGGTTTATCATCCTTATAATTTATAATGTTGTTTTATGATCGAATAACATGGAGATAAAACTTCAAAGTTCCCTTTGATCATATTAAAGGAAATTTGAGGACAAATGGATCAAATAAAAAGCATGCTTGCTCAATTGGAAATGCAATAACTAATAGAATTTCAAAGAATTGGGTCAACGACAATTGTTGAGTTGGACATATAAAAATCAAAATTGATTAATGTGTTGTGTTTTTATTTAACAATAGTTTACCAAATATAACCTCATATTGATTAGTATATTAGTAAGCTTGTTTCGAGATATGATAAATATCTTCATATTCATTAAATACTCAATATTTTAATAGTTTAAATGTTATATGATTTGGATCTTTTCTAGTTATCATCACCAAAATATGAGTATATAATTTTTGGTTAAATTGCAAATTTACATTAGTTAAATCGCATTTTTGAATGCAAAAATGAATTTGGCCCCATCAAATACCGCTAGTGCACATAGATTGTGCAATCTCAAAATTTGATATTTATAATCTAACAACTCTTTTAAATTTTTACTTAGATTTTCATATTTTGAATAAAAACAATTAGAAAAATATAATGAAAAACTCAAATCACAGTGTATTTAGACTACTACATTATTTTATGTTATAAATATTTCCAATTATTAAAATTACACTATCACTTTAATTAACATTAAAATGAAACAAATTTGTTTGAATGATATTTTTTTTTTTTTAAATTTTAAAGTTCACTTATTAATGTAATTTTAAGTGGATAATAGTTTAACACACTAAACGAGAGAGTCGTGGATTAATAATAAGATGGGAAAATAATATTTTCTCATTTTTAATTGCATAACATAGAATAATATATATTTGTGTTTGGAATGATATTGGAGATGATATTTAAATATATTATTTTATCACGAATAATAAGTATAATATATAATGGTAGTATATAATATAGTATAAGTTATTTTGTGAAGCTTTAGGGATGGAAGTTAGTTCTCAAAAATATGTTTTTCTTCTAAACAATATTTCAAATGAAGTATTGGATCAAGTGCTTGGTCTTTTTCCTTATCATGTGGATCATATCATTGAAGGTTTCAAATATTTTGGTTATGTTTTTGAAGCTTAATTGTCATAGGAAAGAGGACTCGTATTGGTTATTGAGAAAAAATTAGAAGAGAATTGGAAATTGGGTTTATAGATATGGCTTTCACTGGGGGAAGATTCACATTGATGAAATTTGTACTATAAAGTATTACAGTTTATTGGATCTCTTTGGAAAAGATTCCAATGTCCATTCTACATGGCATTAGAAAAATCTAAGGATGCGTTTTATATGAGCTTGAAATTCTCTTGGGAACAAATTTCACCTAACACACTGGGAGAGTATTTCTATTCCAAAGAAAATGGGTGGGAGGGTGTAATATCCCGATTTTGACCCCATTGCATTAAAATGTAAATGATGTAATATTGTTGTAAAATCATGGTGAGGAGCTCAAAGCCAAGATCCCACCATCGATTTAGTGATGCATATGGTTTACGTGCTAGCCAGCCAAAATGGAATTGTAAATATAATGTAAATATGCATTTTAATAAAATACCCACAACTAGCTATGCAATGCAACACGAGATGGGGGCATGGTTTTTACAAGGAATTGGGAGGAAAATATTCAAACCCTTGAACCAATCAAGTCAAGACAAGTGTCAATGAGAGAACCCATGAACCCTCAACTACCCATGTTGACTTTTGTGCGCAATCATTCATTTCTTCCAAGAGTTAGTTGAGGTAGTTAATGCCTTGGGGAATGGGGAGGTATGGGTGTCCAAATTTGAGTATGGGAAAGCCACCCTTCATGGAAATTCATGTTTGAATTCTTGGGCAAGAAGAGAACCACGCAATTCCCCCCCAAGCAATTATCCACCCTTTCCTTTACTCTCTCACGTAGTCTGACCTTCCTGGGCGTTTTTCCTCTACGTTTTTCCTGTGTTTCCTTGTTTTCTAGCTGGGAAGAGGGCGTTTTTGGTGTTGCAGAGCTGCTGGGAGGAAGGGAGATTGATTTGGGGTTTCAGTGAGGCCGTTTTGGCCATTTAAAATGCTCATAACCTGTGGGAGAAATCGTGTTTGTTCCATGTGGACATTTTCTCTTTTCACAGTCCGTTTTTGGTGTGCCCACGATTTGGGGAAAACCCATGGCCATGTTTGTTGTGTGTTGAAAGAGTATGTTGGGGTATGGATTATGGGTATCCATTGTTTTGGCTTGAGCTTGAGTGTAAGTATCCAGAAATGAAGAGGGTTCAAATTGAGCCTGATAAAACCAACTGTGGATTGGCTTGGATTAGATGTAATGTTTGCTTGGGCTATGCTGAGCTTGAGAGTTCCATTTTTCTTGCAGAAATCATTCCCAACTCGGGGGTGGCAGTTGTGTTGAGATATTGATGAACACAACTGGCCTATGGTTGGGTGGAACGTTGCGGCGACATAGCTAGTTGCTTGGAACAACATTACATCAAGATGAGTATTTTATTTATGTGCTTTAATTCTGCAAGGTTTTAATTATTTGATGAATATTATCAATATGCTGGAAATTGCATGATATATGTGTGTAGAATAATTTCACTTCCGCTGTGTTTGATAGATCTTTACATACATATGTTTTTATTTGTATGAATCTAATGAATCGGGCTGAGTTTTTGGTAAAAAGCCCAAGATCTGTAGTCATGTTCCCTCCCTTGCGTTGGATCGACGGGAGGGGACGTGACAGATTGGTATCAGAGCAATGGTTACAACATTGGGACTAATGGGCCAAATTAGGCAACTTGCAGAGGTAAGTATGCTTCCTGCTCAGAAGTGATCATTACGAAAAAAAAATCAATTTTTTTTTTCCAAATTTGAAAATTTTTCTAAGTGTTTTATGAGTTTTTTTTCTAAGTCCGTGTCGACGCCGAATCGCGAGTTCCACCAAAACGGGTTGGCGATGAATCGCGAATTCTGCCGAAATGGATCAACGATCAGCGAAAAATTACGAGTTTTGCACTGAAATGGATCAGCGATCGGTGAAAAATTGCGAGTTTTGCGTTGAAACGGATCGACGATCGACGAAAAATTGCGAATTTTGCGCTGAAACGGATCGGCGATCGGCAAAAAATTGTGATTTTTGCACCAAAACAGATTGGCGATCGGCGAAAAACTGTGAATTTTGTGCCGAAACGGATCGATGATCGGAGAAAATTTGCGAGTTTTGCGCCGAAATGGATCGGTGATGTTGATGTATTTGTAACTTTGGAAGATATTCACTTGTATATTGTATGTATTACATTTGTAATTTATTGTATCCCCAACGAAGATGTATTAATCCTCCGATTGGAAGTGTCGTGAGTTGTACTTGCAAGTGTCGCAAGTTATCTTGTAAGTGTCATAACTTATATTTGATGGGTAATTAGACCACCTTGATGGGGTCAGCCCTGTATGAGTCATGTGGGTCAAAGGGTTATTAGACCACCCTAGTGGGGTCGACCCAGTTAGCATTATGTTAAGTGGTTAAGTCGGGGCCGACCTAGTTAGAGTTAAAAGTCAAGTGAAGTAAAGTATAAATAGAGAGTGTGACTCTCTCATTTATTCTTTCACACACTCACTCACTTCGCATTAGTGAGAGAGAGGAGGAATGAACACAAGTGGAGGAGGAGCAGCTGCTAGGAGAATATCTCTTTTTGTGGGGTTTGATCTTTGTGATCTTTGTATTGATGCTCATTCTATCTTTGAGGAAGTTGCGGGGTTTTTCACCTTCTTGGTTTTCCACGGTGAAATGCTTTGTGTCTCTTGTCGCTTGTGTTTGATATGATGTACATGTTGTTCTCTTAGTTAAGATCCTAGATCAGATTGAATTAAATGATGAAAAACTGACATGGTATCAGAGCTAGCCTGAAGGAAGGCATGGTATGGCATTTATGACACTTGTTGCACTTGCGACAAATTGGAAGTTAGGGCTTGATATAGCAAAAACCAGTCATCGTGGAAATTTCGCTATAAATCCATTTTGGCGAAGGTTCAAGTTCTGAAACTTGTACAAGTCGAATATGTCATCCCCATGTACCTTGTGTCCAAAGCACAGCATCTGATTCATTGCACTTTGTGATTTATGATCCGTACAAGTTAGGGTTTCTGCCTCTTCCAGATATCAGTCATAAACAGGTGACCTAGGAAAAAAGGTCACAACTTGGTCTAGGAAGATCCAAATGAAATTCTGTAAAAAGCAGTAGTAAGGGAATGGACTGTAGTTTCACAGGTCCAATTTTCAGAGGCTGAAGTTGAACCAGTGACATGTGGCACTCCATACAAGTTCTCTATCCTGTTTTATCCCATAAACAGGTCATGTTGCGACATTTGGCATATCTCTCTCTCAGAGAATCCATTTGAGGTTAGACCCGTGGGGTTGGAAAAATGACAGGTCACGATAACACAGGACAAATTTTCAGAACTTGTGAATCCAAAATTTCATATATGCACCATAAACAATAAGGCACATATTTCTGTGAAATAGAAATGGATTCTGAGCATTCTCATTTTTGGCTTGTCACTGCTGTGGAAAATTAGGGCTTTTGACAGAAGTGGAATTTTGGAGTGATCTCAGCATAGGATTTCTCTCCTCAAGAAAATCGAAATTTAGAGACCAAGTTCAAATTTTTTGGTTTGAAGAACCCCAGGCTCCATCAAACCCTAGTTCGGGATTTTGATAGAAAATGTGGAAAATTAGGGTTTTTGCAAAAGTTGAAATTTTTGGAATTTGTGACCACGGCTAGATGCTCCTCAGAAAAATCAAAGTTTAGAGCACAAGATCGAACTTTTTGGCTGGGTAGAACCCCGAGCATTATCAAACCCTAGTTTGGGATTTTGACCAGAAGATCTGAAAGTTTCAAAGGCAATTTTGAGGGGTCAAATTTTGGAGATTTCAAAATTGAAGTATGCTAGCTTGATCAACTCAGCAAGGCGCATATTTTCATCCAATCAGAAGTTTGAAATTCAAAGTTTCTATTTTTAGGGTTTCTCTGTCAAACCCTAGCCAGCTCCAGATCCAGATTCAACAAATCAAGTGGATTGGGTTAATCCTAGAAGAGAATGATTTGGACACCTATAGAAGTTCCAGTTCCAGAGGGAGATGAGGATAAGGCCTTACAAAGGAAGGCTACAAGCAATCCCGACAGGTATGACTTGAAGAGATACATGTATGTTTTGAAATCTGTTCATGATTAAGTTTGTCTTCATATTATTGAGGTTAGTACAATCCTGGTTAATTTTAGACTTGTCTTATAACCTTAGTAAAAGTATGAATGCATGTAAATGATAGAAGATATTCATTGATTAGGTTTATGACACTTATGATTGTACTAATGCATTGTGGTGTTGTATGAGGGTGATGTTGTCCGCTAACATGAAAGGTACATCAAGAAAGACAAATCAAGTTCTGGATCAAGAACATATGTCCATGGTGGCATGAAGACAAAGACTCATCCATATCCATTGATTACATAGAATCTCTACTTACGAGGTATGTATAATTTGGTTCTACAATGCTTAACTTATGAGATATACAGGTTACTAGCACAAGATTGAAGAGAACAAGGAGACATTGTTTGGGTATGTTAGACAAGCATGATAATCCAGGTATGTTTTCCTATATCAAGTTAGAATCCTACTTTGTGTTAGGATCTTAGATAAGTATACTTTTGTATTCATGAAGTTATAAGTTTGAGTAATCATGGGTTTATGCATATTATGCTTCTTAGTTTGATTAATGATATGAAAAACTAGAAGAGTCCTATGGTCAAATAAGAATATGCATAAGTAAAAGAAGTACTCCCTGAAACCTTGAATACTAATGCTTGTGATAAATTACATGTGTATGAAATGACTATAACCATACATGTTTAAGATTATTTAGAATCATAATGTTTTGATAGTATTGAGATTATACTAATGCATGTATGATTATGTATGAGATCTTGAGGATGACACTAGTGCACACTTAAGCATGCATAGTGGTCCAGGATGGATATAAGTTCAAAGACAGATAATCCAGGAAGCAAAGATCAAGAGGGAGCTCACTCCAGTAGTTCCTGCAAGGAAGCAAAGACCGAGAAGGAGCTCACTCTAGTAGTTCCTGCAAGGAAGCAAAGATTGAGAGGGAGTCCACCCAACAAGCAAACAAAGATAAGTATTTAAATTGTCATTTCTTGTATATATGATTTTGTTCAGTCATGTACATACTTATGTTCATAGATTTAGGATGTATATTATGCATTTTAGAAAAGGTTGCATTAATGAACAAGATACTACTAATATAGTAATGGGTAAGTGGCCTATGGTACTGTACAACATTCCATTGCTACTTATCTAAAATGAAACCTCTTTGCTGACATGTTGGGAGTTGTGCACACTCTTAACAATGTTCTGGTAGAGATGGTAGGCATCTAGAAAGTTACAGGATATGGATAAATGTTTTATTGAAGCATTGGCTAAGATAATTGCATGACTGTATGACATATATCTTTATGTGTAAGATTTTGTTCTGAAAACGAATAGAAGTTTCTAATCATGCAATTGAATTTGACTTGTAGGAAAGATCGTGTATAATCACCTACAAAAGAAGGACAACGACATTTATTCCAGGAACGAAGTTCAAGAAAACTACCTAATGAAGATATTGAAGAATCTAAAGTTCCTAGGATCAGGGATGCAGTAATGGAAGGATGCCATGATCTAAGAGTACTAGTCGATCATGAAGAATGATGTTTTGGATGTGATCCCAAGACCAGAAGAGAAGTCTGTTGTGACTTCCAAGTGGATCTACAAGATCAAGCATGCTGCAGATGGTAGCATAGAAGAATACAAGGCAAGGTTTGTGGCTCGTGGCTTCTCCCAGAAAGAAAGCATAGATTGATTGCCGACACGAAGAGGAAGCTTGCTGCCGAGTTCGAGATGAAGGACTTGGGTATGATGCATGACTTTCTAGGTATGGAGGTGTGGCAGAGTGCATATGAAATCTTCCTTGGACAAGGGAAGTATGTAGTAGAGGTCCTGAAGCGGTTCGGGATGTTGGCTGCAAGGCCATGGCCACACCTATGGCATCGAACCTGAAGATATTGAGTGATGCTTCATTAGAGTTAGTTGATGCCACGATGTATCGTCAGATGATTGGGTCCTTGATGTACCTGACGAACACGAGACTCGATATTTGCTTTGCGGTGAACACCTTGAGCTAGTTCCTGACGGATCCTAGACATGTTCACTTGATTGCTATAAAGCGTATTCTGAGGTACCTGAAGGGTGTGGTTGATTATGGGCTCAAGTATGATGAAAATCAAAAGGTTAACCTGGAGGGTTATGTTGATTCAAATTGGGCAGGAAGTGCTACAGATAGGAAGAGAACTTCGGGGTGTTGCTTCAATATGGGATCAGGTGTGATCTCTTGGTTTAGCAGGAAGCAGTCCTGCGTAGCACTAAGTACAACCGAAGCAGAGTATGTCGCAGCTTGTTCGGCTAGTTATGAGGCAGTATGGATAAGGAAGCTACTGTCTGATTTATTTGATCTCCAGTTGGATGCTACTTGTATCTATTGTGACAACCAGAGTTGTGTGAAGTTGTCAGAGAACCCGGTGTTCCATGACAAGTCGAAGCCTATCGAGATCAAATATCACTATATCATGGATATGGTGCAGAGAGAAGTAGTGAAGCTCCTGTATGTTGCGATGGATGAGCAGATTGCAGATGTGTTGACCAAACCACTAGATAGAGTGAAGTTCGAGTACTTCAGAAAGAGGCTTGGTGTACTTCAGATTGAGGTTCCTTCCAAGGGGAATTGATGAGTCCAGAAGACGCATATGCACATGGGAGTTTTTGACATGGTTGTAGATGTGTTCTCCCATGGTCATGATGTAATTGTTGAGCCATTCTCACATGGTAGTAGATGTGTTCTCCCATGGTGCAAATGTAAGGGCTGGAGCCATTCTCACATGGTGGCAGATGTGTTCTCCCATGGTGTAGATGTAAGGGATGAAGCCATTTTTCACATGGTGGTAGATGTGTTCTCCCATGGTGAAAAAGAGGGCTGGAGCCTTCCCCGAATGGTGGTAGATGTGTTCTTCCATGTCGGTGGTGTAAGTGCTGTATGATGTGCATCTGGGTTGTGCTCCGTGGATGATGAGATGATCTGAAGAGGACGATCATGTGTGATGAGCATCAGGACAATGCTCCGGTTACTGCTATGTATGATGATAAGGATGATCATGTGTGATGAGCATCAACAAGATTCTCCAGATGATATGCATCAGGACGATGTTGTGACAATGATCAGGATGATCATGCGATGATGATGTGCATCAAGATGATGTACTGTATGATGATGATCAGTATGATCATGAGCATCAGGATGATGCTTTGTGTGAGGATGATCAGGTGGATCATGAGTATCAGGTTGATACTCTATGGCCATGGACATGTTGTGCAAGGGTAGCATGTAATACATCCTGGAGATCCGAACAGGTTGTGCTAGCCACGTAAAAGGCCTCGGATGCTCTTTAGAGATCTTGCTGGGAAAGAAACTCTTTTAAGGTTTTGCTAGACCACATGTAATACATCCTGGAGATCCGAATAGGTTGTGCTAGTCACGTAAAAGGCCTCAGATACTCTTTAGATACCTTGCTGGGAAAGACACTCTTTTAAGTTTTTGTGGGGACCACATGTAATACGTCCTGGAGATCCGGACAGGTTTTGCTAGGCACGTAAAATTCCTCGGATGCTCTTTAGAGATATTGCTAGGAAAGACACTCTTTTAAGGTTTTGTGGTGGTGGTCACATGTAATCAGTCCTAGAGATCTTGTCGGTCATTCTTAGGCACATAAATGATCCCGGGATGCTCTTTAGAGTTCTTGCCGGTTGTGCTATGCACATAAATGTTCCTGGGACACTCTTTTAAGGTTTTGTGACGGTCACATGTAATAGCTCCTTGGGAGATCTTGCCAGTCGTGCTTAGGCACATAAAGGATCTTGGGATACTCTTTCAAGGTTTTGTTGATGCACGTAATTAGTCCTGAGGATTCCATAGGATGGCCAGCTTGCAGAGATGATGAAGACCTACAGGAGGCCAGGCGTACATCCAGCATGAAAAAGGGTTGGCTCTATAGAACTTCCTATGATGAGAAGAATTCAGAGATAGCCCAGTGATCGAGATGACGAGTACAATAGCAGTGATGATGATGCTCCGTGATCCGGTGATGATGATCCAGCTCCAGAATTGAAGACTTGTGTCGATATGTATTGATGACCTATGTCAAAAGAATACCTTCCTAGTTAAGAGGGAGTGTTGATGTATTTGTAACTTCGGAAGATATTCACTTGTATATTGTATGTATTACATTTGTACTTTATTGTATCCCCAATGGAGATGTATTATTCTTCCGATTGGAAGTGTCATCAGTTGTACTTGCAAGTGTCGCAAGTTATATTGTAAGTGTCGTAACTTATATTTGATGGGTTATTATACCATCTTGATGGGGTCGGCCCTGTTTGAGTCATGTGGGTCAAAGGGTTATAATACCACCCTAGTGGGGTTGGCCAAGTTAGAATTATGTTAAGTGGTTAAGTCGGGGTCGACCTAGTTAGAGTTAAAAGTCAAGTGAAGTAAAGTATAAATAGAGAGTGTGACTCTCTCATTTATTCTTTCACACACTCACTCACTTCACATTAGTGAGAGAGAGGAGGAATGCACACAAGTGGAGGAGGAACAACTACTAGGAGAATATCTCTTGTTGTGTGATTTGATCTTTGTGATCTTTGTATTGATGCTCATTCTATCTTTGAGGAAGTTGCGGGGTTTTTCACGTTCTTGGTTTTCCCCGGTGAAATGCTTTGTGTCTCTTGTCTCTTGTGTTTGATATGATGTACATGTTGTTCTCTCAATTAAGATCCTAGATCAGATTGAATTAAATGATAAAAAACTAACAGGCGATCAACGAAAAATTGTGAGTTTTTCTCTAAAACGATCGACGCAAGATCGTGAGTTGCGCCGATCAGCGACAAAGACCAAGTCGCACCAAAACGGTCGGCAGAAAAGGGCGAGTCCGTTGATCGGCAAGAAAAGGAAAACTCGCCGAAACGGTAGGAAGAAAAGGGTGAGTTGAGCCAATCGGCTTAAAATAGGTCGGGGAAAAAGCCACAAGTCCGTCGAAACATATATTTTCAGCATTTTTCCAAGAATATTCCAGGTGCCGAAAATTGAAAAAAATGCCATGGAACTTATGTGCCAGATTGCATGAAATTGGAAGATTTACAAAAAAAAAAACGAGGGCACTGCCCTTGACCCCCATTGTCCCCCTGAGATGTTGTCGATGGTGAGAAAATTCTATGGGAAGTTAAAAAAGGGTCAAGATGGACTTGGCCATAATTTCTGAAAAAGCAATTGGAGCAGTAAGGCAATGCTAATAAAGAGGGAAAATTCTCACCTTAAACTATTTTTGTTTATAGCATAGGAATTGCATGCTTGAAAAGTTGCAAGTAGGAATGTTATACATGAGTATATGTATTGAATTGCTACTTGGTGAGGAGATCATAGCTAATAATTGTTTGTATGCTTGGTAGAAAGGCCATGAAATTGGATCAACTATGATGTGGAAGAGGGAATTCCATGCTATGACGAGGGATTGAAAATGGAGAATTCCTTAATTTCTCTCTTGCTATTGTATTTATATTTTATGATTTTTATATACAGAAAATTATGGCATAGGGATGCTGGAAATGTAAGAGAGTAGTAGATTAAATGCATATGAATTAGTGGGCATGATCATGGTATTTTTTAAGGATTCTAATATTATATTTAATTATAGTATCATAGGCGATTATTTTGGATTGACAAAAAACATGTATATAGATAGGTAGGCGAATACTAAATATGAAATATACAATTTAGTCCTAAAATATGTAAATTTCGGCGAATATTATGATAAAAAAATAGATTTTAAGTAAATATAGGCAATATTAGAGACTAAAAATGACCAAATAGCGAATTTATTTTTTGAAAAAAAAAACTCAAAAATAGCCAATTGGCGAAATTTCGCCCTTAAAAATTACCCTGGGCATGATTAAGGAGTCATTGCATAGAGCATATGAATTGCTTATGCATGAGCATGATGTTTCATATGGGTAAAGATGGTGAAGTTACACATGCAGTAGCCATTAATGGTATTGACTATAGTTGATGACATTTAATGTTGTTGATAATGGCTGTAGGAATCAGACCATAGAAGCATGATTGAAAATGCAAGAGATTAGATAGATGAAATTAATATGCACTAGATGACATATTAATAAACATTGCATAGTGCATGTGAGGATGTTTGTGCACGTATATGATATTGCATATTGGTAAAATAGTGAGGTTTTACATATGCAATGAGCCGCTTAAAATAATTATTGTGGTTGATAATAATTAGTTGTGTTCGCATTGGTTGTAGGACCAAAGACAACCGAAGCATGGCTAAAGATGTGGATGATGTTGTTGCATATGACCAACAACCTTGAGAAGAAAGGATGGTGCAACAAATCTATGATCATGGAGTCAGTGGAAGGATGGTGTAGTCCTTGGTAAGAGGCCGACTGATCAGGTAACATTGAGCGATGTTAATCACAACCATGCAGATAATGGTTAAGTCTGCTTAATTGTATGAATGTTGAAAGAGGATTTGGTAAGTTCCCTTCAACTACGTTGATTTTGTTTGCACGTGGTATTGAGTTCCTGAGTGTGAATGTAATCCTACCGAGTATGGTGAGGTGTGGGTAAGTAAAGGCAAGGAGCCTTACACTCTATAGTTGCTTAGAAACCTTAATGCATTCACATGAAATTACATCATACCATTTGTGTATGTTGATTTCGAGTTTAATAACCAAAGCAAGTAAGGACTTATGGTCTGGTTATGATAGAATAAATGACATGACAATATAGTATTCATGAATCAGTGCAAGGTGGCATTGAGTAGATATGCATTAAGAGATTTTATAAATCTTGTGGTTGCATTGAGTGAATGCACATGAAAAGTTGTGCAAAGTTGTAAAGGTGCATGCATGTGTGGATGCTTATGTTAAGATGCATTGTGTGAATGCATAGTTGTGTTATGTATGTTTCATTGCAATTATATAATAGATGAAATGATGAATTAGAGGTAATTCTAAGATCATTTAATGAGTTGCTATGGATGCAGGATAAAGATTGCATAAAGGCAGTCATGTTTGAAGGGCTACTAGGATGCTTTGCTGGAAGGACAGAGTTGCATAAAACGAATATGGCAGTGAAGTAATGAGTATTTAAAGTTTATTTAAATTGCATGGATAGTGTGACTGTGTCTTGAAATTTTATTTATTTCTTTGCATTTCGAATGATAAGAGCTGAAGGTGTTTGAATTATTGAGTGTTGTAATTCTGAGGTCACTTCAGTGACTGTTGTAGCAATGAGAAGATTATTTGCATATATACTCACAACATGTTTGGCTGATTGAAAGTTCCAAATTTCAGGTAGAAATGTCTTGAGTATGGAAATGAGGATAAGTCCATAGTAAAGACCGAGATCTACCATGTGCAGAAGCCAAAGGTTATGAGGAGGTTCTCATGGTTGTGAAATTTAATTTATGCATGGAACACATTTGTAAATTCTAGGTTTGAAATTTTACTAATAATTACTAATGGTTGTTTGGCTTCTCTAAAATTATGTTAGGAGGACATATTGTAAGTGGAGGCTCATGTATGGTAGCAAGCACAAAGCCATAATGAATAGAGTGATGCCACTTACAGGAGCAAAACGATATGAGGATGGCCTCATGGTTAAACTAAATCAATTCATGTAGGAGACGGAATTGTAAATTCATGTTTGAATTTAATTAATAATGCCATTGACTGATTAGGGAAAACAGATTTGAATTTGATTGTTAAAATGTTGCTGACTGCTTGGTTGTTGAGGAATGTGTCAGGAAGACACCTTGCAAGAAGACCATGTGTGATGGCCTGTAGAAGCCAAACTCCATGGGAAGGATCCCATGCTTTGGAAATGGGTTTCGGGTGAAATACCATTGTAAATTTTGATAATATCCCAGCTGCACTGCATGTTGGAAAACCATGTGAGTGAGATGGTGAAATTATGCCAAGAAGGCATGTGTAGGTTATGGAACGTGAAAATATTGGGGTGGCAAATCGAAGGACTGTTGACTCAGAGAAGGGAGCCCCCATTCTTCACAAATGAATAAAAGATACATGTGCAAAATGGATGAGTATTCTGTAACCCTAACTAAAGAATATGCATGTTTGGTTACTAGAGTTAATATGCATAACATGTTTTATTATTTCATTATTATTCCAGACTGCTTGAGTGTGACTAGGGCCTACATGACTCACATCGGAAAGGGATGCATACCTTTCGGGTATTGAGTTATATTAGGGTTGTCGATATTGACTACACCCTAAGCGAATGGACGCATTCCTGGTGTTTCAATACTTGATAGTGAATGTTATAAAATGTGGTTACAATTTTAGAGAAGCAATACTGATGAGCTTGCTTATCATTCTTGTATTGTCAAGATTCACAGATGCAATTTGGTGTTGCACATTAAGAGGCAAAGTGAAGAAAGGGTACTCAAGAGGACTGTTCGGGCATTGGTAACATTTCTACACTCACACTAAAGAACACTAGAAGGGATGGATATGCCCGAGGATCTGTGTAGTAGAAAAGGGGTATCATCCTTGTGTAGTGTGAGTGGGTATTGTGGGGCCATGCTAGCGTGTGGTCAATAAAGTCACCTATAGAGTTCCTAGAGGGAACCACTAGTTTGCATAAGAGGAGTACCATCCTTGTGTGGATGAAGAGTTGATGTGTGTGTGAAGAGTTGATGTGTGTGTGAAGTTGTGGTGATATTGATGAAGGCATAAAATCTCTATTGGGTCAGTAGTAAGGTGGGGTACTGAGACTGACTGGAAAACATGAGATGCCTATGGCTCCGTAGTAGAGCCTTGACCTAGAAATGGTCGTGGTGCAGTTTCCTTCCTTTGGTCGATGACCCAAACAGATGTGTTGGCTTGGCAATGGAGAGGACAAACCAGGGATGGGACTGGTTTGGCACCACCAATGCTTGGTAAATCCAGAGAGTAAACTGGTTGGGAATTAACTACTCGATGTTGTGGAGAAGCATGTGTGCTGGCCAAACATCCACCCCATAGGTGATCCAAGGCTTGTAAAGCAGAGAAGGAAACCTGTGGAGTAGCGGGGAACTGCCCAATACAAATAAGTATTTAATTTTCATTCATTTTTTTTTCGGACAATGAAAATTTCATGACAAGTCTTATGACAACCAAGCTGATACACTGTTGTTTCTTTGTTGGAAACCTTGGTCATTGCAGGAAGCAAGGACCCTGAAGGCATCATAAATTCTTCGTAAATCTAGTGGATGCAGTGGTTGGGCATTAAATGTTGTGGAGCAGCCGACATGCTAGCCAAACATTCCTTAAATATTTAATAGATCCATTAGGAGTACTGGCTTAGCATATTGCTAAATGGGATGTGTGATAAACCCAATCGACGTACTGGCTTGGCATTTCCTATTCGAATGATTGTGGAGTAGCCTGCGTTCCAGCCCAACATTCGTTATTGTATACATGGGAAATCCAAGGCTTGTAAAGCAAAGAAGGATCCTGTGGAATAAAGTGAAGACATCCAATATAGATAAGTATTTGGTTATCTTGCAGCTTCTTGCTTATTTAATATGAATATACGTGTGTACTTGATTTGGTTATGATTTCTTAAAATCTTGTTTAGAGATAAACCCTATGAAAATAAACTAAACATGTGAATTGATTCAATGTTTGAGTGTAGGTATTGTTGGAAGCAAGGACTATGAAGGCATCCTAGGGATGCATGTGGACACGTGACTGTCTTAAAGAGCTCAGTATGAGCAGTAATGAAAGATGGTGCTAAGTGGACCTGTGTGGGTCGTAGCAGCCAAAGGTTCTATAGGAAACAATGGGGAAGGGTTCCCTAGTTAAAATCCTTAGACAGACCTTAGACACTAAGTGTCATAGCCAAGAAAGGGAAATTCAAGCATTCACATTAAAGTGAAAGAGGCTAAGGAGCATGGAACCACAGTGGTGGTGTGGCTCCGGATTGGAATATGACTAAGAGGGGGAAACTCTTACTCTTGTCTTTCCTTTTTGATTGATGCATTTATAAACAGAGAATTGTTGAATGCCTGATATGGCTGAGAATTGATTGTGTTTAATTGCTTGAAATGAATTGTGAATATTGAAATAGTAAATTTCTTGTAAACGGATGAACATGAATGAGTTCATGTGTATGTTGGGAAAGCATGAAAAGTGTGGAAGTCTCATGAGTAAAGCATGGAATTTCCATGTCAATTGGAAAAATAATTGACTGATTTTAATACTGTGTTATGCTTGGCCTAACAGGAATTGCCATGATGAATCTCACAAGTGAGAAATTAAAATCCATTGATTGCAGCTATTACCAGCCAAGTGTTGCTAGTGAGCAAAGCGTGAGCCAGTTGTGCACATTGGCCATGGAAGCAGACCAAAAGTTATGGGTTTTGGCTGAAAATATTCCTCAAATAGTTTCCAGGACGGAAAGAAATATGGCAACCATGAAATTCCAAACTTGTAGATCAGATGGAAGGTAAATAAAAGGAAGGGATTGATGTGGAGCAATGCCCACCTGCAGAGCTGGAAGATCAAAGCCAACAGGAGCTGCTTGTAGAAGCCAAAGGACTTGGTCCAGAAAGTTCAAAGTAAAAAGATGAAACGCAAGACATACCTGCCACATTTTGTGAATTTTGGGACATGTGTAAAGTGGTTATATATTCCTAAGTGTTGGAACACCGAGGACGGTGTTATTCCAGGGGGGGGGATTGTAATATCCCTTTTTTGACCCCATTTCATTAAAATGTAAATGATGTAATATTGTTATAAAATCGTGGTGAGGAGCTCAAATCCAAGGCCCCACCATCAATTTAGTGATGCATATGGTTTACGTGCTAGCCAGCCACAATGGAATTGCAAATATCATGTAAATATGCATTTTAATAAAATACCCACAACTAGCTATACAATGCAACAAGAGATGGAGGCATGGTTTTTACAAGGAATTGGGAAGAAAATATTGAAACCCTTGAACCAATCAAGTCAAGCCAAGTGTCAATGAGAGAACCCATGAACCCTCAACTACCCATGTTGACTTTTGTGCCCAATCATTCATTTCTTCTAAGATTTGGTTGAGGTAGTTAATGCCTTGGGGAATGGGGAGCTATGGTTTTCCAAATTCGAGTATGGGCAAGCCACCCTTCATGGAAATTCGTGTTTGAATTCTTGGGCAAGAAGAGAGCCACGAAATTGCTCCCCAAGCCATTATCCACCCTTGCCTTTGCTCTCTCACGCAGTCTAGCCTTCCTGGGCGTTTTTCCTCTACGTTTTTCCTATGTTTCCTTGTTTTCTATCTAGGAAGAGGGCGTTTTTGGTGTTGCAGAGCTGCTGGGAGGATGGGAGATCAATTTGGGGTTTCATTGAGTCCGTTTTGGCCATTTGAAATGCTCATAACCTGTGAGAGAAATCGTGTTTGTTCCCTGTGGACGTTTTCCCTTTCCGCAATATGTTTTTGGTGTGCCCACGATTTGGGGAAAACCCATGGCCATCTTGTTTCTAAATCCCATTGTTAAAAACGTGTATCCATGCCCAATGATTGTGTTTGTTGTGTGTAGAAAGAGTATGTTGGGGTATGGATTATGGGTATCCATTGTTTTGGCTTGAGCTTGAGTGCAAGTATCCAGAAATGAAGAGGGTTCGGATTGAGCCTGATAAAACCCAGTCATGGACTGGTTTGGTTTAGATGTGATGTTTGCTTGGGCTATACTGAGCTTGAGAGTTCCCTTTTTCTTGTAGAAATCATGCCCATCTCGGGGGTGGCAGTTGTGTTGAGAGATTGATGAACACAACTGGCCTATGGTTGGGTGGAACGTTGCAGCGACATAACTAGTTGCTTGGGACAACATTACATCAAGATGAGTATTTTATTTATGTGCTTTAGTTCTGCAAGGTTTTAATTATTTGATGAATGTTATCAATATGCTGGAAATTGCATGATATATGTGTGTAGAAGAATTTCACTTCCATTGTGTTTGATATCTCTTCACATACATATGTTTTTATTTGTATGAATCTAATGAATCGGGCTGAGTTTTTGGTAAAAATCCCAAGATCTGTAGTCATGTTCTCTCCCTTGCGTTGGATCGACGGGAGAGGACGTGACAGAGGGGGATTAAGAATCTAGAATGGTTCAGTCTTTCTTTAAGCTTGATAAGCTTATGGAGGGCATGGATGATTTTAAGGGTGAATTTTAGCCCATTGGCGAATTTATAGGGGTCACCAAAAATAAGTGGGCGAATTTTTTATATGAAAAGGGTTTTTTTTATTTAATAGATTAGCCCACAAATTATTAAGCCAATAAATGTGTGAAATGGAATTCGCCCAGGAGGGAAAATGGGGAAAAATGGGAAAGATGGGATTTCGCTAGTCAAAATATGGCCCAAATCGCGACTTCGCCCCCATGTTTTCGGAAATGGAGGTGAAAATCAGTTGTATCGCCCACATATATCCAGTTTTAGAGGAGAATAGCGGGTATTTCGCCCGATTTATGGATTGTAGGGTAAAGCGGAGGTAATTCGTCCCCCAATTTATGGATTATAGGGTAAATCAAAGGTAGTTCGTCCCCCGATTTATGGATTATTGGGTAAAATCGAGTTAGTTTTCCTTCGATTTGGGTTTGTGGAGCAGTTATTTTGCTGAGAGGTTGGGGTTTTCAGCTTCCAAGAGTTCAAATCTATTATTTCTACTCCAAAATGGTCCATATTTGAGAAAAACGTGGAAGGATTTAGTTAATTGGGGACAATTTTGCACCTATACAATGCCCGCAAATGTCAACATGAAGTGTTATTTTGATTACGATTTGAGTCTTGACAGTGGCTGAGTGGATAACAATTTCATGGTGGCTAAGTGGAAAACCGAAAATATCTGGTTCCTTCGGTCTACAGACTTACAGGTTAGTTTCTTTTTTTCAATTTTCTTCTCTGGTTTATATCAGAAGTTGTCGAAATTATGGATACCTCGCTTCTTAATGAAGGAGAGTTGTTTAATGCTCCTCTCCCTTATGTTCAAGTGTTAAAACCCTCAAAGAGCACTTCTAAAGTGACCAAAGAAACAAAAGGCTGGATCAATTTTTTATTCTGCAAGGAAAGGCACAGGTTGTTGGTGGCCTGAGAAGGAAGGCATAATCGCCTTTTGCACCTACCTTTGGTATCCTGCATTGGCTTCTAGAAGTTGTTCATAGATCTTATTTGTAGAGATTCTTAATGTAATTTTCCCATAAAGGTTAATAGCCTCCTATTGTTGAAAAATGTGAAACGCTTCGAACAAATACACAAGAGAACACCTGCCACTACTTGATCAAGAATGCATGCATGATACAACTCATTGCTTAACACATCTACATTATCCTTAGTTGATTATAACTACATACAATATTTTGTTTGTGTTAACTTTAGAGTTATTTAATTTTGTGTTCTTAGTTTTGTTCACCACTCCAAAGTAAGACAATAATGAAGGCCATTTTTTATTAATTCGTGAGATAGTGATTGTGAACGAGGAGTTGTCATTTTACATTTCATAGGGTTTTAAATGACGTACCTTCGCTTAGATTTACATGATCTTCTTAGGTTTTCCAATCATGACCCTTCCTAGCTCACTTTATCTTCATGAACTTGTCTCTTGCCAACTACAATTGAAACACCTAACAAGTGAAAGGAGGTTACCATCTAAGCTTTGTGAGAGTCATAAGGTGGAATGTTGAAGGTTAGATAACACAATTTTTACAATTATTTACTTGCAATAATACACAAATAAAGATTTTGTCTTTGCTAGACTTTTCACACACAACACCTCTCTGCACTTTGGTTAAATGCATATTTAGATACATGACGAAAGCTTGGTTTTCTGAATCAGATGAGCTACTATAGGCACCTTAAAACATGTTTATTTAATGGCATAGGGCATTGAGATCTATTATTTTGCATCTGTTGATTACAAGTAGAAATGTCATGGCAGTTTTTAACATTATTATAGCTCATACACTTAATTGGTTGATGCTTGTTTGTTTTAAGGGTATAATCTTATCAGTCACGTGTTACATTTCCTAGAGCTAAGTATTTGAACACTTGATATGATGCAGTTCATGGAAATGGTTAAACTTTGGTCATTAGTTTAAAAGTGCACTCAATGGTTAAAGTTTGGCATTAGTCTATGAAATATTTCATGACCGCCTGCATAAGTGCGCCCAACATTGAATTTATGGTTGACAAGTTGGGGGCATCCAAACATTGGGATCTTTGTGTTATCGAGACAATTATGGTGACAAGCCTTGCATTAAACCTAAATTGCATCACCTTTACACTACAATTGTGCGTGTTTCTTAGTGATTGGTTGATGTATCGAGGTGGCAAGTTATGTTGTGTTTGGTGAAATGGGATATGCCCAAAGTATAGTATCTATGATGAGGCCTTATCATGGGTCATGTAAAATGTGCTTTCTTAATACAAAGGAAACACGTTTTTTTTTGTTTTTTTTTCCCTGTGGAAAAAAAAACGTTCTTGTGAATGATGTTTGAATAAGTTTGACTTTTATTAGATCTTAAGAGGTACTAATATCTTTATGACCTAGGACATTTTAACCAATTAGAAACAATTTTAGGCTGCACTTTATAACTTAATGGTGGTTTCGAGGAAGTTAGCGATTCTATAACTGTTGTTTAAAGAGTTGAACCATATTTTTGTCACGCATGCCTTTTGGAGTATTTTCCTGATTCCCATAAATTCTTCCAGCAGAAACCAATTATCTTTCTTTTCACCCAATTCATCTCTAAAATCCTGTGAAAAATAATTCCATGCTGCGATTCCACCCACTGTTAAACTTTTGTACCATTTCCTTGCGGCCTAGGACTCCTGTAGCATAATTTTTTTTGCAGAAACAAGCATTGAGTAGCAATGTAATTTAGTTCATGGCTGAGTGTTTTACAGCCATAGTAAAGTTAGCCCAACATCCTAACATTTGACAACCTCAAATCTCTCCCTATGACTATAAAGTCAAAAAACATTAACTCCCTATCCAAAATCCATTATTTGACAAAATAATAATGTCAAAGGATTCTATGCTTCTCTCCACTGTCATGAAGTCCTCATTAACTGTTGTTTCAAGTAGTTCCAAGCAAATCTTCAAAATTCATGTACTTGTCAAGCTCTTCCTTATTGCATCACTGATCTTTGCCTCTGTTCCAAAGAATTTCATTCACATAGAATTCATATACTTCTATTTTATAATCATTACTATTGTAAGTAGTCTTCATGGATATGCTCCCCTTGTGGAATAGCTTGGTGTTTTGATAATGGACTATGCTCCCCCTATCACTAATACATTAGCTCCATTTGTCAACAACCATTTCAAATGTGATGACCTGTCATATGCCTTTCTTGCCAATATATCCCAAGAAAGATGCTTCTCTAGCTATCTGCCATAATGTGTGAACTCAATGCATGAGAATAGGTCACAAACAATGTTTCAACAATGCTTCACAAACTCTTCTTCAATCTCTGTCCATCAAAGGAGTATGTCATAAACAATTTTCTATCTTTAATCTCTGTCTGAAATCAGTCAAGAAGCATGCACTTAGTCCTGAAGAAGTGCCTAACATAAGGACTTCCATGTTTTAGTGCTTCATAGATAACACTTTCTCTCTATTCAATTTCAGTCCTTGTATATAGATCTTGAATCTCGAAAATAATTCCTTCCACAAGAGACCTTAAATTTCCTTTTAGAATGGACAAAGGAGTGCACAATAGATTAGCTCAATCACTCGAGAAGTTTTATATCTCTATCAACCATCGGCTCTCTATGGCATTCCACAAATGCTCAATGAATAATCCTCATTTAGTCATTTGTCAAAAAAAATTCCCCCTTTTTAATGACAACAAATAGGCATAGATGACAATCAGCTCAACCAAACTAATTATTCTCTCAGTCTTTTGTAGCTCCACTTCTGTCTATTTGATCATAAAATGTTTCCAAGAATACAAGAAATATTGAACATGCTACAAGCAATTCCTTTGAAATTCCTTAATCAATGAGTGGGATACTCATCAAACAAATACGTTTGATATGGATTATAAACAACTTATTGCCAATGGTAAATACACAGCCATATGCAGTTATTGGATCAACTTAAAGGCTTCAAGGATTCAATTCATAGTCATACCACTCATTCAACCTCTTATCTTTACCTTTGTTTTACTAGTCTTGTTTTTCATCTCTACTCTATCTCTTTCTCAGGTATGATCTCTAATGCCAAATGGATCAACTTCCTACTTCACAATCTAATCCAAAGACCACTCATAACTCTGCTACAAATATGCTCTACTTACTTCAAGTCTTCAAAACTTCAACCTTTATTTGGTTGCCCAAAAACACTCACAAACGTAAAAATTCACATTCAATAGATCGTGTGACTTGTTTCTCATCTTCCAAACCTTTGGACACTCCCCACTTCTTTACCTAACAACATCTCCCACAGCTCTGCTCAAACAAATGAGTGTATCCATATTGGGTTCAATGCTCTTCAAGACTATCTTGAATAACTGTGGGAACCTTTGCCACTACAATGTTAAGGAGTGTAGCCTCAATCTTCAAATGTGTCCAATGAATAGAACATCAACTCAACAAATATGTTCATCATGTCTATATATTCTTTCAAGTCTTCAATAGGTCTTCATGTGCAAATAGAATCCTCAATCTATCCCTCTATATTTGCTCAATAAGGAGGTATTTCATAATGCTTTTGATGATGCAGGTCTACCTCAGTTCACATCATCAAGATCTCTATTAAGGTTTTCTCGGTATGCCTTCCATATTGTTCATATGTTTGGTCTTCAATCACTCAGATTCAACTCTATATTTTGTAAAATAGATCTTGGTTGGTTTGCTCTCATGAGTTACTTGACATTTGGCTCACTCTAGATCTTTGGTATTTTGCTCAGTCAAGGTATGCTTCAATATGTCCTTTTGTTAGTGTGTTCTTTAAGAGTACACGAGTCTGCTGATGAGCTCAATAGGAATCCCTTAAATCTGTATTACAACTTGATGTATTATTTTTCTCCAAACAGGACATATGTTTATCACAACTTCATTACAAGAACTGCTTAAATTCCTAGTCAAATTATGTCAAGGAAAGGACTCTTGGAAGTCCTCAAAAATCAGTTTTCTAATCGACCATGGAATTATCTTGAATATCTTCATCACTCATATAGTAGGATCTGTTTCAAATTTTTCTTCAGAAGTTTCTTCCAGTGAGATAATAGGCCGAGAATTTGGAAAGTAGTCTAGAAGAGCATTATCCTGATATATCTAATTTATACTTGACTGTGTAATGGTAACATGTTCATTCACTTGTTTAATTGTTTCATCTTCACTCTTTTGAGGTTTTTTGTGCTCTTTTCTTCTCCAAACATTTATGGACCTTGTCTACAATTTCTTGCAATGTGTCCATACTTATGACAGTTATAGCATTCTATATCGTAGTACATCTTGCTTATAGAATGTTTTGCCTTGTATTCATGGTTGTGGCATGTATAGCTTTCAATATTGTAAATTATTTTCATCACATGTGCATAAAATCTACAATTGATAGCATTATGTCCAAAATTGTGATACGTGTGACATTAGCCAAGGAAGTTGTTTTGATAACTAGAAGCTTGTCTTATTTGTGGTGTCAATCTTCTAATATATTTCTTTTGTTGATTATGACTTTTATGCTTGTTGTTTCTTGCAACATGCTCATGTAGTAATCTTAATGATTTTTATGTTGACTACAATATTTTAATGATAATATGGGAAATGAAGATCACCCTATCTAATTGATCCTCTTACGTGTTTGCTAACCTCTTTTTAATGTGCCTAAAATTACTTTTCCAGTTGGGTGTATTTCTTTCTAGGGTATTTTTGTATGTTGTCTTCCCAATGATAAGCTGGATTGATTGGAGGTAATTCATGTCAGCGAATAATTGTTTTAGAACTTCTTTACTAACCTAGAAATTTACCAAAATGCATCATTATCTACTCTTATCCAAGAGAACATTATGATGTTTTCCCTCACTTATATGGTGTCAACTCTTGTGTATAGTTGATGAAAAATTACTTTATACCTACATTTCTTTGCTAGTCTAACAAGGTTTAGTCTGCATGAACAATCACTTAAGTTTGGTCTTATTTATGTGATAATAAAACTAATTGAGAATACCAAGGTTTGTGGTTGGGTAGTCCAATTGAAGAGGATGTGACAAACAAGGTGTGTTGTGGTTGTTTAACATATAGTTTATTTCAAGTGCATAAACTCATTTCTTGTGATCAATGTGTTTTTTTGTCTATTTGGAGAAGAGCAGGTGATGTTAAGAAGTGTCTCACTTATGTGATTCTCAAGATATTTGATCAAGGCATAGATGCTTTTATGGAAAATGTTGCTTGTAACTCTCCATATTTTGATTTTCTAGTTAAACAACATTAACACTTATATTGTATTTGTTTGCTTATTGGAATCCTAGATCCTTTTAAGATGGATCTATGCTTGATTTTAGCCCAACTTCTTATAAGGCCCCTTAATTGAAATATAGGTGAGGGAATATGCCCTTAGTTCAATACTCACATTCTCGGTCTTGTGTTAGCTCTTTTCCATGTCTAACTCAGAATCAATGAAATTTTTATATTGGGTTTATTCTTCTTTGGTAATGTTGCATGTATTGTGACACAACATTATAGCTTTTAATGATATTGTTCTTGATTTCCTACTTAGTTGTCTTGTCTCATTATATTTTCTTGCAATATAATGTGCTATTGTATTAATTTTATATCATTTTTCTCATGCGGGCTTCACTTCTGGTTTCTATATCGATTTGGAATTTTAATTGTGGAATATTAAGTAAGATGTCAAACATGCATCATGGAAAGAAAAATAAAACATCAAAACAAAAGGATGTAATATCATATTTTCAAAAGAATCAATCCAATAATCCACATCGTATTCATGCTTCAAGCTCTCTTGAACAAGGCATTGGTAAGAGAGATTTCGACACTTGTGAGAATGCATCTGCAACACATACAATGGATGGTAGAATAAATTCCTCTAGTGATCAAAGTGAGACAAATGCATTTTCATCAGAAATTGGTAATTCAAATGTTGAAGATTTTTCCTTGCAAGGTGACATAGTCTCTTCAACGAAAAGGAAAAAGGGCCAGTGGGACATGGGGAGAAAATTCCAACTTGAATGGGTCTCAAGATACCCATTTATTGAACCAATACCTCCAATAAATGAGAATGAGACCTCACGAGAAGTTAAATGCATTTCATGTAGTTGGAAAGTTGGCAAGGTAGTGAAATTGCAGATGAAGCTAGACACAATAGAGAAGCATGTTGGAAAGGTGTATGATAAGAAAAATGTAAATGGTGAGAAGGAATCTACTATTAGATGGAAAGATATTAATGAATCTCGTCATCTTCAATATGAAGAGGAATATAATAAATTCTTAATAAATAAGAGAAAACTCGAGGAAAGTGGAGGAACCATCAAATCTCAATTTGGAAAGATGATGGAAACAAATTTGTTATCAAAGACAATACAATTAAGCACTGTATTTCACATCCTATCCAATGGTCGTCCTATGACAGATTATCCAAAAATGATGAAATATCTATCTTTTATTCAAGTGCCAAAATTTCCATTTTCTCATTGGTCTTTAACGAGTGGTTGGGAATGGGGAAAATATCTAGCTCAAGTAGAAAAGGATGATATGAAAGAGAAGATTGCGAATGCTACATTTTTGTCATTGTCTTTGGATGAGGTTACGGCTGTTGATAATACTTCATGGATTTGCATGAGCATTTATATGGTCAATGACCATATCAGACATTCCTATCTACTTGGAATTCATAAAATGAGCAAAAGTTCTACAACAGAAAATATTTATGAACTTGTTATTAATATTTTGAAGGAAATTGGTGGTATGGATCATTCAATGATCGCAAAAAAGTTGGTATGTGTTGGAGCAGATGGAGCATCAGTAATGCAGGGACAAAGGAACGGTCTTTGTGCTAGACTACAAGTCTCGGCTTCACCATATATGCTTGGTATTCGTTGTATGGCTCACAGGATGAATCTTGCATTTAAAATAGTGAGCAACTTTGCATTGGTTTCAAAAGTTGAATATCTTGTACGTGAGGTTCATGCATACTTTTGTCGGAGTCCCAAACGATTTTTAGAGTTTAAAAGTTTTGTCGATGGTGTTACAAATGGAAAAAAAATATTAAAAGATGTTGATACAAGATGGATCTCATTGAAGGGACCAGCTGAAAGACTATTCAAGGAATATGCATCCTTAGTAGGGGTAATGTATGAACATCGCTTAAGAGTAGAAAAAGCTCAAACTCTTCTCTTTCTACTAACTGATATAGAGACATTATTAACATTGGCTGGAATTCTTCATATGCTTAATGAAATGAATATCCTCGTGAAGATGTCTCAGAGTCGCACAATGTATATTGCTGAATACACAAATGCAAGAAAATTATCATGCCTTGCATTGGATAATTTGTATATTATGGGAGAGTCTTTTACAGGTCTAGAATTTACAAAGTGGACTAAGATAATCAATATGGAAAATGATGAATTTTTTTTGAAGTTTGATGAAAAAGGGATGCTATGTATGGCAATGCGTGGGCATATGGTTCCCTTTTATTATAACAATAAGATAGGAAGATCCACCAAAGAGTGCCCCATGTCAAGAGAACGATTTGACAATGTTGTGATTTCAATGAGGCACAACTTGATAGAAATTGCAAAATCATTATCATCAGAGATAAGAGAACGATTTCCTCGAGTTGAATTGTTGGAGGCCATGTCTGTGGTATACCCTCAATATTGGAACCATCGTCAATGTTCAGAAACTTTAAAGGTTGACTTTATAGGGAAATGCAAGACTTTGCAAAGCCATTTTTGTCGAGAGGCTGAGATACAAGGAAAACGTATTCAAGGTATTTTAGATGGAAACAAATTGTCAGATCAAGCCAAATGCTTTGCTACAACAATGTGGGAGCAATTTCCTGAGTTGGATAATCATCTAGAATATGGTGCAATTACAAGATTATGGACTAAACTCAGTGGTAGCGAAATCCTACGGCAAAGAATGTCAGAATATTTCAAATTAGCGGATTTATGTCAAACCATGATTTTGGGATCAGTGGAGGATGAGAGAATTTTTAGTGCACTAACATTCTTGAAGTCAAAGTTGAGGAACAAGCTTGATAAAAATGTGGATACATGCTTAAGATTATATGCAACAAAGTATGAGGTTGACAATTTTCCGTATGAAAGAGCACTAGCTCTTTGGCGATCAGATCGTGAAAGAAGGGGAGAAAATAGTATAACAAATTTCTCTAATGAACTTGATATAGAACATAATGTTTTTGAGGATCATAATGATGGTTCATCTCGAGAAGATCATGTTGAGAATGTTGAAAATGAGGAACAAGACCAGAATGTGAATTGGGATTTTGATTTTTAACTAGTGATTTATGAATTATGATCCAGTATACATGATGTACTTGAGTCTTATTTTGGTCTAGGGTGTTCCATGGACCCTTGTTGGTGATTGCTTATGTGAATTTGAGGCTGTGTTTCAGGTAAAAATAGATTCTACATTGTACTTTTTTCTTGTAACATTGCTTATTTGAGATGCATTTCCTTCATACAATTTATTTTAAGATCGATGTTTTGATGTTTATCTCTTACATTGTCCCTTTCTTATATGTGACAGGAAACGATGCTGGAATTTGACAAATCTAGGCCTAGGAGCTATCTCTTCACATAGATAGTGTCCTAGCATTACAGGATAAATAACTAATTTGACAACACTTTCGCTAAGCAAGAATGGGATCATTCAAGTACATGAAACCATGTTGGTGTTTCGCTCTAATATCTTGACAAATTTTTATGGTTTGTTTATTGCTTTTGTTTGAAGCATTTTGTCGATTTTTGAAGTCTGCGTGTATTTTGGTTAAATATTGTGTTAGTCCCTTGAATGCTTCTAGTTCTCATCTGATTCTTGATTTAACCCTTTGTTATAGTTTGGTTTGGTTTTAGTTGATTTACATTGATTCCGGGTTTGAGGAAATATGTTTTTATTTCCTTTCAGTTGCATGAATTAATTGTCTTCACTTTTCTAAATCTATTATGTTCATTGTATATTTTCTTTGTAAATACTTATCATTAGTTAGAAAAATAAATGAGCTCTACATAGCTAAGCGGAGAGAAAAATGGTCGATGTACTAGGTTCCTATCCATTGATTGTAGGAGACCTATTGGCACGAGACCAACATTCCTCTGGCTCTAATGCAATTGGCATAGTTACAATGCATAATTATCTTAGCCTCCACGGGCATAATTGGCTAGTGTAGGACAAAATGCCCGATTCTATCGGTTTGTCGATTTGACAAGATTCAGGTCCCCACATGTCCATTGGACCATTAAGGGACGAGATAACAAGTGGAGTCCCCACTTGCCCTGAATCTAGTTAGTGCAGTTGTGTTTCACTGACACTTTCCGGATGTGAGTCCAGGACCTAGGTGTTCTATTTTTTATGATGTGATTCATGCTATTTGACTAACTTTGTTGTTCCTCTATTTTTGAAGTAGGTTGGAAAATATTTATGGTAGCAAGATCACTATATGCCAATTTGAGGTTGCATTTTAGGTAAAAATATATTCTATATTTTGTGTTTTTCGTTGTAACATTGATGATTGGGACTACATTTCCTTGATGTAAGTTATTTAAGATTGATGTTTTGATATTTAACTATTACATTCTCTCTCTTGTTTGTGACATGAAATGAAGTCGGGGCCTATCTCTTCACATAGATAGTGTCCTAGTATCAAAGGATAAATAAATAATTTAACAAGACTTTCGCTAAGCAGGAATGGGCTTATTCTAGTACATGAAACAGTGTTAATGTCTAGCTCTGATACCTTGGAAAATTTCTATGGATTGTTTACTGCTTATGTTTTTAGTATTATGTCGATTGTGGAAGTTTGGGTTTATTTTGGTTAAAGATTGTGTTAGTGCCTTGAATGCTTCTAGTTCTTATTTGATGCTTGACTTAACCATTTGTTGTAGCTTCATTGGTTTCTTTTGATTTTCTTTGATTCAACGGTTTGAGGAAAGATGTTTTTATTTCCTTTCACTTGTATGAATTAAGCATCTTCACCTTTTAGCATGTATTTACTTATTTCATATTTTCTTTGAAAATATCAGTATTTAGAAAGGGAAATGAGCTCTGCATAGCTAAGCAAAGAGAAAAATGGTCTATGTAAAGGTTCCTACGCATTCATCGTAGGATACCTATTGGCACGAGACCAACATTTCTCTAATGTAATTGGCATAATTTTCATATGTCCACAGACTGCCAATACAGTATTCACTTGAATCTCAACACCTACAGGGCAACATACTGTAAAAGGAGCATTCCAAACCTTGCTACTATACAGGTTAGCATGTTTCTTGTCTTATTTGGTGGTGTGTAGCAGTCATCTTGTTTTGGCCACTAGTAGTTAGATTGTTTTGAGTATATCCGAAATTGAATGAATTTATTGCATGTTGCATGTCTTTACGTCTTTAGAGTTTTGATTTTTGAATATAATGAATTAATTCTGCTACTATTCTTAAGAGATTGGATTACATGCACAAGGTGCTCAGAACAGTTGTTTACATCCATGTAGCCTCCTTTTAGACCCTCAAAATGAGGATTGGATGCTGATAAGTCTACCCAGGCTTGTTTTTGTCCCATTTTAATGCCTAGAACTGTGATTAATGGTTTTTATTGCTACTTTATAGGATGCCACTAGAGGAAGGTCACTGCAGGCTTCATTTTCATGCCCAGAATTGCCAATGGTTGCTGCATGTGGACATGAATAGTTATAAATTGCACCCATAACACACTAGAACCACTTCTTAGGTTTTTCTCATCCATAAAAGAGGAAGGTCACTGCAGGCATCAACATAGTAAAAAAGAGTGGAATAAATGTTGTATTATAAATGTGACTAGTGCCTCTGGCATGTCCCTTTTTGAAGGCTGCGTCTGGACATCTGATAAGTGCTACTATTTAAATTATATATGATTGTCTTGAAGTGAAAGTGCTTCTGCACTTATATGATTGTCCTAATAAGTGCTTCTGGACATTTGATCATGCTCCTTCAACATTTCTGTGCAAAGGACAGGTCAACCCCATAATCTCCTTAATGCAGGTCATCCCTTGTAAATTTTATAAGTGCCTCAGCTATATTTATATTCTAGAACATTATGTATTTGTCAATGTATGCTAATATTCCAAACAATAGTGAAGATAAGTGGGCTGCAAGTCGGATTTTGCAATGTCTCTGTTCTTTTGCTTGTTTGGAGGTGTAAAGGGCCCAGAGTTCACTTTGATTTTCCTTGTTAAAAATGGGGACATGAAAAAGTTGCTACATGCCCAGCAATGTTTACAACTTTCCCAGGAATTTATTATTGTTGTTCATTGCCCAGGAATGTCTAGGATACCCCCATCAAGACGAAAAAATTCTCCAAGGCCTTAGAATGCTGGCAGCTTCCATTCCAATTAGAGAAGGTTGGATCAATACCTCAAGGCATCTAAAACGCTATGCATCAATAATGGTAACTTTCCCATCAGGAAGTTTGTAATTATTTTTCAGTGATGAACTGATCTTGGCTGTCTCAAGCTCCTGCTCATATTCAAGGGCTAAACTATGTATTCCTTACACACTCTGCCTTCCATGACTATTTAGTGTTTACCCTTGATAGGATAGTGTTTGGGCCCAAGTCTCACAAGAATAAAAAACAAGGTACTCACTACTAATACAGATGCAATGAGAAAATTCACAAGGAACAATTTTTTTTTCTGTAGGTACCTTAAATCAAAATAGGTTAATTTTAGGTTTGAAGGAACAGTGACTCCTTCAGCAGTACAAGGATCTGAATGCCTCAACTGAAGATACCTCTTTAAAGTAGAATTTGGAGGTGAAACTAAAATTTTACTTTATATTGCTACTTAAGCTTTAATACCATTTACCTGGCTTAAAGGCTGAACAACTTATGTGCTTGCCTCAATTTCTGGAGAATACCTACCAGAATTGCATCACAGTTTATGCGGTAGGTATAATCAACATTCTCACCGTCTATGTTGCATTTGCTACCCATAAACATTGTACTTTTATTTTGTCTCATATTTTATGTCATTTTGAATCTATGCCTGGATCATGTGATTAAAAAGGGGGGCCTAACATGCATCTTCTTCTCTATTTTTGGTATCTGCAAGATTGGACCAACCTGCAAATTTGATCATTCTGTGAGACATTACAATTATAGTTAGTTAATATCTTCACCAATTGATATTTTTACTGGTTGTTATCAGATGGGATCCACATTGGTTGCTCATGCTTTATATTTTTTATATTCAAACTTAACTATTGTATATGGTGGAGTAAATTCTACATAATTCTCTTCTATATCAGAAGCTCATCGACAACCTTTTGCTATTGAAAATTTAGGTGTAGATGCATAATGCTCCACTTCAAGGAAAAAAAACAGACTCTTACTTTTTTGTAAGGTTGACAAAATCCACTAGTTTAAATGTGCATCAAATGTCTATCATGTCAACTGGGTGCATAAGCTAAGATAACATTGTTTGTTCAAGTTATTGACCAAGTAGCGGATGATGCCTTCTTGAACCTATGAAAATTTTAGGGGAAAAATTTCACCATTAGGAAAAATTTGAAGTGTTAAAATGTTCAAGGGTGAACTTTCTATATCGTAAAACTTTCCAAGGGTAGCCAATAAAATATACTTCAACTATAATTATCATATATTATCCAAGAACATGTTTTAACCTAATCGATATTTCACATGTCCATCCTCTATAATCCATATCAAGATTTGTCCTAAAATTGTTGAGTAGTGTAGTGCACACTATAATTCACCCTGGTATTGATGAGTGTTCCATGTCTATTCTTTGTAACACTATAGTTCACCCTCAGATTAATGAGCCTCCTGTGTGGATTTTTTTAGAAGTTAGAACCATTAACACATTTGAGGTGAAATTTTGTTCGAGACTCGATATTTGAATTCAAAAGTATCAAATTTTTCAAGAATTGGGTATTTGGCTAATTAAGAAGCAAGCCAAATGATCAGAGAATATGCTTATTTTTGTTGTCAAATTAGAGGAGATTTTTGTGAGGGTTTGAACCCTACAAGTACTTGCCAATGCGATTTATTACAAGCAATCTTTTTGTTTGGTACTTTGATTTTCTTTGCATGGGTTCTTGTTATGTTTCTTAAATGTTCAACCGCTATATTTTTCTCTCTGTCTCTAGAATGGTAAATTTCTAGATGAGTTTATCTTATGGAGGGTTTGAGACTATCTATGCAACATGGCCTTTAAGAATATGTGTAATTATTGTTAGCCTATAAGAATGCATTTGTAATTATTGTTTTATATTTGCGATAGTTTCTCTTTGAAGTGTAGGGTTGTATTTGTGGCTATTTCAAGAGGATATATTTTTTCTATAGTGAGTGCATCAAGGATTCAAAATCCAAGGAATCTATTCTTGTGGGAAAGGAAATATCGAGGCTCTATAATTTAGAATAGTTGTGGTTAGGTTTGTTGCCAATAATTTCTTATCATTATTATTTTAGAATTCCAGTGTCACTTCCATTGAATTGGTAGCATTATGTTTATAAGCATGGGATCCTAAACCTTGTCTAGATTAGAAGCTTGATAGAGATTATTACACCTAAAGTTATGGGATAAGAAGTCATCAAACTAGCCGAGAACACCACTTATGCTTTTTATTTAGTTTTGACTACATCCTTGTAAGAAGCCGAAGAAGGGATTGTGCTCAATTGTCCCTTGGATTCCACTATATATTTGGGTATTTTTCAAGGGTTGGTTGATTGGAGTGGAGTAGTGCATTCATAATGGGTGCTAAGGTGATAAATCCTCCCATCTTGATACTTTTGCAGATGATGAATTTAGTTTACCTTCATAAATATTAATGTACAGGAGACCAAGATTGATTATTGGAGTTCTAATTGAACCAGTGTTGAGAGACTCAACCAAGACTCCCAAGTCTTGATAAGTCCATCTTAAAACAATTACTCAAAAAAAATTCTAGCTAACTGAAACTCACCAAAACTTGTTGGAATAGCTCGAACATGTCTGACCCACCGAACAATGGAAAATATTGCCCAGACTTTGCTAGTTTGAACCCTAGCAAGTAAATACATAACTCACACAAAAATGACTTCGAGGAAAGGTATAAATATTATTTTTGGAGGGAGGAAAAAGAGTGGGAAGACATCTTACCAAAACCATAAAGGAATATATCCCAAAAAAATGCTCATTTCATCTTCAACGTTTTGTATTTTCAGTTGCAGTGTGAATAGTGAAAAGATTTTCAGCAGTGTACGTGATTCTTGCTTAGACATTAGTTGGTGTTTTTGAGAATAATCAACAGTAAGACAATGGTAAAAGAGGTCATTCTTGGGTTTGTTTTAAACATTTCCATGTATATACGAGCTTTGTCATGTCCTCCTAAATTGATGAGCAACAATCAAAGTTAACTCTGGGCCCTTTTCCCACCTCCAAACTACATTATACAGCATTCTGAGCAAAATATATGGTGACAACAGACCTGAATTCAAAGGTTTGAACATTTATAAGGAAATTATGGGCATGCATGTGAATAAAACCAGCATCAACCTATTCTTGTTCATCAATTCGGGGCGGAAAATGAGAGTTCTCGGTGCATTTTTGTCAAACTTGGGCATGAACAGACCCATTTGATAATAAAAAAGGGAAGCTTGGACAGATTTCGACCTCCTAACAGCAGTAAAACACATTTCTAGGCACATCCTAGGGATGTCCATTCAAATTCTGGGATAATTCTGGTAGTGGGAGGCCTTCTCATGGCAGCAAGCCCTGTACAGGTAACAACATTACTATTTCTAGGATGTACAAAGTTTTATCATATCTTTACTTATAAGATCCTATGGTTTTGGATGCTTGCAGGTAGTTGTTGGTACCTTCCTAGTTGATAGCAAGAAGGATCTTGGACGGGTAGCAAATGGTGAACCTTCCATGGGTACTTTATCAGGATCCATAAATCAAATAATAGAAAAACACTTCCATGATTGCTCTGCTAGGAGGGAAAAGGTCATGACAGCAAAGCCTCTTGTTGATCTATCTCACTTTGAACAGAGACCTTTGTAGATGGCAGATATGAGAACTGTTAATCTGTAGTAGAAGCACCCTTTTTCAGATTTAAATTTGTTGGGTTTCACTTGTATATAAATCTTGAAATGCCTAGTAGATCGGATGAATAGTGGAATCATCTTACAGTCAGGGATCATCCAATGAAGATGCCACTTTGGTCATGATTAAAAACACTTTGAGGACACAAGCCTTCACAAATAAGATTAAGTTCGCTAAGAGCATCCCCTCAAAGGAAGATCTAGATTTGATTCATGTCATGGCAGCCCTGTAGCAGACTTTGGCATAATAGGATCATTTTCGAGAAAGGTGTATGGTCAACACTGAAGGAGGCAATTGTCTTGACAGAAATGTATAAGCAAGTATGTCATGGCAATTGTACCATTACTCATGAGGATAGTGTTCCAGTATTATAGTGTTTTTCGTTGGAGCGTTCCACCTTTAGGAGGTTTCCATCACTCAACCATGCCTTTGATGAGGAAGTGTTCTACTTTGGAGGGCTTTTGGTGCATTTTGTGGAGGATTTTTTGGTCTATGGAACCCTAGGTTTAGGGTTCACTAATTGCTTGGACCACATTTATTGGAGTGCTACCTTTGAAGAATCCTTTAGAGGCCAGAGTTGGACTTCTATTTGGTTTTCATTCTCATTTGATGGAGGTGCCCTCCTTTCTTGGGCCTGATGTCTCTTGGGTATTGTTCTTGTGGCTTTGACCACCTCATTTCATGGATGTTGTTAGAGTTTGTTAGGGCTTGTTAAAAGTAATTTGTTTTGTTAAAAGTAATTTGTATTGTCATCCTGGTTTTATGTGCAAAATCATCCATTTCCTTTCTGCAACAATAATCTTTTTATAGCAAACCTCATTCTGATAGTTTGCTTAGTAAAATTTGGCTATTCATAGATTTTTGGTCGTCCCTTACAACAGGCTCATTCAACCATCACTGTGGCCATAATAATCTGGTTGATGTTTTGCAAACATTATTGATTAATATTGAGAATCAATGTTAGTTTAAGAGTAATTCCTATAGAAGTAATTAATTGGCATTGTGTTCTCAACTGAAAATCTAGTTTTTGGAGATCTCCATGGTTAAATTTATACCTTCAATCAATAATGATATCGAAAAAAAAGATAAGAATGGAAATGTGTTTTGATTGTAAAGTGCATATATATCACTTACATCATTCCAAAACGAAGAACCAAACAGCTTGAAACATTTTTTAATGCAGTAGTCAATGAGAAGGGAAATTGGACAAAGAAAATATCAGAGATACTCTTGGATAGGATTAATATACCCAACCAAAGCATGATAAGAAAGGGAGTGATCACACTCCTTCAGACTTGCAGTCAAAGAATGGAAACTGCTGGAGGGTATGCTGGATGGAGTTCATATATCACCTCCAAAAGTGCATTTTGAAGGTTTAGATTCAATGGGGATTGAACTCCAAAGATGTCACCTATGTAATCACTTTTTGTAGACTTCAAAATAAATTTGACACACTTTTAGTCACAATATGTGAAACTAAAAGCATAACGAGGTCTTTTACTTACAAAAAGTGTCACGCAATATAGAATCACTGCAAAATATGACAGAACTACCTATATTGCCAGAAAATGCAACCAAGAAAATATTATAAATCTAATTTAAATAGATTTTTAAGAGAGTACATGACCTCAGGAAAACTTGTATGAGAGAAAAATTAATCCCCAAGAGCCATTAATAACTTATATGCTTGAAAACCGAGTACTATAGTTCTCTTAAATAAGAAGGGACTAACAATATCTTGGGTAATATTGGACGGAATGGAAGAGAATCTCTTTTTACTGAGAGAGTCTGAAGTAGAAAAAATAGAAAAACATATTGGTAGAATAGGTCAGCCCTTAAAGACACAACTTGACCCCATAGTGTCTCTATTAAACAAGTTGGCTCTCATAATTTTGTATGTCTCGTGATCATATATGTTATGTGACCATTGAGAAAAGGGTGTCATGTTGAAGAGGGGACTGATCTCTAGTCTGTGTTTTAGTCCAAATGGCTCATCATAACTTCTTGAAGATTGTTGAACATGAATTTATCTAGTTAGCTAAATGTTATATTCCCCGGAACTTCCCAGTTATGAGGTACAGGGACTGCTGCTATTGGAAATGGTCTCCAGGTCTCCTGCAAGTATCCCTATCCTTGTCTACCTTCTTGTGCTGAAAACTGCCTCTGGAAACCCTAAAGTGCATGCTCCCTTTCTAGGAAGATGATCAAGAACAGAACCATTGCCCATAATTTAGTTTAAACTTTAAAATGCAGTTTGGTGGTCAATGGCAGGCCCAACATTAGCCCTGAACCCTCCAAGTTACCACCCATGCAAATAGGGGGGTAACAAGGTGTTCAAATTACATTGGAAATTTTAACATGTGACCATTTAAATTTACAATGGAAAATTTTAAGATGCAAAGGAAGCTATTATTTGCCAAAATCTATTATTATTTGCCAGGGTATATGAGCAGTACCATGTTTGGATAGTTGATAAAGCAAGGATAGGTCAACCATTGGAATGATAGAGAGTATTGGCAATGTAGCCAGGTTTTGATTACTTGCACTTGGAAGCTAGTTTCGATTCCCCTGGTTGGGACTTCCAAATAAGGAATATTTAGTGGTTGGATTGCTAATTTTTTTGTTTAGTTAATGGTGACATTTACTTGCCTTCTCTGGATATTAGCTGAGGAGTATCTGAGTTGTGGTAGATTTGGCAGGATGGAAGATTGAAATTGATCAGTTGTGCTAGATTTGGCAGGATGGAAGATTGAAATTGATCAGTTGTGGTGGTGCAGGTGACAAAAATATTTTGACTTTCATATGAGTCCTTTAGTTCCATCCGTGTCTAAGTCCCACTTAACTTGTTTTAGGATGTCTTTCTTAAGGCACTGTTTCAATGATATTTGGTTCCATGGATACCTTGATATTGGAATGATTCTCCAAACCCTTATAGATATCTTGACTCATACATGGAAGAATAAATGGAATTTATGTGGTAGGTAACAAACTTCAACCCTGAGTATAATTTATAGCAATGATCTTCCTACGTCCTGACAAGTTTTTAGTATTAATCCTCGCTCACCCTTCTTTGAAAACTTCGATGATTAGGGCATCAATTATAAATCTTAGAAGGCATCCATCCCTCTCATGTTGGAATAAATTTTAGAGTTCAATTTTTCATAGGAACATGATTATGAAGTTGACGTATAGATTTGCAAACTCTAACAACCAAAACAACAAAGCTATTTCCAAGGATGTGTATTTGTTTTTTCATCCTAGAATAAATTTAAATGGCAGGAAACAATAGCAAGTCTAAAAGGAAACTGAAAATATTTCTGGCTTGTAATTTTTAATCGGTTTTGTAGCCATAAATAAACCCTAGGATGACATTCTGGAGACATGTTTTCATAAGAAGGTTCTATCCAAGAGTTGATGATTTTTTTCAAGTTCTTAATATTTTAATTCAAGGTTGATTATTTTCTAGAAAGTTCGGTGGTATTCAATACTTGCACAACCATCTATCATTTTAGGTCTTTACTTAATATCTTTCTCTTAGATAGGTGTGCCCATGATGTTTGTACATTGTTGAATAATTTAACTCCAATGAAGATATGTAATTTGGTTAGCAATACTTTTATATTGCAAGGTCAAACTCTTGGTTGGAGATGGGAGTGATTCACATGGGGCAGACATTTCCCCTAAATAGGTTCAAATGATGAGCCAAGAATGAGAAGAAAAGTAAAGGTTGTGTCACACCTATGGAAGGGTTCATATCTTTGCATATGGTGCCCACAATTTGAAAACAATGGAAAGGGATCTGTAAATGACCACAATGAAGTGCTCGTGCTTTGCAGAGGATGGAAAGCACTCCATAAGGTTGCAAACAATCACAACGGGGTGCTCACACTTTCTAGGTGGTGGGAAGTGTTATGTAAATACTAGCGACAACGATCTAATGATTAGCGAACAATGAGAAGGAATTTGCGAATGATCATGACATGATGCTCACACTCTACAAACAATGGGAAGGTCATGGTCAATAGGGTGCTCATGCTTTGTAGACATTGAGAGGGATTTTCAAAGAATTGTGATGGCGTGCTAATGCTTTTTAGATAACTAGAAGGGATTTTCAAATGGTCACAATAAAGTTCCTACAATATATAGATGATGGGAAGCGCTTTACAAATGGTCATGACAATGTGCTCATGCTTTACAAGTGATGGGAAGGTCTGGTTAATGAGGTTCTCATCCATTGAATATGATAGAAGCTGGTTTGTAAACAACCATGATGATATAATCACTCTCTATGGATGATGGTAAGGTCTCTACAAATGCTCACAATAAGGTTCCCATGCTTTGTAGATGATGAGAGGGGTTCTGCAAATACTCACAACAGGGTGCTCATGCTTTACAGATCGCTGAAAAGTCATGGACATTTAAGTAGGTGTTAAAATCTATATCCAAGGTGACCTGTGTCACATTCCAATTTAGGATCTATCAATCTACAAATTAAGTTATATAGAGAATTAGACACATAATATCTTACATTTAGCTTTGTACACCACCACCTCTACTCAATGTTTTATAGATGTTTTTTGGCAAGCAAACAATAGGGTGCTCAGACTTTGCAAATCACTAGAAGGCCATGGACAATTAAGTAGGTGTTGTAAAGTATAGCCAAGGTGAACCATGTCACGTTCCAATGTAGGATCTGCCAATCTATGACTTAAGTAATATAGAGAGTCAGACACATAATATCTTACATTTAGCATTGTACACCACTACCTTTGCTCAACATTTGCTAGATGTTTTTTGGCAAGCTCCTTTCTTGCAGGGGATTTTCATAAATACATATTGAAATTGGAAGTTGTAATGTCTCTTGTTACCCCCTATCTGCATGGATATCCAGGGGGTAAATTTTGAGGCCATTCTCAAGCAACCGACATTATTTGATGATGTATTGATGCCTCGATTGAGTGCTTGGAATGATGATAATACCTTGGTAGCTAATGATTTGGTATAACATGGGTGGGCAACAACATTATGGTTGTTTCTGGATAGTTTTGAGACCTTTTTCTACCCTATTAACAGTAGTGATGAGACCATTTCTCATATCTAGGCATGTTCTAAGTAGTCTCGGGTAAAAAGACAACCCTAATCTCAACTGCTGGGTAGGTTAAGGGTATATTGCATCCATATTCTAACCTCCAAGGAGTAGCGATCCTCAATATACATCTGAGCTAATTTTGGCCACTTTCTGTCACACATATGGGATAAATCAGCAAATATGGGCACTTGAACAGTGGCAAAAATAGATCATTTCTCAGTTCTGGGCATAACTCCAACCCCAAAACAAAAAATTTTGAGCATCAAACTGCACTAATCCTCCATTCTGGGTGGTTCCTATTCAATAAACATGTTTGATAGTTAAAAGGGAAAGAAAATATGACCTAGAAAAAATTTGGGTAGTTCTGAGTAAATACATGGCAATAAACACCATGAACCAACAAGTAATATGCCTAATACGTAATTCTAGGTCGAATTTGAGGCTTAAATTCTAGCCTCGGGTGTGAACAATAGTCATACAAGCGTTGTTGCCATAGGCTATCAACACAACACAGTTATATGCAAATTTACGGTGCACTCAATGGAAATGGTTATGTAACGATCTAATTGATTAACACTTGGAATCGAAAAGAGCACAACCTAAGTGTGATATTGAGGGATTTGTGCTTGGATTGGTTACGGTGCTTGGCGCATGTGGATTTGTGCCTTCCTAACCTTGGGTGCATAGATTGAGGAAGGGTGTTATACTCGGGGGTGGAAATGGAGTTTGTTTGAAAGAAGATTATCTTGGCACATATGGGATTCCCTACTCATATTGTTGCTTGGAGAAGTGTTCTTGAAGTGGCTAGGGAAAGTATTGAAGTGCCTAGGGCATCTTTATCATCATTGGATGGATTTTGAAGTGTCTAGGGAAAGTAATGAAGTGCCTGGGGAAACATGGAAGTGGATGGGGGCGTTTTTATCTTCGCCGTGAGAATTTTGAAGTGTCTGGGGAAAATATTGAAGTGTATGCATGTTTTTATCATTGTCAAGATAATTTTGAAGTGGCCGAGGAAACTATTGAAGTGCGCAGGGCGTTTTTCTCATCAATGGGTGAATTTAGAGTGCAAGGGGCAAGTATTGAAGTGCCTTGGGGGAATTTTGAAGTGCTTGGAGAAAATATTGAAGTGCATGGGGAGTTTTTATCATCCTTGGGAGAATTTTGAAGTGCCTGGGAAAATATTGAAGAGCTTAGGGAATTTTTATCATCTTTCGGAGAATTTTGAAGTGCCCGGGGCAAGTATTGAAGTGCATGGGGCGTTTTTCTCGTCACTTGGTGAATTTAGAAGTGCATGGGGTGTTTTTCTCATCACTACGTGAATTTAGAAGTGCCTGCGGTTGTTGTTTATCAATGTATGGATACTTTTATAGTGTTGGGACATTTTAAAACAGTGATGCGCAAAGTTATCACTTGCCGAGGTAAATTTGTGTGGATTGAGGCATTTTTGTGATTGCCTGGGTGATTATATCATTGTCGAGTGTTTTTCTCCCTTTCCTAGGGTAAGCATTGAAGGTCCTAAGGCATATTTATCATCATTGGATGGATTTTGAAGTGTCTAGGGAAATTAATGAAGTGCCTGGTAAAAAATGGAAGTGGATGGGGGTTATTTTTATCTTCACTGCGAGAATTTTGGAGTGCCTGGGGAAAATATTGAAGTGTATGGGTGTTTTTATAATCGTTGGGAGAATTTTGAAGTGGCCGAGGAAAGTATTGAAGTCCGCGGGGCGTTTTTCTCATTACTGGGTGAATTTAGAAGTGCATGGGGCAAGTATTGAAGTGCCTTGGGGGAATTTTGAAGTGCTTGGGGAAAATATTGAAGTGCATGGGGAGTTTTTATCATCCTTGGGAGAATTTTGAAGTGCCTCGAAAAATATTGAAGTGCTTAGGGAATTTTTATCATCTCTTGGAGAATTTTGAAGTGCAAGTATTGATGTGCCTGAGGCGTTTTTCTCCTCACTAGGTGAATTTAGAAGTGCATGGGGTGTTTTTCTCATCACTGGGTGGATTTAAAAGTGCATGGGGCGTTTTTCTCATCACTGGGTGGATTTAAAAGTGCATGGCACATTTTCTCATCACTAGGTGAATTTAGAAGTAGATGGGGGCGTTTTTATCTTGGCTGCGAGAATTTTGAAGTGCTTGGCAAAAATATTAAAGTGTCTAGGTGTTTTTATTATCATTGGGATAATTTTGAAGTGGTTGAGGCAAGTATTGAAGTGCATGGGGCGTTTCTATCATCATTGGGTTAATTTAGAAGTGCATGTGGCAAGTATTGAAGTGACTCGGGGGAATTTTGAAATGCTTTGGGAAAATATTGAAGTGCATGAGGAGTTTTTATTATCCTTGGGAGAATTTAGAAGTGCCTGGGAAATTATTGAAGTTCTTAGGGAAATTTTATCATCTTTTGGAAAATTTTGACATGCTCGGGGAAAGTATTGAAGTGCTTGGGGTGTTTTTCTCGTCACTGGGTAAATTTAAAAGTGCATGGGGCATTTTTCTCATCACCGGGTGAATTTAGAAGTGCATGGGTCGTTTTTCTCCTCACTGGGTGAATTTAGAAGTGCTTGGGGTTGTTATTGATCAATGTATGAATGCTTTTATAGTGTTGGGACGTTTTAAAACAATGATGGGCAAAGTTATCACTTGCCGGGGAAAATTTGTGTTGATTGAGGCATTTTTGTGATTGCCTGGGTGATTATATCATTGTCGGGTGTTTTTATCCCTTGCCTAAGGAAACTATTGAAGTGCATAGGGCATCTTTATCATCATTGGACGGATTTTGAAATGTCTAGGAAAGTAATGAAGTGCGTGGAAAATCATGGAAGTGGATGGGGGCATTTTTATCTTTGCTGGGAGAATTTTGAGTGCCTGGGGAAAATATTGAAGTGTCTGGGTGTTTTTATCATCGTTGGGAGAATTTTGAAATGGCTGAGGAAAGTATTGAAGTGCATGGTTCGTTTCTATCATCATTGGGTCCATTTAGAAGTGCATGGGGTCAGTATTGAAGTGCCTCGAGGGAATTTTGAAGTGCTTGGGGAAAATATTGAAGTGCATGGGGAATTTTTATCATCCTTGGGAGAATTTAGAAGTGCCTGAGAAAATGTTGAAGATCTTAGGGAATTTTTATCATCTTTGGGAGAATTTTGAAGTGCTCGGGGCAAGTATTGAAGTGTTTGGGGCGTTTTTCTCATCACTGGGTGGATTTAGAAGTGCATGGGGCGTTATTCTCATCACTGGGTGAATTTAGAAGTGCATGGGGTTGTTATTTATCAATTTATAGATGCTTTTATAGTGTTGGGACATTTTAAAATAGTGATGGGAGAAGTTATCACTTGCCGAGGAAAATTTTTGTGGATTGAGCCATTTTAAGTATTCACTAACAAATATGCAACTCTCCTACCATTCGACACCAAAGAGAAGAAATTTTGGTGAGAAGATTGGTTGGAAGCTTGGAATTGGTCCAAGAACTATCTCTCTATATAAAGGAAGTGGCCCACTACTAGGATATTCACTTAATTCTATCAGTTTGTTGGCCTGTCAAGATTCATGACCCCACATGTCCATTGGACCATTAAGGGACGAGATAACAAGTAGAGTCCCTACTTGCCCCGAATCTAGTTAATGCAGTCGTGTTTCTTTGACACCTTCTAGTTGTGAGTGATCAAATACTGCTTGTGAAATGTATAAATAAATCCATCCTCTCCTCATTCATACACTTGTTCATTCGAGAGTCTAGGAGTCGAGAGAGTGCAGAGTTGAGCTCTGGTGTATGTTCTTCTGTTGCACTAGCTTAGTAATATACATAATCAAAATCTTGAGTCTTATTGGAAAACCATTCGCCAAATTTTTACTATATCTTATAAATCAGTGAAAGATTCGCCAAGTTTTTACAATTTTTTATAATTAAGTGAAATATTCACCAAGATTTTACAATATCTTATAATTTAGTGAAAGATTCGCCCCGATTTTACAACATTATATAATGAAATGAAAGATTCGCCGAAAAAATTATATATACATATTATATTATTGATAAAATCGCCTTCAAGTTTTCCTATATATCGAGGAGATTCACCCATTTTTTATACATATAAATTTTGGGGGGCTTCTTAAAATCATCCCTGATGGGGGGGACCTTTTGGTGCAGGTCTTTGGAGTGAAGTGCTACATGATAAATACTTGAATAAAAACTTCGTCGTGGACTGGATTAGAATGCCTCATAAATATTTTTCAAATGATTTTATTGTTTGGATGGGTTTGGTTAGATCCTTCCCATGGTTGGGTTCTTGGTTATATTGGAAGGTTGGTAATCGTATGTGTTATCTCTAGGGTTGTTCCTTAGACTTATACAGCCCTTACCCAATTTTCACTCATTTTTCCATTTTCCTAGTTCATGCATTCCTTTCATTTTTCTTAAGTTTTATATTACCCTAGTTACTTTTTGTTATATTTTCATAATTAAATAGGACAAGGCTCTTGTTCATATTTATTTTCAAAATAAGGTTTAATTTCTTGGTTCAACAGGCATTTCAAATGTTTGGAAACTTTATAATTTAACCAATTTGATTAAAATGTTAAACTGACAACATGTGCTAAAATTTCAAATATGAAAGTGCTGTCAGTACTGTGAAAAATGTTGTCAGTTTCGCAGAAATGTGAAATTATGATTAAACAAGGGTTTAAAGTTTGTAATTATAGTTTGCATTTATCATAATTCGAAATGAATTATGAATATGCATGTATCTTGTACCCCCGTAAGGCATGGCATCCCATTACATTTGACACATAGCAATTGAATAAGTACACAGTGATGGTCGATGGGTACAATTCTCCAGCAATCGATATTCGCAGGTTGATAGACAGAGGAATGTGGATTTGGGAATAACCCTGCAGGGTAGGGTTATCACATCACCGATACATTTTGCTTTTATTAGGGTAAAATATGGAAGAAACCTCGCAGGTTTAGGAAAAGAGGAAACCAGTTGGCCTCATTTGCAGAGCCGAACCAAATAATATCCAGTGGCTTATGCAGTTTCCGAGATCAACAAAACTCATGAGAGATGCAGGATGGCTGGTCTACTATGAAAAAATACAGGGTTACAACCTCTAGGTGACTAAGGCTTTTATAAAAAATTACAAAAATGGGGTTGTTGATTTCAAAAGCTTCAAGGTAATGGTTAATGAACAGTCCATATCAGAGGTCATCGGCGTCCCAGCTGAAGGTGAGAACTGGTTTAAGCAAAAAGAATTCGAGGGATATTACAGTGAGTTTTTGCTACCTAGGTTTGAGGATTTAAATTGGCAGAATGGGGTACATGTTAGCAAGGTGAAGCCCAACTGCAAAATACCTCTTGAAATGATTCAAAACTACATTACTTGTGATGGCCGTTTTGACAAAGTCCTGAGATGCCATATTCAACTGGTGATGCATTTGCATGGGAGCAAGAAATTAAATTTTCCATACTATTTGTGGAGAAGTTTGCAGAAAATGGTCCTATGGGTTCAGGGTCACCCAAAGCATACAGACAGCTCCATTTTTCATCAAGAGCTTATCAAACTTTTAGTCCTTCATCATTTGAATCAAATTGGGCAAAGTTGGGATCAATTTCTCCTCGAACAGGGTTATGAAGTCAAGAAAAAGAAGAAGCCATCTAAGGAGAAAGGGAATGAAACAAAGTTTCCAGATAAACAGGTGCAGGCTGAAGATTCTGAAAGAAAAGATGAGGCAGGGCAAACCACATCAAATGTTGCTGAAGGTAAGACCACCCCTGACCAGTCCAGTATACAAAAGCCTAATATGTTGAGTTTAATTATTAAAAACCCAATTGCTGATGAAGACGAGCCAATAAAAACCATAAGTACAAAAAATGTGGATTTAGGGGCGAGGACAAGATCTAGAACCAAGATAATTGCAGAAACTAGATTGTTGAAGGAGCCTATGAAGGGAAATGAAATTATTCCAGCCAATGATTCTGATAATGAGATAGATACTCAAGAAATTGATGTTTTCATTTTTGAAAATGAAGATTTTATAGATATGCAGGCAGATATAGGGCATATACCCGAGGCATTTTTTGAAAATAAGCAGGTTTATGCCAGAAATCAAGCATCAAGCTTTAAGGGTGTGCAAAAAGAGGATATTGCAATGGGTACAGAAGACATGGAGATAGCCCTTGAATTGGACCTAGTTAAGAAAAGCTTGCAATCTTACAAAGAACAATGCCAATACATGCAAAATATCAATGAAAATTTAATGTTGGCCAATAAGAGGCTTCGAGAAGACTTGGGGCAAAAGGATGCAGATTATCAAAAGTTGGCAGCCATAGCTAAAGAAACATTACAAAAGAAGAGAGCCATGCACAAGGAGTGGAGACAAATGAAGACCCAGTTGGACGAGGTGCAAGGGCGAGAGCACAATGCAGATGATGAATATACCAGTTTACAAAGAAGATCACAAGTTCTTCATGACTTGGTTGTTCTAGCTGAGTCATCTAGAAGCATCTAGTTTATTTGCTATGTTAGGTGATAGGGATTCATAGGTGGTAGTTGGTTGTTTTTAACTTTACCTATGTTAATGGTTCGAAAGACTTAAGTTCAAAACTCTATTCCATTTTTGAAGGGATTAGATCCAATAGAATAGGATCTGTTAACTGTTTTATTTTGAACAACGTTTTGTATATATATGAGACATAAATGAATTAGAGGGGGTTGGAACTTGAATAATTTGATGGAAGTTTGGTTTTAAAAGCTATGTACAGGCATGTATGTTGTTTCTTATGTTATCTTTTGCAGAAATGACTGTTTTTGAAGTAAATTATGATCTTTGAGCCTGTCTTATTTCAATTTATGAAGTATATACTATCATTATTTTGTCTATGCATGGTATCAATTTCATGTTGTGATTCTCTTGACCAGTATATAACTATGCCCCTATTATGAAATGAAACTTGAGCTCTTACATTTGTATATTTATTATCACAGTCATTTTTTGTTTCTGTTTAAAGTATTGAAACTTCATATTATCCCTGTCATCTGATTTTGAATATCCAACCTGAACCATAGATTCATTTGCCACCAGAACTTCATAAGAATTACTGAGTAGATGTCTTATATCTACCATCTAAGATTTCCTTAAGCTTGAACCCCCGTAGTCTAGGTTCAAATTTAGGGATAACATCTTTTGACGCCGTTGCCGGGGACGGAGAAACAAAAGTATATCTTCCCTGGGTGTTTGATATCTTTATAGCTAGTTTTGAAAGGTGACAAGATCAATACATTTGTTTACAGACTACATTCACCTGACAGTTTAGAAAGTTACACTGGCTTCAATGTCGATTGGTACAAGAGGAAATCCTTCATCTCCTCTACATACAGGAGTTTTTGATCCAGAAAAGATTATAAGGGAGGCTAGAAGAAAGTTGAATAATCCATCATCTAGTAACCCTCAGCTTTCCACTATTGATATAGATCTAGGATCTTCCTCTTCAGATTTTGTGAACAACCAAGAAGAAAACAAATTGGATTTATCTGTTGTATTCCCGAAAGTGATGATTTAAATCCAACACAGGTTGGTGATTTTGAAGTATATTCAAATCCTCTATCTGTAGAGCATAAACATATTCCAGAGGAATTTTTTACCTTGAAGTCTTTAACAGCACCTGAGATACCTCTTACAAGTAGGATTTTCATTGGCCAATTGAAAATTGAAGTACCTTCCCCTCCACATACCAAACCACCATCTCCACAGAATCAGCCATTTTTCTCACAGATATCCCATTCATCAAATATGGCTGGTCAACCCCCTAATATGATGGACCGTATGGTAGCAGCTAGATATGCCCCATTGGTTATGCCTCGACCCTTAAATCCTTTGCCTGGTGGTGACTACCAGAAATACTTGCCTAGGTTTGATGGCCAGGGTGGAAGAACTGCAGAAGAACATTGGGATAAGTTTTGTAGTTATGCTGATAACTACAACATTGAAGTTAGAGATGTTTGGATGAGAATGTTTGTTCAGAGTCTAGATGGAGAGGTTAGAAAATGGTTCAGGGAGTTACCAGAGAATTCTATAGATGACTTGAAGGAGTTACACCATGTTTTTATCAGACAATGGGGAGATACAAAAGACTATCTCTACTATTATACAGAATTCACAGCATTGGAAAGAAAACCAGATGAAGTAGTTGCAGACTTTTCTAAGAGGTTTAATAAATGGTATAACAAGATTCCCCTAGATATTAAACCTACTGAACTTGCAGCAAATTTAACTTATGCCAATGCTTTTGATTATCAATTTTCCCTATGGTTGAGGGAGAGAAAAGCAGTGTCTCTGATGAACATGCAGGATGCAGCCCTAGAGGTTGAATCTAACATTTTGGCATCAAATAAACTGAAGGAATAAGATGAATGTCAAAAGATGGATCGAAAGGGTAAAAAGGAAATGATGCCCTCTTCTTCCTTTACAAAGGGTGTAGATAGCAAGTATGATGAAATGCATAAAACCATAAAAGATTTTTATGCAAAACTTGATAGATTGGAAATGGAAAAGAAAAATAAAAACAAGCCTTCCCATGATAATGATAATAGAAACCAAAATCAGTTTAGGTGCCCTTACCCTCCTAGATTCATTCCCAGAGAAAGAAGGAACAATGACATTCAAAGGGAGAGGAGAGAAAATGAAGATCAGAAGATACAACCACCTTTTCAGGACAATTTAATAAGAGATGATGATCCTTATGAAACAACATTAGAAGAGATTGAAGATTCAGAGCATGATATTAATCAGTTGGATGATGTCTCTTCTTCTAATTTTGTGACTAAAGAGGATTATTATGGTGCAACAAATTTCAACTATGAAGAAGTAGATCTTAATGAGCAGCAATTTGAAATTTGTCAGCAAGAGCAGCAAAAATCATATGGACTTAGGTCAGGAGTAAAACAGGCTACACCATTCAAAAAGAAGGTTAAATTTGTGCCTACCAAAAAGGTATTGCCTTCTAGAGAACAACAAGAACCACAAAAAAATAAAAACAACATTGTTAAATCAGCAGAAGTAGGAAATATTCCTGGTTTTGATTTGGAGCATGAGATAAATAAAATCAAGGTCCCCATCCCTTTAACTAAATTGATAAGGAGCAGATATTATAGAGAACCTGCCATGAAAATCTTGAACTCATCACCTGTTCATGCCTCAACAGATGTGATAAACTTGCAGGAGAAGGATCCCACTATTATCACTGGTTCAAAAGCTTCTGACCAGTTAGACATGAAATCCTGTTATCCCCCACCATTCTATATCACACTTACCATACATGACCAGATGTTGCATAATTGCCTCCTGGATTCAGGTGCTTCACACAATCTTATGCCAAAAGAGGTTATGGAGGCCCTAGGACTATCTGTTACAAAACCTTACCATGACCTATATGCTTTTGATTCTCGAGCTGTCAAATGTTTAGGAGTCATAAAAGACCTTGTAGTCAACCTTGCCCAGCTGCCTATGAAAAGTGTTCTCATGGATGTAGTAGTAGCTGATGTTTCTCCTAAGTTTGGCATGCTTTTGTCAAGATCATGGGCTAAAAAGATAGGTGGCACTCTGCAAATGGATCTATCATATGCTTCAATTCCTATATTCGGAGGTGAATATAGAAGGTTGTACAGAGAGGTACAATTGGCATTTTTGTTAAGTGATGATAGAAATCCTACCAATCATCCTATTTATACAATACAAGAGGATATGGGTTCTTGCATGTTACAGGTAAATGATGATGCTACAGGGGTTTTGCAAATTAAGAAAGATATTTCAATTCAGTGTGACAAAGAAGAATAGGAGGGCATTTGGAAGATGTATTTTGATGGGTCATCAAATAAGGATGGAGCAGGGGCTGGTGTGTTGTTAATTTCTCCTGAAGGTGAGATGATTTCATTAATGTAAAAATTGGAATTCCAAACCACAAATAATACTGATGAGTATGAGGCACTAATCCTTGGATTGAGAGCTGCAAAAAACATGAATATTGAAAGTCTTGCAGTGTTTGGCGACTCCGAATTGGTAATTCAGCAAGTGAAGAATGTTTATCAGGTAAAGCAGTCGTTATTGAAAGTTTACAGAAATGAAGTATGGGATATGATAGATAATTTTTTCTGTGCTTTCAACATAATATATGTTCCAAGGGATTGTAATCAGACTGCAGATTCTTAGCAGCAACTTATTTCAGAATTCCAAAATTGACACATTTGAAGTATCCCATTGATGTGAGGTATAGACCATCATTCCCAGATGATATTAAACATTGGAGGGTCTTACAGGATGAGCAGGAAATAAAACAATTTTTAGAGTTAACAGAAGAATTTGCCGATGACCAGGTTGATTTAGATGAAGATGTGTATCTGGCTAAATTTTCTACCCATGCAAAACATTCAATTGTTGATCAAAAAATTCTTGATTTAAAAAGCAATTTCATCCCTAAGGGACTTGTTTTGTTGGAGAGGTTGTTCTCTAAGAATGACACATTGTTAAAAATAATCTGCAGACCACTGAAGAAAATGTTGTAAGCTGTAATATTGGGTTTGAAGCAGAACCTAGGATGGTCAAAATATCTAAGAAATTGTCAGAAAAGGAGAGAAACAAATACATCTGTTTGCTAAAGACATTCGTAGATATTTTTGCATGGTCATACGAGGATCTTAAAACCTATGACACTAATGTTATCTAGCATAAGATCCCATTGAAGCCCAATACTAAGCCTTTTAAACAAAAACTGCGAAGACTTAATCCGACACTTTTACCAGTCATTGAAAAAGAGGTGAAAAAATTACTAGATGCAAAGATTATTGTTCCTCTCAGGTATTCATCTTGGGTAGCTAACCTTGTGCCAGTACGCAAGAAAAATGGAGAAATAAGGTTATGTGTGGATTTTCGCAACTTAAACAGATCATGCCTTAAGGATAATTATTCACTACCTAAGATAGATCAAATCTTGCAAAGAGTGGTAGGTGCAGAAAGAATTTCAATGATTGATGGTTTTTCTGGTTATAACCAGATTGCAGTTCATCCAGAGGATAGAGAGAAGACAACTTTTACAACCCCCTGGGGTACATTCATGTATGATAAAATGCCTTTTGGGCTGATGAATGCAGGTGCCACGTTTCAGAGGGAAATGGATATAGCCTTTGTAGGTGAGAATGAAAAATTTGTGGTCATTTATCAAGATGATATCACAGTCTTTTCCAAATCTGATGAAGAGCATTTAAAACATTTGAAACAAACTTTCCTAAAATGCAGAAAGTTTAGGTTGTCATTGAACCCAAAGAAGTGTCACTTTGCTATGACAGAAGGTAAGCTATTGGGTCACATAGTTTCTGCAAATGGGATTAAAATAGACCCAGAGAGAGTGAAAGCTATTTTAAAGATTGCTATTCCTAGAAATAAAAAAGAAATTCAGTCTTTCATAGGAAAAATCAACTTTTTGAGATGGTTTATCCCTAACTTTGTAGAAACTATTAAGTATATCACTGATATGCTCAAGAAGGACAGGGAGGTAAGATGGTCCGAGCAAGCTAAACAATCATTTGAAAAAATTAAGCAAGCACTTGTAGAAGCACATGTGTTGACAGCCCCGGATTACACTAAAGATTTTGCAATATTTTCATTTGCATTAGAAGAAACAATTGCTGCTGTGTTGTTGCAAAAAAAATATGATGGATTAGAGTAGCCCATCTCATTCTTTAGTAAAACATTAAGGGATTCAGAGTTGAAATACACTAGTATGGAGAAACAGGCCTATGCTTTGGTAAAGGCACTTAAATTTTTCAGAATATATGTACTCCATTCTAATGTTTTAGCTTATGTGCATAATTCAGTTGTTAAATAAATTTTAGTACAGCCTAATAGTGAAGGAAAAAGGGGCAGATGGATTGCAAAAGTGATGGAGTATGATGTGGAAATTAAGCCCACTAAATTGGTAAAAGGGCAGGGCTTAGCTAAGCTTCTCTCTGAGTCAAATTGTCAGATATTGGATCTGCATATGATGGCAGAAAATTCAGAACAGGGTGAAGAACAAATTCAAAGCAGGTATTATGACTGTCCTTGGTATGCTGAAATTGTATATTTTTTGTTGCATTTACAGTGTCCCCCTGAGTTGAGTAAAAATGAATGCAGATCTGTAAAGCTGAAAGCTCTCAAGTATGTGTTGATTGATCAAGTCTTGTATTGGAAGGACCCCAGAGGAATACTTCTGAGGTGTTTGGATAGAACAGAAGCCAATACCGTCACTGAGGAATTGCATGCTGGTGTCTGTGGTGGACATAAATACTGGAAGGAAACAGCCTTCAAAATCTTAAGAGCTGGGTATTACTGGCCTACTCTTTTCACAGATGTGTATCAGCAGATTAGGGCCTGTGAAAAATGTCAAAAATTTGCGGGCAAACATCAGCTACAGTCCTTACCCTTGAAACCTATATCAGTAGAGGCTCCATTCCAACAGTGGGGTTTAGACTTTATAGGTGAAATTCATCCTCCATCTAGTGGCCAACATAAGTGGATCTTAACCGCAACAGATTTTTTCACCAAATGGGTAGAAGCAATCCCAACTAGAAAAGCAACAGATCAGGTTATCATTAATTTACTGCAAGAAAATATTCTTAGTCGATTTGGATGCCCTAGAAAACTGATTACTGATAATGCTCCTGCATTTAAATCCAAAAAACTGATAAAATTTGTTGAAGAAAATAATATTTCCTTGAGACAGTCTACACCATATTACCCCCAAGGAAATGGATTAGCAGAATCCAACAATAAAAGCATTGTGACTAGCATCAAGAAAATGTTATTAGAAAATAAGAAGAATTGGGATACTAAGTTAAGATTTGCTTTGTGGGCAGACAGAGTTACCATAAAGAAGTCAATTGGAACTACCCCATTTCAAATAGTATATGGAACTAAAGCAGTGTTCCCTATTCAGTTAATGTCTCTAGTGATTAAATTTGTGTAGGAATTTGAGGAAGAACAAGAAGAGAAGAAAAGAAGGACATTTCAGATAATTCAACTGCAGCAAGAAAGGGAAGCTATCATGGAAAAAACTGAAATACACAGAAATAGGATGAAAGAAAGCTTTGACAAAAAAGTAAAAAAGAATGTGTTTTCAATGGGTGATAAAGTGTTAAGATGGGATGCTAGAAATGAGGATAAAGGAAAGCATGGTAATTTTGACTCTCGATGGTTGGGACCATTCATGGTGAGGAAAATCTTGGGAAACAACACTTTTGTTCTACAGACCCTGAGTGGTAATGAGATTCAGGGTCCAGTCAATGGACGATTCTTAAAACTATTTCATACATATTAAAAGGGCAGATGCCTTGTACATAGTCATTGTATATATCATTCCAAGCAGGTTTTAGTAGACTCCATCCGAATAAGACAGATTTCAGAAGGCACAGGTCACAATGTTCTTACGGTTTCACAGGGATGACCTTATCCCCAGGTGGAGCCAGATGTTATCTCTAGGGTTGTTCCTTAGACTTATGCAGCCCTTATCCAATTTTCACTCATTTTTCCATTTGCCTAGTTCATGCATTCCTTTCATTTTTCTTAAGTTTTATATTACCCTAGTTACTTTTTGTTATATTTTCATAATTAAATAGGATAAGGCTCTTGTTCATATTTATTTTCAAAATAAAGTTTAATTTCTTGGTTCAAAAGGCATTTCAAATGTTTGGAAACTTTATAATTTAACTAATTTGATTAAAATGTTAAACTGACAGCATGTGCTAAAATTTCAAATATGAAAGTGTTGTCAGTTTCGCAGAAATGTGAAATTATGATTAAACAAGGGTTTAAAGTTTGTAATTATAGTTTGCATTTATCATAATTCAAAACGAATTATGAATATGCATGTATCTTGTACCCCCGTAAGGCATGGCATCCCATTGCATTTGACACATAGCAATTGAATAAGTACACAGTGATGGTCGATGGGTACAATTCTCCAGGCATCGATATTAGCAGGTTGATAGACAGAGGAATGTGGCTTCGGGAATAACCCTGCAGGGTAGGGTTATCACAGCACTGATACATTTTGCTTTGATCAGGGTAAAATATGGAAGAAACCTCGCAGGTTCAGGAAAAGAGGAAACCAAGTGGCCTCATTGCAGAGCCGAACCAAATAATATCCAGTGGCTTATGTAGTTTCCGAGATCAACAAAACTCATGAGAGATGCAGGATGGTTGGTCTACTGTGAAAAACTACAGGGTTACAACCTCCAGGTGACTAAGGCTTTTATAAAAAATTACAAAAATGGGGTTGTTGATTTCAAAAGCTTCAAGGTAATGGTTAATGAACAGTCCATATCAGAGGTCATCGGCATCCCAGCTGAAGGTGAGAACTGGTTTAAGTAAAAAGAATTCAAGGGAGATTACAGTGAGTTTTTGCTGCCTGGGTTTGAGGATTTAAATTGGCAGAATGGGGTACATGTTAGCAAGGTCAAGCCCAATTGGAAAATCCCTCTTGAAATGATTCAAAACTACATTACTTGTGATGGTCGTTTTGACAAAGTCCTGAGATTCCATATTCAATTGTTGATGCATTTGCATGGGATCAAGAAATTAAATTTGCCATACTATTTGTGGAGAAGTTTGCAGAAAATGGTCCTATGGGTTCAGGGTCACCCGAAGTATACAAATCGCTCCATTTTTCATTAAGGGCTTATCAAACTTTTAGTCCTTCATCATTTGAATCAAATTGGGCAAAGTTGGGATCAATTTCTCCTCGAACAGGGTTATGAATTCAAGAAAAAGAAGAAGCCATCTAAGGAGAAAGGGAATGAAACAAAGTTTCCAGATAAACAGGTGCAGGCTGAAGATTCTGTAAGAAAAGATGAGGTAGGGCAAACCACATCAAATGTTGCTGAAGGTAAGACCACCCCTGACTAGTCCAGTATACAAAAGCCTGATATGTTGAGTTTAATTATTAAAAACCCCGTTGCTGATGAAGACGAGCCAATAAAAACCATAAGTACAGAAAATGTGGATTTAGGGCCGAGGACAAGATCTAGAACCAAGATAATTGCAGAAACTAGATTGCTGAAGGAGCCTATGAAGGGAAATGAAATTATTCTAGTCAATGATTCTGATAATGAGATAGATACTCAAGAAATTGATGTTTTCATTTCTGAAATGAAGATTTTATAGATATGCAGGTAGATATAAGGCATATACCCGAGGCATTTTTTGAAAATAAGCAGGTTTATGCCAGAAATCAGGCATCAAGCTTTAAGGGTGTGCAGAAAGAGGATGTTGCAATGGGTACAGAAGACATGGAGATAGCCCTTGAATTGGACCAGGTTAAGAAAACCCTGCAATATTACAAAGAACAATGCCAGTACTTGCAAAATATCAATGAAAATTTAATGTTGGCCAATAAGAGGCTTCGAGAAGACTTGGGGCAAAAGGATGCAGATTATCAAAAGTTGGCAGCCATAGCTAAAGAAACATTACAAAAGAAGAGAGCCATGCACAAGGAGTGGAGACAAATGAAGACCCAGCTGGACGAGGTGCAGGGGCGAGAGCACAATGCAGATGCTGAATATACTAGGTTACAAACAAGATCACAAGTTCTTCATGACTTGGTTGTTCTAGCTGAGTCATCTAGAAGCATCTATTTTATTTGCTATGTTAGGTGATAGGGATTCATAGGTGGTAGTTTGTAGTTTATAACTTTACCTATGTTAATGGTTCGAAAGACTTAAGTTCAAAACTCTGTTCCATTTTTGAAGGGATTAGATCCAATAGAATAGGATATGTTAACTGCTTTATTTTGAACAACTTTTTGTATATATATGAGACATAAATTAATTAGAGGGGGTTGGAACTTGAATAATATGATGGCATGTTTTTAAAGCTTAACTTTGAACACTTTTTTCACCTTTGGATGGGATGTGGCAGTGGATCAAATACTAAAGCTGAATTATTGACACTTTGGGGTCTTCTCTGGTTTTCTAATTACAAAGGTATTGATCATCTACAAGTGGTAGGTGATTATGAAGTGATAATGGAGTGGGCAGCTGAAAAATCAAGGTTACAGGTCCTTAGATTGGAACCATGGTGCTCTCATATTGTGGAATTAAAATAGAAGCTCTCTCATATTTCCTTTTCCCATATTTATAGACAACTCAATATGGTTGCAGATGGACTGTCAAAGAAAGTTGTGGGCCCTATGGATGGACAGATTCATTTTGAAGAATTGATAGGCAATTCTCTATGTTCAAAGGGATCTCCTTTATTTTAAATGATCGGAGATGTATTGAGACAATAGTTTAATCAGTTTTATGATGTATTAGAAGTTGACAGTTGTACTAGTTCCTGAAGACTAAAATATGCTATTGTAAGACTATTCTTAGAGAGACAATTTTTTTAAGAAAATATTGAGCTAGACAACCTCTAATTAGGGCTGGAAGATGTAGATTGATAGGATGAGAAGATTTGTCTAGTTTTGAAAAAATGTATTTTTGGACATTATTACCTTTGATTAATTTTTTATGAATAACAAGATGACAATTTTTTTCTTGATGAAAAATATAATGGTAGGAGTGGTCAATATGTATAATATATGTTCCCAACACAATTATATGATTTTGCAATGTTTGAATACAATTATATATTAATTCTATAATTTGATAGTACTATTTTTTTAACCAATTAAATTAAATCAAATCAAATAGGAATAATACATAATTTATTGCCCTTTTTTAAAATGATGGTTCACCATTTGTTAGAGGGCTACATCCATCAGGAAATTTCCAACACCTGTTATTTCGGAGAATCAAGGTCTGGCCACCATTACAATCATTACATAGTCAAAGTCGGCTCCCAAGGAGCAAGTGCCACAAAGCGAGATTTGAACCCGGGTGGGGAGGACAACAACATTCCTCCCAACCACCCGATCTACACTCAATTGACCTTATTTCAATCAAACCTTTTGAATACAATTATATATTATTTCTATAATTTGAGAGTACTATTTTTTTAGCCAATCAAATCAAATAAGAATAATACATAATTTACTGCCCTTATTTCAATCAAACCTTTCAAGCTTGGTTTTTTGGACATTTAGGGTATGCGAATTGTGTTTTTGGATAAATCTTAGGAAATCAAGCAATTTGAATCATTTAGAGTGTCAAGGTACGCTTTCAATTTGATGCATATTATTATATGTACTCGATATCTTTGCCTAAATACACTTTGATTTATCAACCCTCCTAGTGCTAGCACATTAAGGAGATAATTAAAGCAAACCCTTATTGATAAATATATTAAGGTCCCAGTCATCCCTTAAGTGCAGGGCTCTATCTATGCTTTAACAATCCGCTAGGTATACTAGAATTTTGGGAAACCCCTATGTGTCTCTAGCGATTTTTCCCTGGGATGTTATGTTTTTTTGGAGTGATTTTTTATTGCAACATATATTTTGAACCGAAGGTGATTCTATTGGAAATCAAAAGGATCAAAAACCTATGTTTGTGTTGAAGTGTTTATTGGCACCTCAACAACCCCCTAAAAAATTGTTATGATATTTTGGGGTTCTCATTCGAAATTTTGTAAATAGTGCTTTTAATTGGTTTTGATTTCTTTGTTTAATTTCACTACTTGGTTTGATGGCGTGTCTTTGATCCTTAATTTTGATTCTAGAACTGCATTTTCAGAAATGATGGTTTGGTGGTTTTGACAATCTCTTTTAATATGATATTTTGGGCTTCATGGTTGACTTCATAATTTCTATTGAGCTTATTAAAGATAAATATGCATCTCATGTTTCCTAAAAAATAATTGTAAATAATATAAATAAAATTAGAAAACATATTATAAATAATAATAATAAAACAAAAAAAAAACATTGAATAATTTAACTTTTATTATTTTACCATAAAGGAAAACTATTTAATATTATCTTTATGTTTCCTTTATTTAATAAATATAACTAAATTGTATATGAGTAGTCTAAATATTCTACGTTTTTAACCATTTCCCATTATATTTACGGTTGGTTTTGTTCAGAATACGGTTGGAAATCTTGAAAAAAATCTTAAAATCATTGATATCATTTGTGGAAATTGCGTAATGTGAGTGCCACATGGGTTTTTAAGGTCGTTGAATCTACTTATGCATTCAAAAAACAATTTCAACACTTCAAAATTTGGTTTCACCAAAAAAATTGTTACCGTATTATCCTAGATTTGCTTTGGCATTCTTTCGAAAACATAAAGTCGAAGCATTTGTGAATGGGATTGATTATGGTCACATGTTCAATCCTCAAGGATGAAACCCTTTCATCCATTTCTTCCAGGAATGAGTGAACTGATATGTGCAGATTTTTCTCGGCGATCTTTATCTCGATTGCTGATTCCCTCCATCCAACGGATATGGAGAAAATTCAAAAGGAGGGAATCAACAATCCAGATAAGCTCATGCATTTTTCTGTTTGGGAAATTCATTGATCTCATTAATTTTATTCATAGCACAATGGAATAAAGCACAAGTAAAATAAAAATTCATAGTAAAAATTTGTGAACAAAAACTTGCACTAAAAAAATTACTATGATTTTGTACACTCAGTCGACTGGTAAGCATATAAGCTGGGGATTGAGTCAACTAGTAAGCATATAAGCTGGGGATTCACTCGACCTGCTCTTCCTTATTGTATGCAAACTAGAATTACTCATTGGCATGGACTTCTACAACTATCACCATTTCCAATTTTCCATAATTTGTTGGAGCTGGCAGAGTTCTCAACAACAACAGTACGTGCTCGAGTCTCATAGTAATGTAAGCTCAGATCACAATACAATGAAATACAATAGCTATTTGGCTGCTATATTCGATCTCATTTTTTCCTTATGCCGAGTTAGGTAGCCTGTATAGCCCATGTTGTTTATGTATATGTAACTTCGGAATGCATTTTACCCATGTGTATTGTATTCCTATAGAGATGTTATTATTCCTCTATACATAAGTGTTTGTATTCCTATAGAGATGTTATTATTCCTCTATACGGAAGTGTCATCATTTATATTGTAAGTGTCGCAACTTATACTTGATGGGTTATTAGACAACCTTGATGGGGTCGGCCCTGTATGAGTCATGTGGGTAAATGGGTTATTAGACCACCAAGTGTGGGGTTGGCCCGGATTAATGTAACCATGGGTTATTAGGCTAAGTTAGACAAGTCGACCCCACTGGTTTATTGGGCAGGACAGGACAAGTATAAATAGAGATCGGGAGATCTCTATTTGATCATCTCATTACACACACTTCTATCATTCGGAAAGTGGTGCACTTGTGAGGAGGAGGATCTGCTGCTAGGAGAAGGCTATCTCTTGTACTTTGGTTGTATCATTGATCTTTCTATCTCTGAGGAAGTTGTGGGGTTTTTCACCTTCTTGTTTTTCCCCGGTGAAATTCCGTGTCTCTTGTGTGCTTGCATTATTGTGTCCATGATTGATATGCTGTAGATATGTTGTACATGTTATTCTCTCAGTTAAGATCTTAGATCAGATTGAAAATTATGAAAAACTAACATGGTATTAGAGCTATCCTGAAAGAAGGCATGGTATGGCATTTATGACACTTGGTGCACTTGCGAAGCTAGGGCTTGATATAGCAAAAACCAATCATTGTAGCACTTTCACTATAAATCCATTTTGGAGAAGTTTCAGGATCTAAAACTTTTATAGGTCGAAGATGAGATCCCAATGTACCTTGTTTCCAAAGGAAAACTTCTAATGCATTGTACTTTGTGTTTTATGATCTGTACAATCTAGGGTTTCTGCCTCTTCCAGATCTGAGTCATAAATAGGTGACCTAGGAAAAAAGGTCATAAACTGAGATAGGAAGATCCAAATGAAATTTCGTAAAAAGTGACAGGTAGGGAACGGATTGTACGTTCACAGGATGAAGGTTCAGAGGCCGAAAGTGAACCAATGACATGTGGCACTCGGTACAAGTTCGCTCTCCTGGTTTATCCCATAATCAAGTCATGTTGCGACACTTGGAATAACTCTCTCTTAGAGAATCCAATTGAGCTCAGACCTATGGGGTTGGAAAGACGACAGGTCAGGATACCAGAGGTAGAAGTTTCAGACCCTTTGGATTCATAATTTCGGAGTTACACTAGAAACAATCAGGTGCATATTTCTGTCAAAACAAAATTAGATTTTGAGCACCTTCATTCATGGCTCCGAGAATTAGGGTTTCAGAGAAAGTTGGTATTTTTGTAATCGGAGACCACAGCTGAATGCTACTCATCAAAATAGAAATTTAGAGACCAAGATCAAATTTTTTGGTTGGGTAGAAGGTTGGGTTTGATCAAACCCTAGTTCAGGACTTTGATAAAAAAAGTGGAAAATTAGGGCTTCTGCAAAAGTTGGAATTTTTGAAGTCTGTGACCACGGTTGGAAGCTCCTCAGAAAAATCAAAGTTTAGAGCTTTGGATCCAACCTTTTGGTTGGGAAGAAGGGTGGGATTTATCAAACCCTAGTTCGGGATCCTGTCTAGGAGATCTGGAAGTTTCAAAGGAAATTTTGAGGGGTGAAACTTTGCATCTTTCAAATTCTGAGTATACCAGGTTGATCAGCTCATCAAGGTGCATCTTTCTATCCTTTCAGAAGATTGAAATTCAAAGTTTGAATTTTTAGGGTTTCCCTGACAAACCCTAATCCAGCTTTAGATCTAGTTTCTGCAAATCAAGTGGATTGGATAAATCCTAGAAGAAAATGGATTGGTCACGTGCATAAGTGAAGAAGTTCCAGTTTCAGAGGGAGATGAGGCTAAGGACTTACATAAAAAGATTACAAGCAATCACGTCAGGTATCACTTACATGTATGTTTCGAAATCTATTCATGATTAAGTTTATGGTATGTTTGTCTTCATTAAGTTTAGTACAATCTTGATTAACTTTAGACTTGTCGTATCACCTTAATAAAATTATGAATGCATGATAAAAGATATTCATTGATTAGGGTTTTGACATTTATGATCGTAATAATGCATTGTGGTGCTGTATGAGGTTGATGTTGTCCGCTAACATGAAAGGTACATCAAGAAAGACAAATCATATGACCATGGAGACATGAAGACAAAGATTCATCCATTATCATGGATCACATAGAAGATCTACTTACGAGGTATGTATAACTTGGTTCTATAATGGTTAACTTATGAGATATGCAGGTTACTAGCACAAGTCATTGAAGAACAACAAAAAAAAAACATCATGTGGGTATGTTAGACATAGCTACCTAACATGCTAATCTAGGTATGTTTTTCCTATATCAAGTTAAAATCCTACCTTGTGTTAGGATATCTTATATAAGTATACTTGGCATCATTGATTATGATTATTCATAAAGTTATAGGTTTGAGTAATCATGGGTTTAGGCATATTATGTTTCTTACTTTAATTGATGATATGACTAACCAGAAGAGTCCTATATAAACCTTGAATACTAATGTTTATTATCTGTGTTTAAAATGATCATTACTATACATGTTTAAGATTATTGTGTTTCTGATAGTATTGAGATTATACTAATAAATGTATGATTATGTATGAGATCTCGAGGATATCACAATAATGATACTTGTAAGCATGCATAGTGATCGAGGATGGATATAAGTTCAAGGACAGGTAATCCAGGAAGCAAAGATCAAGAGGGAGCACACTCCAGTAGTTTCTGCAAGGATACAAATATTCAGAGGGAGTCGACCACTTCTCACAATCCACATCAGAATGGAGTTGCAGAAAGGAAGCAAAGACTGAGAGGGAGTCAACCCAACAAACAAAAAAAGATAAGTATTTGAATTATCATTTATTGCATATTTGATTGTTTAAATAATACTGTTCAATGATGTATATACTGATGTTCCTAGAATTAGGTTGTGTATTTTGGCATATTAGAATAATTGCATTAATGAACAACATACTACTAATATGCATGTAATGGGTAAGTGGCCTATGGCACTGTACAACATTCCATTGCTACTTATGTAGAATGAAACCTCTTTGCTGACATGTTGGGAGTAGTACAAACTCTTAAACAATGTTCTGGTAGAGATTGGAAGGCATCTAGAAAGTTACAGGATATGGATGAATGTTGTATTGAAGCATTGGCTAAAATAATTGCATGACTGTAAGACACATTTCTTTATGTGTAAGAATTTGTTCTGAAAACTATGAGAAGTTTCTAATCATACAATTTAACTTGTTTTGTAGGAAAGATCATATACGAGCACCTACAAAAGAAGGACTACAACATTTGTTTCAGCAACAAAGTTATCTATTGAAGATATTGAATATATTGAAGTTCCCAGGATTCGGGAAGAATGCCATGATCGAGGAGTACCGGTCGATCATGAAGAATGATGTTTGGGATGCAGTCTCAGGACCTGAAGGGAAGTCTGTTGTGACTTCCAAAAGGATCTATAAGATCAAGCATGCTACAGGTGGCAACATAGAGACTTTTGCTCCTGTAGCCAGATACACTTCCATCAGATCAGTACTTTCTCTGGCTACAGTGATGAAATGGAAGATACACCAGATGAATGTCAAGACATCTTTCTTGAATGGTGTAGTCGAAGAGGAAGTGTATGTGGAGCATCCACTCGGGTTTGAGACACATGACTGAGAGTCACATGTGTGCAAACTGAAGAAAGCCCTGTATGGTTTGAAACAGGCATCCAGGACCTCGTATGGAAGGATAGATGGCTTTCTATCCAGTTTGGGCTTTACCAAGAGTAAAGCGGATTCCAACCTCTACTACAAGGTTGAGGAAGGAAATCCAGTGATAATATTTTTGTATGTGGATGACCTGTTTGTTACAGGTGAGGATAGATTGATTGCCGACACGCAGCGGAAGCTTGATGCTGAGTTCGAGATGAATAACTTGGAGATGATGCACTACTTTCTAGGCATGGAGGTGTGGCAGAGTGCAGATGGAATCTTCCTTGGACAAGGGAAGTATGCAGTAGAGATCCTAAAGAGGTTTGGGATGATGGACTGCAAGGCCATGGCCACAACTATGGCATCGAACCTGAAGCTTATGTGTGATGCATCATCTGATCCAGTTGATGTCACTGTGTATCGTTAGATGATTGGGTCCTTGATGTACCTGAGGAATACGAGACCAGATATTTGTTTTGCGGTGAACACATTGAGCCAGTTCCTGATGGATCCGAGAGGTGTTCACCTGGTTGTTGTAAAGCATATTCTGAGGTACCTAAAGCGTACAGTTGACTATGGGCCCAAATATGAGGTGAATCAAAAGTTTAACCTGGTTATTCAGATTAGGTAGGCAGTGCCATTGATCGGAAGAGCACTTCGGGGTGCTGCTTCAGTAAGGGATCCAGTATGATCTCTTGGTTTAGCAGGAAACAGTCTTGTGTGGCACTGAGTACAGTCGAAGCAGAGTATGTTGTAGTTTATTCAGCTAGTTATGAGGCAGTATGACTCCAGAAGCTACTGTTTGAGTTATTTGATCTCCCCCTGGAGGCTACTGGTATCTTTTGTGACAACCAGAGTTGTGTGAAGCTGTCTGAGAACCCGGTGTTCCACGACAGGTCGAAACACATTGAGATCAAATATCACTATATCAGGGATATGGTGCAGAGAGGAGCAGTGAAGCTCCTGTATGTTGCGACAGATGAGCAGGTTGCAGATGTGCTGATGAAGCCACTAGCCAGAGTGAAGTTCAAGTACTTCAGAGAGAGGCTTGGTTTTCTTCAAATTGATGACACTTCAAGGAAGAAGTGATGGACACATTTGCAGGAGCCATTCCAAGCATGGTGAGAGGAGGATCCTTCCCATGGCTGTGGTTGTAAGCACTAGATGATGAGCATCAGGACGATGCTCCAGTTACTGCTCTGTATATGCATCAGTTGGATGCTTTGATCAATGTGATCATGTATTTGTATATGCATCATGTTGGATGCTTGATATGATCGGTTGGATCATGTATTTGTATATGCATCATGTTGGATGCTTAATATGATCAGGTGGATCATGTATTTATGTACCGAGTGGATGCATTGTATGATCAGGTAGATCATGTACTTATGTATGTATCAGGTGGATGCATTGTATGATCAGGTAGATCATGTACTTATGTATGATCAGGTAGATCATGTACTGATGTGTGTAGCAGGAGGATGCACTATATGATCAGGTAGATCATGTATGATGATATGTATCAGGTAGATACTTTGTATGCATCAGATGGTGATCAGGATGAGCACAGATGACGAGCTTGAGGATGTTGCTCCAGATGATATGCATCAGGTTGATGATATGATGATGATCAGGATGATCACAGATGACGAGCTTCAGGATGTTGCTCTAGATGATATGCATCAGGTTGATGCTATGATGATGATTAGGTTGATCATGTGATGATGTACATCAAGATGATGTATGGTGAGTGTCGGGTTGATACTCTATGGCCGTGGACGGGTTGTGCAGGTAGCATAGAATATACCCTTTAAAATATGGACAAGTAGAGCAGTGTGCTCGTAACATCCTGGGATGCTCTATCGAGATCCAGACAGGTAGAGCGGTGTGCTTGTAACATCCCGGGATTCTCTGAGTAGGTTTTGCTACAGGTAGCATAGAAAAGACCCTTTAAAATTTGGACAGGTAGAGCGGTGTGCTAGTAACATCCTGGGATGATCTATCAAGATCCGGATAGGTAGAGTGGTGTGCTCTTAACATCCTGGGATGCTCTGAGTAGGTTTTGCTACGGTTTCGCATAGAAAAGATCCTTTAAAATCCGTATAGGTAGAGCGGTGTGCTCGTAACATCCTGGGATGCTCTATCGAGATCCATACAGGTAGAGCGGTGTGCTCGTAACATCCTGGGATGCTCTGAGTAGGTTTTGAAAAAGTTCACATAGAAAAGATCCTTTAAAATTCGGACAGGTAGAGCGGTGTGCTCGTAACAGCCTGGGATGCTCTATCGAGATCTAGATAGGTAGAGAGGTGTGCTCATAATATCCTAGGATGCTCTGAGTAGGTTTTGTGAAGGTCAACATGTAAAAGATCCTGGGAGATCCGATAGGTTGAGCAATAAGCTCGTAATCAGTCCTCGGATGCTCTTTTGAGGTTTTGTTGATGCACGTAATCAGTCCTGAGTATTCCACAGTATGGCCAGTGATGATGAAGACCAATAGGTGGTGGGCCTACATCCAGTATGAAAAAGGACTAGATCTGTAGAACTTCCTATGATGAGTAGATTCAAAGATTGATTGAGATAGCAGCAACAGTGACGATGACGATGATTCACTGATGATGATCCAAAGAAGAAGACTTGTGCTAGCAAATCTGTGTCGAGAAATACCTTCCTAGTTAAGAGGGAGTGTTGATGTATATGTAACTTCGGAATGTATTTTACCCATGTGTATTGTATTCCTATAGAGATGTTATTATTCCTCTATACGGAAGTGTTTGTATTCCTATAGAGATGTTATTATTCCTCTATACGGAAGTGTTATCATTTATATTGTAAGTGTCGTAACTTATATTTGATGGGTTATTAGACCAACTTGATGGGGTCAGCCTTGTATGAGTAATGTGGGTAAATGGGTTATTAGACCACCAAGTGTGGGGTCGGCCTAGATTAATGTAACCATGGGTTATTATGCTAAGTTAGACAAGCCGGCCCCACTGGTTTTTTGGGTAGGACAGGACAAGTATAAATAGAGATTGGGAGATCTCTATTTGATCATCTCATTACACACACTTCTCTCATTCGGAAAGTGGCACACTTGTGAGGAGGAGGATCTACTGCTAGGAGAAGACTATCTCTTGTACTTTGGTTGTGTCATTGCTCTTTCTATATCTGAGGAAGTTGCGGGGTTTTTCACCTTCTTGGTTTTCCCCGGTGAAATTCTGTGTCTCTTGTGTGCTTGCATTATTGTGTCCATGATTGATATGCTGTAGATATGCTGTACATGTTATTCTCTCAGTTAATATCTTAGATCAAATTGAAAATTCTGAAAAACAAACACATGTCGTGCCAACGTTGACTAAAAATGATAGCATAGCAGAATAAGACAAAAGTAAAATAAAAATTCATAGTAAAAATTTGTGAATAAAAACTTGCACTAAAAAACCAGTTATGATTTGGTTGTGTACGACTATCAACTGTTATTTGGTTGTGTACGACTATGATGCTTGAATATATGTATTGTTGGCCTTTTCCAACATTTGGCATTCTGCCTGTGCATTGCTGTTAGTAGCGTGTGAGCAAGAAGGCGGGCTCGTCCTAGCTGGATAATAGCATAAAACTAAGAGGAATATGCATGTCAAAATTTGATGAGACTTGAATAGCTTTGTCTCGTCATTAGTACAAAAACAAATTGTGAGTAAGAGTAGAAAATTCTATTAAAATTTGAACTTTGTTGTACATAGTGTTACAAAAACAGTTCTATGAGGACCTCTTGCTGGCCTAGTCTCCCCCTTTCGCATTATGTTCATAATCATTACATCAACTAGTTACAAAAAGGATTTCTACTGCCCCTGATTCCCACATCTATAACTGAGGAATTTAAAAGTTCTTTTCCTTGAGGCTTACAAAAGCATTTCTTGGTTGTGCCAGCCCCCAAAACCTAGGCATGGCCAAACATCTATAAAAGGTTTCCCAACCTTGACTCGTAGCCAGACCAAAATTCCATGCATATGAGAAACAACTATACTTTCAAATCAAAATTATGATACATGGCCTGTGGCCATCACCTAAAAGACCATTCCCTCGACCCACCGTCATTATATAAGCCGAGCAAATTAGGACTGAAAACGAAAATTCCTTACCATTCACCCGTCGCCACAGATGGTCCATCCTGTGGCGTGTTCGCCTCTTTTGTTGGAGACTCCTGCACCTGGGCTATAGGAGCTACTGGTGCGTTATCAATTGTAGGAGGGTTCGCCTTCTTCCACCCCCCCATTGAGTGGTGCCCTTGCCAGGTCCAGGACTCCATCCAGGTCCACGAGCCCACTCATCATGTCGTCTTTGAAGTTTGAAACGACCTCGATAACTAGGTCACCGAAGATTTCCTGCTCCATCAACGTCCTTGCCAAAATTTTCCTCAGGACCCATGACGGGCTCAACTGACTTCTGTTCCATGCTCTTCCATTTTACTTTGGATTACTTCTTCTTCCATTTCCTAAATAATCTCATCGATGCAAGGAGGAACCCCTTGCATGAATTCCTTCTCGAATTCATCCTCTTCGATCTGCTTCTCCCTCTCATGGCGACTTATCCCTCTCGGGGACTACGCATCCTTTGTCGGGGAGCCATTCTCAAATTGCATAGCTCTAAGGCATCCAACTTATGCCTTACCTAGAGTGTTTCTTCCTACTTCTCCACTGTTATCTATTATGCTTCCTCTATTGTAAATATGACAGGAATCTAGTTAACATCGAAGTCATTCAATGCCATCATGATTTGTTCTGTATCCACATTCAAGCCGGAGTTAATGATCCCTTGCTCGACTCGTCTTATGTCAACCAGTTTCACTCTGTACCTTCCTCCGTCACCTTGGATTCCTCCCACCACTCAATGTTTACCTCGATGCTGGCGGTCTTAGACAGAATTTGAGAGAGCAGCCATGGCACAAGAATTACACACAAAACAATATTCATATATATCTTTCAAACCCAAATACAACACACTTATATAAGTGTTATCAAATCTAACTTATTCTAATCTTGGAAAGATAGGTTGAGAGAATATCTCAACAATCTCCAACAACCCTAACTCAAACCAAATCTACATGCATTAATGATTTAGCATTATTTCTAACACTCCCCTTTAATGCTTACATTACAAAACATACATCAATACTAAATCACAAATATTTTATTGTATGATTCATAGTCTGGCTGGTCTTCACTAGCACCTGCACCCACTCTGATGCCTCTGGATTGCGCTCTTTCTCATTCTCATCTTCGAGCTTACCATTCAACTCATTTAAGCTGCAACCGCTTCTGACCATCATTGATGTACTTGTAGAATTGACAATATTGACAATCTAGTTTTGTCGGGGCTTCCGCAATAGAGTTGTCAAGTAATGAACCATCCTATGGACATTCCTCCATCTGTCAGATATTTTTCTTTCGGCTATCCGTGAGTATCTAGGAAGGAAGTCTGGATACAGAATATCTTCAAGATTGTAACAACACTCCCGGAGCACGACGGGTCATATCAACATATAATAGAATTGACATAACCAAACTAGTGACCAACTAGTGGCAAGGTCGGGGCTTCCGCACACACCAGTTTAAATTATGTTACACTGTTCTTGAGTTGGTTCTTATCATCATCATTTTTTTCTTTTTTTTTCCTTTTTTTAATGATGAAAAAACTAAAACTAAAACTTTCAGTGGTATATCAACAAAGCTTTCACGCGCTACCTTTTAATCACCAAACAAAGCTTAATGATGTTGAAGTGAGCCATTCGTTTGATAGCCTTCTGCTCGGAATTCCATTCCCTAGCTTCGGATCTGCCCTAGCTTCAGCAGATCCGATCTTCGATTCAGCAATAATGAAGTTTCTACGGGAGCACCAGGAAAGATGTTAACTCCAGCCAATGACCTCTGAACTTTGTAGATGTCAGCAACACACAAACGATCCACCGATTGACTTATGCAGTGATCTCACCGATTGACTTATGCAGTGATCTCACTGATTTTGCAAACAATAGCAGTGGAACTTTCCTCTCCACACAGACAACAATGACAACAATGGCTCTCCAATGATCCACATGATCTTCACCCAATGATCCCAACATCGCTGTAGCAACCAACTCCACACAAACAACACACAATGCATTTATAGCCTTGAATGGGACACGACTATCCTGCTCTCTTCACGTTCGACGACTCCCCAAAACACAGATCTATAATAGGATGCCCCTGCGCAATCACACACAGATAGAAAACTCTAATCTATATCTATTTACAGAGGATTGGCGGGTCTCACATTTTTCTGGGCACTCCCCATGAGGGATTAAGCCCAGCCAGGCTCTGATACCAAGACAGAATTTGAGAGAGCAGCCATGGCACAAGAATTACATACAAAACAATATTCATATATATCTTTCAAACCCAAATACAACACACTTATATAAGTGTTATCAGATTTAACTTATTCTAATTTTGGAAAGATAGGTTGAGAGAATATCTCAACAATCTCCAACAACCCTAACTCAAACCAAATATACATGCATTAATGAAAGCATTATTTCTAACCATCTTCTCCCCCATCCTTTCCCATAAATGGATACCGCTCTCTACCACCTTTCCCTTTATTACCTGTCCTCCTCGCATGCTGTTGTATTAAAAACTGCTGTCCTGAAGCCAGCTGCCCCGCTATCAGTTGACACCTCCACATCCTCCCTTCACACCACGTCTCCCCCCTCCTGTGGCCTCGTGTCCACATGCTCACCCTCATCCGGGTTCGTCATTAGTAAATTTTGATACATATGTGAATCATTCATTTGAATGAGCTTGTGAGAAGCGATAACAATTGTTTCGGAACAAGATCATCTTGAAAGAGTTTGTGGGAAGTGGTAGCCATTGTTTGGGAGCATGATCATTCTTTTCATAGAAATTGGTTTAAATCCAAACAATGATCATTCTTTTCATAGCAATTGGTTTAAATGTATGTAGAATAATTAATTTATATAAATAAAAATCTAGAGGTTTTGTCAATCTCAAGCCTTGGTCAGACTCCCATTTGCAGAAGGGGCATCAATTCACCAATCCCATAAATTTCTCAAAAAAATAATATAATTTAACTGAACACTTAGAGTCTCAGCGTCTTCCGTCACCTGGAAGAGAAGCCCAAAAATTTCCGAATGACAAACAATGAATATATGTAAATATGTAATGGATTTTTTTAACTGGCTTCAAATACTTCTTCGTGTCGATTCATAGCCCTGAAGAGTCTGCTTGAGAATAAAGAATTGTACTTTGCAAGGGATCAGAATTCCTCTGTATAGTAGCGATCTAAGGGCTTGTAGAATGTATGGATTAAACACGTCCTTTGAGGAATCCGAGAATCCTTTTGTACAGGTTATTCAAACTACTTTGCATACCTTAATGCATGATCGTTTTATGTTATGGTTACTTAGAGTTCTATTTCATATTTTACTTTTCAACAGTATATTGATTTGTGTGCGTTACACTCTATATTCGTGAGGAAGTGCCACTCTGTATTCCAATAGAGTATTTGGGGACTGACTGGGAAATTAGAGTCACTCTTTTGCAAAAAAGCATTACGTAAAGAGTAAAGACTGTGCAGGTTTAAAATTGAACGTCACAATAGGATATATAAGTACCAAGATGGCGCAGAATGTGCAGAGAATTCCATGGATCCACTTATTTAAGGAGCATAAGTCTCACAAACTGAAATGAAAAAAAAATTGTATCTTTTTTTTGTGAGTTATTGTTTCCTTTGTAACCGTTGTTATTTTCTAAGGAATGAATCCGGAGACTCTGCTAGTAGGCTTTGGCCAATGAATATACTCTGTAATGTTTTATTGAGAGGAAAATCTAAGGCCATAGTGTATTCCAGCAATTATTTTCATAGTATTCCATTGTGTAAACTAAGATGTTTTTACGTTTGCATTATTTGAGTATCAATCAGATTTAAGCAGTTCTTTTGTGTAGGTTTGTCATCAATCTGTTTTGATTTGACTCTGTGAGATGATTGTGGATTTATCGCATGAACAATTGTCTGTAATGAAACAACAATGTTGTTTTACTGTTCTGATATATGGATTATTGGTGTGCTTATATGTAACTGTTTGCTTTAATGTTTTTAAGCAATGCAGTAATTATTTTTTCATTGGTTACACCTTTTCAAATCAGATATGTTCCTGGGATAGGAACTAATTCAATTTATTAACTTAATTAGTTTTGAAAGTTGAATTTTATATTCTGCAGCTATGGGTTAACATTCTGCAGCTGTTTTAGTTGCAATCCTTTAAGTCTTTCTCTGGACTTTCCCGTGATACTTGGTGTAAATTTGTATATTCGGTTCATATTATATACTTATTTTTTCTAGTTTGTTTAAATTAGTTTATTTTTTTAATTAGATAGTTTTAGTTTTAGTTTTCACACTTAGTTTGGTTGTTCACTGTTGCCAAGTCAATATGAGTTTATAGCAAGGTGTGGACAATTCAAACTAGCATACCTAAGGTTTAATTACTTTCAGATCTACACTAGAAACCGTTGGGTTTCCACAAAATCCTAGGGAAATTGCCTTAGAGTCTTTGGCTTTGCCAAAGGGTTGCCCCAAGTGTGATGCACCCGGAAAATGTGCAGGTGTCAAAGTAAGAACCTTGATCCTACTTCCCTAGAGTCTTGCTGCTGACCCAAATCCATCATCTGTGAGTCCAAACTGTCAGTAATAAAGTTAGTGTGCCTAGACTGGGTTTGAGTACATTACATTTAGTTAGTTAGGCTAGATTAGAATAAATCGGCCAACAAAGCCGTAAAACCTGTTGAATGTAGCTATTCTAAACGACTAGGGGTTGCCAAACACCCCTGGTTTGGGCTAACACTCCCTTGTTGACTGTAGAATAGAATTTCCAGTCAACAATGTTTTTTTCTTGTGATGTTTTGTTAGAGTGTTTTATTTCTACAACATTCTCTTTTGAATTGAATGACATTCAAATCTTGCAACTTAAGGAATTTGTATTGGAGTGATATGTGCAAGGGTATGTGCTTCTCATGTATGACATTTAGGGTGAATACCATTTGATAAAAAAAATATGATGGTCAATAATCCTTATATTAGAATTAAGATACATATGGAAAAATTCTTGTAGTTCTCAATATAAGTTGAGAAGAAATTGAGTCGTCATGAGATCTAATTTTTTTCAGGCATGCATGGATGGATGCTTATGTAAGGTTGATTATCTTCCAAGTAGTTTGGACTAGTATTATAGACTTTGATGTTGCATCTTTATAATCTAATTGCAATCCAAAAATGGGGGGATTTATAAGAAAAATATGAGCCTATCACTGCAGTGAGGTAAAAAACACATGTGATGATGTTTGGCCATGTTTTTCATCCCAAGGAAGGATGACCTCTACATGATTGTTAGATGTACCTCTGGTTATCTTGAGTGCACTATGACACACTATTTCTAGTTGGGTAGAGATTCTTGTAGGAGTGTTGAGGTCTCAACAAGCCCCATGTTTTGTAAGACTTGAGGATCCTCTTTCTTTGATTTGAATGAGTTCCCTTTCACATTTCACCTTTGTTTTCCTTTTCCATTTTGCTCGTAGTGGGGGAAGAAATATATTTTAAATTCATTTAAGGTATTGTCTTAGTAACCTTTTGTTTGATTTCGTTCTAGCTTCTTTTTGAAAAATATTTGTTTCAAGTTCTTTTAGGGACTACTTTTGTCCCAAATTCCCTAATCGATTTTTATCAGTTGTCTTTAGAATGAAAAAACCAATTTACAAATCTGTCTTTACCCTTTGTGTTTAACTTTAGATTGATGAATTCTCAACTCAATTTCTTCAATATTAGACCAAATCCTTGAATTGTGACCTTCTATTTTTATTTTCCAAACGTTAACTTTTCCCAACCCTAGAATAGGTACCGATGTTGAAACTAGAGCCTCCTATTTCATCTTTCGAAGTTTTTTTCACCCGTTTTGTAGAGGATTTTGATCCTTGAATTAGTGTTTGTTTTCCCTCACAAATTATACTTTTCAAAGTTCGAAGATGATTTTCAAATCAAGTCCTTCTCCCTTTACTTATTTCTTTCTTTATGCTTAATTTTTCTTCTATCGATTCCCAAATCCGACCTCTTTTCACCTTTTGAATTGTTTTCTTCCCTTGATTAAAAAATTGGTCTTGATTTTGCAACTGGGTTGACTTTGTCTCTTGGCCTCTCTTTTTCTAACTCCATTCAATTACATACCTAATTTCCAAATCAGGCCCAAGTCACTAATCAAGTAAATCTTTCTCACTCTTTGAAAGATCATTTATTTCAATTTAGTATGGCCTATATGAGGCCACCTTTTTGAAACCTTTGATTTACCTTTTGGGTATAGAATTTCTTAGGCTTAAATTACATGCATCATTCACCTTGATTTTACACATCCCCATTTGTGTTCAATAGCTGTATTTTGACCCAGATCGAGTGTTGACTTTCCCAAGGCATTTTTCCCCATGTTTGTCAATATGATAATTGCATTATTTTTAACAAAAGTCTTACTTCGATAGGAGTAATGAGATTTTATGAAAATACAAGAAAAATGCAGCTTTAATCAGGGTAGGACCCTTCATACTTCAAAAGGATAATCTAGCTTGAAATATTTGAAATAGGTTGTGGCCAAGAAATCATTTTGAATTTTCAACTAATGCATGTCATGTGATATGTTGTTCGAATGTGTGACATGTGGGGATATATACATGACACCAAAATGGAAATGGAGAAATAAAAAGGCAAATAAGGAAAAACTAGCAGCAAAGAAACATGTGGAAGGAATACCAGTAACAGAGAAACCCATCAAAGGAATAATAGTATCAAAGAGATAAAAAAAAGTGCCCAATCAAAGAAAAAGTAGCTTATTAAATATAAGCAACATTCTATGCAAATAATTGCTAAAGATTTCAAGTTGGCCATCTACACATATACTTTCTATCATACAAGAATTAATAATGCACATAAATATGGTGAATTGTTCTTATTGATTAAGGTTGGAAAAGGATTGCCTACCACTTCATAACCAAATGAAATGCAACATGAGGAAAATGATGGAGTATAAAACTTTAAAAAACTATATATCCATAATGTTGATGCAAGATCTCCAATTTTACCATGTACAAAATTTATTAGATGGTTAATATATCACACATATGTAAGAACAATGAGAATTTGTAATGAGTAGTGTAAATACATAGGTTTATTAGCACCTTTAAGCTCTCAAAAATTGAAGCATACTTGACAAATAAATGGATGAGATATTTTACTTGTATATCCATGAATGTTGTGATATTTTTTATAGGTATTCTAATGAATGAAGGACATTTAAAGCTATATATACACTACGAAAATTTGTCCCATGTTTGACACTTTTTTGCGTTGTAGACACATCGAACAATAAACTCTCTAACGTCATTTGGATGTCGCTACAATGACGTTGCTTAAGTGATGTTTAAGATACATCCACCATCATCGTTAGTATAAAAATACATCCAAGGGATGTTCGTTAAACACATGGAATGGACGTTTAACACGTGGAAGGAACTTTTTGAAATGGTGTTTATTCTGCGTGTTGAACATGGAACTAACATCATTTAACTGGCATCCCATGGACAATTTTTTTATACTATCAACTTTGGTGGACATCCTTAATGAGAATTCATTAAACGTTTAAAGTTAATCACACGTCCATTACACATCATTCATTAGACATGTAAACGTAACTTAATGGATGCTCATTAATCATGAACTATGGATTATATGCGTCATAAAATATATACATTTCAACACTTATTATAAGCTATAGGTGTTTATATAACTTACCATTCATGATATATGAGGATGTTTGTTGAGAATTCCCGTGTCTTAGCTTTTCTTGATTCCTTTGGAATAGCAGGAAGGTAACTTTTCCACTGAAAAAAAAAAAAGGATGAAATAAGAGATTAGTCAACTCTTGCTTACTTGGAGATGAAAGGATTAAAATTCTAAAAAAAATTGTTCTTTTATTTTTGAAAGTAGGTTTTGATTAAAGAAAGGATATTTGGATGCCGTTTCAAATGGTTGACTATGAGTGATTGGCTTGTTTTGATCAAAAGTGTGGTGGATGATATCATTGTTTCTAGAGTTTTCTTGCAATCATTTTCAAATGTGCATGGAAGAAGATTACATAGATGGAAAAGAAAAGATGGAGACTCAATTGGTCTAGAAAAAAAGAAATTGATTTGACCACCATACAAAGAATAGTTCATTTTATGCTCAGCTTCATAAATTAGAAGTGTCACATACCCAGTATCCATTCAAAATTTGTTGAGACCAAGGGATACTCAAGTCTGTGAATAATTTATGCTCTTGCTTCCAATTACGAATTTGCTTTCCAATGACCTACTATAGTATGGATTTTTAACAGTAGAAGTGAAATATATATAATAACAAATCTTTGAACTAAAATTGTACCTTCTAATTATGTAATCAGTCCTAACATGAATGCATCAAGACATGCTCAATTAATCCATACACATAATCAATTCCAAAACAATAATAGAAAACATCACATAACAAAACTAAAATTCATGGCATTCATACACAATTGGCACTTATCTTATCAAAGTGTCCTCCAAACAACTGCAAGATAAGAATGTTCCTCCTAGGCACTCTATTAAGCCTTCTCTTTCTTTGAAAAGTGCCACCACCAAGATGGGGCTATCAATCCACAAAGGGTGAATTTCCACTTCCTTCCCTTCAATTTATAACAACACTCCTCACAGAGTGCTCCTCACCCAAGGGAACCTATCCTCTATCCAAATGGTGTGAGTAACCCCATCCACAACTAACCCCAACCCCTCACTCATTCCATATCAACATGTACGACACCAGGGAAGGTACCCCTTCTTTGCATTGCAGTCCCTCGGGTTGTCCCCTTCCTTATTTGGCACTCCAACACAAGACTACCAAGAAGTATCCATGACAAGGCTCTAAGGATGTTACATTGTAGGTCAAGTTCTATAATCCCGGACCAATTTATCAGGGTAGCTAGGTTGTCTTTTATTAGGGTGGGCTCAAGTGTAGCTTATGCAATACTAATTTCCCTTTGGTTTACCAATTGGAATCACTGTGTCATGGATTCCCTTTCTCTCTGGATGTTAGAGTGAATGAATGGAATGTGTTTCTAAATTTATATATGCATGGATTTGCTTTGACACATGGCTTCCCTAGAAGAGGCCACTTTTACTTCTTAGTGCTCAATTAAGATAATTAACCAATGATTAACTAAAATAACCCTCATAATTATGATTAAGGGACTTCGGTTATAAAGTTTAATGAATGATAAGGTATAGTTAAATTCCACTAGGTTCATCACCCATTAACCCCTCTCACTTCCCCCACTTGTAGATTCATATTCCCCCATCTCTTCTTCGCCCTTGTCCACTTGTAGTTGTCAGGGATTTTTATGTTAAAAATAAAATATGCATATTTACAATATGTTCGGTTATCCTAGATCAGTCATATCCGGCTTCTATCCTTTACATAATTACATCATATTTGCATATTGGGGTAAAAAACAAGGTGTTACAATAAGGAATAATTACTTGACATAGAGATCATCACATCAAGATATAGGGAAATCATTCACCAAATTTTTACAAAACCATCATTGTAACCGAGCTATGCATAAAGTCTCACAACCAATATATCTTTTGCTATATCACTTTAGATCGATCACATTGGCCACACATACATTTGTGGACTTACATGTATGTGGGTGTCGATGTGTCCCACCATATGGACCCCTATGTGCTTACAGGTGGTCACTCACACCTACAATCCTATATTTCTACAAATGCCAATATATGGAATACAACACTTACAAGATACATGGTAAGCCATAATATACTATTTGAGTATATTATAATGTAGTGTCATGACCATATTATAGTTTACTTATAATGTATTGTGCATTGTTAGATTGGTAGTGATCTAAGTTACATATTAATTAGGTCTTATAATCTATATGCATCTAAAATATAATGACTACACCTCCACGTAATATATGCCTATTATACCTAGGTGACAAGTTATATTTCATACACACAACCCATAAATAATGAAAAAATATAACCCATACCTAATCCATATTTATGCAATAATAATAAAGCAGTACAATGAATAAGTAATATGGAAAATCTGTTAATAACAAATAATGAATAACTAGAATAAACAAACAACAACTAACATTATTCCTAATAGTACCCACGACCAATCCAAATGATAAATGGCATAGAAACCATCACTCCATTCCTATCTATGCAAATGAAAGCATAAGTACACAAACCATAAGCATAGCACATATATTCACCCATTTGAATGAAATTATTGCTTTTTTGTTAGTCCCTGTGTCATGTCCCAAAAATTTGCATTAGGTCACAATGGCCTAAGCCCCTTGGCCATAGTCATGATAGTTTGTCAAATTGATGCTAAGGGTCAAATAATTGGCAAGCATGATGTCCAAGTTGGTAATAATGAAAAATTAGATCCAAATGGACAAGGTGGGTCACATCAAGAGAAAATTCCCAAGTATTGGTTTTTTTAATATTTCCCATCCAAATGAACTATCATGGAGGAAAATTACTAGTTCCCTAGGTTGGGGGTGGAAGCATTAAAAGTTGGATTAAAGGAGATACAAGACCCAAAATGACCTTTGACTTAAAAAATCACATTAAATGGGTCAATTAAATAATAATACAAAGAAAATAAGGTGGCATTGGATCATGAGGGCACATAAGAGGTTGTGGGACCCACATGTGGCAAGATTCCCCACTACACTTGGCATGATTCTCTCACCAATTCGAGTTCAAGATAAAGGGTAACATACTTGGGGGAGTTTAAGAGGTATTACTCATGGAATGAGTCATGTAAGGTCGAATTGGAGTAGAAGAATAACTCCCATGGAAGATGAAGAGGCATCTTAGAAGAATTGTGACACTTGGAGTTAGATTCCCTAACTCTTATGACAACAATGATGAAGATTCTATGACACCTATGACAAATTTAAGAATTGGTTGTTGACATATGACATATATTACATGTTAGGGCTAAATATCCTCCAAGAGGGCGCACAAGGGAGTTATGGAAGACAAGAATCTTCCCCATTCAAATTGAGGGAAGATGGAGACTAGGAATTGTTGGACAAGTGGCACACATTGGAATCTCTTCCCAACTTGAGTTGGCATAAGTATTTTGGAAGGAATTCGACCCATGGAGGACTTGAGAAGTTTATAAAAAAGAAGAACAAAGAAGGAAAGGAGATTTTGATCATTTTTTATTTGCATCTTTGCAATTTGGAGAGCTTCTAGCTTGTCCATGCTAGTGGAGTGTTTACTATACTTGCCTTAGTACCAATTTCGTGGGTGAAAGATTACCATCCTAATTGGAAATTGGAGAGGCAATTCAGACCTTTTATTTGGATCTACAATAGATTTATTTGTTGCAGTTTGAAGCTGCATGGCAGCTTGTGATTCTTTCTTCTTTAACTTGTTCCCATCTCTATCTCACATTTCTTTGCATATTTTGGCTCTTGGAGGAAGGGCACATTTGGTGAGATGATGATCTCTTTGTGAGAGTCCAAGATACACCATTTATTTTTATGTTGATATATATACTCTATATTTACTACTCAGAAAACTCTCAAGTCGAAATACCAAGTGAAACTATGTAAAAATACTAAACAATGCATAAATGGTGCCATTTTCCCTATATCTTGTTATGAGAGCTTGAAGTTTCTATATTTCGATTTGTATTAGTTCATATCTGTGATTTTTCTGATGTATGGAGAGTCATTATTGTCCTGAATAATTTTCATATACATTACATAAGCCTTTGGAACACAAATCTCGAATTTCTTAGCAAGTGGTGAAGTTTCCTATCATTTCCCCCTATGTGAAGACATGTCCGCAAACCTCTGATTTATGGGAGTTTCAACAGCCTTTAGAAACTGATTAATGATGCATTTGGGTTCCCATTGAATTCCTTTAACCAATCCATGTCTCATTTATTAAATTTGGGAGGGTTGTACTGCATTTGGGAAGCCATTAGTGACCTCTACCCTTGGGGGTTTGAACCTCAAATTTACAAGTAAATTTCCCTATTTTCTACTGAAGTTAAATGAATGTTGCAGAAGTATTTTGAGAGTTTCCAATGATCTATAAGCTTCACTTTTATGTCTCAATACCTTTCCAACACTCTCAGTCCCAATTCGAAATCCTTAAGAGTCTTTTGGAGCCATTTACCCTTGGGGTTTCAACATCGATTTTCCTAGTAATTATCCCTTTCATTCTCTAATTGTAAATGCAAGTTGCTGAAGTATTTGGAAAGTGTCCAAGCATATAATAGCTACTTTAATGTGTCCAAATACATCTCAATCCACTCCATACACCATTCGAAAATATTTGGGATCATTTAATGTTGGCACGGGGTTAGACCGCATGAAGTGTGAAAGCCAACAGTGACAAGAAGGACCATTCACAGAGAACAAGGAGCCGACGAAAGCGCAAGATTACTTTAGTTAGTAAGAATGGGTCATTTTGACCATTTTGTAACCACCTTAGTTGGCTATAAATAAGATTATGATTGTAAGCCTAAGGGCATCAGTTGATCAATAGACAAGCAGATGAATTATGTAATGTTTTGCTCTTCCTTCAGCAAGTTTTGTATGGATCCGCGATAAGTCGTTTGGAACCGTCCCTATGAAGTTTGTACTGTAGGTTTTTGATGAGTTAATGCATGAAGATGTTCGGTTATGTCCCTATTGAATGATGATGTCTATTTCTTGTGTTTTTGTTTATACTGAATGATGAATGTGATCAGATAATGTTTTATGCTTAAGTTCTGTTGTTTTGTAACTCCTGTTGATGCGATCTCCAGTTTTACCATGTTAGGGTGAATGTTTCTTACACATTGATAATGCGAATGGTGAATGCATGTTTAATCATGATGCGAATATAAATCTCTGGTTTTTGTAGCGATAGAGTGAGAATAGATGCATGTCCTCTTCCTACTGCGGAAACTTGGTTCCTGCAGCCCCCTTAATCATCTCAGGTGAGACTTCACTTGCTCCGCGGGTGTTGCTAGAAAGAGTAAAACCTTTCTGGGCCAATGCTTAAGGGTGTTTGGTTGGATTTTGTTGACAACAGTGCGAAGTGAACCCATGTCAACAGAACTGTGTCAACAAATGGTTCTGTTGTCGGGACCTTGAAGAAGAAAGAAGAGGACATGCTGTGGCACTCGATAAAACTGGAGATTCATAACTGGTTCGACAAAAAAATAGAGGAATTCGCGGAAGGAGAAAGTCAGAATTCTGGGTAGACGACGAGCAGCTAGTTGCAAAAGCATATCTATTCTGATATTCACTAGGAATTTTTCTACAAATTCCTAGTATTGTTGCACAAGTGGTTGGCGCAGCTGACATTTCAGAAGAAACATTTCCAAGGAGGTGAACCTGACCATTGGACTCGAGAATTGATCCAACAGTTTAAACGAGTCGACAATAGGGTATCAAGGGTTGTCAACTTCTGGGTAGACATTATCCTAGAGGGATACATCATTGAGTTTGTCATTGATACAATCAAGTCATAAAGTGACGTAGAAATAATTTTTTTCAAAGGACCTAGAGGGATATTTCTACTATCGCTGAAGTTGTGGATTAATATGCTCATCTGTGAAAAGGGTATACTGAAGATGAATTCCGACGAGTAGATATCGGTGTGCGGAGGTTGTGGGTACAACGTGAATACGGGTCTGATAGAAATATGCGGGGTATATGGACATGAGCGATGACGAATTTCTAAGGGAAGCTGAGGAAGATTGTGGTACCTTGATAAGTGGGGCGATATTCTGGCTAGCAGAGAAGAAGAGGTGGACTGAGAGAGAGTCTCCTGAGGCGACCAGAATGGAAAACTGCAAAACAAGACCAAAAGGGACGAAGCAAACTTATTGCGACGAAGAAGGTGACCAGGCTACCCCAGAGGCCGAAAAGGGACGAACCCTAAGCTACAACGTACCCTCAACTCCGCTCACTACTCAGAACTTTGTAGGAAGAAATACAAGTTATTCACAGCGCTGTCCTACGTGTCAGAACAATGATAAGAGTAGCGGATCAGTAAATAATAATAGTAGGAGCGCAAGAATGGCAGATGACAACGTAAAAATGCCAATTTTCCAAGGTAACAGGACCGAGGATCCCGGACAGTATTGGTTTTTGTGTGAAGCGGTATGGACTGTAAAGCAGGTCTAGGATGAAGATATCAAAAAGGGACAACTAGCGACAACCTCCAGGTGCCGCGCGCTAGACTGGTTTATGAAATTTACTAAGGTACTGACAGGAACTCCAGATAAAACACTGCAACAGATCAGGGTGAGACTGATTGATGAATTTAGAAAACCAAAGTCTGAGTCGCAATACATCACAGAGCTGAAGAAAATCAAGCAGTTTCCAAATGAATCAGTGTGGGAATTTGACCAACAATATAAAACGCTAATGGAAAAGGTAAGTTTCGGGATGAGCGACATGTAGCATAAAGAGTGGTTCATCGTAGGATTGGTGCCACACATCCAAGGACCGCTGATGCAAGAGAAAGTAACATCCTAGGAAGAAGCGCTGGAAATTGCAATGAAGGTGGAGGCTTCACCAATCAACAAAACAAGCGTAGGCATGGATCGGATACAAGGGCAGTTGGAAAACTTGACGATCCAGCTACAAGATATTAAAAAGGGGAAAGAAGCCTGCGAAGATATATGGTGCAGTAGATGCAAAACAGAAGGACATCACAAGGATCAGTGCCCATAATTTCGAGTGTATTTACAGTCGGGAGCACCGAATCCCCTCAGTCAGGGAGGACTTCCTTGGTGTCGTATATGTCAAACGAGAGGACATCGACTAGAAGAATGTGTGTACATACAGAAGATGGTGTCAAATCCAGTTAATTTGTATTGCAAATTCTATCGATCGGTTGGCCATGAAGAAAAATATTGCAGGTCTTACGACCTACTCCAAGAAAGGACTACAGATACATTTTTATGAAGGGAGAGGAGCAACCGCCTGTACAACAACAACAACAGTACAATCAACATCATCCTCACCATAATTTGCAACCGCAGTATGATCAGTCACAGTATGGTCAACCGTAATATCGACAACCACAGTACGGTCAACTGCAATATCCACAACCGCGGTATGGTCAACCGTAGTACCCTCCATATGGGCCACTACGAGGAGGTTTCATAGGAGGGTTCCGCGGAGGTCAAGGTGCTGGTGCTGGCCGATGAGGAGCTTTTGGGCGAGGTCGAGGGATAATCATATGTTACAATTGAGGTCAACAGGGGCATTACTAGAGGGATTTCTCGAATCCAACCCCTTAGTGCACTTACTGTAGCGCTGCGGACCATGGTGTCGAGGACTGTCCTCAGCTTATTGCGAAGTGGAAAACTAAGAACCTACCCCCACCTCCACAAAATCAGAACCAGAACCAAAATCCGCCACCAATGGTACACAAGATATCAACAGAGGTAAGAAGTCAAATTGCGACTGTCGAAGTAGTGACCCGAGGAGGAGCTGCGACAGGGGAAGAAAGTCCATAGTCGAGTGTCCGACCAACAATGAGAAAACAAGTCACATTCGATGTGGAAGCAGAAAGGGATATTTTCTTGAAAGCACAGGAGGCAATGAGACAGATGAGGCAACCACCTCTTCACCATAAATAATTCACCTACGACATGCCACCGATAATCGACATGACGAATTCACAGAAAAAGACTAACACCTTAAGAGCCTTCCTAGATAGCTTCATGGAGTTGGAAAAATATCAGGACGCATTGGCAAAGATATCCAACCTATTGCATCGACAGGAGGGTGCACGACAGGATCAAATGGTCAATCGAATACATAAGAGGAAGATAGGAAGAGAAATGAGGATGTCTGTGCAATGTAGAGCATTCAATGTCGACTCCATTATCTTAGACCTGGGGTCAAATGTAAAAATTCTAATGAAACATACCTAGAAAACGATGGGGAAACCACAGTTGGAATGGTCCCCGGTACAACTGCGACTAGAGAATCAAAGCAAAGTCACCCCGATTGGTCGACTATGCCAGGTCCCAGTTGAGATAGAAGGACTCAAAACATACACAAATTTTGATTTAATAGAGATTGTCAACAACACAAGCCCCTATCCAGTGCTGTTAGGGATAGACTTGGCGATGGAGAATCAGGCCATCATCAAATTCAAGAAAAGAACCATGTCGTTCGAAAACCACGAGAAGAGGGTAGTTGCACCTCTCGATCCGACAGAAGGGCAAAGATATGTTGAGTAGACGAGGGATGGATTCACTGAGGGATGGGACAGTCTCTACAACATATCAGAAGAGTATGTCAATCCTACTGCAGATGGAGAGTTAGGATGGCGCAACGTCAGTTTGACGTCGTCAGATTCAGATGAAGCACTTGAAAATTGGTAGAATTGGCTGCATGAAGTATCATTTAGAAGGTGTGCATGGATCACCCAGTCACTGAGATGGGTAGCTACAAAAGTGTGCGAACTACCAACATATAAGGGTTTCCCAACTTGACTGCATTTATCACTGAGTTCGAAGAAAAAGTAGCAGAACCATAGCGACTACTAGCCTTGGAGGAAGCTCTGAAGGCTACACCAGCGCGATGGTGGGAGGCACACAAGTCAACAATAATAAACTGGCCATTATGTCGACACCTAATGGAGGTTAGGTTTGGCGACACTGAAGGATACTGCGGAAGGAAGTATAATGGAAAAGGAGATCCAAAGGATCATTTGAATGAATGTCAAAACAAATGGAGAACAAGATCAAAACAGGAATGGGTCCACGCATTCACTCACACATTGTATGAAGTACCCCGAAGTTGGTATATCGCAGTAGAGCTGCGATGTGGAACAACCACATGGGAATAGCTGACTATTGGATTTAGCCAAACTTTCAATTTCTTCGATGAAAACCCCTTCATCCACAACGCGTTACAGGAGGTCCGTGAGAAAGTACTCGAAGCAGTTTCGACAGAAAAACCTATGGGACTTCAGTGGACTGCCACACCGAAAATGCTGATGGAATGCTACAACATAGCAAGAGAACTGGACGAAGAGGATGATCTGTGGGCTACGTATATACCAGACTCAGAAGGAAGTCGGAATGTTGAGGCACCTAAGATACCCTTCGACAAGTTTCAACAGCCATTGCGAATCAAGAAAGTGAACATTGGGTTGGAGGAGAATCCCAAGTTCGCGAGCATTGGAGATTATTGGGACGACTCGACCATTGCCAAGATGACCCACCTATTACACGGCTTTTAGGACTTGTTCCTGACAAAATTTTCAAAGGTGAAAGGCATTTCTGGGGACCTAGGTGAGATGAAGATCCCAGTGAAACCTGATGCGAAGCCAATAAATCATCGACCTTATAGGTTGAATCCGAGGTATAAGGAGCGTGTGAAGGTCGAAGCCGAGAGAATGCTAGACGGAGGAATTATAGAATAAGTGGAGGAATCTAAGTGGATCAGTCCGATGGTGGTTCAAGATAAGAAAACTGGCGAAGTCGGTATCTGTGTCGATTTAAGAAAGCTGAATGACGTTGTTTACATGATCCATTTCCAACACCGTTCACGGATGAATTATTAGAAGGCGTTGGAGGTCAGGAAATATACTCATTCACAGATGGATTCTCAGGATATTTATGACCTAAGTCAAGATAGATCGATGATGTGAGTCAGATGTTCCTCCCCAGTGGGACGAGTCCTCGTCTTTTATAAGAATGGCCACAAATGTTTCTAAGAAACCTTAAAGTTGACACTTGAAATTTATCAAAAAATAACAAAAAAATTCTCAAGCCAAACATTTTGTTTGTTCCTTCCAAGTGGGACGAGTCCTCATCTTTTAGAAGAATGACCACAAATGTTTCTAAGAAACCTTAAAGTTGACACTTGAAATTTATCAAAAAATAAGAAAAACATTCTCAAGCCAAACATTTTGTTTGAGAGACGAAAGAAAAAGCAAAAGCTCTTTTATATGGCGATAAGGTTATGATTGAGAAGTTCATGGGAGTGTTTCCAAATCTCAAGATTAGATCCAACTCCAGTGGGTCCCACACATGAAAGAAAAAATATAATTTTAGTTATGTGGTAAAGGTTTTATCAAATTTCATACTGGTGATCAAAATTTAATATTTCACAACAACCCATAATCTTTGAAAAACAATAAGCTATATCTTAATCAATGGTCTTTGGACTTTGATTTATGTCCTAGACCTTAGGCTGTGTTATACTATCCCATTTTCTAATTAACCTTTAATAAATTGAAATCCTTGAGGCAATAGGGAATAAAGAGAGAAAATTTACAGATAAAACTTAGTTAATATAAGATATATTCACATTCTATGATTTTTTTTAAATAAAGTCTTAAAAAAATCTAACTCAAACTTGCAACCATTGAACTATGAACCATTTACCTTCAGATTGAATAATTACCATGAATATATAGACACTTAAACCACCTGGTTTCGATTTCGAAAAAACACATAGAAGTAAGAACAAGGAAAAAACAAATTCGAATATATCTGACGACCACTTTATTTATAATAAAATACATCATCTTCAGTGTGAAAAACATGAAAATTTCAAAATAAAATCACGTAGAATAAAGCCATAATTTATGGCATTTTTTCAAGAATGATTACATTTGTCTTGGAAATAGAGTCAAGAAAGGAATAATTGCCTATAGTGTGAAGGTACGTCATGTCTTTTATTAGTCCCTGCTCCACAGGGATTATAGTGATCGGTTGGTCGCTCAATTTCGTTGAGCGTCATTGTTTCAATTTTTTAAACCTAATGTTGATTAAAGTTTTTCAAATTTTTTTTATTAAAATCAATTTACTAAAAATTAAAAATAATTTTTTGAAATTTAAAAATTAGATTATTTATGTTTTGATTGGCGCAGCACACATATTTGACAAATTTCCCCTGTTGTGCAAAATAATTATGGAATTATAAAAATAATAAAATATATAAAACTGAAAATAAAATAAAATAAAAAAAATAAAAAATAAAATAAAAAGCTTACCACTTGCACTTGGAAACAACCCTTCATTTAATACATTTAATGTGATATATGAAAGATTTGACAACCGCCATTAATGTTGTGACTCGCTCCAGCACCTTTCCAAGATTCGCCACGTCACGCTCAATCACTGAGAGCATTATGTTTGCCCATGGAACCACATTGGAGTACAACAGGGCAATGTTGTCTACGATGATGATGGGGACCAGCGGTCAAATTTGAACCCGTCCGAGCCCTTCCCAAGGTTTTTAGCCCGTCCCTGAAGGATAAAAAAAAAATTACTCGTCAAAAAAAATTTGGAATTTGGAATTTACCCGTCCAGAAGGAAGGGCTAACTAAACTTCAATTTTTCAAAGGAAGGGTTACTCTCGTCATTGCCCGTCAAGATTGATTTGCTGCAGTCACATCACTGATTCACTACTCGCCGATGATTCACCGAATCACCGTGACAGAATATACATCTACAGGTAAATGTCAAATTTATGTGACCGCTGCTGACATGCTATGTGATGTGCAACGCGAGCGGCGGGAATCATCAAAGTAACAGGGTTCTGGATTTTGCAGTCAATGCTATATTTTATCCTTAAATAATAATTTTTATATCTATTTGAATAGATTTCAATTTCAAGCAATCTTGTCAATCACTCAAGAAATTCCATGGCTACAAAACAAAGTTGTATATAGTCCAGGAATTCAAAGCAACGCTAAGCATATCAGTGAAATGCATTACTACCGGAAAGTTTGAATCGACTGCAACTCACCGGCAGTAAGGAAATGATTCCAAGTACTACGGGATGGATGAAGCCCACAGATGAAATGAATGACGATTCCTAGTGAGTAGTGAGGGAGCTCAGGGAGGGTGATGAGCCGCGGGATATGAGTAAAACGAGTGACACGACCAGTCAAGAGTGACGTCGACGGCATGGAGTTTCATAAATGTTTTACCAACTTCACCGGCACTGGGCCAGCGGCCCAGCCTTCCGTAATCATTCACGCAGTCACACCATCTATCATGGAAATAAATCAATCAGTAGCTCCATGCTCGGTCATTTAATTACCAAGTCAGTAATGGATTGTGCAGAGATCTCTGCCTTAATTGCCTTTTATTCTTAGCTTCCAAATTGTGAAGGAGATCGTTGATCTCGATTCTCAGTTATGAGGTTGTAGATCTGTCACAACACCAGATTGTTGCTTGTTACATGGATTATGACACGCCATTCATGAAGAGAGAATTCCGCCAACTGTCATTCCAATGGAGAAAGAGGCCAGTCGCAAATTGTCAATGCTATTGCTCATCTAACATGTTACACGGTATGACGGACTGATGGTAAGTGTACTGTGTAACACCTTCGGCTTCCATAGAGCCCTGTGCAGTGTGCAGTGTGCACCTGCCTTAATTAATTTTTTACCAGCCACCACGAATTCATTTTGATTTCCCGCCAGCTACGGTAAGTGTAACATCTTGAAAATCTATTTAAAGATATTTCAGACTTAGCCTCATACAGTCTCCGAGTCTCCGACTCTCCAGAGTCCAAAGACCAAATACTTGGCATTTCTAACTTGGAGCTCCAGTGTGCAGATTCTGTTTCTGAGCCCGTTGGCGTTGTAGTCTGCAAACTTTAGTTGGTCAAGGTAATTTTTTTATGCTATCATCATGATTTGTTATTTCTTAATTCATTGTTGGAATACTTTTCTTCTATATTATTATGGATTATCGTTGTCTAACTGAAATAATTTTCACGCCATCCCGGCCAAAGGCGCTCAAATAACGAATGCCCATTGCCCATGCTTTATGTCTTCCTGAGTGGTTCTTAACATACAAGTGCTTTATTTCAGAAAAATCGGCGATGGACAATAATGAAAGTCTCGGTTAAATGAATCACGGATTCACGAGTACAATTCCAAGGTAATATTAGACAAATTAATGTGCCTTTCTTTTAATCAAAATATCTGTAATCATATAATCTCGCTATATTTTCCCATCATATCCATGCAGTACTATTTATCTTTATCGTTGCTAATTGCTATACATCTTGTGTTTGGGGCTTTTCTCGACTTAGATTTCTAGTTTTCTACTTCCAAAAATAGTAGTGTTGGAATTGTGAGTATGACAACTATTTCATGCTTTATGTGTTGTTTTCTACTTTAATCATATATTCATTCATCAAAATAAGGTAACAAAATGCATTGGCCCAACCTCCATTTGCCACTGGCTTTTATATGGTGCCTAAATATTATCGTATCAAACTAACCAAGCTGACTAGTATAGAGCTTTAATCGTATACCTCTATTTAACACATTATTATGTTTAATACGTAGATAGTGTAACTGGTATGTTTCCATATAATTGTTATACCTGTACTCGTTAAACCTTACTTATGATTCCCTTTATGGAACACTCTTATTTAATGCAATTAAACTTATACTAGTTTGACCGTGGTTAAAGGGATAGGGTAACTAAGCATACATAATAGGTTCTATTACTGGTATTCATCATAACCTGTAACCACACCTTTGATCCTTACTAATAACTAATACTTACTACTATGATGATAGATTACGAATAGCAATGGTCTTTATACTTACCTCGTACATATTACTAACATGTTTACCTTGAGGCTGATGATTAGTTCTATGCATATAAGGTCTAGTGATAAGCTAGTAGTTATACGGGTCCAATGATTAGTTCTATGCATATAAGGTCTTATTAATTTGTCAGTGGGATTTGAGCGAAATATTACAATGTTTTGATGTAGTAGTTATTTGATTTTTTTAAATTATAAATATTTAGAAGGGTACCATTTTATTTTCACATTTTTTTTATTGAAGGGTCAACTTAAGTTACACTTTTCCATTAAAGTGCAATTATTTTTATAACTTTTCATCTTTGAAGGGTTGGATAGTTACATGCCCTTCCAAAAAAAAATTATGACTAGCCCTTCAAATTTGACCACTGATGAGGACACAACCGAGGGCAACAGATTCCACTATACGAGGGCTCGAGCTCCATGGCGCATAGCCCCGGGGGCACAGGCAAAAAACTTAGCGCAAGATTTCGATCTGGTATTCCTTGAAGCACTTCCGCTTGATGTAGAATCTCCTATTATGCCCAAAATTTTTCCATATCACTGTTCTCACTCACCTGCAAATCACATACAACACGCCAACTAATTTAAAACCATAAAAACATCGCTTGGAATTTAGAGCTGAACGAACAGTTACTCAATCTTTCTTCTTGTATAGGTGGCCACTGATGTTCTTGGGCCTTCGGAGATGCAGCATCCCACAGAGCCTCAATGGGATTGGGAGCAATTAAGGAGCAGAGTCTTAATGGGATTGGGAGCAATTAAGGAGGAACCTGTATGTGTTCAACGTCCTGGCAACAGTGTTTTCCCTTCACGCCAAAGGTTTGCAATATTATAGAGCTTTGCAGGAATGCCGGTATCTTTTCACGAATTGCAACGTCGTCCTACAAACATAGCAAAGTCAAAACAATCAACACAAAAGCACAAAGCCCGGGCAATACCGCGATGCTCGGCCATGGCAAAAAGACAACATAAACTGACCATGGCATGAAAGCATGCTCCATAATCTTGCGTAGTGGCGAAAACATGATCGACGCCTATGCTTTCTGTTCCAGGAAGGCATGGTTTCCGATATTTAGTGCACCACGGAGCCGAGAAGCGACCGAGCGTGGCCTAAATTACCCGCAACATAGACAGGAACGAAGAAAAAATCTGCTCGAGGATAAAAAATGCGCACAGAAATATTCAACAGAGCATGGTGTATGGAGACCTCTGCAGCGAACAAATGACTTGCCCAACGGCTGTCCACAAGCCAATCCAAAAACCACAAAAATCAGCAATGGACAGTACCCGGAAGCTTTGCGCTTGATTATGAAAACTGTAACATCACTGTGAAGCTTGAAACTAGATAAAAGAGTCTTAGAAAATCAACTCAATCGATGAAAGCAATATCAACTATTTTCGAATGTACATTGCCTATAACTTAAACAGGTTGACAAAAGACGCCCTTGACAGACTATTTTTCTTCATGACACTGCCAATTGCATGCATAGTTGATAGATGGTTTCACGATATATATTTTTAAAGTTGTCTTTATGCCATCGATACATGGTCTGCATGCATGCCAGATGGTTCACTGCATTATTTTTAAAAACTGAAATTTGTCTGGGTCCACGTCAGCCTTAGGAAGCCTCGCCACGCTGTTGGGCATCAAAGGAAACCATTTAACCCATCTATAACCCATCCAATAACCTTATCCCTTTGGTGAGCTGGTTGGACGGACTCATGGGAAAACTGGTGCTAAGCAAAGAACCGAAGCAACCTCAATCTTGATGCTAGTGACGAACAACAGAGAAGCAAGTTTTCCTTTTCATTTAAAGTGTTATCAAGGATTTTGTTGTTTGTTTCTTTTTGTCAAAATAATATTCTAGGTATGAAATATGGACCGAAACAAGATTTCTTAATTTTGAGTTGAACAAAGACTTATATGCCTTCTGCAATGTTCTGTTGGTATTTTTTTATAGTAAGGATTTCCGCAAAAAAATAATTTTGTAATCCCAATTTTGTCACTTTTAAAAGCCAATGCCCATTGCATACCGTGGGAATCTCTGGAAAAACTTTTGTATCAAGTTTTGAATTTAGCGGATCCTGTACAATGGTAACGTCGTCTGTTGTGTATATTATCCATGATCTATTATGGATTAAAGGCTTCTGCGGAGTCTTGTTGTACATTAACAGAAAGGAATGAATGTTTGAAAATGCCAAAGGCTAAGCCTTATATGTTTCCTGCAGCCTGCTCTCCTGAGCACGCATACGAATGTTTGGTTTGGTTTGTTTCATGTGTTTGGATATCAATACATGTCTTGTCATGTCAGATCATATATGCAGAAAGAGCATTAAACTCTTCCAGAGTTTTCTTTAATTACAAGTGTCATTTTTTAAAATGATTTTCTTATGGTATTTGTTCATGTAATTGTTTTTTCAAGAATGTAAGTATTGTTTTAAGATAACCAAGTGCTTTTGCAGAATGTTTTGTTGAAGTGCCAGTTGATAAACTTGTCAGATGCAAGTCATCCAGAAACTATATTCAGCCACTTCGTTTTACCCGTTAAATATCTTAACTTTCCCGTGTGGAAATATGAGTCTTGTCCAAATATATTTGGACCTTAAGGTCTGCATATTTGTTTTGTTTGATGTTATAGCCTGGCACGCATGTCGAAAAGAAGGGTGCCATTATTGCTTTCCAGGGACTCGTTCCTTTCACGACAGAGCAAGATTTACTATAAATGGTGGGGGTTATTATTTGCTATTTGCTGGAAAAGATGGAGGGTGCCTTTCTTTACATTATAAAGATGAGAGAACATAGAATCAAATACATTGGTAGCTTTATTGGAGAAAGGTGCCATTATTTCTCTCCAACGACTCCGTTCTTTTCACGACCCAGGATTTATTTCTCTCCAACGACTCTGTTCTTTTCACGGTGCCATTATTTCTCTCGAAGGGTATTTTTAATAAAATGTCATTTTCTGTGATTAAAACAATGAGATTATTATACCTTAAAAAAGTTATCTTGGAGGTTAATATGCGCCCAGTTCCAGTTCTGGTTCCTCCATGGCAAACAACCTATCTTTCATTTACGAATGCAACTGAAAAAATAAAATGGTAGTTTCCTCCGGGCTAATCTCTTATCAATTTTAGAGCTATCACATATTCGAACAAGGCTGCATGGCAGCGGATACCTGCCGAGGTTGGAGGTCAAGGTTGCAGGTTGGAGGATGAGGTTGCAAGTTGGTAGGTGAAAGGATCGATTTGTTGAGCCTGTTGATGAGTAAATAGTTTCTCATAGCTTAACCTGCATTGTTGTCTGAATAAATGTTATGCCATGAATAAGGCACATGAAACAAAAACAAATGGCCTCCATGGACATGCATAGCAACGTAGGACATTGCAGATATTGTGTACAAGTGTTAGTAGTTAGCCCATGCAAATTGGAGACTGATGAATTTTAAGGAACAAGCTGCGGCTTTCTATTCACATAAAAGTTCATCCTTACAATGGACCCGAAAGTCTCTATTTAAACACTTCTACATGCTAAAACCCTAACCTAGCTTTATGCCCTAAGCTTTATGCTTTACAAAGGCTTTAACTCAACTTAGCTTTACTTCTAATAATACAACTCACAAAAGCGGGAGGTAATTACTTTTTCCAACACTCCCCCTTAATTACAACCGCTAAACATACGATCTAATTTCAGCTAAGAACATAACAAAATTGCCTGCTGGTCTATGTCTCAGCTAGGCTTAGAGAACATCTTCATCTTGACTTTCTTTGCTGTAATGTGCTGATGCAGCGTCTTCTCATACTTTCTACTCCAAATTTTGAAGCTTTCAATCCTTTTCTTCTTCTTTGTGCTCCAGACTTTAAACTCTGGATATCTCTTCTTGTTATTGCATGGATGTTTCTTTTTTCCATGGCTCTCACTGGAAAACCAGTGATCTACAGCATCTTCAATGCTTCCTGCAAAATACTTGTTGCATGTTTCTTCCTCCAGCTTTTCAACTGGGTACATTGCATATCTTGCTTCTTCTTCAGATTTTGCTACTACGGAATGTAAGTTGTCATCTACAACTTCTTTTGGCTTTGCAAGCCAATCCTCAATGAATGCCAAATCTTCTTCGAAACTTGTTACTTTAGCTTCGTCCTCCTTAGTTGCTACTGCTACAAAGACATCATCCACTTGATTGTCATTTTCAAGTAGGGTTACCATTCCAAACAACAACTCATTAATGAGTTTCTTTTGTTGTAGCACTGTCACTCTTTCTTCATAAGAAAGGTGTTCACCATCATACTCTGGTTGAAGTTCTTCGACCTCTATTGCTAAGAGGTTAGGAGCTTGTGTATTCGCCATCTGCTGAGGCTCACTGAGGACTATGGAATCCTTCTCTTGAGTCCACATCCTTCCTTCCTTATCGCTCCCTAAAAAAAATATAGGATTTGCTTCGGGCTCCCTTAATGCAAGATTTCCCCCAAATCTAGCAATCTGAACTCTTTCTTTCAATTTCAAGGCTACGGCCTTTTACTTTCATGCAAGGGTTTCAAACTTCACTTTTCCAAACAAGGATATGCTACGCGCTCCCTTAATGGAAGGATCTCAATTCTTCTTTTCAACTTGAAGTTTTAACTTAGGATTCAATCCTCTTTTTATACAAAGATTTTAATCTTAAAACACAAAATAAGAATATATCCGTATTTTCCAAAGCAAGCCTTTACAAAACCTTTTTCAATGCCCTTTCACACTTTCTTATTTTTAAATTATTTAAAAGACTTTCCTAACTTTTCATATGAGAAAAAGCTCTTTCACGGTCTTAAAAAAAAAAAGTTTTTAAAACTTACTTTTCATGTGAATGGAGACGGCTCTTTCTTCATCAACGAGCTGTTAACCACACAGCTTGACTTTGACAACAAGACAATGTTCACGGAACCGGCACTCACAAGTCGAAACCCAGAACCTCGAGTTCTTCAATCGCCCAACGTTTCGACTCATGCGATTTCAATAAAGATGCATACCATCAAACCCTCAGCAACGGATTGTTGAACCGACTCACGATTCCCAGAAATTGCATACCTTCAATGCAAATTTCTCACACGGATCTCTCAGGCAGATTGGCTGCCTTCTTCAAACTCTCCAACAGCGATGGGAGTTTCTTCACGGCTCCAACAATCTCTCTTATTTGCTGGGCATAATAGCACGATTTTCTCTCAGGCGTCAATCTTCTCCACGATCTCCAATATCTGCATTGATCTTCTGCATTCGGCAGCTACACACTCCTCCGGCAGCTTATCTGCATTGATTTTCTCCTTCCGCAGCTATACACTCCTCTGCGATCAAGATTTATAAGATTTATAGCTGCAATATTACCTTTCGTGGATTTGGAACGGATCCTCTAGACAACTGTCTCTTCACGGATCTTTCAGCTCTGGTCGCAACCGCTTCAGAATTTGCAAGTGGATCTGCTCCTTTTCAATGAACAGATAGATGGCACCTCCTTCAATACAGAAGCTTGGCTGCCTTCTTCACACTCTCCAAATGCGGTTTCTCTAGCAGCGATTTCACCTCTGGTGGATTGGGAAGTCTCCTCAAGACTGCTGTCTTGTCTTCACGGATCAAATCTTGTCTTCACGACTTGCGGATCAGATCCTTGCTGCTATCCTCATGCTTTCCAACAACGGTTGGAGTTTCTTCACAAATTTGCTTCAGATCTGAATGCTTTCCAACAACGGTTGGAGTTTCTTCACGAAATTGCTTCAGATTCAGATCTGCATGCTTTCCAACAACGGTTGGAGTTTCTTCACGAAATTGCTTCAGATCTGCATGCTTTCCAACAACGGTTGGAGTTTCTTCACGAATTTGCTTCAGATCTGCATGCTTTCCAACAACGGTTGGAGTTTCTTCACGAAATTGCTTCAGATCTGCATGCTTTCCAACAACGGTTGGAGTTTCTTCACGAAATTGCTTCAGATCTGCATGCTTTCTTGGGTCAATTTCGGTCTTGTGCTTCAGACTCAACCCGGATCTCTATCCAATTTCTTGGATCAATTCTCTCACTTAATTGGTGAAAGACCTTGGCTTGGATCGAACGATCTCTGCCTTCTTCGCTATGAAAAATCCCTTTTCTTGGCTTGGATCTGCTCTTGGATCAATATGCTCTCCAAAAGACTTAATCAAGCTCTGATACCATGATGAATTTTAAGGAACAAGCTGCGGCTTTCTATTCACATAAAAGTTCATCCTTACAATGGACCCGAAAGTCTCTATTTAAACACTTCTACATGCTAAAACCCTAACCTAGCTTTATGCCCTAAGCTTTATGCTTTACAAAGGCTTTAACTCAACTTAGCTTTACTTCTAATAATACAACTCACAAAAGCGGGAGGTAATTACTTTTTCCAACAGAGACGTGGTAGTCAGAAGGAGGGCATACACCCGAAGGCACATGAAACAAAAACAAATGGCCTCCATGGACATGCATAGCAACGTAGGACATTGCAGATATTGTGTACAAGTGTTAGTAGTTAGCCCATGCAAATTGGAGACGTGGTAGTCAGAAGGCTGGTCCAGGGCATACACCCGTTGATGGTCCTAACTCAGCCCATGCAAATTGGAGACGTGGTAGTCAGAAGGCTGGTCCAGGGCATACACCCGTTGATGGTCCTAACTCATCAAAAAATGGGGATCATGCCAAATTCGGTGGTAGGATGTGAGACGCTCTTGAAAATTGTGAATAGCCACCTTAAGGAAAGTCTGCAAACATCTTGACGAAGTGATTTCCTGCAAAATGCTTATGTATGTCGTCTACTTGAGTGAAGAGACAAAGGTTGCCTCGGGAGTGCCTGTAGCCAAAACGCCAATCATGACAAAATGGTCTCTCAGTATAGATCAATATATATCTTTGAATACTATGCTACCTATTTTACTTATTTTAATGATTAAATTCTCTTTTGGGATTTTAATTCATTGCCAATAATTTTTTCATATTTAGAGGTTGTAATGTAAAATTAAAGCGTTAGTACATATGATGTTTATAAATTAGTAATTTAATATTATGATATCATGTAAATATGAGTAAAAAATGGTAAACACAACAATTTAGTTTGGATTGTTGTTAGTACATATGATGTTTATAAATTAGTAATTTAATATTATGATATCATGTAAATATGAGTAAAAAATGGTAAACACAACAATTTAGTTTGGATTGTTAAAAAATCTTGTTAATGTTCCAAGTGACAACTTTCAAGCCCTACTTATGTAAAAAGTAAAAAGTAAACATTTTACACCAGCAAAGCATGTATGCCATATTTTAGTGCAACAAAAGTAGCAAAGCACATGCCATCTTTTCCATGCAGCAAAAGTGAAATACTAAAACTGCCAGGGTGACTACATGTTCACATAGCCCTTCCACATTATCATTCGTTCTGGAAATTTGTTAGCAAATTCTACTTCATTGGTTTGGAAAGTTTATTAAGAAGTGTTTGATAAAAGTTGCAAGAAACATAGTTGCTTGTCAAAGTAATACATTGGAAAAATTTATGTAGATGTTATTAATGGTGAACATATTAGAAAATTAGTAATGTATTGTTGTCTTCCAACTAAGTATGACTACCTTGTGTTTTTCAGTGCAACACAGTGTTTTCAATCAACCCCTTTTGATATAATTGGATTTTGACAGGTTTCATCAACACAAAGTTCAAAATTTTGACATATATAATAGCCTTTGCAATATCTAATAGCCTTTCAAGTAGAAATTAAGAAAAAATCCATTACTCCTGATATATGTGAGTATCATCCAAACCCAACATGCAGCCATTGCACTTGGCGCTTCCCTCTACTTCCCAAATTATTCATTAATTATTAGTTAACTATCTTTTGGACAGACCCTCTACTCTTTGCCTTGCCCGAGACTTCCCGCGGATGAAAGACTTTTCCCATGGATGAAAGACTTTGATGTTCATGCATTGACAGATGGTTTTCCAACTGCTACTGCCAAATGTGATGGCAGGCAAATGGTTTTCCAACTACTATAGAGATTGCAAAGTTAGACATATGAACACATTAACCGGGAAATTAGAAAATGAGATACAATCAGACCTTAAAACCTGTGTCACCTGGTTCGAATTCGTGTTGGAGTTCGGCAACCTTGAAGTTCGACAAAAAATCGGCAGTAGAAAATTTGGTGATAAAATTCGGCATTAAATTCGACATACTATAAAATTCAAAATAAAAAAATATATAAATTTTTGTAGTAAAAATTAAAAAATATATGAATTTTTGTAATGAAAATTAGAAAATATATGATTTTTTTAATGAAAATTATGAAATATATGATTTTTTTAATAAAATTGAAAATTGAAAATTAAAAATATATGAATTTTTATAGTAAAATTTAATATTACAATAAAATTCAATTTGATAAAAATTAATACCATATGAATTTTATAAACACCTCTAGTTAATACTTTATGAATTTTATAAATTGATAATTGCAAACTTCAAACCCTTGTGAGAAAGTTTAGGGTAAACCTAACTAGATCGTGGTTGAGTCTAGCTGGATAGTGGATTGAACCGTCGAATCACGTGGGCAAGGGCACGGGTGAGCGCAAGTCGCAATTCGCTGGAGGACTTGAGAGTGGAGTCCGTCGACGAGTAGACGGGAGGCTGGCTGCTGGGTGACGGGAGGCTTCCTACTGGGCGGCGACGGGAGGCTGGTTGCTGGGAGCCTGGGCGACGGGGACGGGACTGCGGAGATGCGCGGGAGGGCGTTGGTCAACGTGAACAGGGATACGGTTTCCTTTACCCGCCGGCAGCCCAATTCGGGAAGACGAATTTAATAGCCGATTTTCATCGAACAAATTCGAGAGGCTAAGAAAATCGCCGATTTTCGATTTTCAAGCTTGAAAATCGGCGAATGCGGCTTAAAACTACAATGGTTGAAGAAAAGTTGACACCATCTAGTAGAGTGTCGGAATTTGTCACAGACCATATCAGTAGATAGAATAAACCCTACCCATTTTGCACATATCCTGAAATCATTGCAGACCAAGAGACTTTGTTCTGCACCAATTAAGATGGGCTTATAAAAACGAATTAAGTAGGGCTTTAATCAAAGCATCTTGGATCAACAGGCGTGTTAGATCGCTCTGCTGCTACTGGGTAAACTGATGGTGGGTATCAATCTAGAGCCCGGAATGTGAAAAAAACCCTCCACACATAGGGAAAAGATAAGAAACTGAAATCTATGGTTTTAGCCTATTACCTGCTGCACTGCACATTTGAAGACATCTCGAGGTTGGGATATCGGTTACCAGCTTGGCTGTGGAGCTCTCCTTGCAAGTGCTTCAATATTCAATGCGCATCACGGTACAAGGGACAGGCTTGGCTGCAGAGCTCTCCACAACAGTGTCCAGTTCTAAGCTTCAAGTTTATGTGGAAGTGCTACGTGCTTGTTTTTCATATAATGGAAGTACAAAGTGTTTGTCTACATATAATGGAGAGTGGAGAGTCATTATTATAATGTGCCATTTAATATCTCTAAAGTGGACGCATCTATTATTTGCTTAGCTTTATCTCAGACTCGAAAACAAGGCTTGGCTATGCAATGGTCAAATAATTGCATGATGAATTAACGTTGGGCAAGCTAACACGTTATGATAGTTGATTGATAATTTAGAGTCTATTGACATGTGTTCCTGGAAAGATCAAATACATGCTTCGTGTTATGTATCCGTTTATACCTATGGCTGAACAAGCTGAAACGTGGTACCCATTGATATTTGGGACAAACATACCCTGCAAAATCACATTAATATTGACACGCTAAGTTAAGAAGCAAAAGTTGGGTGGGGGCATGCGTGCAAGCTGCAGTCCATGCATGCAACGTGGTAAATCAAAGGAGATGAGGTGTGAGCAGTAAAACGAAGGAAGAAAGCGATAAGAGGAGGAACTTAGACTACCATTATTTTCTTTTGTCGGCTGCTCGGTTTTTTTTGTGAAGGAGGGGAACTAACCCAGACACTTGGAGATATTCTGCAGAAAGCATACAACTTCATTTACCAAATGTTAAAACTGAAGTTTGCTACAAAATTAGGTTACACCAGCTTTTATTTCCTTTACAACAGCAGCTGTGTGTTCCACGTCCATGTCTCATGCAATTGAGAATCACTATTTGACGAAACTATTGGAATCGACGTATATTGAATTGGATCCTGCCAAAGCTAGCGGACCCTCCCATATTGAAGCCTGGTTCCAGAACTAATTAATATTCGGTCGTGTAGCAGAAAAATTTAGAAATTAATGCACAGGATTTTAGCAGGTTGACAGGGACATGGTACAAGGAGCGTATTATGAATTTCCATCGGGTTAATGAAGTGAGTCAGAGAATAAATAAACACGGAGACACAGTACCTCAGCGTCCATGTGAATCCACTGTCTGTACATTTCAAAAGTATGGGGCAGAGACATGCGGTACACCCATCAATAATAAAAAAGAAGTTGGTGGCAGAAGCTCTGGGATTTCAAATTTTTCTTGTGTCTGTAAAAATAATTGATGACAGTTATTAGTGTTTTTGGTGCTTTTCATTTACAGGTATATTTGGAAACAATTCAACAATTATTCATCAATACACTTATTATTTTGGAGTGCCCGCTGATCTATTTTTTGAAGTTTTATAGCAATTTCTTTTGTAAATCAACGCGTCGCAGTTTCAATAAGTGTATCAATTCTTGTAGGCTGACTAGGGCTTAGAGATTTCATTTACAGGTACATTTGGAAAAAAACTTGCCCATGGTTGCACTTGTAGCCTAGTGGTTTCATCAACAACAGTTTTTCGGCTGGCTACCTTGGATGTTTTCTTTACTATGCAAAGTACAACTGTCAAACAAAAACAACAAGAAGAAAATGCCGCAGAGATACATGGTGGCTGGGCAGAAAAGCTTAGGTAGTACATACAACTGTCAAACAGAAACAACAACAAGAAAATGCCACAGAGATACATGGTGATTGGGCAGAAAATATTAGGTAGTAAATATTGTTTACTCTGAAAATGACATATATTCTAAAATTGCTTAACTCATTGATAGTTTATATAGGAAATCCAAAGATGATTCAAAGTGAAAATTTTGACATGTGCATATGCAGATATAACTTTGCTTGCAGAGACAGCCTTGCCCAGATTCTGCAGACTTGAAAGTGAGAACAAGAGTAATGATCCCCTTCCAACCTCAAAATATTTATTATGGAGAATATACAATTTGCAGAGTGAATGGATAAGTAAAAGGAGCAACAAGTGAAGGTGAAGGTGGTAGTAACAAGTGCACGTGAAGGAAAAGGGGTAGTAGTCGGTCAATATTTTGATCAGTAAAGAGGGATGGTGGTGGTATCGGGACAAAGTGGAGTAAGGCAGTGTAGAAGGAGGTGAAGGTGCACAACAATATGCGGTGCACTAGAAGCCAATTGTCCCCACATAGAGGAGGTGGGGAAAGAGTGGCGGTGAAGGCGACAGAAACTTTTCTGGCGAGGCACAGTTCTATTTTTTTTGTTATTTTTTTTGGAATTTCGACCATCTGGGTCGTTTTAAAATGGGCCAAAAACCGGGCACAGTTCTATTTTTTTGGTTATTTTTTTGGAAGTTCTATTTTTTTGTTATTTTTTTGGAATTTCGACCATCTGGATCGTTTTAAAATGGGCCAAAAACCGAGCCAAAAACCTTGGGACACAGATCCATGGCACAGTTCCACAGTTAATAGGGTGGAACTACGTTTTACCAATTTTTATAACCAAATCCAGAAAACTAATCATTGAAATAAATACCGGGGCGATTTGAGTGCCAGTTTATACCACGCCAAGGTGGAGTTATCCCACGCCAAGCAGTGATGTGATGGAAATCAGAAGTAATGAAGCCACCTGGATTCAAGTTTTAAATCTCGTTCCAAATTTTTAGAACCTCGTCGTCTCCCCACAATAACACCCTCAAGTTCTCAACCAACAGGGTTAAACAAATATTGAAGACAATTTAAAAAATATGCAATAAAAAATAAAAATTGAAATCTGTAATGTAAAAGTTAGGACAATTTATTGAGGAGTTCAACCACAAATTTAGAAGTCGCCTTCTACCTGGTTACAAATAGATCTGTACTCAGTTAGACAATAGATCTGTCCGAAATCAAAAGAATTGTATTTTGTTGAAAATAAAAGTATTTAAAACATAATTTAGAATCCATTTATTATTGACATCATTTGAATGTTAAGATTATCAAAGTATATAAAATAAAATAGTCATTTTCAAAATAGAAAGTACACGAATCCACCTGCATGTCAAACAACCATGGAATGTAACTTTGAGGGGAATGCAATCAAAACAATATAAACAAACTTTATTCTTATTATAAGTAAAACGAAGAGACAAACTAATAATATATATGGTTTAAAAAAATCATCATCTTATTGGAACATTAAGAACTAATAACCAATAGGAAACATATAATCATCAGGCTTAGCCAAACATTATGAATTGCATACATCTGAATTGACTTGTAACTAGCAATTCCCATCTTTGTTATTTACTCTTAGCCTATATTTCATAGCTCTACCAATGCCTGCAGTTAAATCGAGAAATATTGTATTTGTGCATTAAGATTAAATTTAACATGTTACAGTTGTATTTATATAAAATAATAATAATAACATAAAAATAATTCAAGGTCAACATTATCATGTTTTTAATCATGAGTTAAGGTAGTAGAATTGTTAAGCTTGTATCAACCTTTAAATAAAGGATTAGTCCACTAGAAAGACAATTGTAACATGTGGAAACTGCCAACTGGACTATAATATTTGAGGTTTGTAAGTAAGGTTTGTAAATACTTCCCCCGGATGAGGGTGACCGCGTGCCCATCTCCTCGACCCTCGTATGATCTCCTCGACCCTCAAGCATATGGAACATGAGCCCACAGAGCATGCCTCACGTGAAAATGGTCCCAACATGCATGCGCCAGGCCATGTGACGACGCACAAAGCCCACCTGTCAACTATCTCCACTGTACAACGCTCCTATCGAGGTGATAGAGAGTATTTAAGGCAGGTGGGCGAGCCCCCGGATCCCAACCTCCTTCGTGCGACTTCAGAATGATGATCACTCTCCGTTGGTGTGAAGAGCCTTTAATTCTACCACCCTCATCAAGGATGGAAACCTGCAACATTTATTACCTCGGCTCTTTAAAGCCATATGTCAATAATTGCATTCCAGTTTCACTACTGCATTCTGTTTATTCCCTGTTGCCTCCTCTGCTATGTTCTGGTTATTCCCTATGGCCTCTTTTGACGCCCTCGTTTCCATGACGCCACGCAACAGAGGCACCTCTTGTCGTGGCAGTGGTAGAAAAAGCTCTGGTAGACGACCTAAGGTAGCTATGGACTGGTCTATAATGGATGACTATGCTGAGCGCATATCTGCACGAACCCACAGTCTAATTGATGGGTGGGAAGCTCGTAGGGTGGCGGTTCTTCTAGCCTCTGGAAGCAACGGAGGTGCCATTAATCTTTATTGGCTGTTGAAGAATATGATGAGCACCTTGGTAGAAGAAATGGAGGCAAGCTTGCAAGCTAGCACCAACATTGTGAGAAATATCAACGCCAGCCTGAAAGGGGCCGTTGATCACTCTAACATCCTGGACGCCAACATGACTTGAGTCATCTTATCTCTAGGTGGCAATTCAGACCAGGCAATGCCCGAGAACAAAGTGGACGTTGTTGCACCTGAAGCTCCAAAAGACAGGTCCGCAAAGAAAAAATCCACAGTAAAAAAGACAAGGGTATTGCTCCTGCAACCAGGGATGATTTTAGGGGCGAAATTTAGCCCAATGGCGAATTTAGAAGGTTTCTAATTTTTTTTAGGGCGAATTTTTAAGTAAAAGAGGTTTTTGAGAATTAATTTTAATAGCCCACTATTTATTATTTTGTAAATATTAAACAACTATATAGCCAAAATCGTATTTAGGAAGAATTTATAGGAGAAACCAGTCGCCCGCGATTTTTGTGGAAGAAATAGGGAAAAATCGATTTTCGCCAGTTTATTTTCCGTGATTTTTGCTTGGATGCACCAGTCGCCCCCGATTTTTAGGGATGGTGTTTCCTGGAAACTCATTCGCCCGTGATTTCTGGCATGGCAGTTTTCTGGAGTTGTTATTCGCCCTCGATTCTGGCATGGGTTTTTTTGGAGCTATGGTTCGCCCTCGATTTGAAGAAATTGCGGTTTTGGAGTCCGATTCGCCCGCGATTTGGCTGCTAGAGTGCCAATACAACCCCTAGCATCGCCCATACGAGGTAAAATTCTTGATTTTCACCCATACGAGGCTCAATTACTGTTTGTTTCAAAGATTACCAGTTTGTAGCGTGTATCTGGAGGTTTGCAAACTGCTTTAGCTGTGCATTTCAGATTCTCAGAAGGGTTTCGAGCATTAAGAGGTATGTGACAATGTGAAATATCTGCAATTCAATTTTTGTTGCCATCTTAGACCCTGCGTGTTTCATTTCGATCCATGATTACACTGTGAGTTTAATCCCCAAATTATTAATGCTGTCAAACTCTGAAATCTTTTATTATAACTCGCCCTTCGTTTATAACTCGCCCTTCGAAATCTTTTATTATAACTCGCCCTTCATTTTTCATAGTCGATGGAAGCTGAATTGAGTTTGAATTCTACTTGTCGGGCATACCTTGTAGGCATGGAGACATAATTCATGAGGGTCTGCTGGTAAACTTTTTGAAGGTTGTTGATCTGTGCTTGCCTTTCCCTCTGGTACTGCTCAACTTCTTTAGTTCTATGCTTTGCCTCTTTCATTTCTTTTCAATGTGTCGAAGTTGGGCAGATCACAGTTTTTTACTAAACTATTAGCTGCTTGATAATGATTTTGGCAGTTTCTGGGCGATGTCTTCTTAAAATTGTATCCGACTTATCTTTTGGATTTAGAACTGTAACTAATCCTAGTAAGATGCTGTCACTTTCCTGAAATTGAATACTTATTCAGAAACTGTGTGATCTCTGCCAGTTAAGCCTTTGTACAGTAATCAACAGTGGTTATCATCTTTGGCGTGTTATCTTTTAAAAAACCGATTTTACTTGTTTTTATTTTGATGTCCATATAGTGAGGTGGAAAGTTCACTTCTTTATCAGTCAAACCTGCTTCCATCGATCTGCTAGCTGTATCCACTTATTGTACATTTTTAAGGGTCCCTATCAGCTCAAAATTTTCCTGTTTTATATTTTCCACACACAGCTTTTCCCAAGGATATGCTCACCATTAAGAAGTGACAAGCACTTAATTCATCTTCGACAAGTTAGAGAGGCTAACATAGCTTGATGGAGTCATGGTCACAATGACCGACCTGATGTGGGAAGATTCCAAGATTAATAAGCAAAGAAGATCAGTGATGCTCGTCCTCTTTGCCTTTTGAGCGTCATTGATCTTCTTTGCTTTTGCATCATGGAATTTTCCAACATCAAGTCTAGTAACAGAGTCAAATGGCTGCAAGGGTAGTTGTCTATTGGTGAGGTTTTGTCATCCGTTTTCTACAGTTTCAATGGTTCTTTTGGGGAAGAATATTGGAAGTTTGGTGACATCCCAATAAAAATCAAGGCCGTTGCTAGAAAATAACCAGAAATGCAGCTTGTTACAGTTCTGGAAGGTCGTTGCACAAAAAATCCAAAAATATGCAAACTACCCTACTAAAATGTCCAACACTCCTACACATAGAAGATTGTTATAGCAGAAATGGATGATGGCTCCATTTTAAAGATAAAATTCAATTGAAAAGAAGCCTAAAATCAACAAAACTGCAATTATTAATAGTAGCATTGCAATCCTATAGCAAGTCACCTGACTTGCAACACAAAAAGTAGAAACATTACTGAATGATACTTGGATAATTCTAGGAATCACAACTTATGTTCAGTTTTGGCAAGATGGTTTTCTACCTGAGTATGCATCACAACATTGGCATTGTCTTTGGATCGAATTTCTATGTATGCTGGAACATTGCCATGTGTGAACTTGACAAAATTGTGAAACCTTTTGGACTTACATTGGTTGGGTACAAAAGGGAGGTAGGATCTAAGGATTGATGAGATAAAATGGTTCAGTTTGTATTGAAATTAAGCTTCTATGAAAATTTCCGTCATAAGTTTATTTACAATTGCCTAGACAAATAGAAGTTGAAGAGCCGATTTATCTTAACCTCTCTAATGCTTGCTTGCTTCCATTTCTCCTAGTAATTTGATTCATGAATCATCATCCACCAAAGAAGCAAGAGAAGCAGAATAAGTCATAAAATGCATTAGATAAGAAAGTAGGAAGCATCAACAAGCACGATTAGACTCAAGTGTAGATCAAAATGGGACTCCATTGGAGATCTTGCAACAGAGCATCGATGTAATGACCATTGAACAAGGTCAACAATCTGACATGCCCTTGCAGATGAATTCCATTTCTCTAGTCATTAACATCACACATGATCTAACCCACTTGGAGTCACATATCCTAACCAATCCAAAGTGAATTACGGAGCTGCCATTTGAGCCTCACTTTGCTTTGTAGACTAGATGCTGAGAACAACAACCATCGACAGTTATTGCTTTGCATATTGATCCTCAACCATTGGCACACATTACACTGTTTGGGCAGAGGTGGGGCTTCATATTGTTACTCCTCCCTCAGATTCCACAACATAGGACACCACTAGGCTCCTGCACTCTTGAGATCAGAGTTTGTTCCACTAGGGGTTCCACTCACACAAAACAACACATTTGTTGAATCTTTGGGCCATAATAATCTGGAATATATCAACAGAATGAAGCAAAAACAAGTCGTAGTATGCCAATACAGAATGTGGCATAACACCTGGCTCCATGAGGGACGGGTACTCTTAAGGAAGAGAGTACTCGAGAACCTCAGAATCTCAAGCACATCAGCATCAGTAAAAAGTGAGTACCTACAACATAGGAATATACCTTTCCCACAAACCATTATTAGAATGCATTTGAAAAACTTCAAAATAAACAAAGTAAACTATTGAATTTCCATAGCTGTTAAGTTAGGTTGGGTATTTGAATTGAATGAATAGGTTTTGAAAGTGGATTCCATGGTGTGACTGAGATAGCTAGAAAAAATAATTGCGTCACTAGAAGATGTTGTGCAATTGAAGCTGGTAGTTTCACTAGATATAGTTGGCCCCTTACTCAGATGTATATTTGCTGGAAGCACTCGTGAACTTGATATTCAATTATTGATTCCTACTGGAAGTTTTAGTCACACAAGGCATTGCATATGGTTGCGTTACTAGAATATGTTGTGCAATTGAAGTTGGAGGTTTCAGTACATCTAGTTGGCCCCTTACTCAGACGTATATTTATTGGAAGCATTCGTCAACTTGATAGTCAAATATTGACTCCTACTAGAAATTTTATTTACACAAGGCATTGCATATGGTTGG